>OU015763.1:25996869-26103154 GCA_907173295.1 Fagus sylvatica
TGTGGTGCAGGATGTCAGATATAGAATGTGTAGCTGCTGTAATGTTAGGAACTCAATCCAAAATAGATTTCAGTGTTGCTTATGGAGAACTCCTCTTGTTGCATTTGAGTCATGTACAAGTAGCTGTTAGTTACTTATTAGTTGCCTGTTAGGCTGGTATGTTTAGTTGTCCTGTTTGAAATAAAGCTTGCTTTAGAGAGAGAGAGAGAGAGAGAGAGATGTTGTAGAGAAAAGAACAACTTTTTTGAGGGAAAATGCATGGTCAAAATCTATATAAATCAATATAATTACATCCTTACTCTATTGCCAAATATTTACATTACCGCATAGAAAAGCTATTACAAAACTTTTGAGAAATACAATCAACTATATCACTTGGAAGTGGAGCTTCAATGTCATCCTCTGCAGCTCAAGTGTGCATCAGTTTGGGGACCACTTTCCCCCAAAAGCCCAAAAACGGCACCGTTTTGGGGACCACTTTCCCCCAAATGCCCAAACACGGCACCGTTTTGGGAATTTTTATTTCCCCCCAAAAGGCCAACACGGCAGCGTTTTGTAATGTTTTATTTCCCCCCAAAAGCCCAACACGGCAGCGTTTTGGCCATTTTAATTTCCCCCCAAAAGCCCACACGACGCCGTTTTGGCCATTTTTTTTCCCCCCAAAAGCCCACACGACGCCGTTTTGGGGACCAACTTTCCCACCAAATTGCCCACGTTGGACCGGCCTTCTTTCTTTCTTTTTTGGTTTGGTTTAAGTGGATTAATGGGTTTGGGCTTTTATTTTTGGCATGTTAATATATTATATATTGGGTTATTATATAATAATGGGTTTGGGCTTTTTAAGTAATCTTATATTTTACTGTATAATATGGGTTATCATATGACAATGAGTTTAGGCTTTTTAATAACCTTATATTATGGGTTATCATATGATAATGGGTTTGGGCTTTTTTCAGCATCAGATAATATTAATATATATATTATGGGTTATTATATGACATTGGGTTTGGGCTTTTTTTGTAACCTCATATATTAATGTATGTATTAAAATATTAAGTAATTAAATATTTAATCAATTAAATTAATTTACATGTAAATATTAATCAATAAATTACCAAAAAAATGTACATATTAATGAATAAAATAGTTATGTTATTTTTTTAAATTAAAATATATATATATATAATATCTAAATTTTAGTTAGGGGGAAAAAATTATAATTCGACACTCGACACTAACATACATACATATAATAAGATCTAATAACTTTTTTATATTAAAATCAGTAAAGACAAAAAATTAAAAAATTATAATAAAAATATTAAAATTCAAAAAATATAAGTAGAACATTGGAATTCAATAATTTAGAACTTAGTTATCAAAAAGTAACATTGATATTTTATGTAATTTAATTATACAAACTAACGTATTAAAAACGTATGTCATACAATGTTATTAGTATTTGTGTTTACATTTGATAACCACCTTGGTAGTACGATTACATTTGAGTAACATATTTAAACAACAAATTGTAATATTTTTCTACTTAGAATTATCCATATAGTAATGCTCCATACAGTACTATATAACTAAGAATTGTCTATACACTAGTACTACTTCGTTCTGGCTCACCATATATGTTTTTGAACAAACCCGTATAGTTAAAGTATACGACAGTATACTGATGGTCATCTTCTATGTGAACAGCAAATCTGATCCAAACAGGAAAGTGTTGGATATTTCTTATGGTTCCAATTAACACCCGATCTATAGCGGATGGTACGGTTAGGGTTGATCCGAGGAAGAGACCAACACACGATTTATACCTTCCCTTGTAGCTAACTATAACTTAACCATTGAATATATAAGATATAATTGATGATGACGACACATGATAGGAGGTTATTCTAATGGAGAAGAGGTGGATGACTAAGATGACACATGTTTTCCAAATATACTCTATGCATAATATCAAAAAAATTGTTATGTTATTATTATTTTTGCTAAATTACATTATATTACTTGTATAAGTTAAGAATACTTTCTAAAGTTCCATTTTAATTGAAGTTAACATTTTATCATTTATAAATGAAAAAAGTTATATATTGTAATGAAGAAATTCATAAATTAGTTAACAACAAATATTGATCTAACATATTCAACCATGATTATTACAATTTCTGAATCTAACATACGCAAAATACATTATTGTACCTTTTTTTCAAAATATTTTTTCATTTTCTCATTCTGAATACATTTTTTTTCACGTATTTTAAAATTACAACTTCTGAATCTAACTTATACATACTTTTTGAAGTCACATTTTCTTAATTTATTTTTTACATTTGATGTCAATAATTATTAACTGTATTATTTGCAATCTTTTTATTAATAATAATATTTGAATGAATATTTACAATTTTTCTCAATAATTATTAAATGTTACAAATTTCTGCGAAATCTTTATAACAAATTTAATGCAACTTTTGTCAATAATTATTAAATGTATCTTATACTAATGTTCTTTTTATAATACTAACATAAAATTGTGTTTATAACCACAAAAGCAAACCATATAAAATGTTTTCATAATTCTTGTATGAACTGTATTAATACCAGCAAAGTTTTTTAAACAATTTGTTTGTTAAGATTAAATTTTATAAATAAATAAAATACATTTTTAAACATATAAAATGTATTCATAATTCTTGTATGACTTGAATGGTTAAGATTAAAAGTTTCAACATTCACTTTTAATCTTATCCATTAAATTTTATAAATAAATAATATCCATTAAATTTTATAAATAAATAAAATATTAAATCAACACACAATACTAAATCTAAATGCAAATTTGCATTGCAATTGAACTAGCAATTTGTTTGTTATTAGAGCATTCCCAATGGACGTGCTAAAAGGTAAAACAAACTCAAATATAGCCCACAACCACAAAAAAGGCCTCCCAACGGACATGCTTCACGTGAGCTAAAATAAGTTTTTGCTATAGTTGCAAGGCATTTATGCCTTGCACTGTTCATTTGCCATTTCTATTTTTTATTATTTTATCTTCTGTTCCGCTCCTTTCTCTCTCTTCCTTTTTTCCCTTGTTTTTTTTCCTTTGTTCTGTTCCGCTCCTCTCTCCCGTGGCTGTCAAGCTCTTTTTTCCTTTTTTCCTTTCTTCTTTTTGTCAAGATATATATATATATATATATTTTTGTCTTGGACCTCATTAATAATACATGTATTGCTACAATGAATGTTGCAACTTCATTTTTTCTTTCACAATGAATGCTATGGGTAGTTACTCATTCATGAAAAAATTAAAAATTTATCAAATGAGACTTATTAAAAAAATATTTAATATATATTATACTATAGAAAATATAGATTATAAAATTTAATAAACTAGTTTTATTAATGATTATATATGGGCATATATATATATGACTTTTAGAGGAAATAATAAAAAATAAATAAATAATGAATATTTAATTGAAATAGAGTTGAGAATAGAGAATCGGATGGGAGTGTTTTTTAAAATGGTAAGTTAAAATAGAAAAAATAGGGTTTTAAACTAAATTTTAGCTTAAATTTTAGCATGTCCATTGAGAATGCTCTTACACGGCAGATACTTCCACTTTGGACCAGATTTTTTACACAGCACACGTTGTTTTCATGTGATTTTCTGAGCAGAAGATGTGATCTTCTGAACACAAGGACACATCAATGTGGGTCCATTAAATAAAAAAAACATTAAATCAACTTCTCTCATTACACGGCATGGATATACTTCTCCTTCCTTGACTTGAACAGTATCACTCTAACAGCCAGCCAGCCCAATCTTAGCTGGTTAAAGACGGGCTGATGTGATCTCTTCTAAACACACTTTGTGCCAATCCCATCACCTGAACTGTCCTCTCCTTCGAGCTGCACGTCCCTGCTGCTGTGTTCTTCGGCTAGAAGGTAGAGTCCTCAAGTTGTTTCAGCTACAAAACCCCCTCAAGTTGTTTCAGCTACAAAACCCGAACTTCCTTCTTCTTCTTAGCTGTCTGCCTCTATGTTTTCTTAATCTTTCTTCCATTCTCTTTTCGGGTTTGCTGTCTTTGGGTTGGCAGAGAGCATTAAATGCTTACAAGACTTCTCAATCTCACTCCATCTTCAGACTTCTCAATCTCACTCCATCTTCACTGCGTGTTAGGTGTCTGAACAGTGGGATGTGATTTTGTTACTGGGCTGTGACCAAATTTTACTGGGTTGTGACCGAAATTTGGTGGGGGTGCTGGTTGTTTTCAATTTTCCTCTTTTGTTCAATCAACTTTGTGAATACGGTATGCTCTCTCTCTCTCTCTCTTTGTTATTAATTTCATTTCTCAAATTTAAGGTTAATATTCAAAACCCTAATTACATCATATTCTATTCAAATTAAATCATATTGACAATTTTAATATTCAAAACCCTAATTATGTTTTATTCAACTTAAATAATATTTTTATCAAAAAAAAAAAAAACTTAAATTCAAACCCTTAATATTACCCTAAGCTTTTTGACATAAACTAATATATTATATGATTTTTTAATAACCTAATAATATAAATTCATATTTTAATACCTTTGCAGCAAACATGTCTTCCTCATCAGTAAATAGTGCAATTAGAGATGGGCTGAGATTTAGAAATTTAGACTGTGTTTGTGGCAAAAGAGCATCAGTTAGGATTTCAGAATCAAGTTTAAACAAAAACAAATTGTATTATTGTTGTGCTGCCAACCGATGCGGTTTCTTTTCTTGGTGTTTGCCCATCAACCAACGAGCTGGCTGTGAAAAGAATGGAAGAGATATCACAAGCAACCAGTTCTAAATCCATAGTTGATGCATCACAATTGCTTGATGCATCACAACTGTTACTGGACTTGCATCAACTTCAGTCAGAGATGCGTGGCATGCGTGATATGGTCCAACCAGTACATCGTGATGACATCCAATCGTTGAAGAAGTTGTTAACAATAGGACTTGCTGTAATTGTGGGCCTTATTGTTGTATTATGGTATCAAATTCAATAAATGTGTAGTGTAGTCATTACCACTTTTTGTAATTAGACAATATTTGGTTGAATGAATGAGGAAGCTTATTTGAATGAATGTGAATGAATGAATGTAGTGAAATGTATTCAATGAAATGTGTTGTGTACCAGAAAAATGTTTATTTTAAATGTTAAGTCTGCCCAGAAATTGTGGACAATTTGCATCAATGTGTGGACATTAATGTCTATATTTTCTTGCAATGGCCATGCAAATTCATGCAATTTGATGCACGTTAGAACACTAAACAGTCACGTGAACAGTAAAATTCATCCCAGAAAGTGTGGACAATTTGATAAAAGTGTGGACAAGTTTGTCCACACTTTCTGTCAGATACGTAAACAGTGTTTTACGTGAACAGTGAACTCTTTCTGATAAAAGTGTGGACAATTTGAACAAAGTGTGGACAATTTTGTCCACACTTTCTGTGAGATACGTAAACAGTATTTTATGTGAACAGTAAACTCTTCACAAAAAAGTGTGGACAATTTGAACAAAGTGTGGACAAAATTGTCCACACTTGAAGAGCATGGTAAACAGCATACGTGAACAGTACACGTCAGCAGTAACGTGAACAGTCTACGTGAACAGTATTCATATTGGTCTGAAAGTGTGGACAATTTTGTTAAAGTGTGGACAAAATTGTCCACACTTGAACAGCATGGTAAATAGCATACGTGAACAGTACACGTCAGCAGTAACGTGAACAGTCTACGTGAACAGTGTTCATATTGGTCTTCAAGTGTGGACAATTTTGTTAAAGTGTGGACAAAATTGTCCACACTTGAAGAGCATGTAAACAGTATACGTGAACAGTGTACGTGAACAGTGTTCATATTGGCCTGAAAGTGTGGACAATTTTGTTAAAGTATGGACAAAATTGTCCACACTTTCTACAAACTTGGTGCATGGTACCATATTACCCAGAAACCTGCCTTTACCCAGAAACCAACCCAGAAACCTGTTTTAACTTAGCCAATTTCTGCAAACTTGGTTCAAAGTATACCACTAACATAACTTTCATAAAATTACTATATTCATGAAATTCACCATGACCTGAATACATAAAAAACTTAGAATAACCCACTAGCAATCACTCAAATACGTATGCACTTCCATTATCATTGATTGGAACGACAAAATACATTAATTATCCACTCTAGCTAAAAACAATACAATCAATGGGTGTATGTTAATGAAATGAAAGGAGCCTACACTTTCTCTTTCCTCTTGCAAAAACAACAACGCTGAGGATATACAAGATTGAGACGGATCCTTCCATGATACAAAAAAACTAACTACCAACGCATCCTTCCGTAATACAAAAAAAGGAGGATCGTTTAACAAAAAAAATATATATATATTTACATATATCTAATCAAGGAAGGTTTAAGGCTTGGTCTTCGTTTCCATGAGCTTGAGTCTGTGACATTGACTGTAAAAGAAAACATGGTACAATAAGTATGCAATAACTAGGATTTAATAACCAATTTTTCCACATTACAAATATCTTTACCTCAGACACAAAACTCTGGGAAGGCATTGGATTTGTTAAGTGTATAACTCCATCATGTGAATGTGGCATGGACACTGGATATTCCTACAATACAAAAATATATATATATATATATATATATATTCAACCATAAGCCCCAAAATAACATCTTTGCTACATATGAATAATAACAGTGCAAATCACCTATACTTACCATGTTTGATGTAGAGCAATCTCCATAAGCACTACCTCCAACCTAGGCCATCTAATCACAATTAAACCAAAATTAATAAACAATAATAGACTAGGATATTAAAAGAAGTGTGGTCTTTTAATTATGTACCCCAGTAATTGATGTTGAATGAGCAAGATTCCTAGCAACGGCATTGTTCATTTTCTTCTTTGGTTTTGAAACCGCTTCCTCCATTGATGACTTTAGCCGTTTCATCCTAGGTCGACCCTTACGCTTCACAACCGTAGGACTCCTTACAACTTCAGTCCTAACAACATCAGGAGCAGCTCCAACACTATTCTTTCTCTGAGACGAGGGTTGTTTACCACATGAACGAGAAAAGTTGTCTTTCAAATCAATTAACAACTTTTCTAGAACATTAAAATTCTCTACAGACTCAGCCCCTATCTCAAGCACACCGACTGCTAGTCTATGTAACTTCTCGTACCTTTCCAAGACAGGGTTATGTTGTACATCATCTGTACAAGTGGAGACATAAGTGTGTTTTCTTTTGATATTCTTTCTCCACCTGTCTAGTATATACCTGTCAGAAAGTATAGTCACACGTTGCGTTGCTGGGAAAGCACAAATGGGAAAGCACAAATAAGCATGCCTACATAATATCCCCCTAAACTCAAACATGCGACATACACAGCCAACCAAGCATTCAGAGCTATTGAATCTCACTTCAAAAAGCTTCCCTGGGCATGCTTCATCTTCAATCTTGTATTTGACTTCATCACTACCTCTAACAAGCTCATTTACTATACAACCTTGTCTCCCAGCAAATTCTAGTCGCACCCGCTTAAAAATCTCATGGGTGTAAGCTTCTTGGAACTGTTTCTCCATAGGAGATGATGATGAACACTCCTAGCTTGCCTTTGAAACACTCAAAATCTGATAAAATCTCTTTTTCAACCTTATTCCGCATTGCCTTTCTCGAATTGCTCCACAAATACTTTCAAAGTTGTAGAGCTATGTACATAACCATCAAAAAAGGCATTCATTGATTCCGAACGTTGGGTTGACGACATTCCCGCAAAGAAATTGGAATTGAGAAATGCGGGAACCCATCGCTCCCGTTCCTCATATAACTTGGCCAACCACTCATTCTCCTCAAGATGATGTAAAGTGATGGTATGATTCCATTTTTCTTCAAACTCTTCCACTGTCATTGAATCATGCACGGCTTTAAGCAAATAATGCTTTATATCTTGATAAGCTTCCAATCCAGCAAGCTTCACTGGCAACTTCATCGTAATATGCCAAATACACCAACGATGAACAGTTTCCGGAAAAACTATTTCAATGGCCCGCCGCATTGCTTGGCATTGGTCTGTGATAATGGCTTTTGGAGCAATGTCACACATACTTTGCAACCATTGCCTAAATACCCACACAAACGAATCCGTGTCTTCACTTGACAATAACCCACAACCAAGTATAATAGATTCACCATGATGATTAATTCCAATAAAAGGGGCGAATGGCATATCATACTTGTTTGTTAGATATGTGGTGTCGAACGTGATCACATCATTAAAGGATTCGTATGCTGCCCTACTCCTCGCATCAACCCAAAATACATTTCGCACACGTAACTCATCATCCAAATCCAATGCATGGTAGAAGTTAGAATTTTTAGCTTGCATTCTAACGAAGTAATCGTGCAAGGCTTGTCCGTCACCCTCCTTACACTTTAAACGACGTTCCTTTTCAAGAAAGTTGCGAACATCTCTTTGATTATACGTCATATTTTCATAACCCCCTGCTTCAACGACGGAAGCCTTAATACTACTATTTATCCTAACACCGGCATTGTCATTAATCAAGAGTCTCCTTCTTGTATCCGTGCTTATATGCCGAAAAGCAGCAAAATGCCTAGATTTACTAGGACTCAACTCATGGTTATGATCCTCAATAAAACTCAATATCCTCCATTTTTTATCGGTAATATCCATCGAAGCTTTGATCCCAGCTTCACACGCATTTTTTATCGTCGACCTCTTCTTGGAAGGATCATCAACCGAACTACTGTATTTTCCCTCTCGGTTACACTTCAAGTTTACATAAGAAGTCTCACTAAAGCCCTTCTTTTTTCTTGAATTCCTTGTCATTGTTGCAAATCCTTTCGAATAAGCATAATGCTTATAAAATTCAATGACTTGTTGAAGTGAATCAAACTCCATTCCAACCCTTGGTTCAATCACTGAATTCCTCACACTCTCAGGTGTATCCTCCTGCATGTTTCCCTCAACAGGCTGTGGTAAATCCTCCACAAAACTATTACTAGCACCAAAGGATCTAACACCATCCATCTCTTGTGTACTCATGACTGCAACAACCTATAAGCCAAATACCAAAGTTAATTATAACATGTAATGTAAACTCTACCAAATAATTTAATGTACCAATAAATTACAACCTACCAAATAATTTATCATAACAGAAAACATTCAAACACACCAACACACACCTAAAATTAATAAAAAATAACAAGATATGAAGACAGGTAACCTAACTGTTTTCACCTGAAATAAAGACTTTTTTATTCTTTACTGTTTCTCATTGACAAGTGACTTTATATTTTTTTGTAACTATTTTTTCATAACATATAGAAACCAATACCAACAACTATGTAAATCCTTAAACATAGAAATTGGATAAACTTTAAGTTTGGACATTGTCCCATTTTTTGGTAAATGGTAATAAACAAGTGAACACACTAGCAACAATTACTGAAAAAAATTATCATTAAAAAATAACATGAAAAAACCCATTAAACATCTATAGCCATAATACAATAATCATGAATATTTTGCTACACCTAAAACAAGCATAATTTTTTTTTGTTTTTTTTCATTTTTTATTACACAAAAAAATATGTACAGATTATCACTAAAAATAAACTTAAATAATATACACAACTAACAAAAAAGAAAAAGAGCAAAAAAAAAAAAACATACCACGTGAACAGTGCAGTCAATGCACCAGTGCAATGGACCTCCAAAACTCCAAAACTCACGTTAAATGCTGCTCCAAATCTCAAATGTTGGTCTCTGTCTCTGCTCCAAATGGTGACTTTGTTTCAAGCTCAAGCTCAAGCTCAAGCTACAATGGCAGCAACACTGTTTTACAGAAAAAGGTTTCTATGTTTAAGATTACTGTTTCATTATTATTGGCAAGAAATAATAAGCACCAAAACTTCAAAAATCCAACCTTAGAACTGGCTTGATCTTCTCTTCTCGGCTAAGTTGTCTTTTTTTTTTTTTACTTTCTGCTTGCTATGGACGTGTGTTTCAGTTCAGGGAGTCAGAGTCATGCTGAAGAAGAAGAAGATAGGCGGGAAAAAAAATATAGTTGTTGTGGGGCTGTTAGGTGTTAGGTGTGGGCCTCTCTCACGTGCTTTGCCATGCCCCATTTTTAGCCAAATTTTTAGTGTGTTTGGCAACAAAGATAGTGCATTCTTTATTAAAATAGCTGATTTTGCACTTATGGAACCCGCAGCACTGCTTGCTGCCGTGGCCCAGTTATATGCTGCCACAGGTGTGAAAACACTGGGTGTGAAAGCAGCAGCACCCTAGCATATATTATGATACAAGTGATGAATTCTCTAATATTACAAACTTCAGTCAAAGTAATGGCTTAAGAGCTAAAAAATTAATATAGAAGTCGTGAAAGCTAGAAATGCTTCTAACAATAATGATTTTCATTTTTAAAATTTTTAAATTATACATGCATTTAGTAGGTTTTGATCTGATCACCATTTCATATATAGCACTTTTGGTAAAGCTTCAATTAGATATATAGTATATATATATATATATATATATATATATATATTTCAGAAGAATTTATTTGTTCTTAAGAAAAGAAAAGCCTACACGTACTCTTATATATAATTTTATATTATATTCTTAACTCATTATCTTGAATACAAATAGTGTTCTTTGCACACCCTTTTTTGTCATCTCTTGTACGTATCTCTCGTTTTGTCATAAATTCATAAATATATGGTCACTTGGGGACCCACAATCGTTTCTATGTAATCACAATTCCTTTTTTTTTCTAGAATTTGTCACAATTCGCAAACAGTTCAGCCTATGTGAATCATGTTTCTGCCTAGGAGGCTATGAATGCTCACAATTATCGCCTTTTTTTTTTTTTTTTTTTTTTACTACTTGGCAAAAACAAAACACAAAGAATAGTCAAAGGGTTATCCTATTTGCTTGAATTACAATCCAATTACAAAGGTACTCAGTAATGATGTGATTGATTGATCGATGGGTGCAGGAAACCCTGCTATTGACGTTCCAAGTTCCTAGACACTGCACGGTACTAAACTTTTTTATGAGAAAAAAAAATTTGCAAGTGCGGTTATTGATCCATTTAAACTCGAATTTATGATATGAGACACTTCTTAGTAATAATAGAGTTTAGATGGATATAAACTGCTTTTAAAATCCTAACTCCACTGCTTGGCATAATTAGTTTATAAATATAAAATGTATATTTAGATGTTTATAAGAAGAATCTTAATGATTATAGACACACAAGTTCAATGAAATTTTCAACCATATAGACTTACTTAGATTATCATTGAATATGACTCGATTATCTATGTAAATAAAAATTTCATATAAGATTTTTGTAAGAAAATTTTGAATGATTACAATGATATAATTTTAAGAACATATTAAAATGGATAAGCATGCTCCAACAAATCTTAAAAATAAACATGTAAACTTGTTAGCTATACATACAAAAAGTTCGTATAACTGGAAATAGAGTTTAAAAAAATATATTAAACAAATATATATAATAGCTCATTGGCAAGACAGGAAAATGCAATGTTAGTATTTTACCTTTAGGAAGTAGAAACATAGGATTGGTCATTTTTACCCATTAGAAGGTAACTGTCTCTTACCCCCTTATTTTCGTCTAGAATTACTAACTTACCCCCTTACTTGCTGTCGATACTTTTTGAACTTTTTGAACTTTTTGTTCTTGGACAAGTTGTATTGTATATAGTTATAGTATAGGCAGGAGTTTATTTCACAGTCTGGGTCTTTTCATTGGTTCACGTGATGAAGCAGGTATTGGGAATCATTACATCATTTCACATCAATAACCAAGCTGATGAGTTGTTAGTTGATGGAGGCATCAGACAGACATGTGAGAAGCAAAATATTGTCTAAGAGCATTCTCATCAGCCTCAGTATTTGGGCGAAAACATCAAAAAATGGGGAGGAGGCAGCAAAACTCTCAAACATCAGCCTCCCTATACCATTGAAAACCCGTGGTTGATGAACAGTAGCTCGTCCAACTTAAGGAGCTACTGTTCATCCTTCGGGGAATAAAAAACATTTCTTTCTCTCTCTTGCAAGCTGTCTACCGCGCCAATAATAACGGAAAACACCAACAACAACAACAACAACGACACAGTAAATCTTCAATACCCCAAATAGAAAAAAAAAAAAATGATGAGCAGTAAAAGAAAAAAGAAAAAAAAATGAGAAAGAAAAATACATGTGAAGTAGCAGTAACAGCAAAGATGGAGGCTCAAAACGAAAAATGGAGGCTCAAAACAATGGAGGCTCAAAACCAAAAAAAAAAATAAAATCAAGCACTGCTAAGAAAGAAAGAAAAAAAGAAAGAAAATAAAGGGGGAGACGCTGAGAAAGAAAGAAGAAAAAAAATGAAGGGGGAGACGCTGAAGGGGGAGACGCTGAGAAAGAAAGAAGAAAAAAAATGAGGGGGAGACGCTGGAGAAAGAAAGAAAGAAGAAAGAGAAGGGGAGTAGAAAAAGTGGGAGGGGGTACGTGGGTGATGGGGAAAAAAAGGAGAAAAAAAAAAGAAAAAAGAAAGAGAGGAGAAGTATACGTGGGTGGAGGAGAAAAAAGGAAAGGAAAAAAGAAAAAAGAAAAAAAGAAAAGAGGGGAATATGCTACGGGTGTATAGAAGGAGGATAGAAAAAAAATGAGAAAAGTTGGTATTTTGAAAGTTGTGAAAAAATAAATAAAATAATAAGAATATATTAAAAAATAGAATAGTAAAGTTAGAATAGAGAGTCTGATACAGTGGTGCTTTAGCTAAACTAGTAAAAGTGGGTTTTTTAGAACCAAATTAGCAAAAAAAATACTGAGGCTGATGAGAATGCTCTAATATTTAGGTCTTTACATTTTGTGTTGGATGACAAGCAGGTATTGGGAATCATCCAACACAAAATGTAAATCCAAATATTAGACAATATTTTGCTTCTCACATGTCTGTCTGATGCCTCCATCAACTAACAACTCATCAGCTTGGTTATTGATGTGAAATGATGTAATGATTCCCAATACCTGCTTCATCACGTGAACCAATGAAAGACTCTTGTTTACACTTAAAATTAAACTAAGTTAGCAGCCCGAAGGTGTAAAGTTTCTAGTTGTATTAACCCAAATTGCAAACAAGCACTGACCATTTTAGATGAAGTTCAAAGATCTTAAGGAATCTTTTTTTTGATTTGAAGATCTTAAGGAATCAGTGAAGCCGTTTTGGGATAGTTTTATTTTTGGGAGGACTATACTCAAATGGTATATGGAGGGGCATTAGTGGTAGTGAAATAGCGGCATTAAAGCTTCCTGGCTTGTCTGAATTGCTTTTATTTCTAACAGAAGCTTTAATGCTTTTAATAGCTTTTCAGTTAATCATTTCACATCAACCGATAGCCATATATATATATAACTAACGCCTACTAAAGCCTACTGTCTTTGTCTTTCTCAGAATGCTCCTTACTTAGCATAAAAAACTAACAAATACAAGATTCACCTCCATTATTGAGTTTGAAGTTTCAAACAGGGGTAGGTGAGAGCAATAATGCCGAATAATCGAATCTGGAAAGTCTTTATGCTTTTGTGTTTAATTTCTGATGCTTTGTTGGCTGAAACCTATGGTTGATTGGGAGAATCACCTCCATAATAACTCTGAGTAGTGATTATATAATAATTTTTTTATCGTAAAATTTAGGTATAATTTCTTAGATTAAATATATTAGATTTTTTAATTAAATTCAAATATATAATTAAATTAATTAATAATAATATAAATAATAATATTTTTTTTAAAAATATTTAAATTTCAATATATTTAAATTCAATTAATAACTTAATATATTTAATCTAAACAACTATACTTAAGTATCATCTCCAGGCCTTGTGGCCTGGTGGTAATTTCTGGCGTCTCCCAAGGGAGACGTCCAGGTTCGATCCCCCAAAGTGGGGTAAAAAAAAAAAAAAGCTTGCAATTGTCAAAAAAAGAAAAAAAAAAGAAAAAAGTATCACTCATTCTCCACAATTGTTCTTTGCTAAGGCTAAGTTTGTTTCGGCTGAAAACGTTTTCCATAAAACGTTTTCAGCATTTGCAGGCGTTTGTTGCAACGTAAAACAAAGTCAAACTGAAAATATTTTTCTTTGACCGTAAAATGGCTGAGTAAAAAACGGAAAACGGTTTACGGAAAATATTTCCGTAAACCATTTTCCTAAACCAAAACACGCGAGCTCGACCAAAACACTCTCGCCTCTCTGCTCTCACTCTCTGCCCTTTCTCACTCTCTGCTCTCTGCTCTCTGCACTTTCTCACTGTCACCAGCCACCCCCGTGCTACCCCGGTGCCTTCAACTGCTCGGTTTCTCTCTCTCCCAACCCGTGCCGAGCCAGCCGATCTCCACGGTGCCCATCGATCTGCCGCCGATCTGCTCGTACCCGAGTCACCCCAACCCGAGCCACCCTCAGCCCCTCTTGGTCTCTCTCTCGCACTCGCCGATCGCCGATCTCCACGGTGCCCACTGATCTGCCGCCGATCTGCTCGTTCTCAATCTCCGATCCATTGGTCTTCTAGCCGCCGATCTGCCCCTGATCTGATTGCATCTCCTTGTCTTTTTCTTTTGTTTTTGTTTGATTTCCTTTTTTTTTAATTCCTGGTTAAAATATTTTGTGGGTTATTTTGGGTGGTTTCCAAATACTAAGATAACAGTTATATTATAAAACAATGTTAATTATTTTGGATAATTCTTTGATGTGTAATATTATGGAACAATGTTATGTATTTAGGAGTAATGTTATACTGCTATGGTTAATGGTTATGTATTTAGGAATTGTATTTAGTATTTTGATTATGTATTAAAAATTGGATGAGTAGTGTTATGATTATATATGTTATGGGAATGGTTATGAATTATAATTTTAGATGTTGACTATTGTTTGTTATTTTCATTTATTATATTTATTTATAATATGAAAAAACTTGTATTAGTTTTATAATGTTGTGATGGATGGGTGTTTACACTTCTAAAATGAATACATTTTTATTTTAGGCTTTTAATAAAAAAAAAAGTTAAAGAATAAAAAAAATTAAAAAAAAAAAACATTTTTTCATTTTACGTCGCGCCAAACATCGTAAAATATTTTCCGGAGCATTTTCCAGAATGCAAACAAACACCGGAAAAACAAACATTTTCCTGTAAATCATTTGCATTTGTAAATATTTTACGGTGAAGAATATTTTACGTCGAAACAAACGGAGCCTAAGTGAAAAAGTTGAGAGAATGATAAAGAAGCCTGGCATGAGTGGCATCAGAATTCAGATCACACTAGCTTTGGAGAGATTTTGATACAGGTACGTACTTTCTCATGACATGATCATCGTGGGTCATGACCCACTTTGTAATTGTACCATCTATTTTAAACAGCTCCAACGGTGAGGATTCCTCAACAGATTGGTGAAAACGGATACCAACCTTTAGAGTTTTTAGAATATTTTATTATATAGATTCCTTTAAATTTTAATTTCTTTTTATAATAAATTATTTAAATTATATTCATTATTATTTATTAATAAAATTTTAAAATATTAATTTTTATTTTTTATTACTTAACGTGTTAACACTTATTATTAATATTAATATTTTAAAAATTTTGTTAATAAAATGAATAATATAACGAATTATTTATTATAAAAAAAATTAAAATTTAAAGAATAATACCCTAAAAACTTTGAAAATAATTGTAATTCTGATTACATAATAATTTTTTTGAAGGGAATGGCTTGGATTTAATGTGCACTGTAATTGGAGCCAAGCCGGATCTATTTCTACACAAGTGTTTTTGGGTAATCGTAAAAAGGTTGCGAAAGGCTGACATGAGTAACATCAGATCAGATCACACTATTTAACTTTGCAGAAATTTATTACAGGTACGTACTTTCTCTTGAGATCCTATGGATGACTCACTTTGTAATTGCACCGTCCATTTTAAACAGCTCCAACGGTCAAGATTCCTCAACCCAGACCAGGTTCTCTCACTCAAGTCCCTATTTATAATCTCACCCACCCAACCATGTTTACCACTCGCTCAAACAATTTCCATTTTGTTTATGGTTAAAGTTTGAACTAAAAATTCTCACCAAGTTTTTTTATAGTAGAAACCGTCTTTGTATCTGTAATCCAAATGGAATTCCTACGCGGCCTCTCGATCTCCCGAGGAGAGCTCCAGACTGGTGTAAGACTCTCAGTTCTCAAATAATCACTTATTATTTTTTCTCTTTTTGAAGTACTATGTAAATTCATTTATGTCATTATGTGTGTGTAGTGCCTGAGTCATTAAACTGATATACGTTTATTGTGGTTTTGGGCACGATGGTCGGTGGGGTTACCTATTTTTTATTATGTTGGTGTATGAAATGAAATTATGAATAGATGAGTATAAGGGACTATGTATGTGGATAATTTGTTTATATATAGGTGGACTGGGTGTTTGTATTCGGAATCAGCTAGGTTTAACTGTTTAAGGCATGGCATGGTGGGTTTACTTAATTTTGCATTATGTTCTGTAAGTATGAACGAAACAAAACCTTTTCTAAAAAAAATATGGGTAAAGATTTGAGTTTAATTTTTTCTGATTTTGCTTCTCAGGATTGGCCAAGGTGGGGTGGGATAGGATGGGGTACCAATGGTTGCTTGTGGGCATCTGCAAACATGGCCCATTCAGGAATGGGAGGACTGGGAAAGAATTTGGTAAGTAATTAACAATTTAGTTTCATTAAATATATTTGTATGTTATTGAAAACCAATAAAATAAAGTTTTCAAAAATTATGTGAAAATGTGTTAATTTTCAAAAAACACTATATAGAACTGTTAATATCTAGTTGCAAAATTATAAAAAAATAAGATTCAAATTAATATTGATTCCTTTAACATCTTTTGTTGAATATATATTTTTTCTGTTTTGTATTTTGAAATGTTATTATAGAAGTCTTATCTCAATATTGTATTCTAAGAGCATCTCCAAGCCTTTCTCTATTTTATCTCTACATTATCTCTATTTTAGCAACTCTTTATTTATTTGAAGATCAATACTCTCTAACACTTAGACTTGGCAAAATCTAATTCGGGCCTATTTCCTGACCCGAATCCGAAGAAAAAATATAGGTATGGGTAGGGGTTTTTCGACCTAGGAACAAAGATGATGTCAACTCGTACCCGACCCGTAAAATGATGGGTCGGGTAGGGTCAACCCGCAGGTCACATGGGTCGACCTTTTTTTTTTTTTTTTTTTTTTTTTTTTTTTTTTTTTTTTTTTTTTTTTTTTTTTTTTCAGAGTCTATATTATTATGTTAGGAATTAAAGTATTATGAGAGTTTTTTTTTTTGAATGATTTGGAATTTGACTATTATAAAAGTTCACATAATGTCAATTAAAAAAAACAATTCTTAAATTAAATTTATATTTGAAATAGGCTAGATTTAACCAAATCAACAAATAAAATTGGATGTTCTTTCTTGGTAGAAAGAGAGTTGCAATCTATTTTCTTAGTTTTATTTAATATTTTAATGACACATGCTCTTTTGAGTATTATTATAATTGCGTTTATTTCTGAATCAATTTTAATCAATTTAATTCACGCGAGAAACAGGATCTGGAGGTGGCGAAGAAGAAGTCTGACCAAGACCAGACGAACCAGCTCCAGTAACAGGAGTAATGCCCATACCATGAAGCTGATCCTCTAATCTCCGAATGGTCTCCACATGAGCAGTCAGCGCCGCATCTCGAGAATCCAAGTCCCTCTGACTCTGGGTCAAGGCCTCCTGCACCCGGGTCAGCTCCCCCTGTACCTGCGTCAGCTCCGCCTGCACACGGGCCGTCTCCTCCTGTGCTCGGTCCATATCAGCTACATAACGATCCTCACTGACCGACAACTCGAGCTGAAGACGCAGTATCTCGGTCTGAAGCCGCTCAAACTCTCCAGAGGACTGAAAAAGATGGCTGTCCATTTTTTTTTTTTTTTTTTTTTTTGAGTTTTTTTGGGGACTTAGAGGGTTTAAGCCTATAGTCTTTCGGTGTTTTCTTTGCTAAGCATGTGTGTATATATTTGTTGGTATTCATTATTTGATTTATTCTTTATTTCATCTTGTATAGTGTTTTGATTTTAGCATGTCTATATTCTTGTATATAAACTGCGAACATAGGATAGAGATTTATTTTATGCAACACATATTGTATATTGTGCTTTGTACAAAAAAGTCTTTTCCCTTTTTACTTTCAAAATCATGACATTTACACTCATTGGACTTTTGGGTCGAACCCGGACTCAGGTGGGGCTGGGCTGGTACAGGCTCCACCACGAACCCTTTTATATCTAGGACATGGAACACGAGAATCCACCCTTCTCCCTTCACACCCGTGGAGATCGAGGGGGGCGTGCAAGTGCTTCCCCGGTGATCCAATACCCTTTCGACTTCCTTCGGGAGGATGAAACGGGCATGATCATCGGCCCCTTTAGGAAACAGAATTCCAAGCTGTGTCATACCATGTTGCATATAGTAAGCTATAGTGTAGAAAACCTACCTGTGAGGGCTCTGGTAAAAGCCAACCGAGTGAACATCCAACCTAAGATAGGATACCCAAAAATAGGATGTGTCTTTTCAAAATGAGTCAAGGGAAAAGCGTTGTGCTATTTTCCAGGTGGTGATAAAATAATTGGAGCCGAGTCAGGTTCTATCTATCTAAACCTTTGTTTGCATGTCATTGTTTGATAAAGGGATAGGATAACCACGTTGTCCATACCCGTTGCAAACCACTCAAACCCAAAGAGTTCCAAACTCTACATGGGATGTATAGAGTCATGTCGTCCTCAACCAAAAGTACGACCCTCACATTAACCGACATCGGTTCCCAAAAATCTTTCAAAAATGGAACCGAACGCCGAAAGGCTCGTCAAATTTCAGTAATGTGAGAGTCTATCTTTTCGTTAGTACGATTGTAACCATTGTATATAGTCTTGTCGTACCCCAACCAAAAGTACGACCCTCACATTAACCGACATCGGTTCCCAAAAATCTTTCAAAAATGGAACCGAACGCCGAAAGGCTCGTCAATTTTCAGTAATGTGAGAGTCTATCTTTTCGTTAGTACGATTGTAACCATTGTATATAGTCTTGTCGTACCCTAACCAAAAGTACGACCCTCACATTAACCGACATCGGTTCCCTCCAAAAATCGTTTCAAAAAATGGAACCGAGTACGCCGAAATCGGTTCCCTCCAAAATTTTCAAAAAAAAATCGAAAGGCTCGTCGGATTTTGATAATGCAAGAGTCTATCTTTTCGTTAGTACGTCTGTAAACCCCAAGAGTTTCCAAACTCTATAAGGTCGTGTAGAGTCTCGTCATGTCTAACCAAGAGTATGACCTTCGCACTAACTGACATCGGTTCTCAAAAATCTTTCAAAATAGAACCGAACGCCGAAAGGCTCGTCAAAATTTTGATAGTGCGAAAGCCCATCTCTTCGTTGACAAGTCCATACATGTGTCAACCCTAAAGAGTTCTCAACTCTACATAGGAATCTAGATACTTACCCGTTGTGCTGTCCATCAACCAAGAATACGACCTTCACACCTATCGACACTGGTTCCCAAAAATCTTTCAAAATGGAACCAAGCGCCGAAAGGCTCGTCGAATTTCCAATGGTGTGAAAGCCTATTTCTTCGTTGACAATACCACTATGTACATACATGAGATGTCTATTCATGTCATCCCGACCCTCATATTGATTGATGTTGGTCACCCAAAATTTCAAAATAAAGCCATGAGCCGAAAGGCTCGCCAATTTTGGCAACCCAATGGAAAATCCATCCATTTGTCAATGCATATTGCATTCATGCATACCATGCATACGCATACATACTTAGCCATGGTTTACCCGCAAAGTAAGCCAAGGTCATGCATTCAATTGTGAATTCAAAGTCTAACTTGACGTTGTTTACCTCTCTAGGTTGTATTTGCATTCACGATCAAATGGCTGGAGAGACAAGTGGACCCGGACCCAGCGAGCAAGAGATTCGGATGGTCGCTCTTGAACGAAAGTTCGATGAACTCCTCAGCTTTGTGCAACTAATAGCGAAGCGAAACACGGATGATGAGAACCAAAGGAAGGAAGATGACAAGGATACCAGTGAAGGAGAGCCAGAAGGACATTCCAACACCAACGCCACTCCACCAAGGCCTCCAACGCCGCCAAAGCCAGAAGGGAAAGACTCCCAGTTAGACAGCAAGATCGATAGTTTGGAGGAGAAGATCAGGCTCATACAGGGTTTGAACTCTTTCGGAAACACGGACTTCTCGAGCATGTCCTGGTTCCCCAACATGACGGTGCCACCCAAGTTCAAGGCCCCGGAGTTTGAGAAATACAACGGGAGAAGAGACCCCATGATCCATCTGCATCTACGCCGACAATGAGCCGTTGCTGATTCAGAGCCTTTCAAGATACCCTGACAGGGAATGCAGAATGGTACTCACAGTTGAAGAAGATCTCTGGTACTCACAGATCTCTCATTGGAAGGCTCAATACAACTCCCAGCTCAATATGGGATCGGTTCGATCTGCAGAGGATGGAGAAGAAGAGCAATGAAACCTTCAGGGAGTATGCCCAAAGGTGGAGAGAGAAGGCGGCTCGAGCACGCCCGCCACTAGACGAAAGAGAGATGATCAAGATCTTTGTTGATACACTGAAGAACCCCTACTTCGACCGGATGATAGGGTTACAAATGCAGTTCTTTGTCGACCTGATACCAGTAGGCGAGAGGATCGAAGATGCCTTGAAGACAAAGAAGATAGTGGACATGACGGCTCTAATGGCATTAGCCGAACAAGCCGCCAAGAAAGCTCCGACAAAGAAGAAGGAAGGAGATGTGCAAATGATAGGGAGAAACAACGGAAGACCAAGGCAAGTCCTCCCGACTTTCACCATGCAACCGATACAACCTAGGCCTATTCAGGCGCCGGCTCCGACTCAAGCCCCAGCTCCAGTCCCGACACCCCAGGTGCCGGCAAGGCCGGTGGGAAACCAGCCCAATGACAACAGATGGCCCAGAAAAGAGCTAAGACAATTCACGCCACTGCCCATGCCCCTGACGGAGTTATACCCCATCCTGATAGAGAAGAGCCTAATCTCACCTGTTGTCCCGAGACCTTACAACGGCCCGCAAAGAAGGGATTTCAACCCAAATTCAACCTGCGATTTCCACTTTGGAGAAGTGGGACACACTGTTGAAAATTGCAGCCAACTGA
Source organism: Fagus sylvatica (assembly GCA_907173295.1). NCBI lineage: Eukaryota > Viridiplantae > Streptophyta > Magnoliopsida > Fagales > Fagaceae > Fagus > Fagus sylvatica. Next base: position 26,018,277 of record OU015763.1, read on the forward strand.
AGCATCGGGTTCAAGACCTAATCGATCACGGAGTCCTGAAGTTTGAGGGACTGCCTAACATCACCACCAACCCTTTGCCCAATCACCCAGAAGGAGGTGTAAACATGGTTGAGATAGAGGAGATGGGCGAAGAACGCATCGCGTGGAGACGTCTCTTTTATACATTGGAGAAGCAGAGACACATCACCCCGTTAGATGCACCGCCAGGGCCATCAACAGGGGATGCATGTGAATATCACTCAGGGGCTAGAGGGCACGGCCTAGAATGCTGCGAGGAATTCAAGAAGAAAGTCACCGATCTGATGGAGAATGGGCTAGTGGGGAGAGAAGAAATACCATCAAAAGGAAGCCATCAACCAGATGACCCATCAGATTTTGACTGGTACGCGGAGCTCAATCTGGATGACATCGTGGAAGATGAGATGGATCTCGATAACCTACAGGATGAAGGAGCTGACTGGGGATACTTCATGGAGGATGATACTGATGAATGGAGAGACGTTGATTTCACCAAATTCTTCCAATTCCCGTGCTTGATAGTGCCACCTGGGTTTGTGACGCCGGAATTTGAGATATTTTATGAGAATGGGGATCCGGAGGTCCATTTGCAAAAGTACGGCGAGAAGATGGCCTTACATTTGGAGAATGAGCTTTTGATGATCTCGGTGTTTCCCGAGAGCCTGTCAAAACAAGCAGCTGCCTGGTTCTATCAGCTGAGGAACCTTACTGGCTGGGATGATTTGGCAAGAGTCTTCTTGGAGCGATACCGCTTCAATCCCCATTCGATTCTAGAATACTTGGGTTTGAAGAAAGATGAAGAGCCCTACATCATCCCCGACGATCGTGGAGATCAGCATGTCGTCCCTACCAGCACTGACTGAGGGAGAAGAAGAAGAGAAAGCCAAGCCGCTGCCACCAGCCAAAGATCCAGATAGCATCACCATTGCCGAAGAAGGAGAAGAGCCAATCAAGACGCCACCACCAAGCAACATCACCACCACTGCTGAAGAAGAATATGCTGGCCCTATGGTTGAAGGGTTGAGCATCCACACCATCACCGGAGAGGAGGATTCCACCACCACACCACCGACCCGCCACTGCCAACAGGGAGAAGAAGCCAAGACGTGGACCTGCGTGCCATTGCTACAGCGTGTCTCAAGTAGCAATGAGTAAGCGGTATCCCAGCTATGGGTAACTCGGTTTTGAGTCTACCAATAGCTCGGGAATTTTTGTATCGAACAATTTCGGGTTTCTATGTTTATTTTATGCTTTCAAGATATCATGCCACAATCATAATCATTTCATCATTGTAATATTTCCATTTCCATATTTCAAATGATATGTCACGTGTTTATTCCATGAATTTCTCTATCTCAAATATTCCAATGTGCATTAAATAAATCCAACACGCCATCATACAAAACGAATGGCTTCCCTTTTTAATTTTCTTACCGTTTTTCCATCCGCTATCCTTTCCAGGATTACACGCAAAACCTCAAACGATCCCCACGTCTCCAAAATTGACAACAAAACGAATTGCTCACTGGATAACATAGATAATTCCTGACGAAGAAATCGAATTACCAAGTGACATCCTTGAGGCATTAGAGAGACAAGACGAGGGGTCCAAACCCAACATAGAGGAGTTGGAAATCATAAATCTGGCTGATGAAGGTGAAGAACCGAGAGAAGGTCAAGATTGGAACCCGCTGCACCACAGAGCAAAAGGAAGGCACTCATTGCACTGTTGAGAGAGTTCCACGAGATTTTCGCCTGGTCTTACCAAGACATGCCTGGCCTAGACACAGACATAGTGGTCCACAAGATTCCTTTGAAGCCAGAAGTGCAAGCCCGTCAAACAAGCACTGCGCCGAATGAAGCCCGAAGTCATTTTGAAGATCAAGGAGGAAGTGGAAAAGCAATTGAAGGCAGGATTCCTAAGCACAGTAACCTATTCGGACTGGGTAGCCAATATAGTCCCGGTGCCGAAAGAAGGATGGAAAAGTTAGAATGTGCGTGGACTATCGGGATCTGAACCGAGCCAGCCCGAAGGACAATTTTCCTCTACCTCACATTGACACCCTGGTCGACAATACAGCAACGAATGCCGTATTCTCATTCATGGACGGATTCTCAGGGTACAATCAGATCAAGATGGCCGAAGAAGACAAGTCCAAGACTGCTTTTGTCACACATTGGGGAACCTTCGTGTACGATGTCATGCCTTTCGGTCTGAAGAACGCCGGAGCCACTTATCAGCGAGCCATGGTCACCCTCTTCCACGACATGATTCATCATGAGATAGAGGTTTACGTGGATGACATGATTGCTAAGTCTCGTACCGCACAAGATCATCTCACAGACCTACGCAAGCTGTTCCAGCGATTGAAGAAGTATCAGCTTAGATTAAACCCGAACAAGTGTGCCTTCGGCGTCACATCCGGAAAGTTATTAGGCTTCATCGTCAGCGGCAGAGGAATTGAGATTGATCCCGCAAAGGTTCCAAGCCATACGAAGCATGCCCGCGCCAAAGACAGAGAAAGAGATCCGAAGCTTCTTGGGAAGGATTAACTATATAGCTCGCTTCATTGCACAGCTTACTGCGACCTGCGAGCCTCTGTTCAAGTTGTTGAGAAAAGATGTGAAGATAAAGTGGACTGAAGACTGCCAGAGAGCCTTTGACAAGATCAAGGAGTATCTGCTCAACCCACCCATCCTGGTTCCGCCAACTCCAGGACGTCCCCTCATTCTATACCTCACAGTCCAAGAAGCATCCATGGGCTGCATGTTGGGACAACAAGACGAGACTGGGAAGAAAGAGCAGGCAATCTACTATCTTAGCAAGAAGTTCACGGAGCCAGAGACCCGCTACTTGTTGGTTGAGAAGACGTGCTGCGCACTGGCTTGGGCCTCCAAGAAGCTGAGACAGTACATGCTCTACTACACCACTTGGTTGGTATCCCGGATGGACCCGATCAAGTACATCTTTGAAAAGCCTGCTTTGACTGGGAAGATCGCACGGATGGCAAGTGCTCCTATCTGAGTTCGACATCTTATTTGTGGCCCGGAAAGGCGATCAAGGGACAGGCCATAGCCGATTACTTGGCAGATTACCCGTCCTGAGCAGTTAGAGCTAATGGACTCAGAATTCCCAGACGAAGACGTAATGACAGTCGACGAAGACAATCACGGCAGGTGGAAGCTTTACTTTGATGGAGCAGCGAACGCTGTCGGAAGTGGATTGGCGCGGTCTTGGTATCACCAAAGGGACAACAAACTCCTATCGCTGTTAAGCTGGGGTTTGATTGCACCAACAACATGACCTGAGTACGAAGCATGCATCGTCGGTCTGCAAGCGGCTTTAGAATTCGGTGCTTATGAACTGGAAGTCTTCGGAGACTCTCTGCTAATAGTGTCACAGACTAACGGAGAATGGCAGGCCCGGGATCCCAAGCTCATCCCGTACCAACGATACATCAGCCGGCTAGTCCCAAAGTTCAAGTATGTCACCTTCACATACACCCCAAGAGCTCACAATCATTTCGCTGATGCGCTTGCCACACTGGCAAGCCTAATCAAGCTAGTAGAAGGGGATGATGTGCGACCGTTACGGATCGAGACTCGAGACATCCCAGCATACTGTGTGTGCATAGAAGAATGCATGAACGTCGAGGCAGAGATAGACGATAAGCCTTGGTATTACGATATCAAGCGCTTCATCCAAGACAGAGAGTATCCACCACGGGCAACCGAAAATGAGAAGAAGTACATCAGAAGGAATGGCCTTCCAGTTCTTCCTGAGCGGAGAGATTCTGTACAAAGCGAACTCATGATGCCACCTCTCTTGCGATGTGTAGATGCAGAAGAAGCCTAATCGATTGATCCAAGAGATGCACGCGGGATTAATGGGAGCCCATGCCAACGGACCCTTCCTGGCCCGGAAGATCATGAGAGCTGGCTATTATTGGTTGACAATGGAGAGGGACTGCATCAGACATGTCCAGACGTGCCACAAATGCCAGATGTATCAGAACAGCAAGAACGCACCTCCCCAATATCTTCACACTATGGCCTCGCCGTGGCCATTCTCAGCTTGGGGAATGGATGTGATTCGGTGCAATTACCCCAAAGGCGTCTAACGGGCATGAGTTCATACTGGTAGCCATCGACTATTTTACCAAGTGGGTGGAGGCATGTTCCTTCAAGAATGTCACTCAAGTCGCGGTCACCCGGTTTGTGAAGAACAACATTATCTGCCGTTACGGAATGCCAGAAATGCTCATCACCGACAATGCTTCCAACCTGAACAACCGCATGATGGACCAGCTATGCCAGCAGTTCAAGATCCAGCACCACAACTCTGCTCCATACCGTCCGAAGATGAACGGAGCCGTAGAAGCTGCCAACAAGAACGTGAAGAAGATTCTGAGCAAGATGACGGAGACTTATAAAGATTGGCACGAGCACCTGCCTTATGCCTTGTGTGCCTACCGAACGTCAGTGAGGACATCCGTTGGAGCCACCCCCTACTCTCTGGTATATGGGATGGAAGCAGTACTACCAGTCGAAGTGGAGATCCCTTCTTTGAGAATCCTGTCACAAACTCAGCTGGAAGAAGCCTGAATGGGCCCAAGCCACGGTATGAGCAGCTGAACTTCATAGATGAAAAGAGATTGGCGGCACTGTGCCACGGACAGCTCTACCAGAGACGGATCGAAAGAGCTTACAACAAGAAGGCTCGACCTCGCACTTTCCAACCCGGAGATCTCGTTCTGAAGAAGAGGAATATGGCCCTATCAGATCCACGAGGAAAGTTCGCACCATCATATGAGGGTCCGTACGTGGTGAAGAAAGCCTTCTCAGGGGGAGCAATCATTCTGGCTGATATGGATGGCGAAGAGTTCCGGTCACCCATTAATTCTGATTCTGTAATCAAGTACCATGTATAAACTTTAAGTCAATTTAATCAAAGAGGAATATTCATCAAAGTTCCAATTTGTTATTTTGATAATTTTGAAGAAGGCCCGGGAAGCAACGAAAATCCGTAAGGACGTTGCCCTCGGATGGAAATTACCACGGGTATGGTGAAAACCTCGGAAGAGGCGCCATAGGCAAAAGTAACGTGGAAAGCTGGACTTGGCGTAAGCTGAGGGTAATATATGGCTAAAAAAAAAAAAAAAAAAAAAAAAACCGGTATCACAACAAGGCAGGCATCAAATCAGTGCAAGACTAGTGATCGGGGTTGTTAGGCGGTGAAGAGGATTTTCGACGAAAGAACGACCTATGTTATCCTTTGAGCAGTACGGTTCGTTCGATATAAAGAGAATGTTTGGGGATCAAGAGGTGGAGCACAAGTGTATCCTTCCAAACACCCAGTTTCAAAGTGACATATCATTAAATTCTCACAAACCATTCATACCATACTTATCTCTTTCAAATTTGTAAATTCTCATATTCATTTCCACAATAACATTCAATCCTTGCCATTGATTCATAAAAAGTCAAATTCATAGGATTTCATATAGATATTCATAGACAAAATACGTGCTTTCATTCATTCATAGTTCATAAATTCATACATTTGATTTTTCATGATGTCTTGAAAGCATGTCTAAATATATCGACTTAGAAGTTAAAAATGGGAGCCATGCATAATCCGACTCGGATTTATGAATGACTCACCATCTAAATACAAAAACTACTGACTACTCACTGCTACAGAAGTATGCTATCTAATGACCAAGACGTATGCAGGTCTCTCTGCAGAATCTCCCCAAGGCAGTGGAAAGGGCCGGATCCCCCTCATCGTGCTCCTCCCAAGACGGCTCGAGCTCTGGCACCCAAAGAATCCATCACCTGGATTGATCTGGATGAAGAGCTGTGACCACAGGGAAACCCTCCTGGTTGAGCCAAGAAGCATTGGACTCAAGAGCGTCATGCACCAAGTCCAACTCAGTCTGCAAGACTCCGTTGTCACCCTGGAGAACGCTGATCTGAACCCTCATGGCCCCCATGGAAGTATGCGCAGACGTGAGTGCCTCCTCACTCGCATCTAGCGCCCGTCGGAGCCCATGCCAACAGACGTGGAACTCTCGGTTCGCCGATAGCATCCCCCGTTTGACCGGAATCTTCACCGGAAAAGTGCACAAAAACAGCTCCGACACCCCGACTTCCGGGAGCCATAACTCCTCTCGTCCGAACTCCGATTCGCACAAACCTTATACCGTTGGAAAGAGGACGTCGAGAGCTTTCTGGCGATATGCTGCATGACCCATTTTGAGTTCCGGAAGACCTCCAAAACTGCCCTCGAAAATCGGGTAAAAAAAGGATACGCGCACGCGAGAATCGAGGAAGTGTTGACAGCTGTCTTGGGAGGCGTGCACGCGAGGCGCGCATCAGTGCGCGCCATCATGGCGCGCCCCGCGTGCACGCCCCCTATAAAACCGACCCTCCCCCCCCTCATTTGCACACAATTTTGCTCGGGCTCTAGGCCTTCCTTGAGCGTTAGAATAGGCAGAAATAGGGGTTTTAGGGGGTTTTAGGAAGGGGTTTTTGGGTAGTTTTAGAGAGAGAGACTCCTCTCTAGGTAATCTCTCTCTCTCTCTAAGCTCTTTCTCTCTCTAAACTCTTTCTCTCTCCTCTTTCTCTCTCTTCTTTTTTCCTTTATTAGTGGAAGTGACTAGTGATGATCCCAAAATGGGAAGAGATTCACAAGGATCCACTTTAGTTTATGTGTTATTAGTTCATTTATGTTCTATTTTACTTTCTTTAGTTCATTTTAGTTCATTCTATGCTTTCTAGTTTATTTTGTCTATTTATTGCTTTATTTACATTTCCTAGTCTATTTATTGCTTTATTTATGCTTTCTAGTCTATTTATTGCTTTATTTATGCTTTCTAGTCTATTTATTTCTTTATCCATTTTCTATTGTCATTTATCGCTTTATTTACATTTTATACGCACTTGTGATTTATTTTACCTTGTTACTTGTATTTTACATCCCCATGTTAAATATTGTCATTTATTGCTTTATTTACATTTACTACGTACTTGTGAATATTATATTGTGATTATCCCCTTTCCCCGTGTGTTTTAGTACGGCAAATATTGAGTGGCTTTGGCGGCTCGCGTAAGACCTCTAACGAGGCCGTGACAACCATGTTAGCCCACGAGGTCTTGACCCGAAAAATACACCCGTTAAATATTGTCATTTATCGCTTTATTTACATTTTATACGCCTTGTGAATATTATATTGTGATTATCCCTTCCCCGTGTTTTAGTACGGCAAATATTGAGTAGCTTTGGCTCAGTTGCGTAAGACCTTTAACGAGGCCGTAACAACCATGTTAGCCTACGAGGTATTTGACCCGAAAAATACATCCCCATGTGTTAAATATTGTCATTTACCGTTTTATTTACATTTACTACGTTGTAAATATTATATTGTGAATATTGTCATTTTTTCCCATTTTTCCCTTCATGATTTGGGCATGATAATCCCGATTGGTCGTGGTGGACTATGTAAGACCTCAAAGAGGCTTTAACCACCATGTAATTCCATAGGCATTGGACCCATTAAAAATCCCCATGTTAAATATTGTCATTTATCGCTTTATTTACTTTTATTGTGATTATATTGTCATTGTTTTTCCCATTTTTCCCTTCATGATTTGGGCATGATAATCCCGATTGGTCGTGGTGGAATATGTAAGACCTCAAAGAGGCTTTATCCACCATATAATTCCATAGGCATTGGACCCGAAAAATACATCCCTATATGTAAATATCGTCATCTACCGCTTTATTTATACTACGTTGTGAATATTATATTGTGAATATTCCCCCATTTTTCCCCTTTGTGATTTGGGCGTGATAATCCCGATTGGTCGTGGTGGATTATGTGAGACCTCAAAGAGGCATTAACCATCATGTAATTCCATAGGAATTGGACCCACGAAAATCCTTTGTTTAAACCCCGTTATTTTCATTATTTACTACGTTGTTGTAAATATTGTTCATTTTTCATTATTTTGATTTGGGCATGAAAATACCAAACGGTATTGGCGGTTTTAGGTAAGTCTTTCAATAGCACTAAACCCCATGTAAATCCATGAGGCGTTGGACCCGTAAATTGCAAACATATTTTCAAAAAGATTTTCTCATTTAAGTCCTATTTGGCGTCGAAGGTTTGGATAAGTCTTTCAATAGCACCAACCCTTCGTGTAAGCCCGAAAAGGCATTGAAACCCCATTTTCAAAATGATTTTCCTCATTATAAGTCCTATTTGGCGTCGAAGGTTTGGATAAGTCTTTCAATAGCACCAACCCTTCGTGTAAGCCCGAAAAGGCATTGAAACCCATTTTCAAATAGATTTTCTCATTTAAGTCCTATTTGGCGTCGAAGGTTTGGATAAGTCTTTCAATAGCACCAACCCTTCGTGTAAGCCCGAAAAGGCATTGAAAACCCATTTTCAAATAGATTTTCTCATTTAAGTCCTATTTGGCGTCGAAGGTTTGGATAAGTCTTTCAATAGCACCAACCCTTCGTGTAAGCCCGAAAAGGCATTGAAACCCATGTTTTCAAATAGATTTTCTCATTTAAGTCCTATTTGGCATCGAAGGTTTAGGTAAGTCTTTCAATAGCACTAACCCTTCGTGTAAGCCCGAAAAGGCATTGAAACCCTCTTTTTAGATTGTTTTGTTTCATTCATGTAAATCCTATGGTGGTGTCGGAGATTCGAGTAAGTCTTTCAATAGCATCGAATCCCGACCCCACGAGGTCTTGACCCTTTCCTTAAAAATTCTTGTGTTATAATAAATTGCACTTTGCATTAAGCATTATATTCATGCCGACCCATATTTGTCATCTTCATTCATTTTCATGATATATGTGTTGCGACTATGCCATGACTATTTGTTTGAATGTTTTACCATTTTACCGTCTTGATACTTTGCTTGATTGTTTATTGCTTTGATATAAAAATGTGATTAAAATACACTTTGCCATGAAAACTTTAAAAAGAGTAAACATGGTAATGTGGGCGTTAGAAACGAAGGTATGAGTCCTTTACACGGGGGCGTGGCTGGTACGTGCTTTCGTGTAAGGGATTCTACACGTTCTAACTCCCATAGGATCATGGTCTAAAATTCCCCAAAGTGTGAATTAATCATCCAAAACCCCGCCATTTGACGGACCGCTTTACTCTTGGAAATCAAGGGTAAAGAGATCCCGAATATGGCACCAAAAACATTAATTGTTTGTCCCGGCACTAGGTGTTAGGATTTCAAGTATATCCTACCACCGAAATGCCCGGAAATTTAAAAGATACAAAGATAAAGGGATGGTGAAATAAAGAGTCTAATCAAAACCGAACGAAGGTCAAATTGCGTTTGCCATTTCTTGGTATATCGCTACGACGGAAATCGGGACATTTGTACATAATAAAAACCAACAAACTTAGGCTTAGCAAATAAAAGAAAACATTAGGAAGGAGGTAACCGTTTTCTTAAACGGATGTCGTGGGGTGCCTAACACCTTCCCCACGCATAAGCAAACCCCCGAACCTATCTCTGGTTCAAGACCATTTAGTTGTAGATGTCTAAATTAGATAAAATCTATTAGACATAGGTGCCCAATCACACCTTAAAATTTCCCATGGTTGGTGGCGACTCCAAATTTGTGCTCACACGCACACACGTACACAAGTTCCCACACACACACAACTCGTATCTCGAAACGGAAAAGAGATAGAGGAACACACACACACTCGCCAAATGGGGGTCGGGATCAAGGAAAAATAAAAATAAATAAAAGAATTTAGAGAAATAGATTTTCCGCCGGTGTCGACAGCTTGGCGACTCCAAATTTGTGATCACAATGAGTCCGCACACACCTTCCAAGTAGGGCAAGTCAAGGAGGTATAATGCCCAGTCACGACTATTGCCAGTGAAGGGAAGTGCTATCTTGACGGTCTGGCTCACCGTATGCCTCTCAAAGTGATAAGGAGTCTGGAGGCGGTAGAAATGCCGCAGGTGACTGCAGAACTAGAGCTGGAGGAGCTGAGTACAGAACATCGGAACCCCCTCTCCCTGTCTCCTGCAGTAAGACAAAGACCGCACGGTCTCGCACAATATGGCAGGGATGATAGACCTGCCCTCGCTAAACTACCAGGGGGATGACACCCAAGTCTATCCTACCAGCAGAAGTGGGAAAGAGAAAAATACCTGCGAAGGCGATCTTGAAGGCGTTGATTCGGAATTTCTTCCATCCCTTCTTGCCCGCAATGAAGTCCCTAGCAAGTTTCGCCTGGAAAGGTCACTCCGAGAGAAGTACTTCGTCAGCAAATCTAGAGAAATGTTGGCTTTCCGCCAAGTTTCCTCAGGTCGGGCGATCTCAGGACGTAGAACCGCAGTGGTCAAACCCAAGTATTTCTCCAAGCATCGGTTGGACCGAGGGCCCTGAATGGGTATAACCGGGAGTCTCGCTGAAGGGGCTGTCTAGCTGAAGAAGCTTCAGCATACTCCTCCATGGTGGGACATGAGATCCACCTCTCCGATGGAAAAGCAACAATGGGTCGGGTCCCAGAAAGAAGCTAGCGCCTCGAGCAAGCCGCGATCAACTCTGTAGCCGCATGAAAGGGGGAAACTTGCCAAAGATCCCCACGATATCGGCATGGTCATCCTCTCCAAGAAGAGTCCACCAATGTCTCATCCGCTCAACACGGAAATCATGGAAACGAAGCGTCACCAAGGAGTCGGGATCGTTACTGGAAGGAGGCCATGGACCCAAGAGACTCAAAAATGGGAAAAATGGAGAGTTTTTGGTGAAGAAAGGGGAGAGGAAAACTCGAAAAATGGTTGCTGGTTCGAAGGAGGAGCGTGGTTTAAATAGACGGAAACATCATGCGCCGCGCATGACGGTCACGCGCGAGTCCCGTTGGGAATCCCAACGGCTCTTTTTCCCATGTCTCGCGAATTTGAACCCTTTCGCTCACTCCCAGAGGTCCGTTTTGCACTATATAAGGGCCATTTCGCAAGAAATCACTTATGGGAAAGTCTTGGGTGGTCCGGTGATCGAAGATTCCGGCCCGCCGGCCGGAGATCAACCTGAAACCCTAAAATCGACCCGGAGGTCAAAAATTGAAACAGAGACAATCTTGTAAGGAGGCGTTCGATACAACGTGATCAGAATCGATATTCCGCCAGCAGGGTGGCCCAAGAGCCGAGAACCAAGCTCGAAGATCAAGAACCGGCCCCGAAACCCTAGCTCGACCCAGAAATCGAGAAGTACAAAGATGACCCGGGAATGTCACACAGGCGAATCCCATGGTACACTGGGGCAAATTTTTCAAAAAAAAAAGTTCTTGAAAAATTTTGAAAGGAAGTAGTCCGGCCCTCAAGGAGCTATCACAGCCCGGTGCAAGGAGGACAGAGGGAGAAATCCGGAATTCCGCATCAGCATTCATTGCTCTACACTGGGGCAAAATTTTTCTATCTTCAAGAAGCTAGAAATTTTTTTTCTTAGTATCAATCTTGTCTTTTGCCAAAAAGTGTAGAAACTTTAATTTGCACTTAAAGTTAATTAAATGGATTTGAAAATAATATTTAATCCATTAATTGAATAGTCATATTTATTAACTTTTAAATATTTATTGACCTATTTACATTGTATATTAAAATTATATTAAAACTTTGTATTGTAAATGAAAATATTAATGAAATTATTCACAAATTTGAGGTGTAATTTTCAAGTATAAATATTTTCACTGTTAAAACTACTACCAACTTTGAGTAGATTGAGGTCCAATTCATATTAATTTATTTAGTTTTTTTTTTTACCAAACATATTATGTTTTATTCTTGAAACTTTATATATATTGTCATCTTGATAGGTAATTTAATTTAATTTCATAATTTTCATGCGACTAATACATCTAAGGAGGTTCAATTAGCAAAAATAAAAAGTACATCTAAGGAGGTTGATAATTTGATATGGTTTATGACATCTAGTATTTTTTTTTTTCCATATTCTTTTATTTGTGAGTGTTTTTGTTTATGTATTCTCTTATTCGTATTTGTATTGAAAGGAAAACAAAGAAAACTAAATGATAATTTTGAACTATAGGATCAAGTTTATTTTCATTTTTTATATATATATATATTCTTTCATGTGTAAAACTACGGGTCAACCCAGTTTTGACCCGACCCTTAAAAGACCGGGTAAGGGACATAGGTTGTGCAATCCATTTAGGATGACCCGTTTTTTTACCCAAACCCATTTGATCCGAACCCGCATGGGTCGAACCCGAACCCGATTGACCCAACTCGTTTGCCAGGTCTACCAACACTAGTCTTTATTTTATCTCTATTCTATTTAAATATACTTTTTTTATTCTTTCTTTATTCTTTTATCCTATTTAAATATTATATTTTTTATTATTTTTTATCATTTCTTTATTCTTTCTTTTTCAATATTTAAAAATCCCAACGATCATATTTTTCCAACAGTCATATTTTCCAACGGTCATATTCCAACGGTCACATTTTTTCAACAGTCATATTTTTTTAGTATAAATAGGACTATTTCATTACTCTAATTTCCATTCACCTCAAGTCAAATTTTCTCTTTCATTAATCTCAAACTCAGTTTACTCACTCACTATCAAACTCAATTTTATCTTTAATTAGGCTCGGGATTATCAAATGAAGGAAATGGAAATGACTTTTCTTGACTCCGATTCTGATGATGAAATTAAGATACTTTCAATTTTTGCAGTGGAAGAAGAATGATTGAAAAGAGAGCGAGCATCAACATCACGTCGTGGTTCAATTCTCGGCCACAAGGTCATCAAACGTGATTATTTGCAAGGCCAAGAAAGGTTTTTTCGTGATTATTTTACACCGGATCAGGTTTTTCTTCATCATTTATTCCAAAGGAGGTTTCGGATGAGTCATCCACTTTTTTTTCGTCTTCAATCTGCACTAGAAGCGCATGATCCATATTTCATCCAAAAAAGAAATGCTGTTGGAATGCTTGGTTTGTCTTCCCTTCAAAAGATGACTGTTGCACTAAGGATGCTCGTTTATGGAGTAGCAGCTGATTCTACTGACGAATATGTGAGAATTGGAGAAAGCACAGCAATAGAGAGTCTAAAAAAATTTGTTAAAGCGGTGGTTAATATTTTTTCTGAAGAGTACTTGAGATCACCAAATAGCAATGACATTGCTAGGTTGCTCGCGGTTAACGAAAAGCGTGGATTTTCAGGAATGTTGGGGAGCATTGATTGCATGCATTGGAAATGGAAAAATTGCCCGACAGCATGGAAAGGTCAGTATACTAATCATTCTCGTAAACCAATACTTATTTTGGAAGTAGTAGCTTCATATGATCGTTGGATATGGCATGCATTTTTTGGCCTACCTGGATCTCATAATGACATCAACGTACTAGAGCATTCTTCTATATTTACGGAGCTTGCTCAAGGGCGTGCTCCTCCAGTGATTTACTCAATCAATGGTTATGATTATATAATGGGATATTATCTTGCTGATGGTATATATCTACTATGGTCAACTTTTGTAAAAACAATCTCAGCTCCACTAGAAGTAAAGAAAAAACACTTTGCTAGAGTTCAAGAGGCATGTAGGAAGGATGTGGAATGTGCATTTGGAATACTTCAAGCAAGATTTTTAATTGTGCGTGGGCTTGTGCACTTTTGGGATGAAGCAACTCTCAATAATATTATGAAAGCATGTATAATATTACATAACATGATTATTGAAGATGAGCGCGATCCTAATGGAGTACAACAAGATGATGATTATGACCAAGTGCCTGAAAACATCTCTACACCCGTGTCACGAGAGTTTACAATTGAAGTTCAGAATTTCATTCAATCTCATATTCGCATTAGAGATAGAAAAACTCATTCTTAACTCCAAACTGATCTTGTGGAACACTTGTGGTAACTACATGGCCAATCATAAGATTATCTAGTTTTAATTTTCATGCTTGCATTATTTATTTATGTTACTCTTTATTATAATTTGAAGTTTATCAAATCTATATTAGGCTTGTGAAAGTTTTTTAAAATTCCATTATCAAATAAAAAATATATTAACACATATAACTTGCAAAGCCAATGCTATATACTTTACCACATTAACGTTTAAAGTAATAAATTGTGTTATCAATCATAATAGCAAAGGACATTCAATAACAACAAAAGTTCAAAGTATTCTCTTAATTCATTCAACACAAGAGCATTGATGAATATAATACAAAAATAATACAATACTATTTACTAATTACCAATTCTTCTTTTTGCAAGGATTTCCAATTGAAGAACTCGAAAATATTCTTGTTGCACTTAAGGCAATGTCTCTAAATCCATTGTCATAATTTCCTTATCCTCTTTCATTCTTTGCCTTTCCTCTTGCATTCTTTCCCTTTCATCTTTCCTTTTTGCTACTTCAATTTTTTCTTGCTTAATACAAAGACACTTATTCTCTAACTCTATGAAGTCAATACGACCCCTCTCAAGAAATTCCATTCTCGTTTCATTGAAGGTTTTTTTTTCTTCCACCATGTCATTCAACATCACTTCCACATTTGAACTACTACTTTCGTTGCTCTTTTGTTTGTTCAATCGAGCTTTTTCGGCCTTCTTACCTAGTGGTCTCTTCAACTCTATGTTGGAATCATTTGCGACATCTTCATCTTCTAAATTTATCGAATTTAGAGAAGATGTTGTCTCTCCTCTCCTTTTTCTTGGTGTTTCATTTTGATGACTATTCAATCATTTTGGAGCGTGCTTCAACACATTCCAACAATGTTCAAAAACAAATTTTTACTTTTTGGGATGTGTTTCTTTATACATTTGTTTTGCATTATCAATCTAAAAAATTAACAAATAAAAACAATTAATATTTTCAATAGTTAAAACAAATTGATGCATTAACACAACTTAAAGAGTTAATAAGATGTACCTTATTTTCCTCAGTCATACCACTTTGATGCATTGATTCAATCTTTGCCAAACACCCAGAATATTTATTACAGGAAAGGTGAATGGTTGACCACCGTTGCTGAAGAGAACCTTTAGTTCGCTTAGTTTCGGAGGTCGTATGAGTATGATAATATTCATGAACTCTCGTCCACAATATTTCATATTTTTGCTCATTGCTTTACACCGGATCCTGGCTAATAGCGAGCCAGGAAGATACAAGAGTCGAGTCTTCTTGTATAGTAAAATTGGATTGACGTGTTTTAGACTTCATAGTGGATTCAACTTGGGATGGAGACCTATCCGGTAACTCTCTTAAGGGTGGACACATTTGGGTTCTATGAGTATACGGATTACTATTATGAGCACTTAAATTTGGGGTTTCCATCATATATTTGCTGTACGTATCTTCTAGAAGATTAACGAAATTGGGAGTTCCATTTTGAGAATCCATTCCTAAATAAAAATACAATACAACGTGTCCATTAATACTTCAATATTTCCACAGCAATTATAATATGGAAACTAATTTTCGTGAAAAAGGACATATTTAAAATGGCTATTCTACTTAACTGATGAAAACTAGATTTTGGGCATGCATTAGATTCTCATACAGAGATTCAGTGCTTCACTATGAAATGAATAAACAAAGATAAGCTGCTTATCAGAAAATTAAGGATTATTGATGAACACAGGTCTAAGAACTTACTGCAGACACATACAAAATATAAGTTTCATAGTTATGATGAGCATTACAGCTTATATTAGTTATATTTAACATCAACCGGACAGACAATGAGACAACAATACAGAATTACTAACATAAACATGTGAAATTATCATTATTAGTCGATTACCATACTCTCTCTCAGACCTCAAAGAAACACACAAAAACTAGATAAGCTCAAGGCTGAACAGAACTTAGCACTTAACAGTTTCCAAGACAAAAGAAAGATGAACTAATAAAACCAGTTCATACAAGTAACATATATCTCTACAAATTCATGCATATCAACCGAAACCAGTAAACAAATTGCACAATAAACTCAAACAGATTGTTGAAACATTTGACAAATCAATACAAACCATTAGAGTATTACTCTGTTACCAAAATACACACAAGTCTCAATTCCCAAAAGGAACAATTAGAACATCAAGAACGAAAAAAAAATGCTCAAAAATGAAAGAAAAAAAAGTACAAAAAAATGAGAAAGATCCCATAAAATCTTAGTGAAGAAAGTTTCAATGCAAATCAGTACTAGAACAAGATTAAGGTTTTACCAGGAAAGTGAATGAGAGATGAGTGACACCTAGACCCACATTGAGCAAACCCACACCCAGATCGGCTCCGAGACCGTTAACCCAAGCCACGCCGAGCACACCCAAGCCCAGATCGGCGCCGAGACCGTCAACCCAAGCCACGCCGAGCACACCCAAGCCTAGATCGGCGCCTCTCCGTCAACCCCAAGCCACGTTGTGTTCTACCCAAGCTATTTTTTTCTTTCTTGCTGTGGAGAATAGAGAGAGAACAGAAAAAAGAGGGAGAGAACGGAGAAGAGAGGGAGAGTAGAGGAAAAAAAATTGAAGAGAGAGAAAATATTGGGCAAAATGAAAGACAAAGGAAAAAAAAAACTTAAATAGGCGGGTAAAAAAATAATAAAAAAATCGGTTACAAAGTGTACAGTAGCTTTTCATTTATGAAGAGCTACTGTACACTTTGTGTTTTTTTTGGGCGTTTGAAGAGTAAAATAGACTAGTGTTGGAGTACTTTATGTTTATTTTTACTCTTCAATTGTGGAGATAGACTGAGATTTAGACTGGCTTTGGAGTTGCTCTAAATAGCTTTCTATTCACTATACAAAGTAGATACTCTACAGTGATAACACGGATCATGCTACTAACTTATATATCATCCCTCCTCTTGGTAAGTTTAAGAAAAGTTGGCTTTAATTTTCTATTCAAGTAAAGAAACTCCTCAACTGAATATATTTTATGCTTCCAATATTATTTGATGGCAACAAGAAAGGTATTCTACGTTAAATTCAATAATTAATACATATATTAATTGATTAATTTTTTATTTTACTTTACAATTATTGGCAAAATGACCATATATATATATATTTTTGGACAATAGCAAGCAAACCATACTTGTGGGGGATAGAAGGTACCACTAGGCCATATTTGTTAAATCTAAAACATTTTATTTTTCTTTTATCAAATTTATCAGGTTTCTTATCTTTATAATTTTTATTGGATTTTTTAATTAAAATTTCTACTTTTGTTGTAATATTTGCTGGCTTGAAAGCTTTAATTTTTGTGAAAGCTTCTTTTACGATATTTACTTGGTTCAAAGTTTTTATGTTTCCTTGATGGAGCAATAGAAAGAATTCCATTTTGTTGACAGTAATTACCTATATCATATTTAGCTTTTCTTTTATTATCATTTAATTGTTTGTTAATTTTTCGTTCAATACACATTTTTAATCCTTCTTGTTTAATAGTGCTTAGTATGATTTCATATGTAGCATTTGCATCAGTATAGCCGAACTCCAAATTTTGTTAAAATTTTGCTATTCACAGACAGAATCCGCGTGCATCAGCCTTAATATATCTTCCGCAAATCGTTAACAATAATGAGCGAGACACTGTTCATCAATATCCTTTTTTTGTCATTTTTATGTTAAAAGAATTTTCATTACTATCAGAAATGGAAAAGAAGAATAGATCGTATCTTATTTTGAGTAAAAACAAAAAAGAGAGATCGGTTGACTATTGAGGTTTTGCCATTTTTCTTCCTATGAAAATGATGCAATTGACTCCTTGGAAAGAAAGAGCCACACACACTAATATGTGGTTGTGATTAACTTCGTAAATGCTGAAGTTACCATTTTTTTTTTCCTTTTTTTTTTAAAATTTTGCGGTGAAGTTACTTTTACTTACTATTACAGCTTAGCAAAGAAACCACCTACTGACACCTACTTATTATTATTTTATTATTACAAATGTTACCATACACATTGTACGAACACAATTATAAAATAACCTTAAAATCAAAATTAAGTCCTTTTTGGTAAAGGAAAATTACATTTGAAACAGCAATTTTAGTCCGACGTTATCCAAATGCTCAATTAACAAAATCACATTTTTTTACAAATATTTCCAAATGCTAAACTGTGGTTTTCAAAATTGTATTTTTAAAATGCACATTTTAAAATTGCTATATTTTAAAAGCGCAATTTTTCAAATAGCTAACCCAAACGGATCTTAAATACACACCATGGATGTGGCAACTCCCATGAAGCCACTTAACAAGCTGGGTCCAACAGGTCCCATAGTTAACAAAATCAAGTCTTGGCACTATTGTATCCATGGATTGAGTAAATTTTGTAACCAAACATAAGCAAGTAAAAAACATGAGAATTTTTTTTTTCCTACCTTTTTTTCATTAAACTTTCAGTAGCAACACTGCAACTCGTATTCTATAGAAAATGCATAGCAATAGCAAGTCGGCCATTCTCTCCATCAGTCCTTTTCTACCACCACCAGTCACAATGCCTTTTTTAAGCTCCATTATTTTTAATAGGCTTGCTATCATTTGGACACAATTATCCTCAACCATTTTGCTTTGCTGCCATATCTGTAAAAGTTGGAGTTTTGAGTTATGGGTTCCATGTTTTGGAGCAGAGACTACCATTTCTCTTTTCTCTTGTTTGTGAATATTATTTATTTAGTTTTAGTGAAAATATGTATAAGTTGAATATATTTGTGTAATAAAAAATGAAAAAAACAAATGCTATATTAGTGGTGCATATCTTGCAATCTTTTATATATTGTTTTTGCTCTAGCAAAATATTCATCATTGTTGTATCATGGGTATAGATGTTTAATAGGATTTTTCACATTATTGTTTAATTATGATTTTAGTAAGAGTTTGTGTTACTGTATTTGAATGTTTTCTATTATTAATACTGGTCACAGTGTAATATTTTAGGTTGTATTGATATATGAGTTTGTGGTAAAATATTTGGTAGAGTTTACATGTTATTTTCGATAGATACTTACGTCCAGTCACTATTCATTTAGTGGGACATTTTTTCAACCGTTGGATCAGTTAAGGTTTTTGTAACCCTTAGATCAAACAGTGAGAAAGTGGGTAACCTAAACAACCGGTTACTCTTTCTCTCTTTTTCTATTTCCTTCTCTCATTCCCTGATCTCTCTTTCTCTCTCTCCTCTCTGAACCAAACTCTAGACCCATATTCTCTCTCTCAGTCCTCTCTTTCTTCTTCACACCAAATCGAGTTGGCTCTGAAGGTGAAATCTTTGAAGCTCGGATCTTTGAAATCTTTTGCTAAAATATCTCAATCCTCTCTTTCTTCTTCACAGCAAGGCCACCACCACCAAAACACATCACCAGATCAGTGGTCTCCCACAACCCACCGACAAAGCTTTTCTCTCTCTCTTGCCAGCCATATTTGCATAAATCTAAGGTGAAATCTTTGATCCATTCTCTAGTTTCTTGAGATATCTATACAAGGTTTGTTTGAGAGTTGTTCTTGATGTTATGGGTTTTGGATTGGGTGATTGTTTTATGAAGTTTGTGGGGACATTTGAGACTTGAGTGGGTCTAATTTTGTAGTTTGCCTTGAGTGGGTCTAATTTTGTAGTCCGAAAATACACATCTTCTTCTTGTTATTTGTCTTGTGATTTATTAACATTTGGTTTGAAGAGGGTGTGGGAAAGATGGATTATGGAATTTAAAAAGAGTTTATTGATTTGAATGTTATGGGTAT
Organism: Fagus sylvatica; assembly: GCA_907173295.1. Lineage (NCBI taxonomy): Eukaryota > Viridiplantae > Streptophyta > Magnoliopsida > Fagales > Fagaceae > Fagus > Fagus sylvatica. The sequence continues at coordinate 26,038,077 of OU015763.1, forward strand.
TGACTAATTTAATGGGAAATTTCTTGGGTGATGTTTTTAAACCAAAACTTAAAAGAGGATTTTTCTATAAGGGCTAAAGTTCCTATTTTTTTAGGAAGTTAATATCCATGACTTTGGTTTGAATTGTGTTTCCTTGAACCAAGTAGTCATTGCCCTTTCCTAACTCCAAATCTGTCAGATTTGAGTCAGCCACATTGCGGGATTTTTAATAAATTGTGTAGAACTATTTTTGAGCTGAAATTTCTGTGGTACATTATGCACATATAGAAGTACATCCTTATAATTTTTCAGGCTAATCGGATGACTCTAAGTGGGTCAAACGAATTTTTCAAAGGGCTGACCTGCTTTCATTTTAATCTGAAAGTAGATAGTTTTGCAGAATTTGTCCCAAGCTTTTATTTATTGAATTGAGTTGAAATTTCATATGGGTATTCTTTGATGTGTGTACTACTTGGTTGATTTTTATTGTGGCTCAGTTCTATTGTTTAGTACCTGAAATAAATATAAATGTTTTGCTACCTCTGATCTCAATATTGCTTGATTCCATGGGTGATGTGTCTTGAGTCATCCTAGTTAATACACATTGCTTGCAATGGAGTATTAAGATACCTTGGTAGCATTATGGTGCTTGAGATTTCTTGTATGCTTGTTTGTCTCCCAACAAGAATGGATCTTTGTCTTAGGATGGTCAAGTTAGGCTTTAGAGCCTTTGGTTTGAATTTTAGGGGATCCTTTTAGTTTATGGAAATAAGTGTGGTGTTCTACTTTGTGATGGGTAAGATTATTTATAGGCTTGATGTTATGTTTGCAACTTGATCCTTCAATTCAATCTATGTTTTTGTTGGTGGAATGCTAGAATAAATAAATAATGGAAATCAATCATCTAGCAAAATACTGCAATTCTTCATTTCATCGCCCTCAAAGTGTTCGACAAAATGTCTAAGACAAACTTAAAAAGGGTCTTGGGTTGGACATAGAGATTTGGGTTTCCAAATGTTTTTTCTTTAAATAATATTTGTTTTAAATTCCTACCCACAATAACACAAAGATTTTCCCCACCTTAACTTGGGTAATAGCACAATTGTTATATTTAGTCATGTGTTATCATTTGAGCTTCTCAAGTTTTATGTACCCAATGTGTCCTACTTAACTCTTCCATAAACATGAAAACATTTAAGGTCATTACGAAATAGACCCATCTACTCTTGAGGTGCAAGTAGTGCCACTTATTTATGGGAAGGACACAGGGACAAACAAGGGACATAAGGAAATATATATGCTTACATTCCCATATATTCATATTATTAAATACAAACATTCTAACCATTTCTATAGTGAGATTCTAGTGTAGGATGTAAACACGTATATAACACGGGTGAACCTACAAACTTTGTTACTAGAAACATGGGTTGTCTTGGATGTAAGTAAAATGACGTTGTCTCGGATGTAAGTAAAATGATTAGTGTTATTAAAGAAGCGAATTAGAGTAATATTTTGGCATACTTATACATGTTTTCATTGTGGGTAATAGATTATGTTGCTTCTTCGTTGACTGAACGAGAGAAGCAACAATATGGAACGCAGATGACGGCTTGGTACTTCCCTACAACATTTAGGGTATGTCTCAGTTGTTGAAATTATTGTTATTAGCATGTAAGGCATAGAATTATATCAACCAATGCATGAATAATCACCAATTGTTCAGCTATGATTTTAGTTGACTCACTTTCGCTGTTGTAGTTCAATATACTCTGCTAACAAAATAAAACCTTCTAACAATAAAACTATTTGTGTTGGGTAGCAATTGGTGTTGTCCAAAAATAAGAAACAAGTGGATACATTATACAAGTTTTTTTGGGTGGGGAACCGGTACGTGGGTGACATTACGTCTTGTACAAAGGTATGGTACCATACTTAATGTATACATGTTCATAATTGCTTCGCCATCATCTTGATTTTGAAAATGGTTTTTCATATGTGCCACACAGATTTACTTTCCTCTAAATGACATGGACACACATTGGTATTTAATAGTCATAGACATGAGGGAAAAACAAATCTTGTACTTTGATACCATAAACTTTGAGCTGGACATGTCTCGAAGGAAAAGAGTCATTAGTAACATGGTGAATTAAAGTGAATTGGCAATTCATAATTTCATCATAGGTCGCATTGAATTATTATGCTTAGCGTTGATATATTCTTTTGTTTATGTAGCTGCTGTCATTGGAGCAATGTTTAATGCACCCGAAAGTTAGAAGTATTACAAATCGTGCCCCACTAAATTTTAAGGATTGGCCAGTCATAACTCTTCCAGGAGTTCCAACACAAGAAGAACGGGTAACAAATATCCTAAATGGAATACTCTTACAAATGTTTACTTTCTTAACATAAACTTATACTTTATTAAAGCTGTCGTGTCGGTTGATATTGTATACGGTTACTATTCTTGTAATTTATTTAAGGTCTGGATGCGGCGTATACGTGATGCGGTTCATGCTACTACCTGATATATTTGAAGGCTATCGGATAGTGGTAATATGAGGCACTTTCATTATAATTTTCATGATGATTATTACTTTGCGCGTTTATTGACCATATATTGTGGATTTATGTAGACTGCACACGATGCGGACCGCTTGGCCCTAGCCCTGGACATAGTATTAAATGAACACAATCAAGTGTGAGGAGATGTCTTTGCCAAGGCTAATACTTGAGAAGGCATCAGACTTTTGAAATTTTAACAAATTTTGACTGGTATACGATACTAAATATGGATGTCATTTGCATGGTAATTGGACATAGTATTAAATGAACACAATCAAATGCGGGGAGATGTCCTTGCCAACGCTAATACTTGAGAAGGCATCGGACTTTTGAAATTTTTACTGGACTTAGATACTAAATATGGATGTCATTTGCATGGTAACTGAAATTTGCATCAATTGGAAGGTGATAATCTTGCTCATTGGATTCTACTTTTGATGGGATTGTACAATACAAATATTGTGAAAATAATAACGACAAGGTACATGACCGATGTATTATTTTTAGGGTAATTTTTAGATATAATTGTTTCCAAGAAAAAAAAAGGTATGCTTGAGAACAATGCAACTAGATGTGTAAACATTTATCATCCTCTTCATCGTTGAAAAACATATAATTTCATATGATTGGCTACTATTAGGTACTTAACCAAACACTATGGCAGCCCAAGTCTCGTCTTCAAGCGCATCAAAACCGTTGCCTTAAAGCGAATGAATTGTGAAACATCGTGCAGAACGAGTAGATAAAAATACAGCTTTGGGGAGAAGACATTCAGTCCTGATACCATGGTGCAAGTTACAATTCCACTGTTATAGAAGTGCGTAATATTGTTAATCAAAACCTTATACAATGTAAAATTCAATTGTAAATACCATTAATACATATTTCAACAAGTGGGGTTTCCGTTGGGTCTGTGGTAATCGAGTTCCTTTTTCGCATGACCATTGTAACTCTTTGATGCTCTTGCTATGCATGCTTTATGCAATCATAAAGAATTTTCTTAATAATAGTTATTAAAAAAAATACGTTAAAAAAAAGAAAAAAAAAAGTCAATTACTACTTTGGTTTGATAAATCTAGTTATTTATTGAACAAAAACATGATGTACTAAGTGTTTTTAAACTTACAAGTTAATTCTAGTTGGTAAACTTTGCGTATTTAAGAGGACATTAAACGATCAGTCCCCATTTACCACAAATTTTTCAAATTTCTTAGAAAGTTCTTAGTGTTTGTAATATCTTGATCGATCGTTTTATCTTATAACCGCAGTAGCGATCGATCGAAGATTTTGTTAATGGATATGTGATCGATTACTTTTGGTGTTAAAACTTGTAAATGGCCTTCGTTGTGTGAAATGGGTAAACATTTTTCCAGGGGTTAAGTGATCGATCACGTTTTTTTATGTATAAGATAAGATCGATCACTATAGCCTCTTATTGAATTACAAGTCTACACAAAAGCTTCAGTGATCGATCGAACATTTTTTTAATGGATACGCGATCGATCCACTGGGTGTTAAAACTTGTAGATGGGGCACTGTGTGAAATGGGTCCGCATTTATTCAGAGGGTGTAATGATCGATCCCGTTTTTGCAGAACAAAATGTGTTATCGATCAGATTAATCTGATTGAATTATACTACCTAGAGGCTAGTTCAATCGATCGTAACTATTGTTAATGAAGATACATGATCGATTGTAACTGTTTGTAATGGGCCAAAATTTACCTAAGTTTACTGCGATTGATTGCAATTTTTTGTAACCAAAATTTGGCTCGATCACGTCTACATAGAACCACTGTTCGATCGCTCATTTTGTTCAGGTTTGTGAGATTGATCGCACTTTCTAATGCGTATGTTTGGAAGAGTAAAATTGGTGATAAATTTTTGTTATAATTCGTAATAGCTCTCAATATAGTAACAAGTTCTAAGTATATGTAATCGTTCTTAAAATGTGTAAAATGTATGTTTAAGAGTGCAATAAGGATGATAAAATTATTAAGGGTAAATTACACTAACACCCCTTCTTTTAAGGAAATTAGACTCGCTATACCCTAATTTGGGGAAATGAAATTCTGCTCCCAAATTTACAAAATAATTAACACTCAGCCCCCTTTTTTATTTTATTTTTATTTTTTATTAATTTTTTTAACCAATGCCTAACTAACCAAAGTTAAAAAGAAAAATTATATTCCAATTATTTTAAGTTTAAGTGAGAAATTTTATTTATTTATTTATTTTTATTTTTTGTTTCTTTTTTATTAATTTTTTTAACCAATGCCTAATTAACCAAAGTTAAAAAGAAAAATTATATTCCAATTATTTTAAGTTTAAGTGGGAAATTTTCTTTTAAAAATTGGGAAAAAGGGGACTGAGTGTTAATTATTTAGCAAATTTGGGAGCGGAGTGTAATTTCCTCAAACTAGAGTGTAGCGAGTCTAATATCCCCAAAAGAAGAGGGTGTCAGTGTAATTTACCCAAAAAATTCTCTGATTTATTCTAAAATGGAATCCAATTTTTCCAGCTATGACGGCTTGGGTGATTGTTTGTAACTTGGTTGTAGAATTATTTAATTAGGTGATAAATATTGAAACATGTTCTAAGTAATTGTAATTAGTCTTAACTTTTGAAACTAATGTGTTTGGAATAGCAAACCGTTTGATAAAATTAGTAAACAGTCTGATTTATTGTAAAGTAGAATCTAATATTGGCGGCTTTGACGGCTTGGGTGAATGTTTGTAATCATTTTGTAGAATTAGGTATTTAATTGATAAATATTGTAAATAGGTTTTAACAATTGTAATTGGTCTCAACATTTGTAAAATATTTGTTTAGATGAGCAATTCGTTTGATAAAATTAATAATCGGTGTCATTTATTGTAAAATGGAATCAAATTTTGGCGGTTATAATGATTTGTGTGAAATTTTTTAATTAACTTGTCGAAATATGTATTTTGGTGATAAAAATAGTAAAGTATGTTTTAGTACTCGTATTTGGTCTCAATTGTTGTAAAGTATTTGTTTAAGAGTACAATACGGGTGATAAAATCCGTAAACTTTCTCATTTATTGTAAAATGGAATCAAATTTTGGCGGTTATGATGGTTTGTGTGAAATTTTATAATTAACTTGTCGAAATATGTATTTTGGTGATAAATATAATAAAGTATGTTTTAGTACTTGTATTTGATCCATTCAGTTCAAGCCCAGTGGAACCATATTCATTTCGTTTTCGGTTGCTCATTTAGCGTTTCGCTTGCTTTGTATTCGTATTCATTTCACGTTCGTCCATTTGTTTCAATTTTGTTAGCTAGGCGACTGTTCATAGCCTATGTTTGGGTAGAACCACACCTATCACTTGCCAGTCATCCTGGTGTTTAGCACTTTGGAATTTTCAAGGTGGACCAAATCCTAAGTCAAGTTAGGTTTTCACTTGCCAGCCATCCTAGTGCTTAGCACTTTGGAACCCTTGAGGTTGACCAGAACCTAAGTCAAGTTCGGTTTTTATTTGCTAGTCATTGTAGTCCTTAACACTGGTGGGTGTGATAAGTCATGAAATATGACTTATTTACATGCATTTTAGAGAGATTCTATTGGGATTGTGTTGTATTACATGTCTAATTACACTTAAATAGATGTTTGTTGTTCAATTCATTAAATTAGATGACTTATGCATTTAAGTGTATTAATTTAATCCCTTAGATGTTAATTTGAGCTATGTTTGATTGTAGATACAAGCTGTATCAGATTAGAGCAAGTTGGTGCAAGCTGGAAGGAGTAAAAGAGAAGATTATAGATGTTGGACCACATCTAGGCGCCTACATTAGGACATCTAGGCGCCTGGACCATGGTCCAAGAGTCTAAGTTACCTACAGCCAACCACACCTTTAGGCGGGAACTCCAGAATTCAAAATCAAGAAGGATCCAGTCGGCTAGATATGATCCAGGCGACTGGATTAATTGATCCAAATCAGGCAAAAAGTCTAGAAGGCATTTTAATGAAAATCCAGGCGACTGGATTCGCGCGAAGTCAGTTTTGAAGAAAGCCCAATTGTGTTTTAAAGCTATCCCAACTCAAGGTCCATTTGACCCAATTTGTTTAGGGTTTGAAGTCAAATTAGAGAGAATAAATTAGGGTTAATAAGAGGGTTTAGATTAGACGTTTTAGACTTAAACAGACTTACTCTCTCTTTCTCTCTCCTCCAAGTTTAAGTTTTCCCTTCCATGGCCGCTTAAGCTTCTTGCTAGGGCTAGGGGTTATGTTTCCTTTGTAACGATATGAGTACTTTGTAATCCCTTAATTTTTATCGTACATTTTTCTTAGTTTTTCAAAGAAAATCATGTACCTTTTTTGAGTAATTTCTTAAATATTCCCTGATATCTCACCCTATTCAATTCCATTTTTGCGTTTGAATAATCAAATCAAATAAAAATTTAATACTTTTTAATATAAAACTTCCTTTACACTGAGAAGAAAGTTGGGTTTTCAAATCTAAGCTTAATCAAAATTGGTCAAAATTAGGGTTTTAATTAAGGTAAACAGTCACAATCTCTCCCACTTTCTTTCTTTCTTTTCTCTTTGTGTCTGAGAGTGATACCGTCCCAATCTAACTTTTGTTTTTGTGGTCCTTTCATAAAATAACATTTTTGGGACACCCAATTAGATAAAATATTTTGCAGAAATTAGGGGATCAAAATGAAATGATAACAATATTCAAGGATGAAACTTGATAATAATCATAAATTTAGAAGTATCAATTTCATACCAAGTGCATTTTCTTAAGTGCTATACATAAAATTCTTTAATCAAATTCAACCATAAAATTATAAGACAAAAGTCAACTTTTAGCCCCCTAACTTAGGGAGTGTTTTTATTTTGGCCCCCTAACTTCAAAAATTTTCATTTTAGCCCCTTAACTTTGTTTAGCTATCAAATTGCCCATTCTGTTCATCTCATCGCTACAGAGAGAGAAATTATTCAGTGCACCAGGTGAACCTGCCTAATGGTCCACCCACCCAATAAATAAATGCCATGTATTTAAATTTAATGACTAAGTTCCACATTAGATAACAAACAAAATGAAAAGACCAAAATATCCCACCATACAGATCCGGCTTCCACCTATAAGGCTACAACGCCATCGTGGCCACAAGCCAAAACCGCTAACACCACCACAGCGAGATCCAAATCCCAACTCATAGTCTCATTCCTTTACCCTTAAAACACTATCAAACTAATGAGATCCAACATTTTTCGAATCTCTTTTCTTCTCCGTAATCTCACAACAAGACCCAAAATGAAAACACAGCAAAATAATGCAAAAAAAAAAAAAACCCATTAGCCCTGTTTGCTTACCAAGAAAGAGAACACAAGAAAACAACATAACATCAAAGTAAAAACAAAACTCCATCAACTTATCAGATCCAAGACTTCTATTTTTCCTCAGTATGTAAAGGGTTGTTTGTAAAAGATCCAAACTTCTTTTTGGTTACCGAGAAAATGAAGGAAAACCATAACGGAAAGTGAAATGGGAAATTTAAAAATAAAAACTCACTAATTGTGTTCTTTTGTTTTGTTGCAAAGGAAAAGTAACCCAGAAAAAACCAATATCACAAGACAATCGTTATAAACCTTTTCTTTTGGCAATTGTATCTCCATTGAACAACTACTTCCACAACCACCAAGTCACCATACATCGCAGTGGGTTTTTTTAGTTGATAGGTCGATCACGTCTATGGGTTTTTTGGCTGGGTTTTGGTACCGGCGAAAGGGGAGGAGTTCATGGCGGTCTTGGCTAGGCACGACTTGAAAGGCCTGTGTTTTGCTTTGTCGACGATGGGTTTTGGCTGGGTTTCGGTGCCGAAGAGGGGGATGGGGTTCAATGGTGGGTGGTGTTAACAGTGGGGTTCAATGGGCTGGGTTTTGGTTGATCTACAATGTGTACGAGGGTGGTGGCTTGTGGTGGTGTTAACGGTGATGGCTTGTGGCCACGATGGCGTTGTAGGTGGAAGTCGTATCTGTTTGTTATCTGACGTGGAGCTTAGTCAATAAATTTAAATACATGTCATTTAATTATTGGGTGAGTGGACCATTAGGCTGGTTCACCTGGTGGACTGAATAATTTCTCTAGAGAGGAGAGGCCCTTGTTAAGTGCTTAGTTGAACAGTTAACGTGTCATCTGATATGGCCAAATTTGACACATCTTAGAAAAAAAAAAAAAAAAAAATATTAAAGTGATGAAATGATGTTCTTGATGTCCCTAGGAACATTGGGCACAACAATTTTATCATACAGCAAAAGACCACTAGTGTGTTCTTTATCAACTTCAACCACTCTAAACCCAACCACTCCTTTACAATACAGCAACCTTGTATCAAAGTTCACATCGAAGCCTCTCCCTAATGCTTGTACAGAGTTTATAGTTGTGTGCAAGGCTGCTACATTGTTCTCTATTTTCTCATTAGAAAGGAAAATTATTCAATCCCTTTAGTGTGTCTGCTATTAAAAGCAAACACAATTCACTAAATCCACCAAAATCTAAGACCCAGTTCCCAAATTAGAGTAATTGAGCTCAATCATTAACACCCAGAAGAGAAAGTTAAATACTTTGGAGGTTTTGTTCATGAACCCAAGTAGTTTCAGTACTTAAATGCTTAACTCTCTCTCTCTCTCTCTCTCTCTCTCTCTCTCTCTCTCTCTCTCTCTCTCTCTCTCAGTTAACTTAGACAAATCTTCTCAAAGAGATTCGAAGCGGTAATCGATAATCATCTATAGATCTTGAATCCAGGAAAATTACCCAAACCTCTACTTCTATCTTACTCTCTCTACTGCGTTTTCTTTCTCTCTTTGTATTGCTGCGTGACCCTTTTTTCTTGAAATCGTATAATTAACTTTGGTCTTTGTTTTTTACAGAAATATACTGCTATTTACGTGTACATAATGATGAGCTGAGAGCCTGAGAGTGAAGTCCATTTCTTACATCTTGGATTCTATTTACGGCGGTGGAATTTCGAAGAGGAAGGAGAGCGGCTGTGGAATTTTGGTAATAGGGTGAAATCGTGATCGCTTGGAAAAGATAACATTGTGTGTTTCATTGGTTAATGCAACCATGTGTTTGAATTCAATTGGGGAACCTAATGTACCTAATCTAAGGAACTGTACCTAAATTTTACCTCGGTTCAAATTGGGTGAAATTGTGATTGTTATTAACTGGTGAAACGTAATGTTTTAACTTATCTTTGGGAATTAAAACAAGGTGAAACACAGCGTTTCACCACTTTAATATCTATTTTTTTCTTTTCTTTTTGATGACGTGTCAAATTTGGTCACATTAGATGACACGTTAGTTATCCAATTAAGCACTTAATGAGAGCCTCTAATTGAGAGACAATTTAATAGCCAAACAGAGTTAGGGACCAAAATAAAAATATTTGAAGTTAGGGCAAAATGAAAATGTTGATTACCAATTTGCCACCGTGACTCACTAAAAAATAAAAAAATAAAAACCCACCGTGCAAAACCAAAAGCCCATAAAACCCTAGAAATGACTCCCTATAAATTGACACCCTTTGGTACCACTGCAACCCAATCATCTCAGCTGCACGAGACCTTCAGGTACTCTCTCAATCTCTCACAGATATGTGAGTATGTGGTTTAGAATTTATTCGTGATGAACAATTAGATCGCAGTGATGACTATATAAAATTCAAGCTCAACAGACCGGAATGCACGACTTTCTCTTGGGAGAAAATTTTGCGTGTCGACAACCCCGCTGAACTGAGCGATCTAACTATTTATTACTTTTGCTTGTATTCTTAGTTATTGGTTGTTTATGTTTTCAGTTGGTTTGATTCTTTGTTTAAATTTTGTGTTTGAGTTTGCATTTCGTTTCAAATATGAATTTTTGGGGAAACAAAGTTTGCAATGAGGATTACAAAGCTCCCTCTTCTTAAATCTAAAGTTGAGGAAATTTGCTGGCAGAATCGAACCTAATACTATAAATGCCACCACTGAGTAATCTCTGTCCCCCTTTTCATTACAATTGAAATCCCAGTTTTTTTTTTTTTAATTAGATTGGCCTATAAATATTAAGCTGTAGCAATGTTTGAAAAATTGTAATTTGCAAGTTATTTTTTAATCATGTTAATTTCATCTTTATGCTTCGTTAGTGTTTATTATCTAGTGGATGATATAGAAATTGTTGGAAGTGAAGCTCTGATTAAAAGAATTTGAGAATATCTCATAATTGGTGGTGGGTATGTTCTTATTTTGTTTTCTCATATATTTTTAGTTGAGGCCGGTGATGATCTAAAACTATTTTGCCTACATTGTATGATTATCTGGTTTAAGATAATGATATCTCTGAAATATCTGAGGCCTTTCTATGAAGAAATTGTAATGTCTTTTAGTCAATGAAAGTTTGAGAAAATTACTTTGTATGTTAAATTTGCTGCTTGGCCATTTGCTGGTTTAAGTTTATGTTATAGTGTCCTTGTTTATGTTTGTAGCTTATATATTTTCCTTTAAAGTTTATTTATTTTTATTAAATGCTAGTGCTGTCTCATTGTTTGCCCAAGCTGCCGTCAAAGTTTACAACTTTGGTCATCTTTTCTTGTATTTTCAAGAGATAATTTTGATCACTTGACAAAAAAGAAAAAATGTCTTAGCTTTCAGCTTATTAGATGAACGTAGAGAAATATATATGATACTGAGCAAGATCAAACCCTAATATATATATATATATATATATATATATATATATATATATATATATATATATATATTATATATATATATATATATTTCCCATTTCTCTTTAGATGAACTATAAAAATTGATGTTTTTTTTCCTTCTCTTTTTAGTTAATTGTTGTTTGTGTTTTTAGTTTTTAAATTTTTACATTTGAAATCATTCTCGTTCACTATTATTTTAAAAAGTAGTCAACATTTTCCATTTGGTTTGGTTTTTTGTTTAAATTTTGTCTTTGAGTTTGCATTTCGTTTCAAATAAGAGTTTTTGGGGAAACAGAGTTTGCAGTGAGGATGACAAAGCTCCCTCTTCTTAATTTAAAGTTGAGGAAATGTGCTGGCAGAATCGAACCTAAAACTTTAAATGCCACCACTGAGTAATCTCTCCCCCTTTTCATTTCATATCTTTATTTTGTTTCCTACTACATGTTAGTGTGCCTAATATGTACTATATATACATGCACATATCATGTTTTGTCATTTGTGTGACTTCTAATGTCACAGGTTAAATTCCATATGGGGTTTGAGTTTTATATCCATATTATTAATATTTCTGTAATAGGTATTGGGAGATTTTTTGTCTCAATGTATTTTTTAATTGGATGATGTAGCTGTTATTGTTATTAGTACTATGGTGAGCTTGAGAGGTGAATTAATGGTTTGGTGTTGTTTTTATAGTTGAGTGGCTAATACTTTTGTTATTGATAGATATACTAATCACTTAGAAAAAAAGTTTGAAAACTTGGCCAGAGAAGAAAATACATGTTGTGAAATTTCAGAAATTTGGTGTTTTAATTAGGTTTGCTTATAAATATAAAGTTGTACAGTAGGTTGTTAAGGTAAGTGATTGTAGCTGTGGGGGTAGCAATGATTGAAGGTTGATCTTTCCCTATGTTCTAGTGAAAATCTGTAACTTGCAACTTATTTTTGGTAAGTTAGTTTGTAAATTATCATATGTACCATGTTAATATCAGCTTTATACTTTTTCTTAGTGCATATGATCTAGAGGGTGATTTATAATTTGCTGGTAGTGATGCTCTGATTTACAGAATTTGAGAATATAGTGGTTATGTTGTTATTTTGCTTTCTCCTATATTTTTAGTTGAGGCCGGTGATGATCTTGAACTATTTTGCCTACATTGTATGATTATCTGCACTAAGATAATGATATCTCTGACAAATCTGAGGCTTTTCTAAGAAGAAATTGTAATTTCTTTTAGTCAATGAAAAAGATGGAACATTACTTTGTATGTTAAATTTGCTGCTTGGTCAAGTTGCTGGTTTAGTTTGTATTATAGTGTCCTTGTTTATATCTTTGGTGGTTATGTAAATAGTATTTTCCTTCCCTTCTTTTTTGAAAAATAAATTATTTAGATTTATTTCTTTTAATTAAATGTTAGTGCTGTCTTATGGTTTGCCCAAGCTGCTGTCAATGTTTACAATCTTTGTGATATTTTCCTCACTGATATTGAACTCATTATGTATTTCAAGAGATAATTTTGATCACTTGCCATAAAAGAAAGAGAAATGGCCTGACAAGATAATTTTGATCACTTTCCAAAAATGAAAGAGAAATGGCCTGACAAGATGATTTTGAGCTATTATCTTTCCTTCTATCCTCATATACAGATAAGCTTATTAGATGAAGGCAGATAAATATAAAATATTCTATTGAAGTGTAAATGTTTTTGGACTATCAAAGTTCCTCAAGATAGCACATGGGGGTGGAGATCTATATGCTTAGGGAGGAGGAAAAAAAATTCTTATCCTTTTGAGGTAGGATATGGGAAGAAGATATTTCTATGGCATGATAAATGGCATCAAGAGGGGATTCTATACAAAAAGATGCAGTTAGTAGTTTTGATGCCAAATTGGATAGTGTGTTAACGGATAAAAACTGGTTGTGGAATCCTGCAAGGTCAGAGGAGCTGGTTAGTATTCGAAACAAATTTAGCCTCATTAATATTAGAGATGAAGACAGCAATCTGTAAGCTACAAAATCTGGCAAGTTTGCTTGTGCAGCCATTTGGAGCTGGTTAGTATACAAAAATATACAGAAAGTAGTTTTGATGCAAAATTGGATAGTGTGTTAAGGGATAAAAACTGGTTGTGGAATCCTGCAAGGTCAGAGGAGCTGGTTAGTATTCAACACAAATTAAGCCTCATTAATATTAGAGATGAAGACAGAGCAATCTGGTAAACTACAAAATCTGGCAAGTTTGCTTGTGCTGCCGTTGGGAGGAACTAAGAACAAAATCAATTCGGAGGAAGTTTCATGATGGAACATGATATGGTTTCAGTTTGTAATCCCTAAGCATGCAATTATTGGATAGACTCGCAATTCAAAATAGACTTCCATTGGAAGAATCTGGTTGTGTATTCGGTAGAGCTAAAAGTGAAAGCAAAAATCACCTGTTCTTTCTTTCACAGAAAGAATGTGGAAAGAGATAATGAAGTTGTTTTCATATCTGACCCTTAGTGTGTTTACACATAAAAATAATTTTATTATATATATATATATATATATATATATATATATATATATATATATATATATATATATATATAATATTGACCACCATAATATATTAAATTGGTAGTCATATTATATGTGTAATTTATATAGAAATAAAATTATTTGTACACACCAATAATTTCCATGATGTGGATGACATGTGTCATAATCTCTAAACTATTAGGAGTAGTAAAAATAAACCAACCACCTTTTTTACTATTAATAAGAAGGTTTATTGTTCAAACACACTGTTTATACATTATAAAACACTCGAACACTCTGGAAGAAGCGCAGGGGCGTGGGGGTGATAATTGTCTTCTTTTCTTCCATTTATACCTTTCTCGAGGAAGCAGTTTTTTCAATTGAACATTATCTTTTCTTTCAAATTTTAAATCTTCGTGAGTCTAGTTCATGGCAAAAAGATAATTTTCAAGGAAATGATTATATTTGTCTTGCAATCACACAAATCACAAGTAAACTGTTATTTGGTAGTTTTTTAGGATAAAACTGCTAATAACTCTTTTTCCAGATAAGAACACAATACCTCGAGGTGTCCTCGGGTCCATTATTTGGGCTTTCTGTTTATAACAAAATAAACTTTAACCAATTGGACTTTATTTGGGCTTAAGTAATAATCTCAACTTAATAAATAATTTGTGAAGAGCATCTCCATGTCTCTCTCTATTTTATCTCCACATTATCTCTATTTCAGCCACTCTTTATTTATTTAAAGAGCAATACTCTCTAACACTACTCTCTATTTTATCTTTATTTTTATTATTTTATTTATCTTTTTTTTTTTTTTTTTTTTCTCTCTCTTCTCATTTCTTGCCTCCCTTCACAATCCACCAAGATCGGAAATCGCTTTCGTATTTGGGAGGGCCAAGGCTAAGGATGTGGATCATCTTGGCGAAGTAGTGGAGGTAGACAACAAGGGCAGTGCCGTGAGCAACGGCGGCGAGCGAGCCGACGAACAGGAGTGCCCAATCGAGCTTGTCAGCATAGGCAAAGAGCCGCGAGAAAGGCATGGCAGCTGGAGGCGGCTCGATCTCTTTAGGCTCATCGATCTCATCCTCCAGCTCCACTTTTAAGATCAAGATCAGAGAAGGAAACGGTGAAATTGAGATCAGAGAACTTTCGGGAGAGCAAAATAGAGGGAGATCCAACCGTCAACCACCATGCACCATGCTGAGATCAAGGAGCTGAGAACTTTTGAGATCCAGTCAGAGAAAGAAACAAAGAAATCGAGATCGGAGAACTTTCGGGAGAGCAGAACAGAGGGGGAGCAGAGAAGGGAAAAGAAACGAAGAGAGAGAAAAAAATCGGCTAAAATGAAAGAAAGGGAAAGACAGTAGTTTTTCATTTGTGAAAAGCTATTGTAGGACTTTGTATTTTTTTTGGTTTTTGAAGAGCATAATAGACTAGTGTTGGAACACTTTATCTCTATTTTTACTCTTCACATGTAGAGATAGAGAGGGGTTTAGTATGGTCTTGGAGATGCACTAAAGCCCAAGTCTATTTGGATCAAAATTATTTAAAGTGCAAACAGGAACAATAGGTCTTGCAGTGATTTCTTGCAGTGATTTCTGATTGAATGATTGATAGAGAATGTGTTTTCTCTCTTTCTCTCTCTCTCTCTCATTGATGAATACCGAATAAGAAGAATTTGAAAACAGGGGCCTTTTTATGAAGGGCAGCTCCTCTTTACAACGGTCGAATTTGCTTAAATTATCACCGTTGGATCTAAGATGATATTCTGGATTCTCAGCCGTTAAAGTCTAAGATGATGTTCTGTAGAAAAAAAGTTACATGCGGTTAAAATAATTGTTTTTTAAATTTTAAATTTTTGGTTGAGAAGCAACTAATAAGGTTAATTAATTGGTTAAATTGGAGAATTTAGAGGGGTTCGGTTCGGTTCGGTCGGTAAAAGAGTGAGCAGAGAAAAGATACTCTCTTTTCTCGTTTAGTGCTCAACGACGTGGCATTTATTAGTTGATTGGAGAAAAGCAAAAGGAGCTTTTCTTGGGAGTGTCAGAAAATGGATGCACTTATAGCCTCATACGGAGACGCAACCTCGGATTCGGACACCGACGTTTCAACTCCAACTCAAGCTCCTACCAACTTTCAAGGCTTCTCAAACCCTTTGCCTCCACCTCCTCTGTTCCTTCTCAACCCCCCTAATTCTCTCGGTAACTTTACCACTAAAAAGTTAACGTTTTTAATGAGTGTATAAGTTTTGCTTACCAATTGTTTGATGTTTTGATTGTGAGAAGGGACTATGGAGTACTTGCAAATTGGTCAGGCCAACAGAGTTAGGAGCTTTCCTCATGTTGAAGGGAACTATGCTTTGCACGTCTACATCCCAGGTAATTCCCATTTTTAATTCATGTTAAAACTTAATTTATTAGCGTTATTTAAAAATATATAAATGTCTTATGAGTATCACTACTGTTCACAAAGTGAAACTTGTTGTTTGGTTTGCTCTTAAGTATATATATAGCTAACTTTGGTTGTTGATCTTAATGTCACCACGTGCTGCCAGTACTTACTTGAATGCATGAACTGGGCTATTTAAGATCAGGATGATTAATAAAATGATGGAATAGCGAGACTGTAATGATTAATGGATGGCACTTTATAAGAGGGCTTTTGAGAGTATTTCCTCTGTGTTCCAGCAGAGTTTACTGATTATAATTGGTCCTTTCGTGATATAAACAACAATGAAGCTCAAAATGTGATTTAGGAGAAAATTATGAACCAGAGACTACTAAGCACCGATGGTTTCTTGTATTTTTATGTGTGATATGATTTTAGGGAGGCTGTTTGCAAGATAAAAACAAGTTTATTACTTATGTTTGGATACGCGTTACACGAGCTTCCAATTATTTGATTCATGTTTTGCTCATTAACATTCATTCAAATATCCTATATAATTAATCAGACATTTCAAGTTCCCTAAAGCCCCTATATGAGTGGATGTTGACTTATACAATTAATCACACATTTCAAGATCACACATGAATTTCAGATAATGTTTTTGTATTTTTTACATTATTATAAAAGAAAAAGTTCCCTAACATTTGAACAAAAACCATATTTTAAAAGCTTGAAAGAGAAAAGGATAGTATGCTAGTGTCTTTTCCAAATCAATAATGTAAAATTTACCTTAATGAAGGCTCAAGGGAACGGTCAATGCCTCTCAAGATGCTTCTTGTCTATGACTAGTTCTTGAGTGTCTGTATTAGTGAGACAGATTTGTACAGACAAGGAGTCATCATTCTGCCCCAATTGTGATTGAGGGGAACATATTATAATGCAGTTCAGACTTATCTTTCTTGCCTGTGTGTTTCAATTTCTGATGGGCTTGAATGTAATATTTAGACTACTTTTAAACTTTATTTATCAAGTGCAATGATTTTGGACTTAGACCCTTGTTTAATCAATTTACTTTCAGTTTACATACCATCTACACCAAAAAAGGAGCTGGCCTTATTTTTGAAGAAGGTCACATCTCTTGTACCCGGTCTTCATGTTGTTGATGTTGATGTCCCACTTAATAGTTTGTGCAAAGATGATCACAAACTTGAACAAGTTGCCTTAGGAAGGGAATTCCACATAAGTTTGGGAAGAACTGTCCCAATCCGGGTACACCAGATCGATTCAGTGGTGGCAATGCTTCGGCAGAAGCTTCAATTTCAGAAGCGGTCAGATTATAGCTTCTAGTATATGAATCTTAGTTCAATTGTCAAGCTTGATATTATGAGTTTCCACATTAACACATAATTTTCTTGTGAAGCAGGTATTTCATTGATTTTAGTAAGTGGGAAGTTTTTGTTAATGATGATCATACACGAACATTTTTATCAATGGAAGTTATTACAGGAGGATTGGCTGAGGTGTGTTGGACATTCTTCTCTTCCCCCCCCTCCTTTCTTGCTCCTATGTTACTTCCATTTTTTCTGCTTTTTTGTCCTTATTAAGTTAGAACTTTCAAGTCTTGAATTTGTCATTGGCGCCTCTTATTTTTGTTCTAAAAGATCTTTTAGTCCCTTTTGGATCTTTGTCATTTTGGTCCCTTGAGTATTAAAAGTTGCAATTTAAACGTTCAACTTTAGAATTGATGTCAATTTGGCTCATATTAAAAACTATTAACAATGAGCTATTAAATAGCTAAAAACTATTAACAATGAGCTGTTAAATAGCTAAAAACTATGTCAACTTTTTGCAGGAAGTAATATAAAAAAAATTAAGACATTTAACAGCTCAAAGTTGGCGGATCTTGATGAAGGACCACATTGACTATGATTCTAAGCTTGAAGGTTTAAATGAAAAATTTTGATATGTAAGGGACTAAAAATGACAGCGATCCAAAAGTTAGTGGGACCAAAATGTATTTTTGCTTCTTATTTTTTTGTCAGTTTGAATGGAGTTGGTAGAGTTATATGCATAACTAATGACTAGTTGGGAGTACAGTATATTTTTACCCTGGTTTGGAACTTTTCCTGTTGCAGTCCACAATTAAAGGGATATCATTATTACACAGTTCAGAGTGCTGGTCCTGCTGGATGATATGCAGTTTGTTTTTGTACATATAAAGATGCCTAATTATGTATTGATACGCTGAAAATTTAGTGGGAATCAAGGTATCTAAATTCATACAAAACATGCAAATACAACCATTAATGTCACATGCAAAAGGAACATGACACATTTTGAAACAAGGCAAACTCATAAAGAACCTAGCAAACTCATCTACAAGTTATAGTGTATAAATAAGACATACACAGTTTGGCTTTGCAGTTGCATGTCCATGGAAATTGAATCAGTCTATTTGTTTCACAGAATAATGAATATTTGATTGGCAAATGGTATTTAGCCAAAAAAAAAAAGATTGGCGAATGGTCATACATCAAGTCTCTTTATCTCCTCCCTTAAGAACTTTTTGATATTTAGCTGCAGAGAAGGCCATGCCCTATCAGGGTCTGGTTCTGTTTTAGTATTTTTTAGAATTGTATTTTTTCTTAAGAAGGATGCTTGTTTCGTATATTTCTACATTCTAGCAGATCTTTATCTAGAATCTCCTCTGCTATCATGTACATATAAATGTGAGATTCATTTGGGTTCAATTTATTTCAGATAACCAGGCAAATTCAAGCTGTTAATGAGGTTTATAAGCTTCACAATCTTCCTGAATTCTACAAGGTTAGGTTTATTACCGCTCTTGTTTATTTAGGTATTTAATCTATGTTTTACTGCGTGCATACTTTGTGCACACAATGGCATTTTATTAATACAACTCTTTTTACCTATCAAAAAAAAATAAAAAAAAATTAGGTATTTAATCTATGTTTAAGTTGGTACTTTCTTGCATTTGTAGCAAAGAGAAAACTACAAAGATTCTTTTACAGCAAATTATATGCATTTGTTTTATGTATCGGAACAGTTGTTTACCATACAGAATTTGATCACAGGATCCACGCCCCCATATATCCTTAGCTTGGGCATCGGGTGACATCAGTGATTCCCTAAAGAGAGTGGTCGAAGAAGAAATGAAAAGATTTAATGTCAGGGGCTCATTGCAGAAATGCATTTTCAGCAGTAAATTCAGTGGTATTGAGTGTAAGATTGGTCAGAAAACACATAAGATCTGCAAAATTCAAGATGAATAATTTAACCTCATAATTATATAGTGTCTACGTTGAAGAATTTCACTTGTGGTGGTGTGTATGATGACTTACATTTGTTACTCCAATGTAATGGATTGTATTGTATATTTGTATGATGGAAGATGGACGCTTGAAGGATCAGACTGAAATGTACAAAAACAATTAGTTTATCTGCGTGTAATAATTTACTGGCTTTTCTTGTCTAAAGGAAAAACGAAATATGGCTTTTATCTCATTTCAGATGCATTCATTTCTTTTGTGTTGTAAGACTAGAGGTTAGTTTATGGACATTAGCCTTTGAATTGCATTTTCTAAGTTAAAGAAGAGGCTGATGATGATGAAGTAACTGAATGGGAAAAGATATGGTGAGGTTAGACCATAATTACTGGTGAATACTGGCCTGCATTGGCTTGTACTGCCTGATTTTGTTTAATAGCCTTCATAAAATTCCAAAATACAAAATAGAAGGTGTTTTTTATTTGACCAAAAAGAGGGAGTGAGTAAACTGCCTGCATTGGCTTGTACTGCCTGATTTTGTTTAATAGCCTTCATAAAATTCCAAAATAAAAAAATAAAAGGTGTTTTTTATTTGGCCAAAAAGAGGGAGTGAGTAAACTGAATAATATTCAAATATCTCAAAACTGTATAAATAAATTTGTGAAAATATGAAATTATATGAATATATGAGGAAATTTAATGATTATCTATTTCTATATGGAATTCCCCTGACCAGACAAGTGCTGTAGTTTAATTTTCAAATGGGAACAACACACAGAATGAAATTTGAGGCGGAGGTGCAAGGATGACAGAGTGAATTATTTATTTGGTTGCCTTTATTTTTTTACAAAGGAGTAAGAGTAGAAGATTGCTAAAGTAGTAGAATACAAATTATTGGCACATAGATATCCACAATTTCTTGAACTTTTGTACAAACATTTATTAGTATATAACTTTGTGTTGTCAAGAAGACAACTATGGCACAAAATTGTAAATTCAAATAGTGTAACTGAGGCAGCAATGACGGTGCGGCTCTAGTCGAAGGGATCAATCCGAGGGTCATGTTCACTTGCCATTGCCATTCCAGTACAAAGGCATGTGGGGCACATAACCTGCCAAATTAAAAATAAGACGTTAAATCTGAAGATGGCACTTCCATATATTGTATCAATATAAAACTTCAAAGAGAGAATAAAGTGGGAAGTAGTAAACTTTCAACAAATAAGCGAATAAGCTTTCAATAAAAAGTTAATCCAAACACTCAACCTAGATTGCAAATTTGCTTATTTACAGTTTTTTAAAACCTCTTTTTTCTCAGGTACAACTGTATTTTTGTCAACTTTCAACAAAAGACTAATTCAAACACCATGATTGCAACTTCATAAAAATTAGACTAATGGCTGATGATGATTTTCTTTTGATTCCCTTCACTAGTGAGGCAACTGATAATCTGCTTCCATTTAAACTATCATCCGAGAGGTTTACTTATCTTACATGCCAAACATTATAAATAATTATGATTTTCCCAAGAAACACTACTTTCTAATCTCATGAAAATCTACGTCATGAATCATGAAATAACTGTTCACCCATATGTAAATGAACCATGTACTGATATACATTGAACTGTCGGAATAACAGCAATTCAATACCCATATTCATTTTTTTTTTTTTTCATATCATAGGAAACTTTTCTAAAGAAAAGCCCTTGACTCACCTCTAGGCCGTAAAACCTACGGGCAACTTACCCCACCTGCCTAAACCAGTAATCCCATATCCATATGTACCAAGTTTCTCATTAATATAGGCAAAAAAAAAAAAACAGGAAAGCCAAATTTTTAGATGTCCAACCTTTCCAGATCCTGAACAATTTGAACACCTTTCCGTTTTAGGTGGGGACAGAGGCTGATCTCCACCACTGACTGTTGATACTGGTTCAATAAGAACTAACGCTCCCGTGCTTGAACAGCGGGCACAAGCAAGATATCCTGCACCATTCAATTAGAAGAGTGGATATGATTATATGTAGACCGAGTAAAGATCCTCTTCTCAGGTATGAAATTCAGTATTGAACAAATAATTACATGCTTTCACCTATTCTTTTAAACGACGATCCACATTAGATATTATACATACAAGGCAATTGTTAACAGAGGTTTATGTTTAATAAGAATTTCAGAGAAAGAGTCATTTGATGGGTAACACCACGCACAGGAGAAAACTACACAAGCATATGTCTTCGTCCTAAGATTCAATGTACCCTTTTCACTTTTAATAGCGTCAATGTCTGAAAATGACAATTCCAACCTCATATGTCTGAGGTTTCAAAGTTTCTATTATTGTAATTAAATTAGGTTTTACACATTACTTCCTTGTACTTTGCACCCAGTTTACTTCAAATTGCATCAATACCAGCCTGTACTTCAATAAAATGTCAAATTGTTCCCTCCAACGGAAATTCATCATATATATTTTGGATTTATTTAAATATGTTCGAAATTAATATTCAAATTAACAACAATATTATGATTTTCTCCACCTCATCCATTCTACTTTGCCTCTAACCACCCCAACCTGAGCTACCCCTATTCATCAGTCAGTCTCATCTCTCCACTGTCAAAAACACCATCACCATTAACAACCAAATTTAACACAATATCTTTTGATTCCCTTTCCTCACATCCCTATCAAAGACAAACATAAAAATGCCAACTCTATAGAATCCACAAATATATGAACAGAATATGGTCAATTAAGTGAGAGAAGACATGATGGCCTATAAAAGCTGAAGATGCAGCCTAGATTGAGCTGAATGAATCCATGTAGTCCACTCAAGAGGGCTCACTTTGTCTCTTGGAAGCTGAAAGCTCCATTATGGTCCACCCGAAGTAATTGAGTATAATTTAGTACAACCATCACAAACATAGATATTAAAAACAATAGTGAGAAAGTACAAACTAGTAATTAAAATAAGGGAGAGATTCCAACATCCATACCAGTTCCAAGACAATATTTGCATCTTTTATGCTCCTGCAGTTTTACATTGTTTATTTCAACTACCATCAATGCGGAGATCACTCCAACTGCTCCTCCAGAGAATGATGCTACAATGGGATCAACATCGCTGCAGTTTATGACAGGAAAGCTAATTAATAAATAAAACAAAAAACAGCAATGTATTGGCATCATTTAAAAAAATGATATCAAGGTTGATAACAGATAACATGCAACCATTTGACCTAAAGTCTGAAACTTACTAGATCCTCGTAAATTGAAATCTTCTCAGTTCCAAATCTCAATCCATGCTTGCAAGATACTGAAATGCCCTTTTCTAAAGTTTGAAGCTTTTCACTTAGACAACATAATCAACAGGTAATACATTTTATTTCCAAGCTTTGATCTATGGTCTTAAGAATGAATGATAAGTATCATACTTCCAACCCCTAATCTTCATGTTTTCTTCAGTAAAAATTTACATGTCACATGTTCTTTTCTTAATTTTTGTTTTTTTTAAAGTTCTCATTCTTGGGTAGTTGTTTGGAAAATCTAAAATTTAATACCTAGACAATGTTTGGAGGATGGTGCACTACACTGTGTCACTCACAAAACAAGTTGAACTTAATGTTTCTCAAGTCCCCTTTTTTGGGCAAGAATTTTGTGCCAGCACAAGTTTAGTGACAGCCAACAGAAGACTCTGTTGTCAACAATTTTAAGTATAATTGTTCGCCTATCCATTTTTATCAACTCCAACAAAATATTTATCAGATTGAAAATATATTCCAAATTATATCATTTACGTATAACATAATTTTCTTAAACTAACGTACAAGAATTACTTTTCATCCAAATAGCCATTAAGCAGAGACACATTTTCAGTCATTTTGCAATTTAGATAAGGATACAGAAGTGTATCACTAGAAAAACTTTAATTGTATAAGGAACATACAGTTGCAGAGATATTAATAAAATTTGGTTGGTGGAGAACAAATACAAAAGGAAAAGAAATTGATTCATGGGATGATATATAGTTTTCTGGTCTTTAATTTTTTTTTTTTTTTTACATATTTCAACAAGCAATTTCACAAAGGGCAACTGAGAATTAGTTCAAATGCACCACAGTGACAAAAGATGCAAATCAAATTCAAAACTAGAGAAACTAAGTGATAAGAGACCAAGATATGAGCTGTACCTCAACTGCATTGGTAGATGCATGCTTCGGATAAAATCTTCATATGATGTGCCTCCTATTCCCAGCTTAAGCTCCAACTGAGATATTAAAGAAAAGCATATGGGGAGAAGAAAATTTAGAAACCTAAAGTAATCCATGTTTCCCAAATAACCAGGACTTATTTGATGAGTCCCCATTTTCTCATAATTGTATTCTATAAATTTGTTGACCATCCAAAAACTATAATATCATGGGGCAACTTTTGAAAAGCCTTCTCTAAAGTGTGACCTTCAGCCCCAAACATTATTTAGTTAGTTACGACAAGATTTTTTTTGGTAAGTAATAAAATTTTATTGAAGAAAAAGAACTCCCTTGTATACACAGGAGTGCACATGAGATACTCTAAAGAATTATAAGAATTACTGTTGAAATGAGAAAGAATTAATGAAATCTACAACAGAATGATTCTGAATACTTTCAAAATCCGAAATGCTTTCCACAAGTCTAATTCATTGGTTGTTGGTCTACCTGTATAGCTTAAGACAATTCTTTCATTTCTTCTATACGAATAAAATCAGGACAGCTAATATACAACAGCTATTTTGACCCTCCATGTTGAGCATATTTTAATTGAAATTATTTTCTTCGATGGTCTTCCGTGCCTTTTGTTGCAGCAAGATGATAATGCCTCTCCTCTCAATATGATGAATACATGTATAATGGCCTAAGTAAGGGTGTAAACACGATGAAGATATTCTACTTACTGGAAAATTCCAGCCAAGAATTTAACTAAGAACCAACCTTTAAATACAATGAAAGAGACAAGATTACATGGCCTGGAACACACTTCCTTCAAAATA
Organism: Fagus sylvatica; assembly: GCA_907173295.1. NCBI lineage: Eukaryota > Viridiplantae > Streptophyta > Magnoliopsida > Fagales > Fagaceae > Fagus > Fagus sylvatica. The sequence continues at coordinate 26,062,573 of OU015763.1, forward strand.
ATCTCACATGCAAACACACACACACAGAGATAAACAAATTCAACCGCTTTAAAAGCGCTGTTTATGAATAATTGGTAGAATTAATCAGATTAATTCAGTGCAGAAACAACTTACAGTGGGTGCGAGAAGGCCCCCAAAAATGATAATCCCGGCGATAAGAGAAAAACAAGTGGCATAATACACCTTAAGGTTTGCTGAAGTCTGCAGGCAATACATTGATTATCTACCACATAATGAATATCTTGAAGGAGAATATAATACTTCAGCACTAATTGTCTATGAATTAAGAACAAAGTAATATTTCAGGTAAAACATGGGGTGGACAATTTAAAAAAAAAGAAAATTCAGTTACTGAAATATGTAGTCACCATTTGAATACAACTCTATGGAAAGGAAGCTCACCAAAGGAGGCAAGAACGGAATGAATGATGGAAAATTAGGAAGTTCATTCTCATGCTCATCCTTTATAATCCCAAGTTCTGCACTTCTAAGCCTCTGTTGTATTCTCAGCCTACGAACCTAAACATATTGAAGGATGCCAATAAAAAGAAAATATTTTCCGATGGGAACAAAAGTAGAAAACAGGAAATCTATACTCACATTTTATTTGATCTATATTAAGCATAATGAGTAAGATACTGCACCATATGTTAACAATAGTTAGAAAAAGTGGAGCTAAATATAGTTTACTAAACTTCATTTCTTTGTACCCAAGAACCATCATATGTCTAAAAATTAAATCCCATCAAATTAAATGGAGGACTAAGATAATATTATGTTAGTTGGGTATAAGAAAGATGCGTGTCAATTTGATACAGTTTTACAAAAGATTAAACAAACGCAGATATAGTTTACCTTCAATCCGGTTTGAAAGAATTCTCCTTCAAACCCCATACGTGTCAATTAAATAGACTATTAACTAAAAGTACGTGTGTGGATCGTCTATTTACTTGCCATGTAGTGGATTGGAAGAAGATTCCTCCAAACCGGGTGGAGGTAAACTATTTCCTTAAAACAAAGTGTATAGACACTGTCACAGTCACGGACCTCCTCCATATGCAAGAAAACTTTGTTCCGACGACTCCGAATGTTATCTTGGATTTCTTGCAGTTCCATTTTGGCGAAATCTAGGACCGTTTCAGGGCCTTCTATTATACAGAATCTGAATACAAAAGCACAAATTAATCACATGAATCCAACTATTTGAAACAAAAAATGAGAGAGAGAGTACCCGGAGGCGTTTTTGTCACTAGGATCGGAGTCGATGGAGGGAGCAAAAGAAGAAGAAGAAGAAGAAGAAGTGGAGGAGGAGTCGGGGTCGGATGCTCTGGATCGCCATCTGGAGTTGGGCTTGGGCTTTACGATTACATGAGGAAATTTCCTGCTCCAGAAATGGCAACTGTACGGACACGGCGGGGTTATAGGATACGACACCGCCAATACTCGGCTCAAACTGAGCATAATCTCGAATCGAACTGTGTTTGTGTTTGTGTTCGTGTGTTTTTTGTATTGGGTCAAAATGGGTGAGCAGTGAGTGAGCTTTGTAGTGGAGTTGAGACTTGAGTGTCAGGAACGCAGGTGAAATTTGTAGTGTTGAGTCTGACTTAAAAAGACTTGTGAAAGAGATTTTTAATTATGGATATATCTATATATATACTATGTGGTGGGTAGGAAATTGCTACGTGGAAGGGTGACCTTGGTGGATTTTTCTTTTTTTTTTTGGGGAAATTGAAAATTTTTATTTTATTTTTGAGTGGTGCCAATCCTGTTGGATTCCAATACAAAATCCAATCGAGTCGCATAATCATGTCATTTTCTTTCTTTCTTTTTCAATAAGTCATTCTTTAATCTTTATCCCTTCAGATTTCTTGTTACCTCAAAACTCATTTCGTGGTGCTTTGTCTTCCTTTACTCTTTGAAATTTTTTTCTTTTTGTTTTTTATCCGAATAAGATTTTATCAAAATAACCAAAAGAAATAAATAACAACGAGCTTTAGCAGTGGACCAGCCAAATATCTAGTTTAGCTAAAATTTGCATGTGAAATTCACATAAAAAAATCAGTGTACATTGGACTAACACAACACAAAATGCATGCCAACTCTATCTCTCTGCAACCCACTCAGCTCTGCAGTTGACCATAAAAATGAAAACCCATGAAACCTATCTTATTTGTGCTTCGCCCACTAGTAGCTACTGCCAACCCATGAGATCTACTTACACCCTTCCTCTCAATACAAACCTTCGTATGAAGTGGCTAAGGTTTCATTCAACTACAACAAAATTTGGTGGGCTTTCCTCCAATGGAACATTCATTACTCTGACAGTAGCAACGCGAACAGGCCCAACACTAAGGTTGTTTAGCCCAATGTTGTTCCCAAAAACAATGATCACATTTCTACTAGTTCATTACGTTTATTATGTTAGGAGGGGCAAGTGCGATACCATTGAGGGTGATGGTCTAAGGGTCATTAGTGCGTATCTTCAAATGGTTTGTAGAAGTGGAAGTCACATGGTCGAATTCTAAAATGGGAAGCGCTTGGGAATAGACTCTATTTATTGACCCTAGTGCCCTCGTGGGGTTGGGGTACTAGTTGTGGGCCATGGCTCGTCGGTTCCCCTACTTGCAGGCCCAGGCAAAAAAAAAAAAAAGGGTTAAGTGTGATGTTCAGCTAGCAGGGCGCTACTATGGTACGCCCAAGTAGAGAAGCTACTCTAGTTGCCTCCTCGTACCTTTTGTTTTCTTATTAAAAAAGAAAAAGAAAAAAGAAAAGAGAGGGTCAAGTGTAATGGTAATGGTAATGCTTATCTTATAGTGGATGTATCTATATCTATATAATATATAAAAGTTAAAGATGAGAATTAAAACCCTAAATCATTTATATTGTGACACGCGGCTATATTGAGAGGTTAAAATTTTGCCACATGTGTCACAATAAAATTTGTACAATCTATTAAGGGATGTTAAGTGAAACGCACTGTTTCACTATTCATTCATTTGCAATTATAAAATGTTTGTACCGTTTGATGTGGCTATTATATACGTGAAACACATTGTTTCACTATTATTAATATGGTACGCCCAAGTAGAGAAGTCACTCTAGTTGTCTCCTCTTACCCTTTGTTTTCTTATTAAAAAAAAAAAAAAAAAAAAAAAAAAAGAGAGGGTCAAGTGTAATGGTAATGGTAGTGCTTATCTTATAGTGGATGTATCTATATCTATATAATATATAAAAGTTAAAGATGAGAATTAAAATCCTAAATCATTTATATTGTGACACGTGGCTATATTGAGTGGTTAAAATTTTGTCACATGCGTCACAATAAAATTTGTACAATCTATTAAGGGACGTTAAGTGAAACGCACTGTTTCACTATTCATTCATTTGCAATTATAAAATGTTTGTACCGTTTGATGTGGCTATTATATACGTGAAACGCGAGAAATTATTCAGTCCACCAGGTGAACCACGTCACTAGTCCACCATTCAAATAAAAAATTGACATGTGTTTTAATTGAATACTCAGCTTTACAGTCAGACAACCAACACAAATTAAAAGACCAAAATACCATTGCCAGATCCGGATCAAAACTTTAGGATTGCTCCCACCACCACCACCATCACCATGGCTGATGGCACCATATACTCGCTAAGACTCGCCAAGCCTAAGAAGAATTTAACGCTCAAAACTGCCAATACCCAACTCGCCCCATGCTCTACTACTCCAACTCAACCTGAAGGTATCCCTCAATCACTCCTTGTAAATTTGCTTGCTTAAATAAAAATAAAAAATAAAATAAAAAAAGGATTTATTCTTTTTCAATGCAATGCTCTAGATTGTATGGTTGTGTTCGGATTTCATTTTGAATGCTTTGTACCAATGTATATAAACGATTTAATTATTAATCTATATATTTCTTTTTTCTGGGTTTGCCAAGATAAAATTTAGTACATGATGTGTTTTTGTTACAGATTGATGATTGCTACACAAGTGAACGACGGAGCGGCGGTGGCAGCTTTCGAAGAAGAAAGCCACCATTTCTTCCCTCCTCTAGTCCTCCTCTCCACCACAAACACAAACACGAAACCACACTCACCAACAACAAAAAGAACAGCTTCACCTCAGAAAAGTTTAGGGGCCTGGGAATCTCTTTCACAACTTCAACTCCATCTTCTTCTTCTCCTTTGCCACAATCTTTTTGACCGTGTAGTTGATTGTGGTGAGGGTTTAAAACCAGATTTGACAATGGTATTTTGGTCTTTTAATCTTTGTTCGTGACAGACTGTAAAGCTGAGTTTTCAATTAAAACACATGTCAATTTTTTATTTGAATGGTGGACTAGTGACGTGGTTCACCGGTGGACTGAATAATTTATCGTGAAACACACTGTTTTCACTATTATTAATAAATACTGATAAATAAATAAAACAAAGATCCAAACAGTATCGATAAGGCACAAAGGGAAAGAGAGAGAGTGAGAGAGAAAACTGAGGGTCGACCTCCCAGGCTCCTACTACCTTTATGATGGGTCAAGCAATGTCAGAGAGGCAACACTTCCTAGATCTGACTAGGCCCATATCGCTCCATGTATAACTTTGATTGTGTGTTTGTAGAAGACATTTTGTGCAAACCATAAATTGTGCGGCATATTTATATCTCAAACCCAAACTTTTGTAAATATTGACCATGTGATTGTCAAAAACCTTTGATATTCTTTTCGGCATATTCTTCATTTAATAGTTAAATTGTGAAAAGATTTTTGGGCTGTTCTTTAATTTCCTTGGTTCATAATTAGTGTCTATTACATGTTCTTTAATAATTGAAGCAATTGAAGGCTAAAGTTTAATAAATAAGAAATGATAGAGTTTAGCTACAAACCAACCTATGTGGTAACTCAAAAGATTATCCACGTGTACTTTTAGTCACATGACCTATTTAATGAGTTATGTGACTTGATTACATAATACATGTGGATGCTCTTATTGACATGTAGTGGGTTGTAATAAGATGACTACTAACTATGTCTGTATTATTATATTAGTATTACAGAAATGTTTTCATATATAATATATAAAATTGTTTATTTGGTTGTGATATACTGTTTACTTGTAGTTTTATATAAGCGTTATAAGATATATACATGATTGTTTCTTTGATATATATATACATTCTCATTGGCAAAATAATATGCCCAAATCCATTAGCCTACCCAACTCACTCACTAATTACCCATCCAAACTCACTTATTTAAATAAATGGGTAAAAGGGTGCCGACCCAATTAGGCTCAATTAAGTTGGGTTTAATTGAGTTTTAACTGGGTTGCTTATTGGATATCTAACAAACATACACAAGTTCACCTATTAATCATTTGAGGGTATTTTTGTCATTTTTATAGGGTTATATTTGTCATTTTAGAGATGTTATGATATTTTGACCATATACATACGTAAAATTGTTGGTAAATGGATGGGTTGGGTTTTACCTTAGATAATTGGGTTGGGTATGGGTAATACTTACTTTGTTAAATGGGTTTAAATGAACAATTGGTTTTTAAAAACCCAACCTATTTTTTACCCGCCCAAACCCACCCATTTGACACCTCTAATATTATATATATATAAGACTATAAAACTGTTGCCTTTGATATATAAAAATTGTTTCCTTTCTATTTTCATAATTAGAATTTGTGTAGTTCTTTCGTGAACTCCTGTTGTTTCTAAACAATTTGAATTTTATTGAATGTCCTACATATTTCAAAATTATTATTCCATTGATATAATTCTGTGTTTGAAACTACTCAAAATTTTGTCGTGGCATCGATCGCTGCTCCGTTACTGTTCCCATTAATCATAAAGAGAAGCCTGAAAAATTAAATAGAATTAAGTTTAAAAGATGGTAATAAAAGATACATTTTCATCTCACTACATTTAATTTGGCCAAGTTCTTATGTGAAGATGTTCTTACTCTCAATGAGAATGAGAGTGATAGGCAAGTTGTTGTTTTTTTTTTGCTAAAAGATAGGCAAGTTGTTGTTGTTGTTATAAAGACTTTTTCAACAAATATCTTTGGAATAAACCATTATGTTATGATGTCTAAAGTAAATATGTGTATCACGTACATTGCGTGGGTTATACGATAATAACTATATAATGAGAAAGAACCTAAGTACCTAATTGCTAGGATTGGGTTTTTTTTTTTCTTCCAACATTTTCGTTATTAAATGAATCATAGATTTTTTCACTGAATTTTTTTAAAAAAGTTGATTGAATCGTTGAATTAGTGCTTGGGCCTTAAATCAACCTTTGTGTGGTGATCTTTTGGGGAGTGTGTGTTATTTTGCGTTTATTGTTGTTGATGTCTATATGTGTGGGTGGGGTAGAATGTGTGAAATAGAATTTTAAAGGGATTGTAGCACATGTGAAGAGAATATATATATATGCTCTCTTAGGAATGGTTGAAGCTAATATTAGTAAAGGCCCAATCCATTTCTTGAAATTAAACACAAATTAAGTAATTTCTTAAATTTTTTCTCCATATCTCACCATTTTCAATTCCATTCTTGCGTTTGAATAATCAAATCCAATAAAAATTTCATGCTTTTTAATAGAAAAACTTCTTTTACTCTAATTAGAAAGTCGGGTTTTCAAACCCAAACTTAATCAAAATTGGCTAAAATTAAGGTTTGAATCAAGGTAAACGGTCACAATCTCTCCCACTTTTTTTCTTTGTGTCTGAGAGTGAAACCGTCCCATTCTAACCTGGGGTCCTTTCATAAAATAACAATTTTGGGACACTCTATTTCATAAAATATTTTGCAAAAATTAGGGGATCAAAATGAGATTATGATAACCATATTTCAAGGATGAAACTTGATAATCTATATCTATATATAAGTTAAAGCAGAAAACGTTGTCATTTCTCTGCCATTTGGCATATATGATAACGTTTTCTTCTTGACAAGTGACATCTTAGTTGGCAATTAACACCACGTATTTGCCATGTGTAACTTGACATCTGCAAATGGTGCAATCAATAAATTAGACAATTAATCGTCAATTTATTTAGCCCGTTATGCCCTTAAATGTGAGCTATTAAATACTACATCTATATATAAATTAAAGCAGAAGACGTTGCCATTTCTTTGCCACTTGGCATATATGATAATGTTTTCTGCTTGATAAGTGACATATTAGTTGGCAATTAACGCCACGTATTTGCCATGTGTAACTTGACATGTGCAAATGGTGCAATCAATAAATTAGGCAATTAATCGTCAATTTATTTGGCCCGTTATGCCATTAAATGTGGGCTATTAAATACTGCATCTATATCTATATATAAATTAAAGCAAAAGACGTTGTCATTTCTCTGCCATTTGGAATACATGATAACGTTTTCTGCTTGACAAATGACATCTTAATTGGCAATTAACGCCACGAATTTGCCATGCATAACTAGACATGTGCAAATGGTGTAATCAATAAATTAGACAATTAATTGTCAATTTATTTGGCCCGTTATGCCCTTAAATGTGGGCTATTAAACACTACATCTATATATAAAAATTAAATGCAGAAGACATTGTCATTTCTCTGCCATTTGACATTCATGATAACATTTTCTGCTTGACAAGTGACATCTTAGTTGGCAATTAATACCACATATTTGCCATGTGTAACTTGACATGTGCAAATGGTGCAATCAATAAATTAGGCAATTAATCGTCATTACACAATCTGATAAGTGTATGTGTGCTAAGTTCCACATCGGGCATATACTGGGTCGAACTGGGCTTTATTAACAATTGCAAGGAGCCCCAATTGTAACTTGACTAGTCCTTTTGGAGTATAAGCGCAGATGTGGTTAGCGCTTTCCTTAGGTTATTACACAATCTATGAATTTGATATTTACATACTTCTTTGAGAGTTTTCGCATTATTTGCGCCTTCAAGTTTTTTATATTCAATGAATTTTATGAGTTTGGCAGTAGATATGAGATTCTCAAGGCCAAAACACAGACTGGGAGCTCTTGCCTTCCGATAAGGTGATTTTTTTTTTTTTTTTTTTTTCACTTCTTTGGTTTTTAAGGTCCAATTTTGATGGTTTGTGGATGAGTTTCTTTTGATAAGTTGCAAATGATGTGGTCCAATGATTGTGAGTTATTTTCTTTTATTATCAAATAATGGTTTGATTTATTTGGGTTGGTGATTTTTTCACCCTTTTTAATGAATTTGGGGTTTGATAGGCCATCACCTTCATGCCAAACCATGTCGCCTTATTTGGTTAATCGTTTGTCACTTTGTTTGTGAAAGTACTGAATATAATGAAAATTTTCAGAGTTTGATTGTTTGAAAAATTGTCGCTAGCATTGAATTTTGGAGGAGGAGGAGAAGAAGATGAAGCGGAAATTATTGTAGGTCTCTCTTTCAGATCTTTGTGATTTTGCATTTATTTTGTTTTTATGTTTTAATTGTTCTCAAATTGTGTTGCAATTTCTATTCTTATGGTTTATGTTGAATTCTTATTCAGGTTTTTTTAGCCATCTCTTGCAGCAACATTGAAGCAAACCTTGACATTCTTGAGGTTTTAATAAAGCTCTTCAATTTGATAATTTAGAATCCTTTCATGTTTCTTCTTTGGTTAATGAAAGTGAAAGTAAAAATTTACCCTTTTATTTTATCAACCATATTTGTCTTTCCCGTTCCATTAATAATCTGACACAAGGCCAATGGTATGTACTAAACCTGAATTTGAGTTGATATTGATGAAATTGAGTAAATAAATAAATAAATAAATAAATTTTCGAAACCTGAATTTTGGGACGATTTTTCCACTCTATGTATGTGTATATTTTTATTTATTCGTTTGAAGTTTATGCCAATATTATAAGCATGCCACTAATTGCCAGATGCTATATATTCATGCTATGTTCAACTTTAATTAGTATATGGTGAACACCATGGTATCGTATATAATCTTTAGATATTTTCTATCACTTGCAATTAACTATCGAAATTTATAGGGCATGATCATTCCTTCACATATAACATGAACTAATCTCTTTTTAAGGTTGTGAATGACTTAATCATATGTATGACCCCATGAACCCATTAGTACTTCATTTACTTTGATATACAACAAATTTTTTGGATATGATGCTTTTACATGGGTTAAATTTCCTTCTTGCTTGCTATGTAGCTTCTACAATTGCATGCTTTAAAGTTTTTCATTACTTGCTCCATGTAGTTCTTCTTATCGTGGGCTGCTTGACTTTCTAGATTGGAACCATATGAGTGCACCACAAGAAAAGGCACTCATTTCCAAGTCCATACAAGTTATTAATTGAAAAGGCACGTTGAAATTTAGTTGTTAAGGTTCCCTTTTTCAGGGAGTTGGTAACGAAAAATGTTTGAAAGTTTACATGGTGGCTGGTAGGTCTTTATCCCACAAAATATATCCAATTATTCTTGCAGAACCAGTCAAAGCCACTCTTTTTTTTTTTTGTGGAAGATATTTTTTCTTTATCTAAACCAATAGAAACCTAATTTACACATTATCAAACTGTACATAAAGATTTCTCCTAAAAATCAAACTGTACAATGGAAGATATTAATCCTTCTTTCCGGAATCAAATAGTGTTGCAACCTGAGTGAATTGAAGAATGGTTAAAAAGGGGAAAAAGAAAAAAGCCACTAAGGGGGATTAATACTTTTTCTAATCCTTCAGCCATCTCACCCTACCAAATATCTCCGCATCTCAAATAAAAACTGTAAACTCAGGTAAATACTGAAACTTAATATTATAATGCCTTACCTTAATCAGGTTAAGGTGTATTGTATTTATAGATTTGATTACAAGAGGTGTTACAAGATAAGTATAAACAGTAACAAACATTTGAGTATTTGAAAGTGAGAGAACTTAAGCTAAGTCTTTAACTGAATCCTTATCACAACTCTTCAGCATATTTGAGTTTATCCTTATCATATTTCTGTTCTAGCTGTCTTGGAGCATTATCTTCAACACGCCCCCTCAAGCCCAACGGGATAGGAAGGACGTTGAGCTTGGTCCTGAGAAGAGGAAACCGAGATGAGGAGATGGGTTTAGTTAATAAGTCAGCAAGCTGATCTTTACTGCATAAGAAGCGAACAGAAATGGATTTGTTGGCTACCATGTCGCGCACAAAGTGGAAGTCAATCTCCACATGTTTGGTTCTTGCATGAAACACTGGATTTGAGGAAAGGTAGGTAGCACCTATATTGTCACACCAAATAGTTGGTGGGGAAGAGATAGACACACCAAGTTCACAGAAAAGAGAATGCAACCATTTGAGCTCAGCTGCAGTGTTGGCAAGAGCTTTATATTCAGCTTCAGTGCTGGAGCGAGCAACAGTAGCCTGTTTCTTGCAGCCCCAAGAAATTAAATTTTTGCCCAAAAACACACAGTAGCTACCTGTGGAACGACGGTCATCACGCGAGCCAGCCCAATCAGCATCACAATAAGCTTGAAGATCAGAACAGGATGATCGAAACAGATGGAGACCAAACTGAATGGTATGTTTGAGATAACGAAGCAACCTTTTCACAGCTTGCCAGTGAAGCAAAGTGGGAGCATGCATAAATTGTGAGAGTTTGTTGACAGCAAAGGCAATGTCGGGCCTAGTGAGAGATAAGTATTGAAGTGCTCCTACTGTACTGCGATACAAGGTGTGATCAGAAAAGGAGGGACCCTCATGGGCAGTAAGACTGGTTGAGGATGCCATGGGAGAACTGACTGGTTTGGCATCCTGCATATTTGTACGTTTGAGAATATCAAGGATGTAACGCTGCTGAGAGAGAATGACACCAGTAGGGGTCTCAAGAACCTCAATGCCCAAGAAAAAATTAAGTTTGCCAAGATCCTTCACAGCAAAGTCAGAACTGAGCTGGTGAAGAAGATCATCAATAGCCGTGGCCTTGGAACAGGTGATGATAATGTCGTCGACATAAATTAAAACGTACATAGTAAATGAAGCATTCTTGAGAATAAACAATGAAGTGTCAGAGAGAGACCCACAAAATCCAAGTTGAAGCAACCGGCTGCTTAGCTTCGAGAACCAAGCTCTTGGAGCTTGTTTGAGGCCATAGATGGCCTTTTGCAATTTACAAACATGAGATGGAAATTGAGGGTGATTAAACCCAGGTGGTTGACTCATAAAAACATCTTCAGAGAGGGTGCCATGGAGAAATGCATTATGAATGTCAATTTGCCTAACAGACCAACCAGCAGAAATGGCAATTGAGAGAACAGTACGTACCGTAGTGGGTTTGATGACTGGGCTGAAAGTCTCTCCATAGTCTATGCCGGGTTGTTGGTGAAAACCTTTGGCGACCAGCCTCGCTTTGTAGCGTTCGATGGATCCATCCGCTTTGCGCTTGATGCGAAAGACCCATTTGCAACCCACCAAATTTCGAGCTTGAGATTGTGGAACAAGAGACCAAGTATGATTCTTCAAGAGTGCATCAAACTCAAGATTCATGGCGGTGCGCCATTCCGGAATTTTCACAGCTGTAGAGTAGCAGGTGGGTTCGGTAATGGAGGAGTCAACAGCAGCAAGGAAGAGCTCGGGGTATGGGGTAAAGGATGGTGCCATCTGTGGGTTTTCGGGGTTTGGTGATGTTGTTTTGAGACCGAGTAACCATGGGGTGAGATGGGATCAGATTTGGTGAGGAAGGAGGCAGTGCGGCAGAGACGTTTGGAGGAGAAGAGCTTGGTGGAGCATCAGATAAGGGCAGAGCAGACTCAGTGGGTGACACGGGCTCAATTCGGGATATGGGCTCAGTGGGCAATACGGGTTCAGTGGGACACATGGGCTCAATGCAGGGTATGAGTGCAGTGGGTAACACGGGGGCAGTGGGTAATCATGGGCTCAGCTTGGAGCATGGGCTCAGTTGAGCTAGGATAGAAGTTACGGGCCTGAGAAGAAGAAGCTGGAACGCAGGGCCCAGTAGAGATGAGCTGTACAGCCTGTACCAATGGATTTGGAAGACCTGCAGGAGCATTAGTTGGAGAATAGGCAGAACTGGAAACAGAGGACTCAAGAAAAGGAAAATTTGACTCTTCAAAAAGCACATCACGAGAAATATATAAACGACCAGTGGGAATATGAAAACATTTATAACCTTTATGCATTAAACTATATCCAAGAAAAACACATTGAAGAGAACGTGGTTGTAATTTGTGAGTATTATAAGGACGGAGATTAGGCCAACAAGCACAACCAAAATTTTTTAAAAATGAATGATTAGGAGAGGAGGTAAATAACTTTTCAAAAGGTGAAATATTGTGGAGTATTTTTGTAGGGAGTCGATTAATCAAGTAACATGCCGTTTGAAAGGCATCATCCCAAAAACGAAAAGGAAGATGGGCATGAGATAAAAGAGCAAGCCCAGTCTCAACAATATGTCTATGTTTGCGTTCTACTACACCATTTTGTTGGTGAGTGTGAGGGCATGACACACGATGTAAGATTCCACAATTTCCAAAGAATTTAGATAAAGTACGATACTCACCTCCCCAATCTGTTTGAACAAGTTTAATTTTTAAGGTAAAGAAACGTTCAACATACTTTTGAAATTTTTGAAAAATAGCAAAGGCATCATTTTTACGTGTCATAGGATAAAGCCAAGTATATCGACTAAAAGCATCCACAAAAGAAACATAATATTTAAAACCATTACGAGAACAAATAGGGGATGGACCCCAAACATCAGAATAAATTAATTCTAAGGGAGCAGTTGTTTGAGTGGAGGATAAAGAAAATGACAATTGTTTACTCTTGGAACTAAAACAAGCAGCACAAGAAGAATCAATTTTATTGGACACAACAGGAAGTTTAAAACGAGAAATAATTTGTGAGACAACACGAAATGCCGGATGACCCAAACGAGAATGCCATTTTGAAACGGAAGTCCTTTCACCAACCAAAGCTTGAGGACGAACAAGTCTTTTATTGAAAGAGGTTGGAAAGATGTACAGCCCATTTTTACTCAGCCCGCGAAGCAGCACCTTCCCCGAAACCCGATCCTTCACAAGAAAATAATATGGGTGAAAATCAAGAGAAGTATTGGTATCTTTTGTAAATTTGTGAACGGAAATCAAATTTTTGGTTATATGGGGAACATGTAAAACATCACGCAAAATAAATGGAGAAGTAGGATGAGAAAGTTGGGTGGACTCAACATGTGTTACAGAAAGCCCAGTACCATTACCAACCCGGATTTGATCCGGACCATTGTAGTCATCAGCACGAAGGTTGAGATTGCCTAGATCAGCGGTGAGATGGTGGGTAGCCCCAGAATCCGTGTACCAGTTTGGGTCTTGAGGTGCAGAAGGGGTAGCAAGGAGTGCTTGCATGCTGGGGCGAGCCTCACTAGCATAGGAGCTGTCAAACCTATGGTAGCATTGTAACGCAAAATGGCCAGGCTTGTGGCAGACTTGACAAGTGGGTCTGTGTGAAGAAGAACCACCACGACCACCACGGCCTCTGCCACGGTTGGTGCGCTGGTTGGTGGTGGTGGGTCCACGGTTTGGTTGAAAATAAGTAGAAGACTTGCCACTTCGACCACCACGGGCAGAGCTGGTTGGGGCAGTGAAATTTGCATTGGCAAGAGAGAGATCTACGGCAGGCTGATGGTGAGCCAAACGGATCTCATGGGTAAGAAGGTGACCGTATAAATCCTCAATAGAAAGAGGGTCAGCCCGAGTTTGAACAGAGGTCACAAGTGAGTCATATTCTGAGCCAAGACCTGCAAGAAAAAAAGAAACCAACTCAAAGCTGTCAAGGGGATGATTCACGGCTGCAAGTGTGTCAGCTAGAAGAGTGAATCGGTGATAATATTCCGCAACGGTGGAATCGCCTTTTTGTAAGGTTGCAAGCTGATAATGGACTTGCATGGTGCGGGCCCGAGATTGAGAGGTAAACATCCTCTCTAGAACCTGCCAGACATCACGAGCAGTTGCGCATTTGACCACATGGGCCAAGATAGTCTCGGAGAGAGACGAAATCAGTGCGCTGAGCAGCATCTGATCTTGGAGATGCCATTGTTGGAACTCCGGGTTGGGGATGACTTGAGCAGCACCATCAGCGGTGGTTGTGAGAACCGGCAGTGGGGCTAAGCGAGTGCCATCAAGAAAACCAAACAAATGTTGGCCTTTGAGATAGGGAACAATCTAAGCCTTCCAAAGAAGGTAGTTATCCCGGGTAAGTTTGATTGTAATCAAGTGATGAACCTGAGTGAGAGAGTGGGGAATGATGGGAGTGGAAATGGGTGAGGCATGTTCAGTATTGGTGGAGGAAGAGGAAGCCATTGCAGCGGAAGTGTTTGATAAAAGGCGTCTGAGGGAAAAAAAAAAGAAATTTTGGACGTTTGTCTCTTTACAGCTCTGATACCATGTAAACTCAGGTAAATACTGAAACTTAATATTATAATGCCTTACCTTAATCAGGTTAAGGTGTATTGTATTTATAGATTTGATTACAAGAGGTGTTACAAGATAAGTATAAACAGTAACAAACATTTGAGTATTTGAAAGTGAGATAACTTAAGCTAAGTCTTTAACTGAATCCTTATCACAACTCTTCAGCATATTTGAGTTTATCCTTATCATATTTCTGGTCTAGCTGTCTTGGAGCATTATCTTCAACAAAAACCCATACGAACAACAACATAATCAATAAACCATAAATAGCATGTCTTTTTCAGATGTGGGGGTTCATTCAACATGTGTCTCTAGATTTTATTCATGCAAAAAATAGAAGGCTCTATAGTATTTTATATGCCCAAACACATTACAGCAGTATTTGCTTGGTGGTTGTTCATATACACAAGTGTAGTCCATTATACATTTCCAATTGTATTAAGAAGTTTAGTTGCATGCTTGTATAGAACTTACAATTTCTCAATAGGGAAACCAATTACAAGTTTAATCTGCGAGGCTAAAGAGTGCAGCTCATATATTTCTTCATTTTTGACCCAGTTAATATATATGGATTATTAACTTTTAAGGTTATTGATGCGTTGAGAGTGAACTTTAGGAGATGTATATGTAAC
This sequence comes from Fagus sylvatica, assembly GCA_907173295.1. Lineage (NCBI taxonomy): Eukaryota > Viridiplantae > Streptophyta > Magnoliopsida > Fagales > Fagaceae > Fagus > Fagus sylvatica. Next base: position 26,077,663 of record OU015763.1, read on the forward strand.
CAAAAGCTTGGTGGCCAACTATGGAAGTAGAAAACCTAACACAGAAAAAACTATAAAAAAAAAAATTGCTGCATAATCACAGAAAATTCCTAGGTCGTTCCAACAAACATTTCAATCAAAATCACAGAACATAGACATTTAATCCGAACAGATATTTCAAGAAAATATGAACAAAATTACTTAAAGGAAGCTTTCGGAAACCCAAATCTGAACAAGAAAAGTGGGATTTTAACTTTCGGAAACCCAAACCCAAACCCAAAATTTCTAAAGTTAAAAGGGAGATGAGAGAGAAATTTCTTTACCTGATTTCCAGTGGTCATCGGAGTAACGAGGCGTGCCCTAAAGTGTTCTCCTCTGGAGCGAGCAAGCGAACGAGATTCCAATGGTCACCGGAGTAATGAGGCGTGCCATAAAGTGTTCCCCTTTGGAGTGAGTGAGAGGAAGAGAGGGAGTTGTGACAGAGAGAGAGGGAGGGGGAAGGAGGTACACTTTAAACTGGTTCAGATCTGAAAAGCTCAAAGTTAATTGCATCTCTGCAACTTAAACTGTTTCATTTTTTAATAAGATGTTGTAGAAAAGTTTCATAATCACAAACAACTATCTTAGTAAATTTGTAAAATGAATTAAAATGCCACTCCTAGTACCTCAAAGTTAATTACATCTTTGCAACTTAAACTGTTGCATTTTTAATAAGATGACGCAAAAAAAATTTATAATCACAAACAACTATCTTAGTAAATTTGTTAAATGAATTAAAATGCCAGTAGGAAAGAAATAAAGCCTGTGTTTGAATCCTCTACTTAAAAGTGATTTTATGGATTTTTATGCATAGAATGCATTTTGCAAAAAATCTGAGATGTTTGGTTGGGATTTTGGAAAATGCAAAATGCATTCTAGGCAGAATGCATTTTGTAAATTTTCATTTCTAGAGCAAAAGTCAGAATCCAAAATATTTTGGATTCTGATTCTAGCTTCTACTTTTAATTTTTGCTAAAGTAAATAAGACCCACTTATAACAGTTTATTACTCAAACGACTCTTTTTTCCCTGCTTAATTTTTTTCTTTCTTTCTTTTATTTTCATTCCCTCTCTTTTTCTCTTTTTTTTATGTGTTCCCTATTTTTTCTCTTTCTTTCTTTTATCTTTGAAAAAGTATTCGCATTTTCTCATCTTGTATTAAAGAACCAGGGATGATTTGGAATGATTATTAGTAATGTTTTTTTCTTTGTTTAATGTAAACTTGTTATGATATGTTTTTTCCAGCACTTTATTTGTAATGTTTGGATGTTTATATATAAAAAAATAAAAAAATAAAACTGAGAAATTGGGGAGGGGTGTGAACTGTGATAAGGAAATGAAAGAAAAAAATGAGATGGGTGAGGAGGGATGTATGTGTGTGGTGGGGGAGAAGAAAAAAGAAAGGCAGGGGGTACATGGGTGGTGGGGGAAAAAAAAGGAAATAAAAAAAATAAAAGAAATGGGGAGTGGAGTTTACGTGTATGGTGGGGAAAAAAGGGGGAGTGGAAAAGAAAAAAGAAGAAAAATTTGAAAGGGAAAAAACTAAAATAATTTTATTTGTATGTTCACTTTGTTTGGTGCAAAGTGTAGAATTATGAAAATTTATTTAGAGGATGTCTATGATATTTTTTTTATCATAAATGGTTATTGCACACACAATACACATTTTTCTATATTTTTTTATTACATTGTTCAAATTTTATAAAAATATGTGCAAGGAGATGTGCACAAATCATGACCTATTTTTTTTTATTAGTAGACATTAATTTAAATCATAACGTAATACTTTATTTCTTTATTACATTGTTAATTTTGTATTGGTAGTAAATGTATTTTTAGCCTTGCATTGAGATATTTAAAAAAAAAAAATGTTAATTACATAATGTATACTAATAATATATTATTTAATAGGAATAATGCATTCTTTAAAATACCAATCAAACACAATTTCTTTCAGCATAATCACTTCTTATAAATAATTTCAATATTTTGCCATACACACTATTTTCAGTAAAATGCATTCTAGCAGGAATGCATTCTCTAGAATGCATTCCCAAAATAGAGGATCCAAACACAGGCAAAGTCCGGTAAAGATTTGATTGTATTGGACTTAAATGTTAAAAAAATATATGGCACAACATTCAAACTCAATGAGAGCAATTATTACATAAAATAAACTTTTTTAATTCTATATGTAATTAGAATAGTGTAAACAAATAGTAGTTTGGTTTCTTTATAATAATTCTATAGTCTTGCTCACCCACTTATTTGAGTGTTTCCTGTGGCAAGAATGTAAATGTGATATTAGTTGATCTTTTATTATCTTCATGTAAAAGGCCCTTCGGCAGTATTGCAATTAATAATGCTAAGGACATAACATATCAAGTTGTGAATGATATATTCATAATAAAGTATTGTAAATGATAAGTCTATACGAGAACTAATAAAAATCAAATAACTCAACATTATTGTAAAATAATTTCACAACAATGCTCAGATATCAAGTTGTGAATTGTTAGTATATATTATAGGCTCACTGAGTTTTAGTCTTTAGGCCCAATATACTTGTACTGCACACATACTTGGCAAGACACTACGCTTATATTCAAATGCTAAGATATCAAGTTGTGAATTGTTAGAATATATTATAGACTCACTGAGTTTTGGACTTTAGGCCCAATATACTTGTACTGCACAGATACTTGTTCTGCAAACACTACTCTACTTATATAAATGCAGTTCTGTCTACTATTTTACTTATACAGAGCTAGTGAAGTCAGCCGTCAGCATTGACAGCCACCTTTGACTGTTGACTGCCGCCTTTGATCGTTGATCATAAGTTCATAACACTGAATAAGTTTTGCCACCATGACTCATTAATAAAAAATAAAATAAAAAATGCCACCGTGCCAAACGAAATCCCCATAAAACGCTAGAAATGACTCCCTATAAATTCACACCCTTCTGCAGTCTGCAACCCAATCTCAGCTGCACAAGACTGTCAGATATGTGAGTATGTGGTTTAGAATTTATTTGTGATGAACATTTAGATCGCAGTGATGACTATATAAAATTCAAGCTCAACAGACTCCATGCACGACTTTCTCTTGGGAGAAAATTTTGCGTGTCGACAACCCCGCTGAACTGAGCGAGCTAACTATTTACTACTTTTGTTTGTATTGTTACTTGTTACTTGTTTATGTTTTCATTTGGTTTGATTCTTTGTTTAAATTCTGTGTTTGAGTTTGCATTTCGTTTCAAATATGAATTTTGGGGGAGACAGAGTTTGCAACGAGGATTACAAAGCTCCCTCTTCTTAAATCTAAAGTTGAGGAAATTTGCTGGCAGAATCGAACCTAATACTATAAATGCCACCACTGGGTAATCTCTGTCTTCCCTTTTCATTACAATTGAAATCCCAGTTTTTTTTTTTTTTTGAATTAATTAGATTGGCCTATAAATAATGTTGTATCAATGTTTGAAAAATTGTAATTTACAACATATTTTTTAATCATGTTATGTACCATGATAATTTCATCTTTATGCTTTGTTAGTATTTATTATATAGAAGGTGATATAGAAATTGTTGGTAGTGAAGCTCTTATTAAAAGAATTTTAGAATATCTCATTATTGATGGGTATGTTCTTGTTTTGCTTTCTCTTATATTTTTTAGTTAAGGCCGGTGATGATCTAAAACTACTTAGCCAACATCGTATGATTATCTGGTTTAAGATAATGATATATCTGAAATATCTGAGGCCTTTCTATAGTGAATGAAAGTGAGGGAAAATTTATTTGTATGTTAAATTTGCTGGTTTAAGTTTATGTTATAGTGTCCTTGTTTATATCCGTAGCTTATATACCTGTACTTATATATTTTCCTTTAAGGTTTATTTTTTTTAATTAAATGCTAGTGCTGTGATGCTGTCTCATTGGTTGCCCAAGCTGCCGTCAAAGTTTATAACTTTGGTAATCTTTTCTTGTATTTTCAAGAGATAATTTTGATCACTTGACAAAAAAGAAAAAATGTCTTAGCTTTCAGCTTATTAGATGAACGTAGAGAAATATATATGATACTGAGCAAGATCAAACCCTAATGACGACTATCACGGCATGGACGATGGCAATAAAAATCCAGCTGTACGTGATATTAAACCCACGTGTTGAACATGTTATTTCTAAACCGCACTAGGAAAGTCAAAAACACAATCAATGGTCCCAAATCAATGACCAAGCGGTTACAAATCAAGGCATAAAAACCCATTAAATGCAAACAAACGGCTAGAAGCCTGGAATCTCCTATATAAAGTAGAGAACTTCTTGAATCAGGATACACTCTATTTTTCTCACCTCAATACTCTTATCACTAATATTGCTATTCAGATAACAATCATTTGACTCAAGCATCGGAGGATCCCCCACCGGTCCACCGCCGGTGCATTTCTACATTGTTTCTCTTTTTTGTAGGTATATTCGTCTGTCAACGCAGGCTCTGTTCGTCAAGATTAAGACGTGTCCGTGCCCACTGATTTTTGGCATTATCAATTGGCGCCGTCTATGGGAACGACTTAATAAGCCATTGTCGTTCTTAGAGCAAAAAAGGGCCGTACACGGATTAATCACAATTATGGAAGGAACCCACAGTGACAGACCCAATGTTGATCCTCCCATGACCCCGATCGAAAGGCAAATGCAGGTTATTGCAACCAGCATCCAGGACCTCACTCGGGAGACGACTCATCAAAACAAGGAGTTGTGGCATGCTATCAAGAAGGGGCCACCAACTCTCCATGACGACAACCAACGCCCTCCACAATGGGAAAGCATGTTGGACGATCAAGAAGCTGACAGTCGGTAGGTAACCCGCTGCAGAGACAACGAAGTGGAGAAAACTCCACCCCCTAGCAAGCACAAGGCAGAGAGTGCAGGTAGCTCCGCCCCTCCCAACCGTCAGAAGACAGATAGAACTGCTCGATCGTCCAAACAGCCCGATCGTCCAAACAACCCAATCATTCGGCTCGATCATCCAGAGGGCTGGACGATAAAATGGCTCGTTTAGAAGAAGAACTACACGAAATGAGGAAACAATTGGGAGACATGAAAAACAGCCTGAAAGCAAAGGCTGCCCGCAACTTGGACAACCTTGTGCACCGGGCTGATTCACCATTCATTCCTAGTATCGCCAACTTCCTGCTTCTGCCCAGATTCAAGGTATTGCCACTCGAAAACTTCGACAGAACCAAGGATCCGTTTGATTACCTAGAGGCATTCAAAACAATCATGCAACTGCAAGCCGTTCCCGAAGAAATAATGTGCCGAGCATTCCCCATGAGCCTAAGGGGATCTGCGAGAGTATGGTTCAACAAGCTTGAATCAGAATCAATCGGTTCTTTTGTCCAGCTAAGCCGAGCATTCATTGACCACTTCATCGGAGGCCAATGGAGAGGACGCCCTCCCACTCACTTACTCAGCGTCAAGCAAATGGAAGGGAAATCATTGAGGGCATATGTACACCGTTTCAACAAAGAAGCGATGCAGATCAACCGCCCAAAGGAAGACATCACTCTGACCGCATTCATGGTAGGATTGCGGAAGGGAGATTTCCTCTACGATCTCTGCAAAGACCCTCCCGAGACTTTATCAAAACTCATGTATGAAGCCCAAAAACACATGAATGCTGAAGACGCCCTGGAAGCACTGAACGACCCTCACCCCCCAAAGAGACGAAAAGAAGTTAAAGACCGTAAGCAGGAACCTGCCAAGCAAAAAGTCCTTAAGTTCTCTGAGACACCAGAGCGAAAAAGGACGACCACTCCAATCGGAAAATTCAGTAGCTTCACACCCCTAAACACACCTATCGAGAAACTTCTAATGCAGATACAGGACGATCCTTCCCTTCGATGGCCAGGTAAGATCTGTTCTGACCCCAATAGCCGACCAAAAAACTTATATTGTAGGTTCCACAGAGATCATGGACACCTCACAGAAGATTGTGTGGCATTAAAAGAACAAGTAGAGACACTTATCCGGCAAGGAAAGCTTCAGAAATATGTCAGTCGTCCAGACAACACTCGTCCGCCAAAGCCCCAGGGACCAAAAGAGCGGACCAAGAACCCAAAGCTCGGAACAACAGGAGAAATCAGGACCATAGTGGGAGGTCCTGTGGCTGGAGGAGTATCATGCACTTCTAGAAAGGCATATGCGCGTCAGGTACACAATGTTTTCGTCGTCCAACGAACTCTAAAAGATATTCGTTTGGACGACCAAATAATCTCTTTCAGTGAAGAAGACGCAAGAGGAACTCATCAACCCCACAATGACGCACTCGTCATTACCATGAACATTGCTAATTTCACCACTAGATGGGTGAAGATAGACAATGGCAGCTCGGCAGATATCCTCTACCTACCTGCATACCAGCAAATGAAGTTAGACAAAGAGAGGCGACGACCCATGGGAGCGCCACTAGTAGGGTTCACTGGTGACAAAATCTGCCTCGTCGGTATTGTCACTCTACCCATAACCATTGGCACATATCCAAAACAGGTATCCAAAATGGTGGACTTCCTCGTCGTCGATTGCCCCTCAGCTTACAACGCTATCATTGGACGACCTACGCTCAACCGGCTACGTGCTGTGACCTCTACCAACCACTTCCTTCTCAAATTCCCCACCGAACACGGAATAAGAGAAGTCAGAGGAGAACAAATCATGGCCAAAGAATGTTATCTCGCTTCGTTAGGGGCGGAAGGAGAGAACTAAACGATGACCATAGAAGAACGAAAAACCATGGTCGAGCCGTCAGAAGAGTTGAGCACAATCATCCTAGGCGACGAACGTCCCGAGAAATCAACTAGAATCGGAGTCAACTTGACCCCCCAAGACAAGAGAGTCAATAATCTACTTCCTGAAAAACAACAAGGACGTCTTCGCCTGGAGCCACGAAGACATGCCAGGTATCGATCCCTCAATCATTTTCATAAACTAAACGTTAACCCTTGCCTTCGTCCAATCAAGTAGAAACGAAGAGTTTTCGCTCCGGAGAGAAACAACACCATCATGGAAGAGGTGGACAAACTCCTCACCGCAAACTTCATAAGGGAAGTCTTCTACCCCGACTGGTTAGCTAACATAGTTATCGTTAAAAAAGCCAACGGGAAATGGCGGATGTGTGTCGATATCACCGACTTCAACAAAGCTTGCCCCAAGGATAGCTTTCCCTTACCCAAGATAGACCAGCTAGTCGATTCGACAGCTGGCCATAAATTACTAACTTTTATGGATGCCTTTTTAGGTTACAAACAGATAGTAATGGACGAGGTAGATTAAGAAAAGACGTCTTTCATCACTAATAGAGGACTTCTTCTGCTACAAGGTGATGCCATTCGGACTAAAGAACACTGGGGCAACCTATCAACGGCTTATGTACTGGATGTTCCACGATCAGATAGGCAAGAACGTCGAAGTCTATATCGACAACATGCTGGTCAAGTCCAAGGAAGAAGACAACCACCTAAAAGATTTAGAAAAGACGTTCAACACACTACGCAAGTACCAAATGAAGCTGAATCCAAGTAAGTGTGCTTTCGGTGTTTCTTCTGGTAAATTTCTTGGCTTTATGGTTTTGCAGAGAGGCATTGAAGCCAACCCCAGACAAAATCAAAGTCATCTTAGAAATGCAGCCGCTAAGGAATATCAAAGAGACACAGGGGCTAACTGGAAGGATCGCGGCGCTCAATCACTTCGTCTCTCGGTCAACCGACAAATGCCTGCCCTTCTTCAAAGTACTCTGGAAGGCTTTTGAGTGGACGGACGAGTGCCAGCAAGCATTCGAAGAGCTTAAAAAGTACTTAGCAACACCCTCGTTGCTAAGCCCCTCCAAACCAGGTGAAAAACTCTATCTATACCTGGCCGTATCACCGATGGCTGTCAATTCAGCACTTTTGCGAGAAGAAAAAGGTCATCAGCTTCCCGTTTATTACACTAGTAGGGCCCTTCGAGGAGTAGAAGAACGATATCCTCCCATGGAAAAATTAGCATTCGCTCTTGTAACAGCGGCGAGGAAGCTTCAGCCATACTTCTAAGCTCACACAATAATACTGCTTACCAACCACCCACTGTGGAAGGCAATGAACAAGCTTGACGTCGCAGGATGACTCATATAGTGGTCAATCGAACTCAGCGAATTTGACATTGACTACCGGCCACAAACAGCGATCAAAACTCAAGCATTGGCCGATTTCATAGCGGAATTCACCTCAAAAGATGATGAACCAAAAGAAGATGATGAACAAACATCGAGATGGACAGCCTACATAGACGGGTCGTCAACAAATAACGCAGGCAGAATCGGCATAATACTAAAATCTCCAGAAGGTGACATCATCAAACAAGCCGTACGACTACAATATACAACCACCAACAACGAAGTGGAGTATGAAGCCTTGCTGACTGGGCTCAAACTGGCTAAAGTATTGGGGGCAACTAAGTTAGATATACGTAGTGATTCCCAGCTCGTTGTAGGGCAGGTGAATGGGGACTAGGAAGCTAAGGAAGAACGCATGCAACAGTATTTGAACATTGTCCAACATCAAATGAGCCAATTCCGAGAGGTAAAACTTAATCGCATACCTTGAGAACAGAATACGGTCGCAAACCAACTAGCCAAATTAGCATCGTCGTCAGAACTGGACGATAAGATCGAGATCGTTAGACAATCAAGCCTACGAATTGCCGAGGTAAACCCCATCAACATTTAAACTTCTTGGATGACACCAATAATTTCCTACCTACAAAGAGGAACATTACCAAGTGACCGACACGAGGCGAGACGGTTAAAGGTACGTGCATCATGGTTTGTAATGTTGCAGGGAATACTATACAAGAAGGGCTTCTCCTTTCCTTATCTTAGATGCTTAACACCGGTCGAGGCCGAATATGTCCTAAGAGAAATACACGAAGGCATCTGCAGAAATCATTCAGGAGCACAATCCTTGTCAAAAAAGATCGTCAGGGCAGGCTACTATTGGCCATCTATACAAATAGACGCCAACACATTCGTCCAACGATGCGACAAGTGCCAACGATTCGCCAACTTGCTCCACTCACCACCAGAAGAGCTGACACAAATGACGGCGCCTTGGCCTTTCGCACAATAGGGGCTGGACATCATGGGACCACTCCCAATTGGAAGACGTCAACTCAAATTCCTAGTAGTCGCAATCGACTACTTCACCAAATGGGTGGAAGCAGAACCACTAGTGACGATAACTGAGAAGAATGTCTAGAATTTTGTATGGAAGACTGTAATATGCTGTTTCGGAATACCACGAGTTCTTGTCTCTGACAATGGAAAGCAGTTCGACAACCTAAGATTCAGACAGTTTTCCCAAGAGTTAGGCATCCACAACCACTATTCATCTCCTGGCCACCCACAAGCCAACGGACAAGTCGAGGTTACGAATCAATCTCTACTTAAACTCATCAAAACCCGACTTGAGGGGGCAAAGGGGCTATGGCCAGAAGAACTCCAAAGCATACTATGGGCCTACAGAACGATGGTAAGAATACCAATAGGAGAAACTCCATTTCGAATGACATATGGGAGCGAGGTAGTCGTTCCAGTGGAAATTGGACTGACGACTTTTCGAGCATCTACATACGATGACGAGCAGAACGAAGAACAAATCCGCCTCAACCTCGATCTGATTGACAAAGTCCGAGAGACAGCAGAAGCAAGGATGAAGAAATATCAAGAAAAAATGGCCCGTCACTATAACGCAAAAATCAAGCCGAGGCAATTTTCTATTGGCGATCTCGTCCTACGAAAAGTCACCTTGGCCACTAAAGACCTCACTCAAGGAAAGCTAGGCCCGAACTAGGAAGGACCCTATAAGGTCGTTGAAATCCGTCGGCAAGGAACATACCACCTAGAAGATGCAAATGGATGACGACTACCACACCTGTGGAATGCCAAACATCTCAGGAAATACTATCCCTAAAAAAGCAGTCTTGTAAATTGAAAATACCTTCAATAAAAAAGCAAATTAAGGATGGACGTAGACACTATTGCCGAACCACGGTAAATCACGTGTCATGGTTTCAGTTAAAACACTTCACCCACATAGCCTCCCCACCTAAAAGTCCTAAGGATAAAATGAATTGTCCAGCACGATTCATTTTAACCCAAAACTATGAGGGGTTGAACTGTATTGTCCAACACGATCTTTCAAACCCGAAGTTAAACTGAATCGTCCAAACACAATCTTTTAACTTAGAAACATTTTGGGTTGAACTATATTGTCCAACACGATCTTTCAAACCCGAAGTTAAATTGAATTGTCCAAACACGATCTTTTAACTTAGAAACATTTTGGGTTGAACCGTATTGTCCAACATGATCTTTCAAACCCGAAGTTAAACTGATTCGTCCAAACACAATTTTTTAACTTAAACTTAGAAAAAATTGAACTGTAATGACCAAACATGATCTTTCAAGAACCTAAAATTAAACTGTATCGTCCAAACACGATCTTTTAACTTAAAACTCTCAACTGAACTACATCGTCAAAAATACGACCTTTCAACCCAAAGATTGAATTATATCGTCCAACGCAATCTCTCAAGTACAAAAAATTAAAGTTAAATTAGATCATCCAATAATATCTTAAGGTTAAACCAAGTCGTCCAAACAAAAAGGATTCAAAGAAGCCACAAAACACATATAAACTTAAACACAAAACCACACATGCACTAATAAACTAAACCATCAAGAGCCGAAGCTGTTCAAATGTGCCCTAAAACATGGGCATCCAGAAAAGAAAATAATTGTTTAAGATTATCGCAGAATTTAGACATTCACAAAAAATTATACTGTTCAAAACTTAGGCTTAAGCAAAATTTCTATTTTGACGAGGCATCCTCGTCACCAGCTTGGTCCTTCTGACCCACATCCACCACCGACTCTTCATTATCATATGGTTGAAAAGTTGAGAAGTCCAAATCAGGGAAGCGCTCAGCAGCCTGCTTCCTAAAAGCTTCTAAGCTGGAAAGAAAGTAATGCATGTTAATGTCTTCGAAAGCCTTGGACGCCCTAAACTCCGACACTGCAGTGGCCTTGGCTCCCTCGATCTGGCCGACCAAGTGTTGAAGATCAACTACGGCTTTGTCCTTGGCCTCTACTGCCACCTTGACATCGTCGTCCCTGGCCTTAAGCTCTGCCTTCACCTTCTCCAACTCAACCAGCGCCTCTTTCCTGTCTCTGGTCAGCTTAAGGACCGCCTTCTTCGAATTTTTCATCTCTGCCTCGTTCGCAATCGACTTGGCTCAAAGGGTGGCGAGATCCTCCTCGACTGAAATGCACCTTTGGCTCATCACCATCGCCTCGTTCAGACCCTACAAACACAAAAAAAATAAGATAGGACGCAAGGAAAACCAAAAAACAAAAATCAAAAAGCCTACCCGCATTAAAGAGTGAACCAACAGGTAATGGACGTCTTCAGTATGAGTAGCAGCATAATCGTCCATGTCCCTAGAAGAGACGACACTCTTGGCTTTAGCCATCGCCACATGAGGGCTCTGATTGATCGTAGCCTCAGAAGGGTTTGCCGGAAGAGTAGGATCCACGTCCACCATGATGATGGGAGGAACAGTTTTCACAAGAGGGATGGCGTCCCTAATGGGTGGACAAGAAGGCGCCTCCTCAGCCTACTTCGAAGATCCTTTGTCGACCTTCTTACGCTTTAGGCTAATTGGAGCAGCCACGACTTCCCCGGACTGAGCAAGCTTCCTCAACTTACCCTTGTTTAGCTTCATTGTGTCCGCTCCTGCATACAGGGCAAGTATAATATATATATATATATAAAAGATGGCACTAGAAGGAGGGCTTACGTTTTTTGTTAGCTTTCAGCAACGCCTTGACGACCGTATTAGGTGCCGGCCCAAAAGAAAAGGAAGCGAGAAGATCCGGCTCAATAAAAATGCCGTAACGACGATCTTCGATGTCCAAGATCCTCGAAATCCTCTCATTTCACACTGAATTTCAGCAGTGGACGATCCAACACTACAAGACAACAAAAAACAAAACAAGTCATGTACTGACGAGTAGTGAAAGTAAAAAAGTTAGAGGAAAAACACACACCAGATTACGAGGGAGTCCCCCACGACCTATGGACTTTGACAAAATCCCTAGGATCCTCTTGTGGAAGCCTCTCCCAATTGTCACCTCATACAAAGACGTAACTGTCCTTCCAAGTCTTGTTGGACGAGGGCAATCCTTGGATGATTCTAGTATCCATATCACGATGCTTAAACATCCAGAAACCGGGGGAGAGCACGATCTGGCAGGGTTCGTAACAGAAAAGGAACTCGTCCACAGTAAGGTCCTCTCGTCCGTTACTATTGACCCTCCACATAACCATGCGCGAAATGATTGTTCGCCAACCATTTGGGGCTACCTGCCTCGGCGCTAAAGAGAGGTAATCTAACAGCTCCCCTCACCAACGGTTGTAGAGGGAAACGGAGGCTCGCCTGAAAATCAACCTCGTAGAAAGCGACGTCTCCCTCATACTTAGGGCAACACGCTCTCTCGTCGGGGTCAGGGATCCTTAGGAAGACGTCATCAGGAATCTGATAACGAGTCCTCATCCTGTTTATGTCGTCTTGATCTACTTTATTGAAATAAGTCATAGCCTTCCAAGACCTATTTACCCTAGATACCGGACGAGACCCCGACGTACTGGGAGTCACTTTAGACAAGACCTCCCTCGCCTTGCCTTCAGGGAACTCATCGGACAGACCCTCGGGCAACTCATCGGACAGTGGAAGAGACCACTCAGTCTCCTTGGCCGCCATTCGGCCCCTAATCACCTCCTAGGTGCTAATAGCAGGGTATACTATAGAGTAAAGCTCCGCCGCTAGCCGGTGGAGCACGCTATCAGAAGACACAAAACCCTCAAGCGGGGGCAGACCCAAATCGCTTTTAGCGAACCTAGAAACCCTTACGAAGAATGACCTAAACGACGAACTCAACGAATCCAGGATGACCAAGGTGAACTTAAAAAACGCAACGCAGAAAGAAAAAGGACAAAGATCGGAGAAAACTCACCGGAAAGTGGAGAGAGAAATCCCAAAACGCATGGCCGATTTTGAAAAGGAGAAAATGTGAGAAATCCAAAGGCAAAACGGGTTAAAAACCCCCCAAATTCGAAAAACCGCCAAAACAAAGACGAAGGGGCGCCTCGGGCACCCCGGCCATTCGCGTAACGACACATGTCGTTGAGCCGCCTGAAGCATCGCCTCTTCATTAAATGAACTCCCCACTTCCCGAAGAGCACGTTAAATTACTTAAAAACCCCCACACCAATTAAATACCCCGCACGTCGTCACTCCGTGACGACGATACGGAGTAGGGGGCATCTAATACTGACCAAGATCAAACCCTAATGACAACTATCACGGCATGGACGACGGCAATAAAAATCCAGCTGTACGTGATATTAAACCCACGTGTTGAACATGTTATTTCTAAACCGCACCAGGAAAGTAAAAAAACACAATCAATCGTCCCAAATCAATGACCAAGCGGTTACAAATCAGGGCATAAAAACCCATTAAATGCAAACAAACGGCTAGAAGCCTGGAATCTCCTATATAAAGCAGAGAACTTCTTGAATCAAGGTACACTCTCTTTCTCTCACCTCAATACTCTTATCACTGATATTACTATTTAGATAACAATCATTTGACTCAAGCATCGGAAGCTCCCCCACCGGTCCACTGCCGGTGCATTCCTTCATTGTTTCTCTTTTTTGTAGGTATATTCGTCCGTCAACACAGGTTCCATCCGTCAAGATTAAGACGTGTCCGCGCCCACTGATTTTTGGCATTATCAATATATATATATATATATATATATATTATATATATATATATATATATAATATATATATATATATATTTTCCCATTTCTATTTAGATGAACTATAAAAATTGATGTTTTTTTTTTCTTCTCTTTTTAGTTAATTGTTGTTTGTGTTTTTAATTTTTATATTTTTACACTTGAAATCATTCTCAATCGTTCACTATTATTTTAAAAAGTAGTCAACATTTTCCATTTGGTTTGGTTTTTTGCTTAACTTTGTCTTTGAGTTTGCATTTCGTTTCAGATAAGAGTTTTTGGGGAAACAGAGTTTGCAATGAGGATGACAAAGCTCCCTCTTCTTAATTTAAAGTTGAGGAAATTTGCTGGCAGAACCGAACCTAAAACTTTAAATGCCACCACTGAGTAATCTCTCCCCCTTTTCATTTCATATCTTTCTTTTTTTCCTACTACATATTAGTGTGCCTAATATATAGTATATATACATGCACATATCATGTTTTGTGTGACCCGTAATGTCATGGGTTAAATTCCATATGAGGTTTGAGTTTTATATCCATATGGTTAAAATCGTTGTAATAGGTATTGGGAGATTTTTTTTTTCAATGTATTTTTTAATTGGATAATGTAGCTGTTATTGTTATTAGTACTATGGTGAGCTTGAGAGGTGAATTAATTTTTTGGTGTTGTTTTTTTAGTTGAGTGGTTAATACTTTTGTTATTGATGGATAAACTAATCACTTGGAAAAAAAAGTTTGAAAACTTGGCCAGAGAAGATAATACAGGTTGTGGTTGGAAAAGTTTGAAATTTCAGAAATTTGGTGTTTTAATTAGGTTTGCTTATAAATATAAAGTGGTAGAGTAGGTTGTTAAGGTAAGTGATTGTGGCTGTGGGGGTAGCAATGTTTGAAGGTTGATCTTTCCCTATGTTCTAGTGAAAATCTATAACTTCCAACATATTTTTGGTAAGTTATTCTGTAAATTATCATATGTACCATGTTAATATCAGCTTTATACTATGTTAGTGCATATGATCTAGAGGGTGATATATAATTTGCTAGTAGTGGTGCTCTGATTTATAGAATTTGAAAATATAGTGGTTATGTTGTTATATTTTGACTTTTATCCGGAGAATATCCAACAATCGCTGCTTCCATTGAATGGTGAATTGATCTGGATCCTAAAAACAATGCTTTCGAATAAGCATGAGTAATCAAATGAAATAAAGTAGCTTGATAAGACCCAATACCTAGAGCTAACATCGTATAACCCAATTGAGACATTTTGCTTTCTCCTATATTTTTAGTTGAGGCCAGTGATGATCTTGAACTATTTTGCCTACATTGTATGATTATCTGGTCTATATAATGATATCTCTGACAAATCTGAGGCTTTTCTATGAAGAAATTGTAATTTCTTTTAGTCAATGAAAGAGATGGAACATTACTTTGTATGTTAAATTTGCTGCTTGGTCAATTTGCTGGTTTAGTTTGTGTTATAGTGTCCTTGTTTATATCTTTGGTGGTTATGTAATTAGTATTTTCCTTCCCTTCTTTTTTGAAAATAAAATTATTTAGATTTATTTCTTTTAATTTAATGTTAGTGCTGTCTTATGGTTTGCCCAAGCTGCTGTCAATGTTTACAATCTTTGTAATATTTTCCTCTATGATATTGAACTCATTATGTATTTCAAGAGATAATTTTGATCACTTGCCATAAAAGAAAGAGAAATGGCCTGACAAGATAATTTTGATCACTTGCCAAAAATGAAAGAGAAATGGCCTGACAAGATGATTTTGAGCTATTATATTTCCTTCTATCCTCATATACAGATAAACTTATTAGATGATGGTAGATAAATATAAAATATTCTATTTAAGTGTAAATGTTTTTGGACCATCAAAGTTCCTCAAGACAGCACATGGGGGTGGAGATCTGTATGCTTAGGGAGAAGGCAAAAAGATTCTTATCCTTTGAGGTAGGATATGGGAAGTAGATATTTCTATGGCATGATAAATGGCATCAAGAGGGCATTCTATACAAAAAGATGCAGAAAGTAGTTTTTATGCAAACTGGTTGTGGAATCCTGCAAGGTTAGAGGAGCTGGTTAGTATTCAAAACAAACAAATTAAGCCCAATCTGGTAAGCTACAAAATCTGGCAAGTTTGCTTTTGCTGCCATTGGGAGGAACTAAGAACAAAACCAAATCAGAGGAAGTTTCATGGTGGAACATGATATGGTTTCAGTTTGTAATCCCTAAGCATGTATTTATTGGATAGACTCGCAATTCAAAGTAGACTTTCCATTGGAAGAATCTGGTTGTGTATTCGGTAGAGCTAATAGTGAAAGCAAAAATCACCTGTTCGAATATTCTTTCACAAAAAGAATGTGGAAAGAGATAATGAAGTTGTTTTCATATCTGACCCTCGGTGTAGATGGGAAGATCTAGTAAAATGGAGTGATACTCATTTGAGAGAAAATAGTTTCAGGATAGTAATTTACAATATACCACAGATAAAAATGCTGTACGTACATAGGAGCGAGGATAGTTTCATGCATTTTTCCTTGCAAATTCATAGACACATGTTGTAATAAGTAGAAGCTCATGTTGTATTATGTGGTGTTAATGTATCTAAATCAAATTTTATTTTCTTTGCTTGAAATTAGTGAATTTTGACCTCAAAAGAAAGAAAGGAGATTTAAATAAGAATTCTTGGTTTTATGGGATGTGAATCATGTGATCGTGACTTCAACAATTCAGTCATATGTGGTGATATATATGCTCACTTATAAAAAGTGGGGGAACGGTGATATGGTTAATGATATAGATAGTGATGACAATATCATGTGATGATGATTATGCTTTTTGAGAAGAGTAATGTTGTGTAAATGATAGTGATAATGTATCTTTGATTGGTTATGTAGAAAGTGATTGTGAAGAAATTAATGATAACGATATTTCATTTGAAGAGATTGTAGATGAACGCGGTAATGATCGGTGTTGTAGTTAACAACATTGGTTGTTACTTTTTAAATTCCAAATGTGCTTGACATAAATGAAAATTAAAAACCAATGATGACTATAGACTTTATAAATTTCAAATATATGTGCTATAACGACTATAGACTTTACAAATTCCAAATATGTTTGCTATAATGGAAAATGATTTAATGAAATATATTGATGGCTTTGAATTTTTTTTTAAATGAGAGTGACATTACCAAATAAGAAATAATGATGGCTCTTCACCTCTAAAGTGGGTGGCAATATTGGTTTGCAAGAGGAAAAATACGGGTGATATGACATACAATGATGTGGCTTCATGTATAACCTTGACTATTACTATTAGATATTGTACATAGATATTTCCTTAAATTGACCTTTCAAATTATTTGATTAATCAAATTTCAACTGAATGTGGGTATTAAAAGATAGATATAAATATGGGTGGCATAAAAGGAATATATTCTCAAATGGACGTTTTAAATTATTTAATTAATCAAATTTCAATTGAATGTGAGTATTAATAGATAGATATAAATGGGGGAGGGAATATTTAAAAAAAAAATTGAAAAAGAAAATAGCATATTGATTGAAAAGGGAAATAGAATGCTAGCTGACGTGGTTTTTTAGGAGAATAGAAAGTTTGATGTGACATGTTTTAAGAGAAAGTTGAGACCTTATCTATTAGTTTATATAATAGAAAAATAATGATTGGTATGAAACTTCCAAATGTGGGTAACATAACCGGAAAATCGAGGTAGAGTAATTAAGAGTAAATAAATGCATGCTACTTTTTAAATTCCAAATGTGGCTGACATAAATGAAAATTAAAAACTAATGATGACTATAGACTTTACAAATTCCAAATATGTGTGCTATAACGGAAAATGATTTAAAAAAATACATTGATGGCTTTAATTTTTTTTTTTAAATGAGAGTGACATTACCGAATAAGAAATAATGATGGCTCTTCACCTCCAAAATAGGTGGCAATATTGGTTTGCAAGAGGAAAAATACCGGTAATATAACATACAATGATGTGGCTTCATGTATATAGCCTTAACTATTAAATATTGTACATAGATATTTCCTTAAATTAACGTTTCAAATTATTTGACTAATCAAATTTTAGCTGAATGTGGGTATTAATAGATAGATATAATTATGGGTGGCATAAAAGGAATATATTCTCAAATGGACGTTTTAAATTATTTGACTAATCAAATTTCAACTGAATGTGAGTATTAATAGATAGATATAAATGGGGGGTGGAAATATTTTAAAAACAAAAATTTGAAAAAGAAAATAGCATGTTGATTGAAAAGGGAAATAGATTGTTGACTTGGTTTTTTATGAGAATAGAAAGTTTGATGTAACATGTCTTAAGAGAAAGCTGAGGCCTCATCTATTAGTTTATACCATACTATAACCCGCGCAATGTGCGGCTCTTTTTCATTATTTTTCTATAAATATGTTCCTAACAAAGCAACTAAACTAAGAAGAAGGAAGAAATAATAACAATAATGAAAAGGAAAAAAATTTAGAAAGAAAAAAAGAGTGTAAAATAGAAACTGTAAATAATTTTTCTTTGTGCTTAAAAATAGAAATGATCATTTTTATTATATCTCATCAAATGTATTATACTGATTTTTATTATATTTCATCAACTGGGGATATTGAACATAAAGTCAATTGGGGGTTTATATCCCGGGGTTGTATTGACTTAGCAAAAAATAAAAAAAACTCACTTCACATCGTTTATGAATTTCAATTACTTTGGTGAACCTCAATTGTTTTATATAGGGATTCTAAATATTCAAGAGTTTCTCATTTTTGTTTAACTTACAACACTTTGATAGTACAAATAAATAATACAATTTGTCACATATTTATCCCATCTTTACTTTTTTTGACTTTCTTTTGTTTCTCTTTTCATCTTTTTTTGGGCAATTTATCACTTATTAATAATCACATAAACAATATTTGTAACCTTAGAAGTCCATCACATAACAAATTGGTCCATGGAGATAAAAATGACAATATCATTTTAAATCTAACACGTATTTTAAGAAAATTTAACATATAGAAAAAAAATATATTAAGATGTTATTCCCTCTGTGCTTAAAAAAAAAAGTAAAAAAGTTTACATAGGAATTGAACCCACGCCCTCACCCTCACAGAGGGGTGAAACTTTTTGAAGAGAGAAATGACCACTGGAACAAATGCCCAAGTTATAATTTAAATGCATATTTAAAATAACATATATTGTGTTTAATATATTTGGCTTTAATTGGAGCATATAATTTGGTAGTAGGTATTTAATTTATTAATGGTATAGTTTTTATTATAGGATAGTGGGTATTTAATTTATTAATTGTGTTATTTTTATTATGGGGTAGTGGGTATTTAATTTATTAATGATGTGTTTAAAAAAAAAAAAAAATTGATACATGACAAGCAGAAGACGTTGCCTTAGATATGCCACGTGGCAGAAAGATGACAACGTCTTCTGCATATATATATATATATATATATAATATATATATATATATATATATATATATATAATGGTATTATTTATATGTTTTAATTATTATATAAACTCAATCAATCATAGCAAAATGAAGTTCTTTCAAAATAAGCATATTTAGATTTTAGGCACACTGTTTTATGTAGACAAACCACCTCTTGGTGGGTTTGAGCATGGTTATGTTTTTAGGCACCCTGTCTCTCTCAAACGTCAATAACTAAAAAACTTCAAATCTCCCTTCTCCCAACTATTAAATTATCAAAAACAAACAACTTCAAGGTACAACCCTCTATTTTACTGTTGTCTTCAACCCCAAAACAAACACATTCCAAACAAATCACTCTCACTATGTTATAACACAATGAAATTATGCAGATGCACCAATCTCCTAATGGCTTCTTGATTATACTTCAATGTAGGACTTACCAACTGCCTCTCTCAAATAGCAATAACTCAAGAGATTATTCTATCTTGTAATAGAGTAATCAAGCAATCATAATGTTCTGTGGCAAAAAAAAATTCCAAAATTTTTACTTTCAACCAATTATTTTATTGATGTCTATCTCTTTCAAATTTTTGCAAATATGGTTCCCAAATATAAATCACTCCCATGAAATGAGCTATCATATAATTGAAATATCCCCCAACTAAAATAGAGTCAAGTCATATAGGAAAGACACCTAACTGTGTAAAATAGTAGTTCCAAACCCCTTATATATCAATACACTCTATCACCCATTAACTGTACAAACTAAAAACAAAATCACATGAACATACTCACTTGCATGCAAATTTTAGTAGTACCAAAGATTCTATATATTCAAGCACACCATCACTTTCTTGCTATTCAACCAAAGAAGCAAGCACTTAAAAGTATATCATTTAGATATATCGGAGAAAATTACTAAATATAAATCAAATAAAGAAACCAACCTAATTTTTATAAAGAGCCAATTTCCAAATCCTCTGGCACGTATTCTTCATTTATGCAAGTCCAAGATTCTATGTTATGTTTAGACATGGGTGAATGTGTTTTTAAGAATTCACATGTATTTACTGGCAAATTCCTATATCAAATTTTTAGTGGCAGTACATATTTATAGACATGGGTGAATATGTTTTAGAAATATGTAATGAACTTGGGTTTGCAAATTAAATAATAAAGAATAGAATTGGGTTTAATTTTCCCATGCTTTATTTTATGATCTCTACGGAAAAGAACTCCTATCCAATAAAAAATTCCTATGTAGCACAACTCTTAAGCAGAAACTACATGTAAATAAAATATATGCAAACTGAATATTCCTATCCAAGTACTACTATAATCCTATACAAAAATTAGGATATTGCTGTAATCCTAGCTTCTGCAATCCTAGGTAACTCTTCTGCATTCCGTGCATTATCCTCATGTACTCGGGTCATGACAGAATTCCAACCCAGATCAACCTAAAGGCAGCTAACCTAAAGGAATAAAGAACAGAGCATACTGAAATGAAATAAAAATAAATAAATAAACAAATACGTACAAAAATTAAGGTTCTGAAGGCAATCTTTTTTTTGTGTACGACCAGTTAAAAGTTAAATACAATATCTAATGCCCCCACACCCCACAATTAAGAAGAAACTGACTACTTTATCAAAAAAAAAAAAAATTTGACTCACTGGCCCCACAAACCCACACACCTTCACATTGGCATCTTCCAAATCAAATCCAGTTTCCTTTGACTCGTGGAGCCTCGCCAGACCGACCGAGTCAGACTCAGCCATGAAAACCCATCAGACCCATTTTTGTTTACAAATGCTAGAAGCCTAGAAAATAGAAATGGGTCTCTGTTGGGATTTTTTGGGCCTGTTGTTCTCTTTTTTTTGGGAAATGAAATTTAGTAAGAGAGATAGAGAAAGAGATGATAAACCCAATCCATGGGAGTTTGATGTGTTTCGGATGTTTGAGAGAAAATAGTAAGAAAGGATTTGGAAATTTATAAACAAAAAAAAAATAATAATAATAATAGATGAATTATAACCGAAGAATTCAAACAGTTTTGGAGGTTTGAAAGATAAGAGTAAGAAAGGATTTGGAAATTTATATACACAAAAATTTAATCGGTGAATTATAACCGAAGAATTCGAAGAGCTAATTGAGTTTCAAGAAAAAACCAAAAGGCAGAAGTTGAGAGAGCCTAGCAGAATTATTGAGAAAACTGAAAAAATAAGGAGAAGAAGCCAAAAAGGCCGAAATAGAGAGTCAGCAGTAACGTGAATTGGGAAAACTGAAATGGGATGTTTGAATAGGGAAGGTGTAATTGGTAAGCATTTAATGGGAAGAGAGAAAATAGCATTACCTGGTTGAACAATTGAGATTGATGAAGAGAGAGAGAAAGGATTGAGGAAAGAAAACAGACTGAATTTAATGAAAAAAAAAAAAAACGTGTAGAAGGAGATGAGAAGTCGGGGAGAGAGAGAAAAAGAGGGGAAGGAAAAATAAATACTTGTAGAGGAGAGAGAAGGAAAAAGATATACATGAAGAGTGAGATAATTATAAAGTAGAATTTTCTGTGAAGAGAAAATCTGATGTGGCAAGTTTTGGAGGAGCCAAAAAACTTTCTCTCAGCTTCAGCTTTTAAATTATAGTATAGATTTATTCATACTCAATGAACTCATCTCTTTGTATTATTATAAATAGTATGGTGTTGTACTATATTTTTATTAAAGAATGAAGTTTAATATATGAAGGAGATTGGGTCTTATATGGATGAAATTCCAAAAAGGAGATTGGGTCTTATAAATGGATAGAAATTCCAAAATGATGTGGAGATTTATGTCAAGCAAAAGATGCAACATCACACACAATTATTTAAAAAATAAAATAAATTGAAGGCTCCAAAAGTGCAAACTTTATGTTACCAAAGGGGATAATAATCCATATTGATAATGCTTTGTAAATCTAGAAGAAATTTACTTAACTTTAAAGATATACGTTATGATAGTTATCATAATTGAAACCAACAATGAAGGCAGTAAAGAATATCTTTATATCACTTCAATAGTTTCGGGCTAGAAGCTCATACTAGAAAAACTGCCTGTTTTCTCTTCTGGGTTATATTGTACCACCAAGAGAACAATTGAAACAAATGTGGTAGTGCACCAGAAGTGCTCTGACCCAAAGATTTTCATGCTTTGGCATGATCGTCTTGAACATCCGGGATCTATAATGATGCGTCGAATCATTGAGAACTTTCATGGGCATCCATTAAAGAACCAAGAGATTCTTTTACCAAGTGACTATTCATGTAGTACCTGTTCTCAAAGCAAACTAATTACTAGACCATCTTTTTGAAAAATTATTTTTGAATCTCCATCTTTTTTAGAAAGAATTCAAGGTGATATTTGTGGACCTATACACCCATCATGTGAACCATTCAGGTATTTTATGGTTTTAATTGATGCATCAACTAGATGGTCACATGCTTGTTTACTTTCTACTAGGAATGTTGCATTTACTAGACTCCATTGCTCAAATAATTAGGTTGCGTGCACAATATCCTGATTTTCCAATTAAGAAAATTCGTTTAGATAATGCAGTAGAATATACATCTCAAGCATTTAATGACTATTGCATGTCAATTGGAATTGATGTAGAATATCCTGTAGCTCATACACATACCCAAAATGGTTTAGCAAAATCATTTATTAAAGGACTTTCAAATGATTGCTCGTCCTTTATTTATGAAAACAAAATTACCTGTTTCTGGTTGGGGACATGCTATATTACATGCTACATCATTAGCCTGCATCAGACCAACTGCTTACCATAAATACTCACCATTGCAACTTGTTCTTGGTCAACAACCAAATATTTTTCATTTCCGCATTTTTTGGTTGTGCTATATATGTTCCTATTGCACCTCCACAACGCACTAAAATGGGTCCTCAATGTAGACTTGGAATTTATATTGGTTTTGATTCTCCATCCATCATTAGATATCTTGAACCTCTAACTGGTGATGTTTTTAAAGCACATTTTGAAGATTGTCACTTTAATGAAACAGTCTTCCCACAATTAGGGGGAGAAAATTCGATGCCAAAAGCACGACGAGAGATCATATGGAATGCTTCGACGTTATCTCACTTTGATCCTCGTACAAAACAATGTGAACTGGAAGTTCAGAGGATTATTCATTTGCAGGGTATTGCAAACCAATTACCGAATGTAATCTCTAACAGTAAGAGATTAGTAAAATCTCACATTCCAGCTGCTAATACTCTAGTACGAATTGAAGTCCTTGAAGGAAAATTAATTAATGTAGCTGCAAATGAATCGAAAGCACGCTTGAAGCGTGGAAGACTTGTCAGTGCTAAAGATAGAAATCCCAGGAAGAGAAAAACACAAGAAAAGAAAAGCAAGTTGCAGCCCATGAAGAGGCTATACCCATGAAACATGCAATAAGGTAATTAATCTATCCAAAATTGTGCACAATATCTCCTGAATATAAACCTCTAGAAGAGAAAATTCCTAAAGAGTTATCCCTTGAAGTGGAATCTCTTGAAGAGAAATAGGTACCTAAAATTTCGAGATCTCGATATATTATTTAAATAGTTGATATATAGGATAGAAATAAAATAGTTGTTGACAACATATTTGCTCTTAACACTACCAGAAATAATAATGGTAAATTTGAACCACAAACTGTCGAAAAAATGTCAACGTAAAAATGATTGGCCAATGTGGAATTCAAATAGAGCTAAACTCATGAGTAAAATATGAAGTATTTGGACTTGTAGTCCACACACCTGAAGATGTAATGCATGTTAAATGCAAGTGGGTATTTGTACAAAAACTTAATGAAATTATAAAGTACAAAGTACGACTTACGGAATGCCTGAAGCATATAATTCCTAAAGGATATGGAATGCCCGAAGCATAATATCCCTAAAGGATATGGAATGCCCGAAGCATATAATCATGGATTGCCTGAAGCATATAATCCCTAAAGGATATGGAATGCCCAAAACATATAAGCATATAATCTGGATGGATTGCCTGAAGCATATAATCCCTAAAGGATATGGAATGCCCGAAACATATAATCATGGAATGCCTGAAACATATAATCCCTGAAGGATATTGAATGCCCGAAGCATATAATCCCTAAAGGATATAAAATGCCTGGAGCATTTAATCCCTGAAAGATATATTCTACCTAGTAACAAAGATTCTTATATGGTTTAAAGCAATCTGGGTGCATGTGGTACAATTATCTTAGCAAGTATTTATTTGAGAATAATCCATATTTGTCCATGCATTAAAGAATGAGAGTCCCGATTTGCTATTATTGCGGTATATGTTAAATCTTGTTGAAACTCCTGAAGAGTTCACAAAAATTGCCAATTATATAAAGAATGAATTTGAGATGAAAGATCTCGGTAAAATATAATTTTGTCTTGACTTGCAAGTTGAACACTTTCCAAATGGAATTCTTGTTCACTAGTCAATATACACAGAGGAAGTCCTGAAGCACTTTCATATGAATAAAACTCATCTTTTGAGTACTCCAATGGTTGATTGGTCATTTGATGTTAAGAATAAACATTTTGACCCTCAAGAAGAGAATGAAGAAATTCTTGGTCCTGAAGCACCATATCTTAGTGCAATTGATACTCTGATGTATCTTGCAAAATTGCACTTAAACTTATAAATCAAAACCACAGTTATTTGGAAATATAGACGCATGATATCTTTCTGATCCATACAAAGGACGATCAGAAACAGAATACTGTTCATTTGTGACAACACTATTATCGCATGAAGATTTATCAAGCGAACAAAGATGTCACAATTCATGAAATAAATAAGCTCCAGAAGAGCTGTGATATTGATGTCAAGTAGATACGATCAAGTGACAACTTAGCCAACTACGACATTCAAGAAGATTGTTCATAATATTGGCATGCGTCGACTTAAGGATCTTTTCATTGACAATTGAAGATCTATGTACTCATGAGGGGGAGTAAACATTCTGAAGAATATGTGTTGATTGTACTCTATTTCATTCGCTAGGG
>OU015763.1:26103254-26234619 GCA_907173295.1 Fagus sylvatica
ATCATAATTGAAACCAACAACGAAGGCAGTAAAGAATATCTTTATATCACTTCAATAGTTTCGGGCTAGAAGCTCATATTAGAAAAACTGCCTGTTTTCTCTTCTGGGTTATATTGTACCACCAAGAGAACAATTGAAACAAATGTGGTAGTGCACCAGAAGTGCTCTGACCCAAAGATTTTCATGCTTTGGCATGATCGTCTTGAACATCCGGGATCTATAATGATGCGTCGAATCATTGAGAACTTTCATGGGCATCCATTAAAGAACCAAGAGATTCTTTTACCAAGTGACTATTCATGTAGTACCTGTTCTCAAAGCAAACTAATTACTAGACCATCTTTTTGAAAAATTATTTTTGAATCTCCATCTTTTTTAGAAAGAATTCAAGGTGATATTTGTGGACCTATACACCCATCATGTGAACCATTCAGGTATTTTATGGTTTTAATTGATGCATCAACTAGATGGTCACATGCTTGTTTACTTTCTACTAGGAATGTTGCATTTACTAGACTCATTGCTCAAATAATTAGGTTGCGTGCACAATATCCTGATTTTCCAATTAAGAAAATTCGTTTAGATAATGCAGTAGAATATACATCTCAAGCATTTAATGACTATTGCATGTCAATTGGAATTGATGTAGAATATCCTGTAGCTCATACACATACCCAAAATGGTTTAGCAAAATCATTTATTAAAGGACTTTCAAATGATTGCTCGTCCTTTATTTATGAAAACAAAATTACCTGTTTCTGGTTGGGGACATGCTATATTACATGCTACATCATTAGCCTGCATCAGACCAACTGCTTACCATAAATACTCACCATTGCAACTTGTTCTTGGTCAACAACCAAATATTTTTCATTTCCGCATTTTTTGGTTGTGCTATATATGTTCCTATTGCACCTCCACAACGCACTAAAATGGGTCCTCAATGTAGACTTGGAATTTATATTGGTTTTGATTCTCCATCCATCATTAGATATCTTGAACCTCTAACTGGTGATGTTTTTAAAGCACATTTTGAAGATTGTCACTTTAATGAAACAGTCTTCCCACAATTAGGGGGAGAAAATTCGATGCCAAAAGCACGACGAGAGATCATATGGAATGCTTCGACGTTATCTCACTTTGATCCTCGTACAAAACAATGTGAACTGGAAGTTCAGAGGATTATTCATTTGCAGGGTATTGCAAACCAATTACCGAATGTAATCTCTAACAGTAAGAGATTAGTAAAATCTCACATTCCAGCTGCTAATACTCTAGTACGAATTGAAGTCCTTGAAGGAAAATTAATTAATGTAGCTGCAAATGAATCGAAAGCACGCTTGAAGCGTGGAAGACTTGTCAGTGCTAAAGATAGAAATCCCAGGAAGAGAAAAACACAAGAAAAGCAAGTTGCAGCCCATGAAGAGGCTATACCCATGAAACATGCAATAAGGTAATTAATCTATCCAAAATTGTGCACAATATCTCCTGAATATAAACCTCTAGAAGAGAAAATTCCTAAAGAGTTATCCCTTGAAGTGGAATCTCTTGAAGAGAAATAGGTACCTAAAATTTCGAGATCTCGATATATTATTTAAATAGTTGATATATAGGATAGAAATAAAATAGTTGTTGACAACATATTTGCTCTTAACACTACCAGAAATAATAATGGTAAATTTGAACCACAAACTGTCGAAAAAATGTCAACGTAAAAATGATTGGCCAATGTGGAATTCAAATAGAGCTAAACTCATGAGTAAAATATGAAGTATTTGGACTTGTAGTCCACACACCTGAAGATGTAATGCATGTTAAATGCAAGTGGGTATTTGTACAAAAACTTAATGAAATTATAAAGTACAAAGTACGACTTACGGAATGCCTGAAGCATATAATTCCTAAAGGATATGGAATGCCCGAAGCATATAATCCCTAAAGGATATGGAATGCCCGAAGCATATAATCATGGATTGCCTGAAGCATATAATCCCTAAAGGATATGGAATGCCCGAAACATATAATCATGGAATGCCTGAAACATATAATCCCTGAAGGATATTGAATGCCCGAAGCATATAATCCCTAAAGGATATAAAATGCCTGAAGCATTTAATCCCTGAAAGATATATTCTACCTAGTAACAAAGATTCTTATATGGTTTAAAGCAATCTGGGTGCATGTGGTACAATTATCTTAGCAAGTATTTATTTGAGAATAATCCATATTTGTCCATGCATTAAAGAATGAGAGTCCCGATTTGCTATTATTGCGGTATATGTTAAATCTTGTTGAAACTCCTGAAGAGTTCACAAAAATTGCCAATTATATAAAGAATGAATTTGAGATGAAAGATCTCGGTAAAATATAATTTTGTCTTGACTTGCAAGTTGAACACTTTCCAAATGGAATTCTTGTTCACTAGTCAATATACACAGAGGAAGTCCTGAAGCACTTTCATATGAATAAAACTCATCTTTTGAGTACTCCAATGGTTGATTGGTCATTTGATGTTAAGAATAAACATTTTGACCCTCAAGAAGAGAATGAAGAAATTCTTGGTCCTGAAGCACCATATCTTAGTGCAATTGATACTCTGATGTATCTTGCAAAATTGCACTTAAACTTATAAATCAAAACCACAGTTATTTGGAAATATAGACGCATGATATCTTTCTGATCCATACAAAGGACGATCAGAAACAGAATACTGTTCATTTGTGACAACACTATTATCGCATGAAGATTTATCAAGCGAACAAAGATGTCACAATTCATGAAATAAATAAGCTCCAGAAGAGCTGTGATATTGATGTCAAGTAGATACGATCAAGTGACAACTTAGCCAACTACGACATTCAAGAAGATTGTTCATAATATTGGCATGCGTCGACTTAAGGATCTTTTCATTGACAATTGAAGATCTATGTACTCATGAGGGGGAGTAAACATTCTGAAGAATATGTGTTGATTGTACTCTATTTCATTCGTTAGGGTTTTTTCCCACTGGGTTTTCCTTTGCAAGGTTTTAATGAGGCAATCTGAAAGCACTTAAAGGTTCACAAGAATACTATACTCTTTTTCCTTAGCCATTATTTTATTTTATTTTTTTTATCCCACTGGGTTTTTCCTTGGCAAGGTTTTAATGAGGCATATTCTTAGTAAGTGGTCATCCAAAGGGGAGTGTTGTGAATAATAGTCATAGCAACTTTTGTTGACTATGTTCACATGGGATATAATCCCATGTGGTGTTAGGTGAATGCAATTATTCACATTCACCGAAAGTTGAATTGCTTTGTGTTAGAAACAAAGTGTGCTCACCATTTAATGAGTGCACGACTTTGTGTCCTCCTACGAATTCACACACGGCAAGTTTACTACCTGAAAGACAAGCACCTTATGCCTATAAATGTGTGAGAGTTATAGTATTATATATAAGATGTAGAAAATGAGATTGAGATCAATTGTATTCAACAAGTTTTGAATGTGTGGATGACCACTTGATACAAAGAGAATTCTCATAATATATTCTTATCTTTAAAATTATTTTCTCTTGCTATATATATTTTTATTTCACAACGGAAATAATAATATGAGAATACAACTAGCACATAATATATTCTTACGATCCTACGATTCTACTCCGATCCCATAAATGTGTGAGAGTTATAGCCAATTTAAATTAGGTTATGAGAAATACACGAGCTAATAGATAAAAATAGCCCAAATGATAAAACCAGTTTTTTAGCCCAAAAAATTGAGACAAAAAAAATCCCTCTCTATTCTCAATTAAAATCCAACCACACCCCACACAATACTCAGCTCCCAAAATCTAAATACGAAAATTAAACCAACAATTGTGTTACTACCGGTTAGGTGAATGAGGGCATTGAACTACTGAAAAAGGAAAAGATGGCAGTTTATCAAGTTAGTGACACTTGATAATATACTGCCTGGATTTGAGAGATAAGGGATTTTGAGATTTACCTATGGATCTGATATTGGCCAAGACATAATGAAATATTCTTTATCAGATTATGATGATAGGAATTTAAAATTATGTTTTTTCTTATGTCTTGCTACTTAATATAATTATTATATTTACTTATTTTTACTTATTGCTTACTAATTAGTAATTACTTATTAACTTTTTGGATAAATTGTGTTAAGAATTAAGCATAATCTTTTGTCAAATGGATGAGCGAATAGCGATGTATCAACGTCATGTATGGTAGAATTACATTATCTTGAACAAAACTTTATTTTTATTTTTATTTTTTAGATAATATCATAATTCTAATAAACATTTAACATACAAAGCTATTATTAATGTGTTTTTACACTTTTTCTGACAAATAAGTAGGATCTTACGATCCACGATCCGATTCACGAAGTCCCTCCAGCGATCCTGCGTAGGATCCCGATTCTTACCCTCATATGAATACCGACAGTAAAACACTTCCTATCAGAAAACCAGATATCCATGCATTCCAAGAATTGAAGTTGATAACAAATTTTCATTCCATTACTAATTTAGAATATGCCATATGTACACAAAAAAATCAAGTACCTATAAAGGGCCTATTTACACCCCCAAAAAAAAGTTGAATTATACGCCCCCCATTCTCTTGTTGAACTATCTGTATAAAAAACTATCGAATATTCTGATGCTTACTGTAAAATGGTGACTGTTTTCTTCACCCTATCATCTATACTACTCGGTGTTATTTACATTCTAACTTCAACCACGTCCCCATCTTTGAGCTCTGTACTGGGTAATACTAATTGGCCATTAACCAAAACCAGCTTTCCCTCAAGTCCTACTCTTCTAGCAGCATCTGCAGCAGTGCTACCAGTCCTCAACCTCATTATCCCACCATGGGGCCAACATAACAATCACCACTTCCCCAAGGACAACAGAGCCAGGATTAACATAAGGTTTTCCACCTTGCTTTGGTTGTCCTAAACTTGCTTCAGAGCGAAGTTGCTGTTCCCACTGAAGCATTGTCCTCAATAGACGCACCTAAAATTCAAAACTCAATTAGTTTAGAGAACATTAATTGAAATGAAGAGTCTGTTTGTAACTACCTACTACCCATGTAAGTGTGTGTGAGCATGTATGCATGTGTACAATACGGAATGTGCAGTGATACAGACAAATTAACAATATGGGAGCCACTAAATAATAGGTCACAAGTCAGTACACAAGATTTGCCAATAATACAGTCAACCAATTAACATGTCTGCACCATGAAGAATGCTTTGGGTGCCAAGAACACTACACCTGTCTTGCAGTTCATTACAATCTAAATTCAATATGTGCAATGCCTTGTGAAACATCAATCACTGATACTGTGTCGACAACTGAGAAAGAAAGTAATGTGGGCTTTGAAGATACAGCAAAGTCTCAAAATTCCCCATGGTTATATTTTGACTAGAAAAATGATAAACAAAAAAAAAAAACAGAACAATGTTTCAAGAACACTTGACTCCAATTGGATCAAGAATACTATTAATAATTTGTTAAAAACATATTTTTAAGTTTCAAAAAAAGAAAAGGAAAAAACTTTCTTCATGATCTGTCAGAAGTCATATAGATGCCAATTTATCACGCTAGGTTCAGTCATAAGATCAACTAACAGGGGGGATTTTCTTGGGTGGTGGGGGGTGGCGGCAAAAAATAAGTTGTTAAGCTTCTTAATTAACACACTCAGCAGAAAACTATATGTGAAAACATTAAATCCAAAATTATTTAAAACAGTTGTATACTAAAACAAAAATTAAGAATAAAATAAAAAATAGAAAATAGTCCTCATATTATAGTTAACTTCAGCACGATCATCTTCTAACAGATTGAAGCATTTAGGAAATAATGCTTGACTAGCAAGCATGAAACAAATAACATTAGATAATTTAAACAAATATTCACTTACTAGTAATAAACACAATTGGCTTTCAGAATAATAAGATGAATGTAGACAAACCTTCTTGTTAATGCTAGCCTCCATGGAAGTTGAAGTAATTGATTCAAAGCTTGGCCTAGATGTTACAGAATCAACCTGTCTGCCCTCAAAAACTGCAGATATGACAGACCAATATTCAGATTCTTCTTGCTCTGTCAAGTCAATGACTTGGATGAAAGTTGGCAGTAAGCGCCCAAATTGGTCTTGCTGCATGGTCAAAGATAGCTCAATAAATCTCAACATGTCGATGGAAGTTTGATCATGGGATTTTATACTAACAAAATGTTAATACAATTGCTTAATGATTAATAACTAATTAAAGACCCTATTTCAATCCTAGAATCCAATAAACGTAAAACCAAGCTGAGATACATCCTATAAAGTAAGGATTCTTGGTTTCCATTGAATGTGTTAAGGAACCCCACATAGGTTAGATAGGAGAGTTGTGTTAGTAGTCCTATGTATAAATAGGACACCTCATAATACATTGTAATCATCCAAAATATAATACAAAGAGAATATAATAAAGATGTAGTCCATTGGCTACATCCTGTGGACGTAGGCTCACATAGCCGAACCACTTGAAAAACCCTAGCCTCCATTCTCTTCCTCTCTTTCTCAAACTCTTTTATATTTCATTGTCATTAGATTTAGGTTTTCTACATGGTATCAAAGCCCTAAAGCTCTCACGAGCCATTCGATCTTTTGCTTCCGCAACCAAAAAAAAAATCCATTCCAAAGCTTCTCATCATAGATCTCATTCTTTCAGAAAATCGAACACATAGATCTGTAGAAAAACCAACGATGGGAAAAACCCACGTTTTCTGATCATCATCAGACATTTAACGCGCCTCCACGCGCTACAATAGTCTTCAGAATCTTAATCACGCGCCATCTACATCCTCCAGCCACTGATTCAAGTTCCAAACACCACGATTCAAGAGTTCTTCAGCCGCTCTATTGAATGGAGGAAAAACCATGCCGATCTGATTTATCACGCGCTGACACGCTCTGATAAAAGTTACGGGCCTCCGATCCACGCACCTCTAGTCTGGCACGCGCCTTCAGTCTTCTCTCTGCCACGTGTCGCTCATTGACTAGAGCCTGAACCAGATCCGCAGTCCCAACCCGCGGTGCACCTAAACCCGGATCCATGACCCGGTAGTTCTTTATTTTCAGTAAATTTAATTAAAAAAAAATCAATTTTGAAAATTTGAAAATTGAAAAAAAAAAAAAAAAAAAAAAAAAAAAAGGGTAGAAAACTGGTAGAGACCAGTGAGAGAAAGAAAGAAAAAAAAAATGTCTCCATTTTATTTTAAGTTTTGTTTGCATTTTATTTTTATTTTTTCTTTTTGTTTGCAATATTTAAAAAAAAAAAATTCAAATTTCGAATTTTTGAATTTCGAATTTCAATTCAAAATTCAAAATTCAAAATTCAAAATTCAAAATTCAAAATTCAAAAAAAAAAAGAAAAAGGAGAACCATTTGTGGGATATATATTTTGATGAGCCGAGATCGAGCCAAGCCATCGAGCTACTGAGCTGAGATCCCAAGTCAAGACCATTTCAAGATCCGAGCCTCTGAGCCACTGAGTTGTGATCCGAGCCATTGAGCCATGATCCGACCAAGCCAAGCCGAGATCCGAGCCATCGAGCCGAGATATGAGCCAAGCCGAGTTGAGCCAAGATATTTGAGCTATTCTTTTGTAACCAAACTCAAAGGCTACATTAAAAATTACACCTTGAGTTTGAGGGGGAATGTTAAGGAATCCCACATAGGTTAGATAGGAGAGTTGTGTTAGTAGTCCTATGTATAAATAGGACACCTCACAACACATTGTAATCATCCAAAATATAATACAAAGAGAATATAATAAAGATGTAGCCCATTGGCTACATCCTGTGGACGTAAGCTCACATAGCCGAACCACTTGAAAAACCCTAGCCTCCATTCTCTTCCTCTCTTTCTCAAACTCTTTTATATTCCATTGTCATTAGATTTAGGTTTTCTACAGAATGACTCAACATCCTGAATATTTCCTACACAACTCCTTCAGAAGAAAAGACAACCACTGTGTATAGAATAACTTTTACACACAGTTAAAAGAATGATCTTTCAGATTGGAAGTCACCAAGATATTGAAGTTTGAACCATATTTATATTTTCTAAAGAAGTGCATGTAAAGGTACCTTGTGGTATATACCATCTCGACAGAGTGTATACTTCTCTAGGCATGTACGCCAATCTCCATGTCCCGGTTTCACACCACCATTCATCGGACACCTGGAATGCCAATTCAGTGGCAGTATAACAAAAAGTTTATTTGAATTACTACATTTAAATGTTACTTGGTCAAAATACCACCAATATGAACAACTTTGAGCATGACTAGTACTCACTAAAAGAATGATCAATCAATATAATATTTCTATTGCTTGATTAGCATTTACTTTAGGAGATTTGTTGATCCACCGAAAAAAAACAAAAAAACAAAATGCACCAAATATTCACTTGTCAGTGACTGGATGTAATCATAGTGCGAAGTGGGAGGTTGATAATTTGTTGATCCCCAACCAATATTAATGGGACTATCTGAAATTTTGTTGGCTGCCATGCGTTGGACTGAACGAGGAACTATCCCAATTTTGGGTGTTATTAGTGAGATGGGACCCGTAGATGGGATAGAAACTCTTTTTGAAATTGCAGATTGGGAGTGGTACTTGTAAAATTGTAGGAATAGGATCTTTTACATTTGGAAATCTCTCCGTTTGTTCATTTTATGGTTTAGATTTTATTTTCACAAATCTAACGGTTTACAGAGTGTCTCGTCATTTAAAATTTTAAATGACGTGTCAATTTGTATATTGTTAGATCTGAGATATTTAATCTAGATCATGAAATAGAGATTCTTCATTTCATTTCAAATGGATAGGATCCTTATCCAAAATTGTAGAGAGAGAGTGAAACAAGTAGGTTATATATGGAAAGTCCAGAGACACTTTTTTACACACAATTTCACAACTTATGGAAGTGGAAAGTTGCAGTTGGTGTTTTATTTTTATTATTTTTTGTAAATTACTTTTTAAACCTTAGAGTTTTGTGTATGTTTCATTTAAATCTTAAACTTTCAAAATGTTTTATTTAAACTTCAAAGTTTCTATAACTTGTCATTTAAACTGTATAGTTAAAGATAAATTTTATTTAAACCTTAGAGTTTTCGATGAATTTCATTTAAACCAACGGTTCAAATGATGTTTAATAGTGTTAACTGAAAAAAAAAAATGTAATAATGGTTTAAATGAAACGTTTATTGAAATTAAACTTTGAAATTTAAATCAACATTTTAGTTATTAGTTATTTGATCAAGTTCCTCATCTGATCAAGTTCCTCATTTTGACCAAACTTAACTAGGTTCAGTCCCCTGCGTAACTTGGTGGCAAAGCTATATATTAGTTGGTGGCAAAGCTATATATTAGTTATTTACTTATTTTTGCTGGACAACATAAAGGGCGCAAGCCCATCTGCCAATAAAATGCAAAGATTTTGATATCGTCAAGGCATGCTTTTCTAAAATGAACAATTGTCGAAGGACTCCTCTCTGCACATAACAAAAGAAAAGAAAAAAAAAGGAATGAAGCGACTTTTTAGCAATTAGCTTACGGAGGACGCAAAGAGGAGTGAGGGTCAGGGCGAAGAGCATCGGAGATGGCAGAGGCGAAGCCCTCTGAGTCTCTGAAAAAGAACACTTCCTTCATTTTCTCCTCCACTTCTTTCCATACTCTCTTTCTTACCAACTCACTCTTCCCTCTCCCTCGCTGGCTCTCTGTCTCTATGTGTGTTGTAACAAATCCAATCTTCAACCAAACACGCCGTTTCAACTCACCATTTTTTTGCTAAACCAAAGCACTGTAGAGAAAGCTCATTACACTTTTTTATACTATCTTTCTCTCTCTTTTCACGTATAGACTTTGCCATACCTCTTTGTGTTGCAAATCTATGAAGAATAGATTTAAAGCGATCGATTTTTTTTTTGTTGGAAAAAAATGGTGAGTATTAATTTTGTTGTTGTCGTAAATTGTAATTGGGGATGAATTTTGTTTTTGTAAGTTGAAATTTAGGCCGATTTTTATTTCAAATGAACCAAGAATTATGTTAGTGGGGACCAATTTTAAAATTCATGGGCCCAAATTCTAAATCAACCTTTAACAAAAATGTATTTGAAAAAAAGCTGGCAAGTAACGATAAAACGCGGTCTTCAGTTTCACAATCTCCAGTACCATGCCCGTCTCTATGTTGGTACATGCATTGGGCCATCCTTGCAAGGTTCATTGAGATTTCAAAAAATGTTTGATTGAAGGGAGTACTTGTAGCTTGTTCTTCATTCATCTTCTTCCATGTTGCACTAATCAAACACCTTATGTACTCACAAGCATCTTCTTCACCAGCACTAGTTTCATTTATATAACATTGAATTGATTTGGGAACATCACCTCTCTCTAATTCATCCTGATTTTTCCAAAGAAGACAAAAATTATAAGAATGTCAGTCTATGTTTGTGTGAAATAGTCAAAAGTAATCATGACAAAACTCTTACGATAATGTGGTTTGCATAGTATCAAAGATGTTCCAAGATCATCTGCAAGTTGTAAAAAGGAAGAAGACAAGCTCAACTCCAAACGAGGGGTGGCCACGAATTGAAGAATGACTACGCCATCAAAGGGTTAAGCTATGTAGAGCAATTTTCATGAAAGATTACAACCCTAGGGGTACGACAAGACTCAGTATTGAGGGCATAAGAAGATTTGGAATGAGAAGAAGACATGCATGGTCGATCAAAGTTGACGATTAGGTCTATGAAGGACAGTTGAGTTTTGGGTTTCTTATTCTAACCAATTAATGAGAAAGGTAGGAAATTTATATGAGGTTAATTCAAATAGAAGACATACTAACACATGAATTCATCTGGGTTGAAGCGATCCCTTGTTTGTCAATCATTCATTCAAATCCTGTCAAGAACAAATTCTTCTGGGTCGAAGTGATCCCTTGTTTGTCAGTCATTCATTCATTCAAATCCTGTCAAGAGCTCATTTTGAAATCATAATGCAGATCTGACTAAGGGTCTCCTTTGTCACCCTAAGTCGACTAAGCTCGAAATTGAAAGAAGTTGTTAGAAATTCTTAAAGCACAAAACACTTTTTATAAACGTGTTATCTCTTCAGCTCATTTGTTTTGATAAAGCTTTAACATGCACGAGAAAGGGAGACCTTTGTTCTCATTTGTTTTGCAGGCATTCAGCGATGATGGAATTATGTTAGACCAAGTCTTCAAGGACAAGATAGAGGCAACATGAACATTACGATTATCATCAAGAAGAAGACGAAAATGTCTAGATTGAAGTAGATGGAGACATCCAGAATGAAGAAAACGAAAATGCCTAGATTGAAGTAGATAGAGACATCTAGAATAAAGAAGACTGAAACGTCTAGATTGAAATTAGATGAAAGCATCTTGAGGAAATTAGAAGGAAGCGTCGTGAATTAATTAGATGGAAGCGTCATGAAGGAATTAGACGGAAGCGCGAAGGAATTAGACGGAAATGTCTCGAAGAAATTAGACAGAAGTGTCTTAAGGAAATTTAGACACAAGCGTCTCCAAGAAATCAAGACAGAAGTGTCTCAATGAAATCAAAATAGAAGCATCTTCAGGATAGAAATGTCTCCATGAAATTAGGACAGAAACGTCTCCAATGAAATGAAGACAAAAGAGTCTCAAATGAATCTCGACAGAAGCGTCCCTAAATGGATAGAGCCAGAAGTGTCTCAAGATAGAAGCATCTTCAAATGAATCTCGACGGAAGCGTCCCAAATAGATAGAGCCAGAAGTGCCTCAAGATAGAAGCATCTTCAGATGAATCTAGACAAAAGCGTCCTAAGTAGATAGAGCCAGAAGTGTCTCAAGATAGAAGCATCTTCAAATAAAAATCGACAGAAGTGTCCCAAATAGATAGAGCTAGAAGCATCTTCAAATGAATCTCGACAGAAGCGTCCTAAGTAGATCGAGCCAGAAGTGTCTCAAGATAGAAGCATCTTCAAATGAAAATCAAGCCAGGAACGTCTCAGAATAATCAAACTGAAAGTCTACATATAGAAGCATCTTCGAGATAGAAACATCTTCAAGCCAAAAGCGTCTTAAAAAGGAATCCCAAACAAGTAAGTACGAAGGTACCCACGTCAGCGAAGGTAAGAGAAAGGTACGTGTTTCATCTTATCTATAGCATGCATGCACCGTGTCTCCTCAGAGAGAACTATCACAGATTTTTCCCTTAGTGGCTTTACATTTCATCCCTCAGAGGATTTGTACCGTGTCTCCTCAAAGAGAATTTCATGGGTTTTGCTCTTAGTGGATTTGTAATTTCATTATTCAGAGGATTTTTACCGTGCCTCCTCAGAGAGAACTATCACGGATTTTGCCCTCAGTGGCTTTACATTTCATCCCTCAGAGGAGTTACATTGTGTCTCCTCAGAGAGAACTTCACGGGTTTTTCCTTTAGTGGCTTTGTATTTTCATCCCTCAGAGGATTTGTACCGAGTCTCCTCAGAGAGAACTATCACGGATTTCGCCCTTAGTGGCTTTGTATTTTCATCCCCCAGCAGATTTACACCGTGTCTCCTCAGAGAGAACTTTCACGGGTTTTACCCTCAGTGGTTTTTCTTTTACTTTAAATCCCCAATAGTTTTGTCCTCCAAAGGACCCTTTTCTTTCATTTTTGTGATGCGTGAGTGTGTGGACTCATGAGCATCGACCTACAAATGGTTTTGACTATTGGCTTTTGACCTTCGATGCTTAAGAGCAACTAAGTCGAAAGAGGGGTACTATAGACACCCCAATTTGTACAGGTCAATACTCATGGTCCCCTGTCTTAGTGATGATAATTTAAGATCTCTCATATGACGAATGTGTGTTGAAAACCACCTGGAAAGTTCTAGAAAAAGAGTTGAGAAACTGCCTTTTAACCTAATAGGTGTGCGCCCCTTTGGAGGTGGCACACGTCTGTAATGAAGAGGCGTGCGCTAGTGCCGCCAGATAGAAACCTTAATTCATGGAGATTGGCTATTCCTGCAGGAATAGGTGGCGCACATCTATAATGAAGAGGCGTGCGCCTTTCCAAAGAGGTGTGCGCCAGTGCCGCCAGGTAGAAACCTTAATTCGTGGAGACTGGCTATTCCTGCAGGAATAGGTTAGTTTACCCCTTCTTTAAGCAAACCCTAGCCCTTTTATCATTATAAAGGGATCTTCATACCTCACAAACAAATCATCCCGGAGAGTCGCCACAGAAACACTGAAAATACCAAGAAGCCTGGTATAATAGAATAGAGAGTAGCGAAACTCTATTGAAGTAGAAGCCTAGAATAGGAGAGAGAGAGAGAGAGAAATAGTTTTAGAGGAACGAAACCCTGCCTAGAAGAAGGTAGTGAGGAAGAGTTCTTGAGCAAGTAGCTATTCTCTCGTTGAAGAACTAGAAGGATAACCCCTTTCTCATGAAACTCCAATCACAAACTTAGGCGTTCAAAACCTTTCTTGTTGAAGAACAATACACAATTCTGTCAAAGAGATCAAGTCTGAGAGACCGGTGAATTGCTAGCTTGCAACAAGTTTTTTAGAGGCTAAGTATGGATCTCCTCAATTGGCCATACCAACCTCCATGAATGTCTGTTTATAACATTGTTTCCTAGGTTTAGTTAGAATAGCTAAATCTTCATGTTGTCTTGCATGATTAATCACGCTCCAATGAGCTATGTCATGTTTGTCTATTTACTAGAATAGTTTCACATATTACCATGTGTTTTAGGTTAGAATTACAATCTATTTTTGTTGTGGGGATGAATCCCATAATTTGGTGAGTGCTGGATGCAAGGTGAGATTCATTCTTTGACCTAAATATTAATGTTTTGCCATGCTTTGTTTGTCTCTTGATTTTGCTAGAATTAGGTTTACGTGCTTTTGAATGTTTAGATATTCTCTAATAAACTCTTTCAAGATATCAAGTAATATAGAGGAAGGCCAACCATTAATTAAGTTGGGCGTTCTTGGGTGCCTAACACCTTTCCAAGACGTACCTTAGCTCCGGACCTAGCTCAAGACTAGTCCTTTTGTGCATGATGTCATATTTATGGTTCTTGGACCAATAAACTAAGTGGCAACTCCTTGTTTCTCTGTTCCTAACCCTAAAAAGGTTTGAGAATACGAACAACCCCTTAAAGAAGAAGAGGTGACCAACGCGGCATCTCACATATGCGTTGGCCAGAATGAGGAACTATCCCAATTTTGGATGTTACTAGTAAGATGGGACCTGTAGATGGGATAGGAACTCTTTTTGAAATTCAAGATTGGGAAAGGTACTCGTGAAATTGTAGGGAGGGAGTGAAGCAAGTAGGTTATACATAGAAAGTCCAAAGACATTTTTTGGTTTTGTTTTTACACATAATTTCACAACTTATGGAAGTGAAAAGTTGCAATTGGTGTTTTTATTTTATTTTTTATTTTTATAAATTACTTTTTAAACCTTTGAGTTTTGTGTATGTTTCATTTACATCTTAAGCTTTCAAAATGTGTTATTTAAACTTCAAAGTTTCTAAACTTGTCATTTAAATTGTATAGTTAAAGATAATTTTATTTAAACCTTAGAGTTTTTTTATGAATTTCATTTAAACCAACTTTTCAAATGATATGTTTAATGGTGTTAACTGAAAAAAAAAAATGTGATAAAGGTTTTAAATGAAACGTTTAAGAAACTTTGAGATTTAAATGAACATTTTGAAAGTTTAAGGCATAAATGAAACATATTTAAAACTTTAAGGTTTAAAAAGTAATTTGCCTGTATTTTGTTTTTCTTTAATTGGGTTAAAATTACTTAGCATAAGAGTTAATACATTTTTTAGACCATTGATTTCTAAGAAATTTAATGGTTAAGAAAACACCATTAATTCATTAAACTCTACATCAACTAACTTCATTTATAGCATCTTTTACTGTCTCTTTCTTGCTAAATGTTCCAAGACAGATAATAAAAGGAAAAATTATAGAAGCCATAGCTTATTCAAAATCTTGCTCATGTGCCTTCCAAAGGTATCGTAGCAGGTTATGGTAAGTGATAACATTGGTCCCTGGCCGAACTGAGTTGCCATGTAGTCACACAAATGATCTTCCATTTCTTGCATGGCATGTTTTAAGTAAAATATCACATCGCTGTCTTTAATAGAGTTTGTGACACATGACTGCATAACGTTATCCCATCTCTAAATAGTAGGGAAATGATTTAGCAAAAAAAAAAGAAAAAAAAATGGTAGGGAAATGAATGATTGGATACCATAAATTATCCAATAAGTATTGAGGCACATAAAATTTTACAATTTTTAATGTGTCAAGATATGAATAGTAGATAATAAAACGATGTTAATAATGAGTTCAGATGAGAAATAATAAAAAATTTCCAATTTAGCCGTTGTGAAAAATATTTTGCCTATAACATTACTCTAAATTGCCAAACAACTATGAATCAAATCAATTTTTGGCTTTTAACCACAATAGACTTCAAAACATCCAAATTTTGAACGGGTCAAGGACATATTAATTTGTTATAATGTTGAATCTGCTACGTCACTCGCAATTGTTCTGATTTCGGCACGTAATGTTGCCAAGGATAGAAGATGGATGGAAAAGTAGTTTGATTCCTTTGTACGATTCAAGGGAAGGAAATGAGTGATTGACAAGTTGGATAGATGGGATTTCCATCTAGTCCCAGCTACTTGTGCCCATCCAAATTGAGTGGAAAGCGATGCATGCATGGGTTTTTGGTCACATTTTACATGAGCTAACAATAACAACTTGTTATCTAGATTGTTGTAAAAATATTGTAAAAACATTGTGCTGGTAGAATTATTGTAACTTTTAACACATAAATAAAACTAACTCATTATAATGAAAAAAAATATTATTAACAAATATATCCTGCAAAGGGAAAAAACAAAAAACTTGGGCTACAATTTTGGATAATATATAACACAATTCTTAATTTAAAAATGCAAATCTGCATCCTTATACATCAATAATTGATCACCACGTTGATCTTTATATAGCGGAATGGACTGAATAAGTAATGACGATATATAGTCCTTAGTTTCATGGTTGCCAACACCATGTCCATCTCCGTGCTGGTACATGCATTGAGCCATCCTTCCATAGTTCAATGCAATTTCAATAAATGCTTGAGATAAGGGAGAACTCGCAACTCGATCTTCGTTCATCTTCATCCATGTTGCACCAATCAAATTCCTTATGTACTTACATGCGTCTTCTTCACTAGCACCAGTTTCATTCATGTAACACTGGATTGATTTAGGGACATCACCTCTTTCTAACTCATCCTATGTTTTTATATGTACCAATTAATGTTAGCTTATGAACGTGTGAAGTATTCATAATGAAATTTTTAGAATAGTGTAGTTTGTGGACACGGATCCACTTGAATTGTAAAGAGTCTATTTTAAGGTTCATATCTTATTTCTCTTTTTTAACAATATACATACTGTCACATTATTTAAAGTTTTAAATGATGTGACAGTGAGTATACTTATTAAATTTTTTAATATTCAATTTAAATCATAAAATTGAAAGATTGCATACCGTAGATGTTCCAAGATCATCTGCAAGTCGTATGGTCATTGATGACCAACGGATTATGTTGGGGTACTCTTCCAAGTAGTCCAAGGCTTCCCTTGTTATTGGATTTGTGACAAAAAAATAAGTATGCACCAACATATTTGGTCCTGCTATTGAAATGCATGCATTCTCAATGTATTCTTGAAGGCTTGGTGTATATCCACTGTGGTACCACTTTGCCTCCAACAAATAAGATCTACACATATCAGCCCACTGCAAATTTTATAATGGAAAAATGAATTAGAGGTA
This sequence comes from Fagus sylvatica, assembly GCA_907173295.1. Taxonomy (NCBI): domain Eukaryota; kingdom Viridiplantae; phylum Streptophyta; class Magnoliopsida; order Fagales; family Fagaceae; genus Fagus; species Fagus sylvatica. The sequence goes on from OU015763.1 coordinate 26,120,186, forward strand.
GTATAACACATATTGTGTTTAAGAAGAAAATGTTAAGGATTAATATTGATAAATTTAGAAGTCAACTCCTTACCACTTTTTTAAGGTTTCCAATGATGTGGAATCCTTGTTCTTTAAGGGTATCAAAAGCCATTTCATTAACTGAATTGTGTAGAGCAAAGAAACATATCTTCATATAATCTGGGAGTTGATTTGTTGCATTGATATCCCATCTGAAGTTGCAAGGAACACTTATGGATTCATATCAATGATAACCATGAATCATTTGAGGTGTCGGGCTATTAATACTAACCTCTCAACAGCATCTGTGAAAAGCTCAAGTTCGTCCAAAGTGCCATATAAATCATAAACATCATCAATTGTTGTTATCAGTGCCATAACCTTTGTTAACATTGTCCTAGCATATGCAAACTGAGGTTGAAATATTACTCCCACTGTCCATAAGAAATTCTCCACCAGCCTATCCCTCGCAAAGTTCAACTCTCCAAGGCCTGTGCTCTTCCACCACCTTTGCACGAATCAAAGAAGTATATGTTAGAGTTTGGTGACCTTTCTTTCGTTTAAAATTAGGTAAATTAAATTAATAGCTTAAAATTTTAGACTATAATTTTTTTATTTTTTCATGTTAACAACCTTGACACTTGTTTCAAATCCTCTTGGTGGGTTGCTTGTACCATGTTGAAATCGAGTTCTGCAAGCTCAAGCAAGATAGGGTTCATGCCTTCTCCTCTCCTATATACATCAATGAACCACCTTGATTCCAACCTTGGCATTCTCCAATGTAGTGGAAGCTCCAAGGAATGGCTCACTATAGTAGAAAGATTTTGATCTTTATTCTGCTTGACGTTTTCTTCGAGATGTTTGGTTGAGAAATCTCTTGTCTCCTCCAAGATATTTTCACCTTCTATCGAAAGGAATGAGGCTTCATACAAGGATAGCATACCCTTCATATCCTCACAAAGGCATGCCTTGAAATTCCCTCTTTCATCCTTGAAATGATTGAAGACTTCTGCAATGAGCAACATGACAAAGGTTAATTATAAATGGTGGGTTAGCTATAAGGTAAAGGAAAATGATAAATATGTTACAAATTTTATTACATTAGATTTACCATTTTTTTTATGTGATTAGTGATAATACATCAATTTGCAAATGCTTATTATCTAGTAAAATTTGTAATATCTCTAGTCTCATTACATTTTATTTTCTTTTATTTCCTTAAATACCTTGAGACACATTATATCCATGTTGTCTTAGGAGTCTAAATTTAAGAGCTGTGGCATATAAATCCTTCGTCTTCCCCACATCACCACCATGATCATTAATGTTGTATAAATCTTGTAATATTCTCTTAATTTCTCCCTCAAAATGATAAGATAATCCTAGTCTTTGCAAGATATCAATCAACTCGAGTTGCTCTAAAGGATCCTACCACGTTGTGAAGCATCATCCTCACTTGTGCCTTCAACATATTAATTTTTCTAGTGCACGATTCCCCCTGCATCACAATTTTATCATTAACAAGGTCTAATCAGTTCTAGTAATTGTTAATAGCACTAGTAAAATTAAAGCTATCAAATGAAAACAATAACAAAATGTATGCACCACATATTCATTTTTCAGTGACTGAATGTAATCATAATTCCAAATGGAAGGTTGATAATTTGCTGATCGTCGTGAAATATTGGGACTATTTGAAATTTTGCTGGCGGACATGCATTGGACAGGGCGTGGAGCGATGCCTTTTCTGTATGTTACAAGTGAGATGGGATCTTTACATGGGTGTGGTACTCTACTGAAATTGCAGATTGGGAGTGAAACAAGTGGGTAAGTAAGAGCCATCGACAAAGGTCTTTAGGTGGAATATTGTGTTACTTGGGAATATTTTACTTCAGACATATAAGCCTTTATATATCCCTCGAGAGGTGGTCATCTTTGCGGGTATTGGTAATTACCACTAAGTGAAGTCCCACTGAGTAGTGACCGTGACTTATCGTTTACATGAAAAGGATATACGGTCACGTGGCTTTTATCATTGGATATTTCAGATCATAATATCTCAATTTATTTTTACTTTTACTTTTGATTTCAGATTTCACTTTGGAAAGTAGCGAGAGAGAGAGACTAAAGTCTTTCCAACAAAACATAGTGCGGGTTATATGCTTTGTGAGAGAGAGAGAGACTAAACTCTTTCCTCAATGCAATTATGCAAAGCCACGTTTATAATAAGGACAAGACATAGGTTTGTACCTATTATCCTGGAATGAGATCTCTGTAATACTAAAATGATATTGTATGGGTGCAATATCACTTTTTTTTCACAACTTTTTTTATTTTTGTAACTATTTTACTATTTAACCCTTTTGACCTTTTTTGTTTTTTCTATTTAAAGGTTGAGATTAAAAATTATCTTTTTAATTTTAAATTCCAACCATTTAAATGAATTACAACCTATACAATATTTTAGATATTGCATGAGATCTTAATCCGATTGTCCTATTATCACATGAGTTTGCAATTATGCAAGCCACGTTTATAACAAGTACAAAACATTTTTTTTTATAATTTAATTAGGCCCGAAATTCGTTTATGCAAGCCACGTTTATAACAAGTACAAAACATTTTTTTTTTTTAATTTAATTAGGCCCGAAATTCGTTGAGCCGGCCTAACTCTGTCACAAGTCACAGTAATTCATTGATCACTTTTTTTGTTTAGATTGATTGTGAAGACAATACACTTCTTGGCCTCTTGCGTGAATTACTCTAAAAATTGTAATAAAAAATTGTAATCACACTTGCCTCTAAAGTCCAATTTCTAGGAAGGGGCCATCTGTTAGTTTCGAGGGCTACCCCACTTGCCTCTAAAGTCCAATTTCTTTTTCTTTTCAGTTTCAGACTTTCATCATTAGTTCATTACCCCCACTTACTATATTTTAATAAATAAAAAAAATTCACACAATTCACTTTTTTAACACTGCAACAGATAACATTCAATATATACGGTCAAAAGTTTTGAAAAGCAACGATACAATTCACAACACTCAACACTCAACACACAGCAACTCTCTATATATAAACATAATCATAATAAATGTCTAATACAATAATATATTTTATATATAAATAACAATAATAATAAATGTTTTTTTTAATAATTATCAATTTTCATATTTAGACAAAATATAAAAAAACAGAAAAAATCATATTTAGACTAATAATTCTTTAGATTTCATTTTTAGTAATTTTTCCATGCATTGTGCGGGTTTGCGACTAGTTTATTTAGTAATCTTGAACTACTGAATAATCACTTGAAAGAAAGAAGAGTCTCATCATAAATTTAATTAATGAGACTCACTATTCATACAAGAAGAAAGAGCACGCATTTATTTGTATTACTAGACTACTAAATAATCTATTAACTATAATGCTCATAACTTGGTCTTAAAGTCAACTTTTGGCCCCCTAACTTAGGGGGTGTTTTTATTTTGCCTCTTAACTCTAAAAATTTTCATTTTGACCCCCTAACTCTTTTTAGCTACCAAATTGCACTTTCTGTTCATTTTTGATAAAAGCCCTGTTTAAGTGCCTAGTTGGACCGCTGACGTGTCATTTGATATGACCAATTTGACACGTCATAAAAAAGAAAAAAAGAAAATTAAATACACATTAAATAGGATCCCAACTTTGCAGAACATTGTTTGGATCAGCTAAATTGGTCTTCAAAGCATTCAAGGCATCGCCTGCCTCATGCGAATGTGGCAATCATTAAGTGCAAACATCAATAATAGAATTTGTAGCCAAAAAAAAAAATCAATTAATAGAATAGAAATGGAAGAAAACAGTGTTAACGTTCTAGCTTCCATAACAAAATGAAGGGAGTTCTGTGTCATCCAATTAAAATCATAGTTTTTAGCAGCAGCTAAACAGTCTTTGAATCGCTCAAATTAAAAGCGAATTTCCCAAGTTTCTCAAGTTAGGCAGTGCGTGTAGTACTGAGTTAAACCCTCTTAGACTATGAAGTAAACAGTCCCACTCAACCCAGCAAGGAATTTTTCCAAGTCCTAGGCCTGTTTGGTACGTGTTTTCGTTTTCTGTTTTGGTTTCGTGACTTTTTACTTTATTGAAGTTAGATCTTTAATCCTGATTTGAATTCAAGATTGTAAAAAAAAATTTGTTTGGTACATAGTTTTGGTTTCACAATTGAAATCACAATTTAAAAAAAAAAAAATTGTGTTTACATAGTTTTGGTTTTTAGATTTAGTTTTTATCATTACATTATTATTATTATTATTTTTTTTTTCCTTTTTTCCCCACCACCCACGTACACCACCTCTTTATTTTTATTTTTTTTCTTTTTTCTTTCCTTTTTTTTCCCCCACCACCCACGTACCCCCCTCCCTTTCCTTTTACTTTTCCCCAACCAGAGATACATCCCCCCTGGATATACTACTTTCCTCTTTGAACTCTCTTTCTCTTTCTCTTTTTCTTTCTCTCTTTTGAGACTTTCTTTCAGTTTCACTTTCACACAACGAACAGTTTATTCAATTTCTAGTTTCAAATGTAGAGCAAAACCAAAAACACTCAGAGAGAAGAGCAAAATACAGTGTTGATCTAAAAGATGCAATAAGCTATAGGAATGTGCAAGTAACAAAATACAGGGCGAATTTGGGTTCTGCTTCGCCTTCATCTTGTTCAGCTCCGACGACCACGACGTCGACGTCAATGATGGAGGCGGTGAACGGTTCCCACCAGTTCAAGATCTCCGGGTTCCCACCACCGTAATGAAGGGGCTCTGTAATGGCCGAGAGCAAAAGTGAGAGAAGCAGCACAGCATCTGGAGGAGAGAGAGAAAATTGGGAGAAAAGAAGAAACGTGTGGGCCCAGTAACGATAATAAACTGGGACCCACAAGAATTGAGTCCGGATTTGAATCCGGCTTGGATTCAAAAACAGGTGAAAGGCTGAACTCAAAATTGGCATGGGACCCACATAAAATTCAAGTTGGGATTTCAATCCTCACTTAAATCACGTGTACCAAACATCATTTTTTTTTGTGGGACCCGATGATTATGGATTTGAATCCCAGAATTAGGATTCAAATCACGTGTACCAAACACGCACCTATTATTTGTTAAATTTCACAAACAAGACAAAAGGCAAAGAATAAACCAATAGTATTTACAAGAGCTTTTTCAGTTTTTTGTTATTCCCCCAAAATCAAATGCGGCAAACAACTTAAATTCCCTGAAAACTCGGAATTTAATTGAAAATTGCAATATACAGCAAATGGGAATATGAATTCCAAATTCCAAACAGAGAGAGAAAAATTATTAACCCTCGGCATTAACAAAGACCTTTGAGACAAAACCAAAGAGCAGAATTGAGGAGAGAAAAGCGCAAAACGAAACTGAAACCGCCAACCGCTCCATGAATTCCATCCTTAAAACAAACAAAAAACTAAAATTCATAATAACGTTATTCCTACCCTGAACGGCTGAACTACTTCATCGTCATGATTGTATTTGAGATGCTACTCAAAATCAATAAAAATTTGGAACCCGTTGACCGATCGCTTCCTGGTTGACCCAATTACAAACAACCCTGGAACCGGTATAAGAGAAACAACCCTGCTTCCTAGTAGTTGGAGTTTGTTAATTAACTATTGGTGATGAGATATCAAAAGAAATGAAAAACAAGAAAATACAGTATGCAGTAGCGAGCGTCAAGAGAGAAGAAGACAAACAAATAATAATAATTTTTTTTTTTATATGACGTGTTAAAATTGGTCACATCAGATGACATATCAACTGTTCAACTATGCACTTAACGAAAGGTTTCTAACAGAAATTAACGAAATGTGCAATTTGATAGCTAAAAAGAGTTAGGGGACCAAAATAAAAATTTTTGAAATTTGGAGACCAAAATGAAAACATCCCCTAAATTAGCAAGTTAAAAATTGACTTTAGTCTTTGCTTTATTTGATTTCTTTTTCTCCTTAGCAAAGAAATAAAGAACAAGAACAACGCTAGCTAGAGAAACTATTGGGGAGGAAGAGAAGTAACATTACGAGTGCCTTTAATGTATAATTAATTTTTAATTTTAATTTTTTTTGAGGAAATAATTTCAATATTAACATGGAAGGCATCTGAATTCAAAGAAACCAAAAAAAAAAAAAATGTTTAGCCCGACCCAGCCTTAAGCCTAGTTTCTTTGTTTTTGTTTTTTTTTTAATCTTTTGTGATCTTTTGGGTTATATAGGTGGACTTACTCATTTCGTATATCTTATTTTAAATATTATAATTGACTTTAAAAATAAGTGGATTAAATGTATAGTGGTATGAATTATGATACATCTCAGAAAAATTATAGCTTTAAAAGTTTCAATAAAATTAACTAAGGTCACAACAACATTATTTAGGTGATAAATTGTAAATGATAGACAATAAAGTGGTGTTACTGTGTTAGTGATAACTGATAAGTTCATCTAAATAGATATAACAACTTGTCATCTAGATAACATTGTAAAAATGTTGTGACAACGTTATGGCTGAAACATGAGAAAGTTTTACATAAGTCAAATGAATTGAATAAACTAAAACGAAAACAAAAGAAAAAACACACTGAATATGCGTGATGCCCAGAAAAACTTCATAATTGGAATTTCTTATACGGCTTTATCTTCCTTTTTATGATAATCTTTAAAAATTAAATAATATATGTATTAAGAAATTTGTCATAATCAATTTTTTAGCGCATCAAGATAGGTAAACTTCCAAAAAGGTGATTTTTTGTTTTTTGTTTTCAAGATAAATACCCACCCCTTTGATATTTAAAAATTCTTCCCATAACCATCACCTCTATCCAAGTTACGCAGACCACTTCTTCCAAACAATGTAGGTGTGGTACGTTAACTCGTGAGAAAAAATTACAGGAATTGTTAGAATTTTAGAGAATATTACAAGGTTTATACAGGAATATTAATTAGAAAGAGAAGCATGCTATCTATATATATAGAGTAGAGTAACGAACAAGCAAAACTAGTAATATCATACTAGGTTATATAATTTTTATTTTTGGAAGGAACTAAGGCTACTAATCATTACTAGAGCCGCAACCAGTTCCTCATGCAAGCTCCTATAGTCTAGTGGCTTCTGTTTGGTTCTAACAGGTCTTTTAAACTGATGGATGCATTTTCTCTGTGCGTTCATGTACTCTCATGTTATTCATATTTTTTTGCGGCAATGAAATTTATAGCCAATGGCTCTGATTAAAAAAAAAAAAAAAAAGAACTAGTGCAACATAGGTTACCTAACCTTTAAAAATTCTCTTAGTCTCAAAAAAATTAAAATAAAACAAGATAAAGGAAAAAGGGGAAACAAACTTAGAAGTCAAGAACTTCAAATTTGTGTCCTTACACTAATTTTGTATTGATCTTAATTTCAATTAATAGTCTTAATAAGTAAAGATAAGACGCGGTCCTTAGTTTCACGATCTCCAATACCATGCCCGTCTCCATGTTGGTACATGCATTGGGCCGTCCTTGCTAGGTTCATTGCAATTTCAAAAAATGTTTGATTAAAGGGAGAACTTGAAGCTTGTTCGTCATTCATCTTCTTCCATGTTGCACTAATCAAACACCTTATGTATTCACGAGCATCTTCTTCCCTGGCACCAGTTTCATTCATGTAACATTGAATTGATTTAGGAACATCACCTCTCTTTAACTCATCCTGATTTAGTATGAGGTATTTTATTAAATGCATGATAATGTGGTATTTTATTAAAAGAAAACATCAAAATAATGAGGTATTTTATTTGAATTAATGATTAGTATTTAGTTTGATTCATTATTTGAAATCATTGTGTGTTGACAAGTTATTTTGATTTAGTATGATTTTAACATATCAAATGCATGATACTCATGATTTGTTATGATTCGAAATATATTGAATGCTTAATTTTCCATGTAACACGCTCTAGAATTTATTAGCTAAATCAACCCATACACGATCTATATTACCCTTATCAAGTGTTTTATTGTTAAATATTATTCCAATTAGGTGAGTGACCTCTCTAACCTAATTGAGTAAAATAATAATCCAAGTTCACATAGGAATATGTTAGGTGGATCCTCGAAACCCTAGTGTCTTTCTCCAATTTCATCAATTTTATTTAATTGTTTTTAGCTCTATTTAAATCAATCTCTTGCTCCATCTTCAAGTGGAAATCAATCAAATCAAATTAATTTTGTTTTCTTTTCATAATAATAGAAATTTTTACATTGTGTCTACCATTCCCTATGGTTCGACCTTGGACTTACCGAGTATTATTACTATTTACGAAACATGCAATTAGGTGCACTCTAAAAATCGCAACAACTAACATTGCCAAGATTCTTCCCGTATGAATACAACGTTCACATAGACACAAGTAAAACTAGTAATATCATACTAGCTTGTATAATATGTATTTTAATTTGCAAGGAACTAGACATTACTAGTGCAGTCTAGGTTACGAGTTACCTAAACTTTAACACACACTACAAGAAAAAAGGTTAGTTGCAACAAAAATTCTTGTTGCAATAACTTTCATTTCGTTGCAATAAACTTTTATCGCAACGAAAGTTAGCCGTTGCAATAAACTCTGTGGCGATAGGTTTTTGCAACAAAATTCGTCGTTGCAATAAATATCATGTATTGCAACGAGATTTTTGTTGCGATAATTCCATTTATTACCACAACTATTTCGTTGCGATAAGGTATTGCTTCAACCATTTCGTTGCAATAAAGTTATACAACTTTTTTAGGTGTTATATTACCACATTGTCATGTTGAAATGATGTAATAGCAGGTGTATTACCACAGTAATCACTTTTGTTGTAATAGGTATATTTTGTTGTAGTGACATCTATATTCAAAAAATAATAATAATAATAATAAGGAAAAGAGCAAAAAAAACTTTGACTGTTACATTCTTAAAAATTGTATTCATTAACTTTGAATTTGTGCCCTTACATATCAATTATTTTTGTGTTGATTTCAATTTAATGGAATGGGCTTAATAAGTAATGATAAGATGCGGTCCTTAGTTTCACGGTCAACAATACCATGCCCGTCTCCATATTGGTACATGCATTGGCCCATCCTTGCAAGGTTCATTGCAATTTCAATAAATGTTTGACTGAAGGGAGAAGTTGTAGCTCGTTCCTCATTCATCTTCTTCCACGTCACCATAATCAAACACCTTATGTACTCACGGGCGTCTTTTTCACTAGCACCTAGTTTCATTCATGTAACACTGAATTGATTTAGGAACATCACCTCTCTCTAACTCATCCTGAGTTTCCAACAGAAGACAAATTATAAGGATGTTAGTCTATGATTGTGTAAAATATTAGTTGAAAGCATTCATGATGGAACTATTAGGATAGTGTGGTTTGCATAGTACCGAAGAAGTTCCAAGATCATCTCCAAGTCGTAAAATCAAAGATGACCAACGGATTATGTTGGGGTACTCTTCCAAGGAAACCAAGGGTTCCTTTGTTATTGGATTTGTGACAAAAAAATAACCATGCACTAGTATAGTTGGTGCTGATATTGAAATCCATGCATTCTCAATGTATTCTTGAAGGGTCGGTGTATATCCCTGTGTAGTACCACTTTGCCTCCAACAAATAAGATCTACATAAATCTGCCCACTGAAAAATTTATAATGGAACAATGAATTAGAGATAGAATAACACATAATATGTTTGACAAGAAAATATTGATGAATTTAGAAGTCAAGTTCTATACCACTTTTTTAAGGTATCGAATAATGTGGAACTCTTGTTCCTTAAGGGTATCAAAAGCCATTTCATTAACAGAATTGTGGAGAGCAAGGAAACATATTTTCATATAATCTGGAAGTTGATCCATTGCATTGATATCCCATCTGGAGTCAAAAAGATACACTTAAGTTTTCATGTCAATGACAACCAAATGAAGCATTTAAGGTGTAGTGTTAATTAATACTAACCTTTCAACAGCATCCGTGAAAAGCTCAAGTTCATCCAAAGTGCCATATACATCATAAACATCATCTATTGTTGTTATCAGTGCATTGACCTTTGTTAACATTCGCCTACAATATCCAAACTGTGGCTGAAATGTTATTCCTACTGTCCATAAGAAATTCTCCATCAGTCTATCCCTCGCAAAGCTCAACTTCTCTCCAAGGCCTGTGCTCTTCCACCACCTTTGTATGAATCAAAGAAATATATCAGTGTTAGAATTATTTAAATTAAACTTTCTTAAAATTTTAGGTTATAACATATTTTATTTTTATTTTCTCATGTTGCCAACCTTGACACTTGTTTTAAATCTTCTTGGTGGGTTGCTTGTACCATGTTGAAATCCAATTCTGCAAGCTCAAGCAAGATAGGGTTCATGTCTTCTCTTCTCCTATAAATGTCAATGAACCACCTTGCTTCCAACCTAAGCATCCTCCAATGTAGTGGAATCTCCAAGGCATGGCTCACTGTTGCAGAAAGTTTTTATATATAAACTTATTTTTATCTTTACTTTTTTTTTCTTTGCCTTCTGCTTAACATCACGCCGCCGCATTCCGACCACCCCTCACGCCACCGCAGCCCCTCTAGCAACCCACCTAAATGTGCTTGGGCTTGGGATTGAGATCTGCGGTTAATCTGCAAACGACACCTTGCTTCAATGTGTAAGCCTCTCATTTTTCTTTTGATTTTGTATAAGGAAGAGTATGTGTGTATGTATATGTAATATATTTTCTGATTTTTTTTGTATTATGGTTGTGTAAGTATATATATAGTGTTACTGATTTTGTATTATGTTGTGTAAGCTTGAATGAATGAATTCTATCGAAAGGAATGATGCTTCATACAAGGATAGCATTCCCTTCGTATCCTCACAAAGGCATGCCTTAAAATTCTTTCTCTCATCCTTGAAATTATTGAAAACTTCTGCAATGAGCAACATGACATTCATTAACTATAAATGATTGGGTTAGGTATAACAAAAATGCTAAAGGTACAACACATTTTACTACAAAAAACTTACAAACTGACGTAATAATGATGAACTGATTGATGTCACTTCGATACATAATAAATAAATTTCTTAATTACTATTTGTGATTAGTGGTACATCACTTTATAAAACTTATATAATAAAATTTGTAATATCCCTAGAAAATATGCACGCGACATTTTTTTTTTTTTGCCTTAAATACCTTGAGACACATCATATCCATGTTGTCTTAGGAGTCTAAATTTAAGAGCTGTGGCATATAAATTCTCCGTCTTCCATGAATCACCACCATGATCATCCATGTTGTATAGACCTTCTATTATTCTCTTAATTTCTCCCTCAAAGTGATAAGATAATCCCAAGTCTTTGCAAGATATCTATTAGCTCGAGTTGCTCGAAAGGATCCACCACTTTGTGAAGCATCATCCTCACTTGTCCCTTCAAATTGTTAATTTGCCTTGTGCACGATTCCCCCTACATCACAATTTTAAAATTAATAAGGTATAATCAATTTTATACTAATAGTTACTAGCACTGATAAAACTGACAAATGAAAAACAATTACAAAATTTACCACATATTCATTCTTCAGTGACTGAATGTAATCATAGTGCCAAATAGAAGGTTGATAATTTGCTGATCGCCTTAAAATATTGGGACTATCTGAAATTTTGCTAGTGGGCATGCATTGGATAGGGCGAGGAATGCCACTTCTGGATGTTACAAATGAGATGGGATCTCTAGATGGAACAAGTACTCTAGTGAAATTGCAAACCGAGAGTGAGGCAAGTAGGTTATGAGCCATAGGTCTTTGGTGAAGCGTACTATGGTTTTTGGGTGGAAATATTATTGGGTTACTTAAGAATATTTGCTTCAAATTATACGCCTTTATATAACCCTGGGGAGGCCCTCATCATTGCCATTAAAGGAAAAGCTTTCACTCTCATCTTTGCAATTAAAGGAAGACTTTCACTGTCGTACGATCTGGGAGATTTTTTTCATACTCGTGGCACATGAAATTCATGGTCATATTAAAATAATATGACCCTTTATCTCATTGATATAAAACAATGTTACCACTGTGATGACAAGGATATACGGCCTTGCATTATTGGACAATTTCGACGATTGCATCCAGCAAATGCTCATTACAATGGTATTTTGGGGAATTTTGGGATAAATTAGTGGACCTTACTCTTAGATATATTTTGGGTTAAAGTTTAGATGAAAAAGAGCCACCCAAATATGGGTTAAAGTTTGAAACACCCTTTTAACTTTTGAAAAAGAGCCACCCAAATTATAACATGTACAAATTTGTTTTCATACCCTTTTAGACAATATGATGTTAGTGTTTCTTTTGCCTTACTTTTTGTTTTTTATTAAGTGGGTCAAGCTTTTTAATCATGTTATTTTAGTGGTATTTAGCAATAACAAAAAAAATGTTATTTTAGTTCGTTGGAATTTTAGATTCTGTGAAATATGAACATGGGTGGAGCATGGGTGGGGCTAGAGCATGGTGAGTGGGGTCAATTGACGGAGTGTTTACTGTCGGTATACATTTACTGTCAATAATTGACCCCACTAAAATTAAAATTAAAAATAAAATATTTATTTATATATATATAATAATTAAATTTAAAAAATTCAGATTTTTAAAATTTGACCCCACTAAAAAAATTATATAAAAAAAAAATACTAGAAGTGAGGTCAATATTACTAAAATTATTATCGAATCATTTTTAGTTTCCTTTTAAAATTATTAACACTATAATTGACATTTTGTTAAACCATGTAAATTCATGTGTTATTTGTGACCTAGTCCAAGTAACCTTGACCATTTAAGCAAGAAACCTACTTTATTTTCTCAGCTTATCCCTTCTTAGTGAATGTATTAACACATAAAAGAATAACTGCGTTGTAGTCACGTTTTTAATGGAGTTCTAGATATCTACTTTTCAGTTACATAGAGAAGGGTATTCATATGAGAACACACCTTTTTGATAAATAATAATATGTTTTATTGTTCAAAAACAAGAAATTGTTGTGAATAATAGTCATAGCAACTTTTGTTGACTATGTTCACATGAGATTATATTCCATGTGGTGTTAGGTGAATGCAATTATTCACATTCATCGAAAGGTGAATTGCTTTGTGTTAGAGACAAAGCGTGCTCACCATTTAATGAGTGCACGACTTTGTCTCCCTCCTACGAATTCACACACGGCATGTTTACTACCTAATAGACAAGCACCTTATGCCTATAAGTGTGTGAGAGTTATATTATTCTAAGATGCAGAAAATGAGATTGAGATCAATTGTATTCAACAAGTTTTGAATGTGTGGATGACCACTTGATACAAAAAGAGTTCTCATAATATATTCTCATCTTCAGAATCATTTTCTCTTGCTATATATATTTTTATTTCACAACACGTTATCAGCACGAAGCTCTAACCAAATCCTAAAAAGTGAGTTATTCTCACTTTTGTCTTCAACCCACTGTAAGTTTTTCTTTAAAGAAGTAGTATCTTTGTTATCAAATAATTGTAGCTTACTTAAAATTTGCTTGATCTAAACACTAATTAATATCTTGATATCTTTGCTATATATTATGTCAAATCTCACAAAACTTGAATTCGTTGCCCTTGATATTTCGGGCAAGAATTATTTATCATGGATCCTAGATATTGAGATCCACTTAGAGGCAATGAACCTTGAAGAAACTATAAGAGATGGCAACGACGAATCCCAGCAGAATCGTGCTAAAGCAATGATTTTCATTCGTATCATCTTCATGAGGAATTGAAAACAGAATACCTCACAATAAAAGATCCCCTAATTCTATGGAATAATCTAAGGGAGAGATACAAGCATCAGAAGTCTGTAATCCTCCCTAAAGCTCGATATGAATGGATTAATTTGAGGCTACAAGATTTTAAAAGTGTAACTGAGTATAATTCTGCACTTTTTAAAATCAGGTCAAGATTAAAATTATGTGGGGAAGATATTAACGATGAAGACATGTTAGAGAGAACATTCTCTATGTTTCATTCCTCGAATATGCTCCTGCAATAACAATATCGAGAACGCAATTTCAGAAAATATTCTGAATTAATATCATGTTTTTTGGTTGCGGAACAGAACAATGAACTTTTGTTAAAAAAACCAATAGTCTCGCTCAACCAGCTCCGCACCATTCCGTGAAGCGAATGGAACCTCTTTCAATAATAGAGGAAATAATGGTCGAAGGTGTAGACATGGTAGAAATAATCAATATCGAGGGGGATGTACTTACAATTCCCCAAGAAGAAATACCATACCTTATCACCAGAAGTGGAATAACAATGAGACATAACAATGTGAAAAGGATAAAAGTTTACTGAATAAACCCTCAAAAGAGGATGATGAAAAGTGTTATAGGTGTGGTATAAAAGGGCATTGGTCACGTACATGTTGTATGCCTAAACATCTAACAGATCTGTACCAAGCCTCCATGAAAGAAAAAGGAAAAGAAATTGAAATAAATTATGCTTATCATGGTGATCTAAAAGATCCCTTGAAACATGATCCAGCAGATCCATTGAAACATGAAAATCATGGTGATCAAGAAGATCCTTTGAAACATGATCCAGAAGATCCATTGAAACATGAAAATCATGGTGATCTAGAAGATCCATTAAAACATGAAAATCATAATGATCCAGAAGATCTCTTGGATTATTTTGATTCCTCAAATGGAGAAAACATTACTCATTTTGATGGTTTTGATTTCTCAGGATATTAATAAAACTAGTCGCATACCCATGCGATGCACGGAAATTTTTTTTTATTAAGGTATAATAATTAATACATATATAAGATGGAATTATGCACAAAACTCCATTGTGCATAATAATTAATACATATATATATATATATATATATATATATATATATATATATATATATATATATATATATATATATATATATTATATGCTCACAGGGCTTTAGCTTTTAGCTCAATATATTTATACTGCACACACTATTCTGAAAAAAAAATAAAAAAAGAAAAAAAAAAAAAAAAAAAAAAAAAAAAAAAAAAAAAAAAAAAAAAAAAAAAAAATAAAAAATAAAAGAAAAAGAAAAAGAGAGAGCCTAGGCTAGTCCAGTTAGAGTTCTAGGTCGGGCAAGCTTGGATGCCCCTACTCCCTACAAGTTGGCCGGTCGGCCAAATACGATATACAAGTGGGACCCGCACTATGAGCAAGCTGTGCGAAAACCCGCTTCTTTTTACCGGTTTCGCAACAACTTGGGTCCCTCTACTATTTTACTTATTCAGGGCTAGTGAAGTCAGCCGTCGGCATTGACAGGCGCCTTTGATCGTTGATCATAACACTGAATAAGTTTTGCCACCATGACTCATTAATAAAAAATAAAATAAAAAATGTCACCGTGGCAAACGAAAACCCCATAAAACGCTAGAAATGACTCCCTATAAATCGCACCCTTCTGCAGTCTGCAACCCAATCTCAGCTGCACAAGACTTTCAGATATGTGAGTATGTGGTTTAAAATTTATTTGTGATGAACATTTAGATCGCAGTGATGACTATTTAAATTCAAGCTCAACAGACCGGAATGCACGACTTTCTCTTGGGAGAAAATTTTGCGTGTCGACAACCCCGCTGAACTGAGCGAGCTAACTATTTACTACTTTTGTTTGTATTGTTACTTGTTAGTTGTTTATGTTTTCATTTGGTTTGATTCTTTGTTTAAATTCTGTGTTTGAGTTTGCATTTCGTTTCAAATATGAATTTTGGGGGAGACAGAGTTTGCAACGAGGATTACAAAGCTCCCTCTTCTTAAATCTAAAGTTGAGGAAATTTGCTGGCAGAATCGAACCTAATACTATAAATGCCACCACTGAGTAATCTCTGTCTCCCCTTTTCATTACAATTGAAATCCCAGTTTTTTTTTTTTTAATTAGATTGGCCTATAAATAATGTTGTATCAATGTTTGAAAAATTGTAATTTACAACATATTTTTTAATCATGTTATGTACCATGATAATTTCGTCTTTATGCTTTGTTAGTATTTATTATATAGAAGGTGATATAGAAATTGTTGGTAGTGAAGCTCTTATTAAAAGAATTTTAGAATATCTCATTATTGATGGGTATGTTCTTGTTTTGCTTTCTCTTATATTTTTTAGTTAAGGCCGGTGATGATCTAAAACTACTTAGCCTACATCGTATGATTATCTGGTTTAAGATAATGATATATCTGAAATATCTGAGGCCTTTCTATAGTGAATGAAAGTGAGGGAAAATTTATTTGTATGTTAAATTTGCTGGTTTAAGTTTATGTTATAGTGTCCTTGTTTATATCCGTAGCTTATATACCTGTACTTATATATTTTCCTTTAAGGTTTATTTTTTTTTAATTAAATGCTAGTGCTGTGATGCTGTCTCATTAGTTGCCCAAGCTGCCGTCAAAGTTTATAACTTTGGTAATCTTTTCTTGTATTTTCAAGAGATAATTTTGATCACTTGACAAAAAAGAAAAAATGTCTTAGCTTTCAGCTTATTAGATGAACGTAGAGAAATATATATATATATATATATATATATATATATATATATATATATATATATATATATATATTTCCCATTCTCTCTAGATGAACTATAAAAATTGATGTTTTTTTTCCTTCTCTTTTTAGTTCATTGTTGTTTGTGTTTTTAATTTTTATATTTTTACACTTGAAATCATTCTCAATCGTTCACTATTATTTTAAAAAGTAGTCAACATTTTCCATTTGGTTTGGTTTTTTGCTTAACTTTGTCTTTGAGTTTGCATTTCGTTTCAGATAAGAGTTTTTGGGGAAACAGAGTTTGCAATGAGGATGACAAAGCTCCCTCTTCTTAATTTAAAGTTGAGGAAATTTGCTGGCAGAATCGAACCTAAAACTTTAAATGCCACCACTAAGTAATCTCTCCCCCTTTTCATTTCATATCTTTATTTTTTTCCTACTACATATTAGTGTGCCTAATATATAGTATATATACATGCACATATCATGTTTTGTGTGACCCGTAATGTCATGGGTTAAATTCCATATGAGGTTTGAGTTTTATATCCATATGGTTAAAATCGTTGTAATAGGTATTGGGAGATTTTTTTTTTCAATGTATTTTTTAATTGGATAATGTAGCTGTTATTGTTATTAGTACTATGGTGAGCTTGAGAGGTGAATTAATTTTTTGGTGTTGTTTTTTTAGTTGAGTGGTTAATACTTTTGTTATTGATAGATAAACTAATCACTTGGAAAAAAAAGTTTGAAAACTTGGCCAGAGAAGATAATACAGGTTGTGGTTGGAAAAGTTTGAAATTTCAGAAATTTGGTGTTTTAATTAGGTTTGCTTATAAATATAAAGTGGTAGAGTAGGTTGTTAAGGTAAGTGATTGTGGCTGTGGGGGTAGCAATGTTTGAAGGTTGATCTTTCCCTATGTTCTAGTGAAAATCTGTAACTTCCAACATATTTTTGGTAAGTTATTTTGTGAATTTTCATATGTACCATGTTAATATCAGCTTTATACTATGTTAGTGCATATGATCTAGAGGGTGATATATAATTTGCTAGTAGTGATGCTCTGATTTATAGAATTTGAGAATATAGTGGTTATGTTGTTATATTTTGACTTTTATCTGGAGAATATCCAACAATCGCTTCCATTGAATGGTGAATTGATCTGGATCCTAAAAACAATGCTTTTGAATAAGCATAAGTAATCAAATGAAATAAAGCAGCTCAATAAGACCCAATACCTACAGTTAACATCGTATAACCCAATCCAGACATTTTGCTTTCTCCTATATTTTTAGTTAAGGCTGGTGATGATCTTGAACTATTGTGCCTACATTGTATGCAGGACCGGTCCAAACTTTTTGGGGGCCTCAAGCCAAATTTTAATTGGGAGCTGGAGGCGGGGAAATTAAGATATGAAATAGGCCCACAAAAGGATAGCCCATCCCTTTTTGTAAAAGGGGTAGATTAAGCTCGGTCCAAGCCCATACCAGAAGTTGAGACATAAAGCTTGGCCCAAGCCCATACCAGAGGTCGAAACATAAAGCTCGGCCCAAGCCCATACCAGAGGTCGAAACATAAAGCTCGTCCTAAGCCCATACCAGAAGTTGGGATGATCCATAAAGAATAATGAGAACAAAATAGAATGTACTTCTTTGTAAAAGTCTTGTACTTTTTATATAAATGTAAAGAACTGTCCCACATCAGAAGAGGGGAACAGAATACAATGCATAATGTACTATAAAGTCAGAATCAATCATTAATGAAAAAGATCTCTTTTTTTTGGAAAGTCTGACAAAAGTACTTCTTACTACTTTAAGAAATTAATTGTAGCCCTAAACTTACCCACTACAATTGGCGCCGTCTGTGGGGAGTACTTTCGAAGATAGAAAATTCCAGAAAGAATGAATAGCCACATAGAAAAGGTTACCGTATATTCGGGTCGAGGGAAGAACCCGATGATAAATCCGGAAGGTGAGGATCCCATGCTAGAGACCGATCTCTTTTCCAACAATGATAAGAGATGGCCCGAGGGTACACCTTCAGAAAGGGCACTCCGAAGAGTAATCGTAAGGTCGGAAATCAGGAACGAACAAAAGCCTGAACTGTCCCACCGATATCATAGGCTCTCTAAGACGAACTGAAGAAACAGAGTGATAGAACCAAGAAATAGCAGCTTGACCAGCGACCGAACCTGGGAACAGGGAAATGAGGATACTGTGGAGGCACTAAAACAACAAGTCCTTGAATTGAAGAAGAAGTTAAAGAAAAATAAAAACTCCAGGAGATCACAGAACTCCAGCAGGCCAAAAACTAGAATTAGGCCCGAAAGATCCCTGTCATCTGACAGTTCGAGTGCGTCGGTCGGGGAAACCGAGGAAGAAGAAAGTTCGGATGGGAGAAATAAAGGGGGAAGAAGTTCGTATAGAGGATCAAGGGGCAACTGGTCCGAATCCCCCTCGATGGCAAGACAGCCATACAGGGAAAGGAGGGAACAGGAGACAGTGTGGAAAGCCCTCCACCAAATATCACACTCCCCTTTTTCGAAAGAAATAGAGAGAGCACGTCTGCCAGGAAAGTTTTCCCCCCCGAACTACGTGATGTATGACGGCAGGACCGATCCTATCGGACATATCAGCCATTTTAGACAAAGCATGGCATTGCACCTTAACAATGACGCCTTAATGTGCCGAATGTTTCCTTCAAGCTTGGGACCGATGTCCCTCAGATGGTTCAACCGCCTACAACATTCCTCGATTCATTCGTGGGATGAATTGGCTGAGACATTTGTCTCTCGGTTCATAACCAACAGCCGAAAACCAAAGGAGTTCGACTCCCTGATGTCCATGAGAATGAAAGACTCGGAATCACTGAAGAATTATTCCTCAAGGTACTGGGAAGTATACAACGAGGTAGACGGTGGAACAGAAGATATGACCATTACAGCCTTCAAACAGAGTTTAGACTCAGAATCCGAACTAAGACACAGCCTCTCCAAAAGACCGGCTAAAAATATGAGAGACCTCATGTCACGGATCCAACAATACGTACGGGTGGAAGAAGACCGAGCAAGAACAAGGGTAACATCTGCACAGAATCGACCCCCAAGAAAGATCGCCAATATGGAACCAAAAAGAGCCGAACTACCACCAAGAAATCCTACCCGGTTTCCACGACCGAGGGAATTGGGGAGAGTATATACGGTCTTTAACGAACCAATATACCGCATCATGGCTGCAATTAAAAACGAACCTTTTTTCATATGGCCGACTCCCCTGGGAGGTGATCCATCGAAGAGAGATCCCAACAAGTATTGTTCCTATCACCGAGAGAAAGGTCATATGACCGAAAGGTGTTATTCACTAAAACAACATTTGGAAGAATTGGCCAAGGCAGGACATCTGCGTCGCTATATAGGAGAAGACCAAAGACAACGTTACCATGAAAGACCAACGGTTGTCCACAATACCAAACCCGCGCCCGGGTTATAGAAATGATCCACACATCTCGGCCAAAAGGGCAATCATTCGATCGGTTGAGATCCGATTTGAAGAAAGCCCAACATCTCCGAGAGGTTTTTCAGGTTGCCGAAGGATCGGTAGTATCCAAGAAACCAAGAACAGACTTCCCGAACAATGAACAACTGATCTTCTTCTCGGATGAAGATTTAAGAGATGTGCAAACTCCACACGACGATCCATTAGTAGTCAAACTAAGGATTGGAGACTCAGACGTCATGCGAGTATTGATAGACCAAGGCAGTTGTTCTGAGATAATGTACCCCGATTTATTCCACAGGCTCGAACTCAAACAAACCAATCTCCAGCCCTATGATGCACCACTGATCGGATTCTCAGGGGAAAGTATTCGGCCGATGGGCCAGATTACAATGACTGTTCACACGGGACCGATCAGCTTAGACACTAAATTCCTAGTAGTAGATGTACCGTCGCCCTACACGGCAATTATAGGCCGAAGATGGCTACATAAATTAAAGGTTGTACCCTCCTCTCTTCACCAGAAGCTCCGCTTCCCAACGAATTTCGGTATAATGGAGATCAAAGGCGATCAAATGGCTTCCAAACAATGCGTTATGGCCGCCATAAAGCAAAATCTCCCAGGTGCAAAGTAGAAAGGGAAAAAAGTGGCGGAATGCTCTAAAGGCTTATAGCAGCTAGAGGGTGCCGAGGACACATGCACAGAGAACTCTAATGAAACATATGAACCCGGCGAAGAACTAGAGACAGTAACGTTTTCCGCTGATCCAGAGAAGTATTTTAAGATCGGTCGGGATCTGAACCCTGACGACCGAACTAAACTAGTTAATTTTCTCACAAGCAACGTTGACGTGTTTGCCTGGGATCCATACGAAGTGCCGGGAGTAGATCCTGATTACATTCAACATCGACTAAATGTGGATCCTCACTCCAAACCAGTACAGCAGAAGTCAAGACGATCGGCCCCAGTGCATGCGGAAGCGGTACAGAAGGAAGTAGAAAGATTACTACAAGCAGGGGCAATAAGGGAGTTACATTACCCCACGTGGCTCTCTAACACTGTGGTTGTAAAGAAGAAAAACGGGAAGTGGAGGGTGTGCGTGGACTTCACTAGCCTAAATCAAGCATGCCCAAAAGACCCGTTCCCTTTGCCGAAGATTGATCAATTGGTAGATGCAACAGCCGGACATGACCGAATGAGTTTTATAGACGCGTTTCAAGGATACCATCATATCGCTTTATCACCAGAAGACCATGAAAAGATAGCCTTCATCACTCCACTGGGAATCTATTGCTACAAGGTGATGTCGTTCGGTCTGAAGAACGCTGGCGCCACGTATCAACGAATGGTCACCAGAATGTTCAAGGATCAGATAGGAAAAACGATGGAAATTTATATCGATGACATGGTCGTGAAAAGTAAGTTGTCACAAAATCACTTGGAGGACTTGACGGAGACATTCCGGATATTGAGATTGCATAAGCTACGATTGAACGCTTCGAAATGCGTATTTGGGGTCAGTTCTGGGAAATTCCTGGGTTTCATGGTGTCACATAGAGGTATTGAAGTAAACCCAGATCAAATCAAAGCCATCCAAGAGCTGAGAGCACCGCGAACTCACAAGGAAGTCCAACGATTAACAGGGATGACCGCGGCCTTAAATAGGTTCATATCCAGATCGGCCGATCGATGCCAACCTTTCTTCCAGCTCCTGAAAAAAGGTACTACCTTTAAATGGGACGACGATTGTATATCGGCTTTTGAGGACCTAAAGAAATATCTCTCTTCCTCCTTGCTCTTGTCGAACCCAACGTCAGGAGAACCTCTCTTTCTGTATTTGGCCGTATCCGAACGGGCTGTAAGTGCCGTATTGATTCGAATTAAAGACACCATCCAATGTCCGGTGTACTATACAAGCAAGACCATGACGGAGGCAGAAACGCGTTATCCCCCCTAGAGAAGGTCGGCCTGGCATTGATCACAGCGGCCAAAAAATTACCTCAGTATTTCCAAGCTCACACCATTTACGTGGTGACGCAATACCCGGTACAAGCCATGTTTCGTAAGGCCGACTTTACTGGTCGGATTTGGAAATGGGGTGCGAAGATTGGCACCCTGGACGTAAAATACCTGCCAAGGACCGCCATAAAGGGGCAGATATTGGCCGATTTCGTTGCCGAGTTCACACCAACTACGGAACAAGAGGATTTAAACAAAACAACGTTCCAAGAAAATACGCCCGAAAACTCGGGCTGGTGGAAAATATACGTGGACGGGGCTTCCAACGCCAAGGGATCAGGAACCGGGGTTGTCATAATTACGCCAGATGAGACGGTAATCGAACAATCGATTCGTCTTGACTTCAAAACATCTAACAACGAAGCCGAATATGAAGCGGTCCTGGCCGGATTGAATTCGGCAAAAACGTTGGGAGCCCAACAGCTGATTGTCCATTGTGATTCATTGCTGGTAGCAAGTCAGATCAACGGGGAATATATGGCTCGAGATAAGCGCATGGCTGCCTACCTGTTGAAGGTTCATCAAACCATGACCAATTTCCAAACGGTTAGAGTCAAACAGATCGGCCAAAATATGAATAGTCACGCGGATGCATTGGCAACATTGGCGTCTGTTCTCAACGCTGACTTCAAACGATTCATACCAATTGAGACCCTCGCAACTCCCAGCATTACCGTGCCTGCTTGCCACATCCACACCATTACAGTCGGTCCATGTTGGATGGATCCCTACGTCCATTACCTCAAAGAAGGTGTTCTACCAGAACAGAAAAAAGAAGCCGAGATTGTCAGAAGGAAAGCTGTGAGATTTTGGTTATCAAAAGACTCGAAACTCTACGAACGATCCTTTTCAGGACCCTATCTTTTGTGCGTCCACCCCGACGTCGTTGAAGACTTACTATTCAAAATACATGAAGGCATCTGTGGAAGTCACACAGGGGGAAGATCTCTGGCACACTGAGCCCTTACCCAAGGATATTGGTGGCCCTACATGCAAAAGGATACTGTGACTTACGTCAAAAAATGCGACAAATGTCAAAGGTTCTCAGATTTAGTCCACCAACCAGCCGCCGAACTCCTACCACTAGTAAGCTCATGGCCATTCGCACAATGGGGCATGGATTTGTTCGGTCCACTCCCTAGGGCAACGGGGAATCGACATTGGCTTATCGTCGCTACGGATTATTTCACAAAGTGGGTTGAAGCCGAACCATTAGCAAACATCAGAGATAAAGATTCAATTAAATTCGTCTGGAAGAACATCATAACCAGGTTCGGAATACCTAAGACTATCATCTCCGATAATGGGACGCAGTTCACCAGTAAACCTTTCATGAAGTATTGCTCGGAACTTGGCATAAGAAACGTTTACAGTTCTCCGGCGTATCCCCAAAGCAATGGATAGGCCGAAGCTTCAAATAAAACCGTATTAGATGGGATCAAGAAGAGGCTGGAGGATGCTAAGGGAAGATGGGTAGAAGAATTACCTAATGTCTTATGGACCTTTAGAACCACGCCAAGGAGATCAACAGGAGAAACTCCGTTCTCACTAGCATATGGTTCGGAAGCAGTCATCCCACTAGAGATCGGTCTTCCCACCCTCAGGACTTCAGAGTGGGAACCAACGAGAAACAATCTGGCTCAGTCCCAAGCTCTAGACTTGCTAGAAGAAAGAAGAGAACAAGCAATGATCAGACTGGCCTCCTACGAACAACAATTGAAGAAGGGATACAATAAGAACGTACGACCAAGATCCTTCCAGCAAGGTGACCTGGTCCTCAGAAAGGTTTTGGGTAACACTAAGAACCCCACTGATGGCAAGCTAGGACCCAATTGGGAAGGACCATACCGAGTCCGATCAGCAACCGAAGTAAGAGCTTATCATCTTGAGAACTTAAATTCCATACCCCTACCCCGGCCATGGAATGTTAGCAATCTCCGGAAATATTTTCATTAGTTTTCTCCTTTTTTCTCCCTTCCTTCAAAAAGAGAGGAAAAAGGGGGGGATATATATATGGATTGGTATACATGAAGTAGTAGACTCCTGAATGTAATTGAGAATGCCCATCTACGATAAATGAGATAAGTCTAAGTGGACGTAGGCCCCTTTGGCCGAACCACGGTAAATCCGTTCTCATTTTCACAATTTTGTCATTATCTTTTCATTTCTCCACATAAAACTTGACTTAGGCTTCGGTCAACCTAAGGGTTCCTAAGTGCTAAGGTCCAGAAAGACTGGCAAGTTAACAAACCAACTTGACTTAGGCTTCGGTCAACCTAAGGGTTCCTAAATGCTAAGGTCCAGAAAGACTGGCAAGTTAACAAACCAACTTGACTTAGGCTTCGGTCAACCTAAGGGTTCCTAAGTGCTAAGGTCCAAAAAGACTGGCAAGTTAACAAACCAACTTGACTTAGGCTTCGGTCAACCTAAGGGTTCCTAAGTGCTAAGGTCCAGAAAGACTGGCAAGTTAACAAACCAACTTGACTTAGGCTTCGGTCAACCTAAGGGTTCCTAAGTGCTAAGGTCCAGAAGGACTGGCAAGTTAACAAACCAACTTAACTTAGGCTTCGGTCAACTTAAGGGTTCCTAAGTGCTAAGGTCCAGAAAGACTAAACCAACTTGAACTTCGGTAAACCTAAACGGTTCCCAAATACTCATCTGGTTCGCAAGATATGACTTAACTCAAAAGCATAATCACACAAATATCAAAACTCAAACAAAGGCTTCAGCCATTAAGATATAAAATATCAAAATATATGCTTTCCCCCCCCCTTCTTATGAAGGAAACAGGGAACAAAAAACAAAAAGATTGTGTCATTCCCCCCTTCTTATGAAGGAAACAGGGAATATAAAATAAGTCAGTATGAGAGTTATATTGTGTCAAAGCTAATCGATTACATCTATGTTTTCCTCAACATCCGAACCGTCTTCCCCTTCTCGAAACTCAACCGTCTAGATTTGATTGTCAGCCTGATCCTCGAGCACTTCAGGATCGTCAGCTAATATGGTCTCATTCAAGAATTCATGGGACCCAGGGACCGTCGAGTCCTCAGCGGCTTCCTTCCCGGCCTCCTCGTTACGCTCCTCTGGCACATGACCCCCGAAAGGTTGGTGTCTCCGCGCCAAATCATATAACTCAGACGCATCATCAACCCCAGCCATATCAAGGGTCTTATGCCATCCTTGGGTGAAATATTTGTTGCACTCACCTTTAAGTTATGACTGTAAAGAGTCGGCCGCCTCATTGAAGCCTTGATCATAGTAAGACTGAGCGTCCTCCTCAGCCTTTTGAACTGAGCCTCGGTTAGAGCCTCTTTAAGCTGGCTATTCTCCACTCGAACTTGAGAGGCAGACATATACTCTCAGTCCAGTTCTCTCTTAAGCTCGGTCACCTGATTCTCCAGATTTAACAAGCTGGCCTCAGCACTCTTTTGGGCGCTCTCGGCAGCACGAATTTTTGCAGAGGCTGACTTTTCAAAATCCATGAGACGTTTGATTTCTTCTTGAGACTGGTTGAGGCGGCGTTCGGTCTCCAAAAGTCGGTCGCCGACCTCGAATATACCTTGAACGGCCTAAAAGAAATAAAGAATAAAATAAAATAAAACATATATATATGTATAAATAATTCATTTAACATGTATCTATGAATAGTGAGACGTTTGAATACAAAGTTTCAAAACTCACCAGAATGGAATCGCGCTTCAAGTTCTCCAACATATGTTTAGACCTCTTCTCCTGCCAGACCTTCATGTCTTCTGGAAGGAGAAGAGCCTTTCCAACAACTTCGGCCACTTGTCCGCCCCGAACGTCTTTCCCACTCTTTAGGACCGAGTCTCCTTCATCTACAGCTCGGTTCTCGAGAAGAAAAGGACAACTCCACGGTTGCTTCGGGTCATTTTGATGCTTATGTCTTTGGGGAGCTTGACCTGCAGCCTTCTAGAGAGCTCAGTCATGTTTACTCTTCCCCTTTTTAGAGGCCTTAGTCTTTGGAGGTTGAGGTGGAGATGATCCTTCCTAGCCACTGGCATCATCACTCTACCCCTCCCCTCTTTTCCTTTTCCTTCTCATGACATCCTCTCCTTGAGAAAATCCGGGAGGAGGGGCAAGAGAAGAGGTCCCGGACGTCTCTGAGGCAGACGTCCCAAGCACAGACGATATGTTAATTGATTGCTTCTGGATCGGCATCTCTTCGGTTGGATTAAGGTCGGGGTCAAAAACATATGGGAACCGAATAGTTGGATGACCGACCTCTGAAGATTCGAGGGAGGGAAGGAATTCGGGATTACTGAGAGGCGTCACAAGCCGAGGTACTTGCACCCCTTTTTTAGCTGTCAAAGGGACCGCTTCAATAATCTCCTCCTAACTTCTTCCGGGCCGAGAAACTGTGACCTCCGCTTGTCTGAAGTTTTTTACAGTCGGCCCTCTTTGGAATGATTTATATGAAGGCACATAATCCAGCAAAACGGATGCCGCACGTGGACGACCACTCGAATCAATGAAACACGGCCTTTTTAAGAGATGTTCTACCGTCTTCCTTTCCACAAGCTCTACCCTCTTAGCAGTAAACTCCTTGTCTGAAAAGAGAGAAGGAAAACATTCAGTCAAAACGGATAAAAAGAAACAAAAATGTATTGCATAAAAGACATGAAACAGTGAAAACCTGGTACACCGGGCTTCAAAGGGCAATTAATATCGGGGTTTTGCCAGTTTCCCGTGATCACCAGAAAATCTTCATCTCGGCCCTTGTTGGAGTCCGGAAGCCCGGTCACCAAGTTTTCTATCGACATTACGGGCAACTAAAGTGTATTGATCCCTACCAGTCGGTTGAAGACTATACACGTATGTTATATCATGTACAGTGAGATTTAGGCCGAGCTTTTCCATTAGAACGGCCGTCCCCATTACTATCCTAAAAACATTGGGGGCACACTGGAGAGGATTTAGCCTAAAATGGGTTAAAAACCGAATTAGGAAGGTATGCATGGGTATTCTAACCCCTCCCTCAACTATTGCTACTATTGGAAGCACGAGATCTTGACGCTGGAGAAGCGCAAGATCGCCATAAGGAACGTACCGAATATGTACGTCCTCGGGAAAACCATAGCGACTTTTAAATTGTACGATTTTTTCTTCGGTATCTACAAGTTTGGCAAATTTACCCATGACTTGAAAACCTAATGGGCCGAAGAGCACAACTAGGATAATGGAAAGTAAATACAAGAGTAAAAAGGGACTTACTGATGTGAAGACAACACGGGAGAGTTAGAGAAAAGATTGACTCAGAAGATGAGGAAGACGTTTTTTATCTCTTGGAGTCAAAGCAAAGGAGTAAAAATGAAGTGGGGTCTCCCCCTTTTTATACAAGGTTAGTGAAGCCACGGGCTACTGGGACCCTGCCGGTCATGGGCCGGTAAAGACCAGAGAATCCTTACAATAACTTCTCTCGATCCCCAAAACATCTCATAATGATTTGATGGTTTGGGGAACATCAAACGACGTAATAAATAAAGCAAGCCGTAATTCATGAACCAGCCGTAAGGCGAAAAGACACCGACGTCAGGTCTCTATTAATGAGCCAGCCGTTTCGCCTGTCATTTCAAATTCTGACCGATCTTGCCAATAATCATATGGTTCTTAAGCAACGTCATTGTGACCGAACATTCGCTCGGAAGACCCTATCATAGACATGAAGCGTGCTTCGGTCCATACATCCCTATTCAAACAAAATACACCCGAATTTTATAGACCGAAGATAGTTCGGGGCAACAACATAAACTCGGATCCACCCCCTAGCGATAAACGGACTTGTCTTTAAGAAACAAAGATAAATCAAACCCGTACATAACTCGGTCTAAATCCATAGACAAAGTGATTGGTCCAGCCTTTTAAGAGATTGTTGACGAAAAATTTTAAAATGATTACCAAATACTAAGATGAAGAATGACAGTCAAATTAGGAACGTGACAAACCCATTTGAAGTTATGAAAAGATAAATTCAGAAAAAACTAAAGATCAGTCAATACACGAAAATGTTAAATTAAATAAAAACAATGAAGGAAAAGCTTCTATCCATAAAACAAAACAGAACAACAGATCAAATTGTAGCGTTTCCCCCCTTCTTATGAAGGAAACAGGGAAAACAACGAGTAAATTTTATCAGTCCCCCCTTCTTACGAAGGAAACGGGGAAAAGGAAAATAAAACTAAATAAGGTCTGTTACATAGGTAAACTCTCCTTAATCATCAACGTTTACATTGTCTTCTTTATCAGAGATACCTTTCTCCACATCTTGAACTTCTTCGGTCTGAACTTGCTCTTGATGACCTAAAACTTCAGCGGTTTCCAGAGCCGTAGGATCATCAGTGGCTTCGCAGTCTTCCAAAACCTCAACATTCGTTTCTTCAAGATTCTCGAGGGTTCCTGAATCGAAAGGCCGATAATCCCGGCCCAAAACATAAAGATCAGAGCTGTTATCAACCGCAGCTTGCTCAAGAGCCGAAACCCACCCTTTCAGAAAATAAATGTTACACTCCCGACGTAGTTGAAGCCTCAAAGATCCGGCAGCCTCTTCAAAACCCTGGTCATAGAAAGCCTGAGCTGCATTCTCAGCATTGCTTGACGCCAGTCGGGCTTCAGCCAACTCGGCCCTGAGTTTATCAATTTCCGCCTGAAATCCGCTGGAACGTTCACACTCTCGTTCTAACTTTGCCGAGATCTCCACCAGTTGGCATTCAGCTGTTTGAAGCCCCTCCTCGGCAGTTTTGTGTTGGCTCTCGACCTCCCGAATTCTAGCGGACACCGTCTTTTCAACTTCACGCAATCTATCGTTCTCAACGAGAGACTCATTGAGAAGACGTTCGGTCTCTACCAACCGATACCCGGCTTCAAAAATCCCTTGGACAGCCTAGAAATAATCGTCAGAATAAATAGTAAGAATGTTAGATTATTATAATAAAAGAGAGGATAGAGGACAAAACTCACCACGACCGAGTCACGCTTCAGATTTTCAATCATCTGCGTTGAGTTATTTCCTTTCCAAGCCTTCATGTCCTTGGGAAGGACCGAAGGAGAAGAGCACTCCCAATGGCATCAGCTATTTGTCCACCCCTGACATTCTTGCTTTTCCAGACCGAATCATCCTCATTCACAGGTCGGTCGTCTACATAAAACTCACACTTCCAAGGCGCTGGTAGTTCTTTCTGATGTTTACGTTTATGTGAAACGTGACCAGTGGCCTTTTGGGGAGCTCGGCTATCTTTACCTTTCCCCTTTTTAGACGAGGACTTGGTCACGGAAGGTTCGGTTTGGATCAAGGCTTGTTGTTCCTTTATTACTTCAGCTTCTTCCTCTCCCTTCTTCCTCTTTTTCATAACAGATTCCCCCTCAGAGAACCCGGAAGCAAGAGGAACGTTAGAAGTTTCAGACGGCTCTGGGGCAAGCGTCCCGAGCACCGATCCTATGTTGATGGTCCTCCTTTGTATAGGCATGTTTTCACTTATACTCGGAGTAAGGTTGAACTAAACAGAAGAAACAAGATTCTAATCAGTGAAAAAGTTCACAACTTGAGGTAAAGAATAAATGTAAAGGTAAAAACATAATGTGGGGTCTCCCCCCTTTCTTATATACCACCAACGGGACCACAGGCAACCGGGACCCAGCCGGTCATGGGCCGGTAAAAAACCTGTAAAAAAAAAAATTCAGTTCGCAATAAATCCTTAGAGATGGGATGTCTTTGGGAACGCCAAACGGCGTATTAATTATGGTAGATAGCCGCTTCTAAGCTGAAACTAAATTAAATTGTCACCAACTCGTTTTATCATCCAATGGACGCAACGTTAAGTTGGAAGGATTTATTTTATTGCCACAATGTTCTGGTTCAGACTTCTCGGAATTAGTAACCGAATTTTCGACCCATAGAACCGAACGACTTGTTCTCATCCGAAGTCGGTAATAATGAACCGAACCATATTCTCTGATAGAATGACCGATCATACTATGCCCAACTGCGTTTCGTTCAGAGCTTTGAATGGTGATACATATTTCTCCACTGTTTCAGTCAAATCTCTCTCTTCAACAAAGAGTAAAGATTTGAGTGGCAATTGGAGGCGGGGAAATTAAGATATGAAATAGGCCCACAAAAGGATAGCCCATCCCTTTTTGTAAAAGGGGTAGATTAAGCTCGGTCCAAGCCCGTACCAGAAGTTGAGACATAAAGCTCGGCCCAAGCCCATACCAGAGGTCGAAACATAAAGCTCGGCCCAAGCCCATACCAGAGGTCGAAACATAAAGCTCGGCCCAAGCCCATACCAGAAGTTGGGATGATCCATAAAGAATAATGAGAACAAAATAGAATTTACTTCTTTGTAAAAGTCCTATACTTTTTATATAAATGTAAAGAACTGTCCCACATCAGAAGAAGGGAACAGAATACAATGCATAATGTACTATAAAGTCAGAATCAATCATTATTGAAAAAGATCTCTTTTTTTTAGAAAGTCTGACAAAAGTACTTCTTACTACTTTAAGAAATTAATTGTAGCCCTAAACTTACCCACTACAGATTTTTTTTTTTTTACTTTTCAATACTAAATTAAATTAATATCTATGATTTTTTTAATTATATTTTAATTTTTCTTGCTCTTTTAGATGCAAAATTATTGATCAAACTTTTATAATCAATTTTCTTTAACATTTTTTTTTTCAATTGATAAAATCGCTAATCCACTTAATCTTTTTTTCTTTTTTTTT
The DNA here is from genome assembly GCA_907173295.1 of Fagus sylvatica. Taxonomy (NCBI): domain Eukaryota; kingdom Viridiplantae; phylum Streptophyta; class Magnoliopsida; order Fagales; family Fagaceae; genus Fagus; species Fagus sylvatica. Next base: position 26,151,063 of record OU015763.1, read on the forward strand.
TGAAGTTTTTGATACTGAGATTCATATTTTCGAGGAGCCATATAGTGATAAAAAAATATAAATATATATATATATATATATATATATATAAAAAAAAGTAACAAGCCAAAAAAACAAATAACTACATAACCTTTTCACTCAAAAAACAAATAACAACAGAACTTTTCCAGCAAAAATAAAAATTAATTTAGAAGTAAAATTTAATAAAATTAAAATAGAGAAGTATAGAACAATAGAACTTGATTAAAAACCATAAACAATGAACATCACAATTTACCAACTCAGTTTAAGAAATATTAATTTACAATTACAAACTCAAATTGTCAAAAAAATAATAATAATAATTTCAAGTGAGACAGTGAGTAAAGATTGATATTATTACCTATTTATGTGTTGAATTCAATTTTGTAGAAGATCTCACGACTCAAATCCTCAAATTTGAAGCCAAGAAAAAATAAAAATAAAAATAATATTAATTATTGACTATTGTAGATTTGTAGAGATAAAAAGTGAAGCGTGTAAAGTATGTAGAGATACTAATTAGAGAGGTTGAGGGAGAGAGAGATACGTAGAGGTGCAGAGGCTAGAGCAGTAGCCAGTAGTCAAGATAGTGGGGCAGGGGCATGGGGGCGGTAGGGAAAAAAAGAAGAAGAAATAATTAGTTTTTAGGGTTTAGAAGAGAGACACATATAGAGAGAAAAAGAGAGAAAGAGAGTTAAAGTGAATTAATTATTTTGCTTTGGGGACCACGGAATAGAGAGAAAAACATTAGACGCATGTTTCAGTTGTCACTTTATTGCTTGCTGCCTTGCTGAAAAAAAAAAAAAAAAAAAAAAAAAAAATAAAAAGGCCTTTAATGGTTATTATATGGACTATTAAATTTTGGGGCCTTCCCAATTTTGGGGGCCTCAAGCCACTGCTTAAGTGGCTTTACTATTGGGCCGGCCCTGATTGTATGATTATCTGCTCTAGATAATGATATCTCTGACAAATCTGAGGCTTTTCTATGAAGAAATTGTAATTTCTTTTAGTTGAAAGAGATGGAACATTACTTTGTATGTTAAATTTGCTGCTTGGTCAATTTGCTGGTTTAGTTTGTGTTATAGTGTCCTTGTTTATATCTCTGGTGGTTATGTAATTAGTATTTTCCTTCCCTTCTTTTTTGAAAATAAAATTATTTAGATTTATTTCTTTTAATTAAATGTTAGTGCTGTCTTATGGTTTGCCCAAGCTGCTGTCAATGTTTACAATCTTTGTGATATTTTCCTCTCTGATATTGAACTCATTATGTATTTCAAGAGATAATTTTGATCATTTACCATAAGAGAAAGAGAAATGGCCTGACAAGATAATTTTGATCACTTGCCAAAAATGAAAGAGAAATGGCCTGACAAGATGATTTTGAGCTATTATCTTTCCTTCTATCCTCATATACAGATAAACTTATTAGATGATGGTAGATAAATATAAAATATTCTATTTAAGTGTAAATGTTTTTGGACCATCAAAGTTCCTCAAGACAGCACATGGGGATGGAGATCTAGCTATATGCTTAGGGAGGAGGCAAAAAGATTCTTATCCTTTGAGGTAGGATATGGGAAGAAGATATTTCTATGGCATGATAAATGGCATCAGGAGGGCATTCTATACAAAAAGATGCAGAAAGTAGTTTTGATGCAAACTGGTTGTGGAATCCTGCAAGGTTAGAGGAGCTGGTTAGTATTCAAAACAAACAAATTAAGCCCAATCTGGTAAGCTACAAAATCTGGCAAGTTTGCTTTTGCTGCCATTGGGAGGAACTAAGAACAAAACCAAATCAGAGGAAGTTTCATGGTGGAACATGATATGGTTTCAGTTTGTAATCCCTAAGCATGTATTTATTGGATAGACTCGCAATTCAAAGTAGACTTTCCATTGGAAGAATCTGGTTGTGTATTCGGTAGAGCTAATAGTGAAAGCAAAAATCACCTGTTCGAATATTCTTTCACAAAAAGAATGTGGAAAGAGATAATGAAGTTGTTTTCATATCTGACCCTCGGTGTAGATGGGAAGATCTAGTAAAATGGAGTGATACTCATTTGAGAGAAAATAGTTTCAGGATAGTAATTTACAATATACCACAGATAAAAATGCTGTACGTACATAGGAGCGAGGATAGTTTCATGCATTTTTCCTTGCAAATTCATAGACACATGTTGTAATAAGTAGAAGCTCATGTTGTATTATGTGGTGTTAATGTATCTAAATCAAATTTTATTTTCTTTGCTTGAAATTAGTGAATTTTGACCTCAAAAGAAAGAAAGGAGATTTAAATAAGAATTCTTGGTTTTATGGGATGTGAATCATGTGATCGTGACTTCAACAATTCAGTCATATGTGGTGATATATATGCTCACTTATAACAAGTGGGGGAACGGTGATATGGTTAATGATATGGATAGTGATGACAATATCATGTGATGATGAGTATGCTTTTTGAGAAGAGAAATGTTCTGTAAATGGTAGTGATAATGTATCTTGATTGGTTATGTAGAAAGTGATTGTGAAGAAATTAATGATAACGATATTTCATTTGAAGAGATTGTAGATGAACGAGGTAATGATCGGTTTTGTAGTTAACAACATTGGTTGTCAATTTGGATTCCGTGAATACTTCAATAAAGATGTAGTTGGCGATGAGCTAGCCCTACGATCTTATTTTGAGATGGGAGTGGATTTATTTCACAGTAAAGATTTAAATTTGCACAAGATGGGCAAAAGGAGGGTGTATTGGATTTTAATGGAAATATCTTAGCTTTGGAGTGATATCTCAAGGGTCTATGTATCTGCTGCATGAATGGTGATGCATGAATGGTGAATCCAAGCCAATACCTTTCAATCCAACATTTTTTGGTGGATCCTATATTGGTGAGACTACTTGAGGCGTCATAATTTGCTCGACAAGTGGTCTGAAAGAGTGAAAATTCATCAGAAACACAACTTGGAGTGGGGGAGTGCGAAAAGCATTAGGATTGTCAGGCCAAGTAGTACCGCAGAACCACTTATAAACTCGAAACATGTTAAACATGGTACATGAACACTCTTTGGGATCGGAAATTCTAAGGTTCCGTAACGGACTAAGGGGTGTCGAAAAAAAAAAAGAAAAAAAGTAAGGTGTGTGATTTGTATTAAATTATGTGTCAATAGTAAAATTTGTAATAAAGTTGAGTTTATCATAAATATTACTTAGTTATTCAAATTCACATATTTTATTTTTACGACAATTAACATATTACTAAAATTGATACAAAATTTATCACATAACACACGTTACAATTTTTGACATTCAGACTGGGTCCCATAACGGACCTAAGTCACTCACCTTTGGGATTATGGGCCATATCTTTGCAGGCACAAGTCCGTATTAGGTGAGTTCAGGAATCATGGCAAGTAGACTCATCTATTGTTCCTTTAAGTAACACCTGATTTACATGCTAAAGCATCCCCTTGCTAAGTAGACTATGTGATGTATTTGTTGTTGTTGTTGCTAAATGACTGTGATGTTTGCTCTAATAGAACTTGAACACATGCATCTTTTTCAGCGAAAAAATAACACATGTATATTTCAATTTAGTTCTCAATTTCCATATTTGACAAGTCACAGTTTTTTTAAATTTCATTTTTTTTTTTTTTTTTTTAAATGACCTCATTTTCAAAAAACTGAAAAATAAAATGTATCAACCGATCACTTGCTTGCATGTTTTTATTTTGGGGTCTTTTCCTATTCTAAGCTTAGAGTAAAATGTGAATCAAAACACACTTCCAATTCCAATTCATTTTGAACTATTTGTTCATGTTAAAAAGTTTCAATTTTTCATATATTTATTCCCGTAATTTAGGGAAAATATTTAATTTTCCAAAAGAATTATTAAATCAAAACACACTTGCTTGCATATCAATATCTTTTTCTCTAAAAAAAAAAAGAAAAAGAAAAGCATAGCAATCTTTTTGACCAGTCATATCATTCGGCATAAATAGGTTTCGTAGTGAACTTGCTAACGTAAGCTTTGGTGGGGCTTAAATTCTGCTTTAGTTCGATTTCGATGACTGCGATCCCTATGCTGCTAAGCAGAATCACACATCATAAGTTGGGCTCACGCTCTTTGTATGTCTAATGTCCCACGAAGCACGACACTTGTAGATAAATTGTGTGTCGTTTTGGGATAGGGAAATTATAGCTTCTTTTTTATTTGGATGCTGCACATTCAAGAGCCTAAATATCTATATTGGAATGACCTTCGAAGCCAAAGTTCTTTTTGGGCTATAATGAAGATGTCATATTTTGAAAAACTGATGTTTATTTGAAGTCCTCATGAATCATGATCTCCAATATAATTTTTTGTTTTACCGAGCTTTGGTGTTTAATCAACCTTATTGAGGTTTTTCTCTTTATTTCTGTTACAAATCTTTGGCAAATCCATCAATTATGGCATAACAGCTTAGGACATTAATTCAAATTAGCCGTTTTATAATGTTGCAAAAAGTATTGAACTGTAAGCCCTATAATAAATGAATTATATCCCTTACTTTAAAGTTTTGAAGCACTTCCCTAGCATGGAAACTATATCCTGAGAGAGAGAGAGTGAGAGAGAGGAGCTTAATTGCAATGCAAACTATATAAATAGTAAATACATACATAATGCTTTTTAAGATAAACTCATAGTTTATATATATATAGCTTGCATACACACCATGTAAACGATACTATATAAAATCATCTTACATAGTAATATAATTTCTTGTTAAGGACATGCAACACCAATTACCTGACTACATACAGCGTCAGCTAGCCATGGTTCTTTTTGTCCCTAAAGTCCGATGGTGAGCGATTCCCAGACCCACCCGACCCGCCACTTCCAGACCCAGCCCCACCACCACCAGACCCATAACCAAATCCCGAGCCAGACTCAGACCCAGAACCAGAACCAAAACCAAAGCCAGAGCCCCTGCCAAAACCATCTGGAGACCGACCAGACCCTGACCCTGAACCATAACCCCATCCACTTCCAGGGCTTGACCCCCACCCCCAACTGTAGTCCCAGTTGGGACCATGTCCCGAGCCACTCGCACCCGTTGGGGTCCCAGCCTCCCCATTAGTCCCAGAAGACATTTCAGCAGTTGCAAGCTTTGTTCCATCACCACTGCCAACCTTGTTAAACGCTATGGCACTTCCAGTTATCAAGAGAAGGAAGAGAAGGAAATGGAAAATGTTGGAATGCATTCTTTTTCTTTGTTTGTGTGTCAGCTTGTGAGTGTTGTAGGGAAAGTTGGGGAGTTGGGGTTGTGGTTGTGACTTGTGATTTATAGTGCATGAAATTTAGTGGTATTTATAATGAGTATTTTGATAAGGATATGGGCACCCGAGAGTGATAGTCCCACTTTATCATTGTTTGGTACACATGTCAGGTTGATAATGGATTCTAGTTTTTAACCACAGGAACTATAACACGACTGAATCGCACCACCGCCTCTCAACTAAATATACCACATGAATTACTCTCTTTGCTTCAAGAGTCAGAATTTGTTCTGACAAAAAGAATTTTTTTGTTCCTTTTTTTTAAGGTAAAGTATTATGATATTATCTAGGAAGGCATGGAATGGGTGGCAGTCTCCATCGTCATTATGATTTTAATACCTATGATTTTTTCGGCTAGTGCTCTTTCTTCCCAATGAGAAGAGCCCAAATCGTAACTCCATTCAATTCTAGGACCTTCTTGCATATGTGTAATCTTTTTAGAATTATGGTCGAATGTGTTGGTTTGTCTGTCATGTTACAAAGAGCTATTATTTTTTTTATTTATGCCAAAACTGAAAACTGGGACTTGCCGATTGAATGTTAACAGTAATGTTATGTACATTTTTTTTTAAATGTTTTTATTTTAATACATTTATTGCGTCTTATCACTTATGATCAGAATAACATCATTTTTATATAAATATACCATTGACATCATTTTTAATATACACTAATCATAACAAATTATGTTAATTGTGGAAAGAAAAAAAAAATAAATTGTATCCTAAATCATTTAACCTAACTTCATATACATGTAAATTGTTATGAATGGGTGGCAATTTTGCCATATATTAAGTTTTCCCACCAAACCAAATGCAATAGCCACAATTTTATGCGTCCTTTTAATTACTTATTCTTCGAAATGGTATGTTGAAATTGACCGATACCAAAATATTAAGTTTCAATAGACAAATCGAAAAAATATTGACAATTTTACATTGAATTACAAGGCACTTTACATTTAATAACTTTTAAGGTTTTTTTTTTTCTAATGGTAATTAATGACTTTAAGTTTTTTTGGGGGCACTCATTCAGTGTTGATAGATATCCTACTCTAACTTAATTCTAATTTGTAAATGTGAGTGTGATGTCCCATACTCTCATAAAGGGATGAGAAGCAAAGAGAAGATGAGAGAACCACTCAACCAAATCACCAAATGCCCAGTGAATTTAATGACTTTAAGTTGAAAGTTGCAAAAAAAGTAATTTTTGCTTGTGCTTTGCCGTGGTGGTGGATAATTAGTTAATTACTTTGATTTCCACATTCTTAGGTTTGACATATTTTTTTTGTTTGTTGATAGTTTGATAGTTAGAAGGGTGAGAATTTGAACTATTAATGTGTTATTTAAAAAAACCAAAAAATTTTAATTAAATTATAAGACTCTTCACGATGAATCTTGTTGTGTACCTTTCGTGATCTTATTTATTAGTGGGAATTTCAGGGCACCAGCGGAGTTTTGAACTTGACAAAAAGCGACTTTAGTTTTTGGCTGACAATGTTTGCACTCGCAAAAATATCAGACATTTTTATGCGTGCTACGATCTATGACTATGGAGTCGGTATGGAACACATATTAACACACTAGTTTCCTGTTAGTTACTGTGAAGGTTCTAAACAGAGATTATGAAAAATGTTCTCGCCTAATTGGGTTGAGCTATATCATTGAATATATATACTGATAGGATTACAAGAGTTTGACATAATGTAGAAAACTGTGTTTGAGTTAAACTCAACAATCAACAATTCTAATCCTATCTAGAAGTCTTGCTATCTTCCTAAGTTGTAGGAGATAAGTTCTTCATCCGTTTGATGCTTGATGATTATCATCTTGTGATGATTAAGGTTTATCCTTAATAGTTACATTGTTGTTCTACACTGGGAAGTTTTCCAAAACAATTTCTAATACACTCAATCAACTTAATTCATCTTAGTTCAAACTTAATCATGTCACTCGATTATGACTAAATCTAAGCAACGGTTGATATTGATGAGTCAATGAGGAATTGAGGATAAATCATTCCACTTGAATAAGATTTTTCAGCTCTAGTTTGGGTGTGACCACATGTATAAGTGATATTAAAGCTGACATAATTGAGAACAATAATCTCTCATTTCTAACAAAGGTGGGACAGGAGAAAGTCTCAGTTGAGTTAGATAATACTTGTAACATTAAGTTAAGTTTATATAATTCTTGAAATATGGAGTTATGGTTAATTGGATATTTGGTCGAACGGTGCACTTTCTACTCCTCCATCTAATTGGGCGTGGATTTGATCTCCTTCCATCTCATATATATTGTATGTGTGTTTAAAATAGGATTTTTGTCTCACAAAAATGAAAAAGAAATGTGGAGTTATATAATTTTATACTGCACTTCCTCATACGTCCAGAATAAATTTGTCCCCCATGATAATGATAATAACATACAAAACCACATTTTTTATTAAAGTGAATTAAGTTAATCATACTTCTATTTAGAGTAGACTAAATTCCACAAAACAAGAACCCTATCAAATACATAAAAACTTGCCTAAGCATTACAAACCACAAGCAGCTTAATGCTGCAAACTACAATACTTTAACTAGAAGGAAAAAAAAAAAAAGTAATCCTCCAGTTATCTCAAAAGACTCTATTTTGAAGATTTGGATGACAAGTGGTTACTCATACTTTTTACATTTGTAAAATGGATGATGGGAGTAATCTAAACTCTTAAGGCTTGTTTCACTCTGAATAATCCATGCTCTACTGCCAAAGCCTATGCTTATCATTAGGTAGGCCTGAAGGAGACAAAGAATGGCTTACTTTTGTTTCGATCTACATATAAAACCATAGACAAAAGGGATAAGTCATAAGTCGTAGTCCTTTGAGTGAGGACCTGTATGGAATCTAGGATGCAATTTCAATGCCATGCTCAGTGCACACATGCTAGATGGCATTTTTTGTCCAATAACGTATTTTTTTTAAGTTATATAGTCAAACAGGTTACTTTGAAAGTTATATAAAAAATAGGTACTTTTGGAAATCGTCTCTTGAAGAGACGATTTTGTTGAATTTTTTATTATTATTATTTTTTAAATTTTAAAGCGTTTTTAATCTGTTTAAAAATTAAAAAAAAAAAATTGTAAAATCGTCTCTTGGAGAGACGATCTCAACATTTTCCCAACCACCAGTGATAATCTCAAAATCGTCTCTTCAAGAGACGATCTCAACTATTTTCCATACCACCAGTGTTCAAACATAGACATCGTCAAAGTTATGGATTCTTATATGCTCGACAGAGGTGGTGGCGGCGCAAGGCTAGGGTTGTCGACAAGCGATGGTGCGAGGATGAGGTTGTTAGCGAGCGGTGGTGCGAGATGGGGTTGTTGGTGAGCGGTGATGCGAGAAGAGGTTGTCGGCGAGCGGTGGTGCAAGCATGGGGTTGTCGGCGAGCGCTGGTCCCAACTTCCTCCGTCGTGAATTCCGTGAATTCGTGGAATCCGGTGAAGGTAAAGGTACCAAACCGCTGGGGCTAGCTCGGGGACGTTGTCGACGGCGTGATCTAGCAGAGGGACTCGACGAGGTGGGCGAGGCACAGAACAAAGTGCACCGCGAAGCAAGCTTGGCGGGGCGAACCGGGCGGCCTAGCGATAGGAGGAGGGCGAGGAAGTGCCACATCTGCTCTAACTCTGTAGTGGTGGTGGTGAGGTTGAGCTCCGAAACTGAGTCAGCAAGGCGATTTCCTAATTCAAGATCCCCTTTCTCTCTCATCTTTATCCTTTTTTCGTTCCATTATTATTATTTTTTTTTTTTTGAGATCGTCTCTCCAAGAGACGATTTTACAATTTTTTTTTAAACAAATTAAAAACGCTTTAAAATTTTAAAAAATAATAATAAAAAATTCAACAAAATCGTCTCTTCAAGAGACGATTTCCAAAAGTACCTTAGTTTTTTATATAACTTTCAAAGTAACCTGTTTGGCTATATAACTTAAAAAAATGCGTTATTGGGCAAAAAATGCCCATGCTAGATGCTACAAAAAGAAGTTGGGCCCAGGTCCACGTGATTTTCAGACCTCATGTCCACTTTATTCTCCACGCCACCATGCTTACAAGCTCATATTGGGCCCTCTTAAATTAGATCCAATTGCATATCTTCAACGGATCTAATTTGTACATTATGGCCCAACCCATGTGCATTGATTACAATTATTTTTTGCTTTTGGTACATATATTTGAAAATTCTGCTCCTCCAATCATACAAATTGGACCTAGTTAATGAATGAGTATTATATATGCATTTAGCACTATAAAAAAAAATGTTTCAAAGAAAAAAAGAAAAAGAAAGAGTGTTATATATGCATTTAATATATATATATATTTATTGGCTTCACAAAAATCACAGAATGAGAATTCATTAAATTAAAGTATGTCCATTTTGTTGTGAGAGGATTTGCACATTTATTGGCTTCACAAAAACATTGTTTGATCTTCACCAGGAATTTCGCTCAACAGATCCTTGCAATCCGTGACGAGGGAATAATGAGTGATGGTCCATTTAACACTTATCAAGACATTGCTCCTCAAAAAATCTCTATTGCCACATAATATATATATATACACTGTATGGTATAATGAAAAACTCTATTGCCATATAATATATACACATTTTATGGTATAATGAAATTTTTGATCAAGTGAGCATAAATAAGGGACACGGGACGGCCATCTCAAAATATATTATGACTTACATGCAACACTGATAAGAACTGGAAAAGCAATCTGATAAAGTTAAGAGAGTGACTTTGTAATGGTATGTCTGTCATTTATGATATTACTATAAATGACAGATATATTACTATAAATGATATCCACACGGGACAGTACTAAGAAAGGAGCAAATTATATGTAGTAATGCAACCCCACATAATTCATATTCACTATTTTTGGAAGTGGGGGGAGGTTGGATGTTTTCATTGTTGACACTCACTCTACAGGAAACAAACGCTCCATCACATGAAGTTAGTCAATGCCCTTTTCTCTAATGCACCATTTTGCTTTTCTTTTTTATTTTCAAATAAATATTTTTCTTTAGCCAAAAAAAAAGAAGATTACGTGAAGGTATATGCTTTGCTTTAAAATAATTTACTTAATTTGGTAGAATAGGCAGAATATATATATATATATATATATATGATCACTGTCAGAAAAATCTACACTGTTACTAAGCATGTCCGACAATTGTTAAAGTTGCTACAACAATTATTCTCTCCAACAGTAGAGATTCTCAACTATTTGCTAAAGTTTGCCAGTCTTATCTCCTTCGGCATTTGATAAAATCAAAGTTACTTTTGCTTTCCAAAATCAAATAGTAAATTTCAGCTTTGGAATCTCACATGTGAACTCTTGTCTCTCACAATGAAGACTTTTTTGTTTGCATATGAACCCATGTATTATTGTCTTCCACTGACAACTTTCATCTTTTGCCTATATATATATGGGCTTCTATTATGTTGTATCCTCAGAACTTCATAGTAGAACTTGTAACCTTCTCTTGTAACGTTCCAAGCATTCATGTGTTGAAGCTTTGAACTAGAATAGGTTGCCTTCTCCAGTTCTCATATAATCCCTCCCATAATCACATATTAAATTTGTAATCATGGAAGCAATCAGCCTCCAGTCTACTTGTTAAACTCCTTTGTTAAATAGTAAGTTATTACTTTCACAATAAAGTAATTTCTTCTTGATAATTTCTTGCATTAATATTCATTATATTAAACTTGATGCATGTAGCAAACAAATTATCGGGGCTTCTTTTGTCCTGTGAGCAACATAAATGTCTGGTAAAAGATCTCCCTTTTTCTCTCTTAATCCCGATCACACACCACCAAGCATCTTATTCTTCTTCTCATCCAACGCATTCTTCTTCTTCTTTAACCCAAAGGCCACTTGGACTTTGTATTCAGCGTCAATGAGACAGCTTTTTTTTTTTTTGATAAATCAATGAGACAACTTTTTTGTTCTAGCTAGAGATTGGATAGAATTGGTGTGCATAAGATGAACAGTTAAATCTTTAGGAGCTAATGGATGGAAGAAAAATTAGTGGACTGGCCTGGTCAACTATGAAATGACACAAGGGTAAAATGAGAATTAAAATTAGACTTATGATTTTTAGTCCTATTGTGTTATAAAATAAAAGGGATAGCAAGAGAAACTATATTTGAAGAAGAGAATATGAACTTCTTCCTATTAAGTGGTCATTCACACTAGAGAGGATATCTGAGATTTCTTATATATGATTTTACAAGAGAATATTCATGTGGTATTGTGCGTCTAATAGTGCATTTAATCATTCATGTTAACTTTAATCATTCATGTGTTAACGGGCTGAATTATTCAGCTTGCCAACACAATTATTCACCTACTCATGCACAAATCATGGACCTGCATGGGCCACCTACCACTCAGATTCAATACGCACTCAGATTCAATATTTCATAACTTATTGTAAATTTTTAGTTTTGATATCATATAATTTCATTTTTTAGGTTATAACATTCACACTTGAAGCTTAGAAAGGGATGGAATTGAAGTACTCCTACTTTCGATCATTTAGGTCTTGTTTTGGACACACTGGTTCCAGTCAATCGGGTTCCTGAAAACAAAGACGCTTTAGATTTGAGCAAGCTTGGGCGAAGGACCCCAAGCTGTGAGGCAATTATTGATGGAAGATGAGTTAATTTGATGTTGGGAGTGCATCTCTACTGCTTCATACTCAGTTAGGCCTTAGCCAGGGAGAAGCGCTCTCTTGGTACCTTTTCCTAATTTGTGTCAGAGGGTTTAACCTCATTGATCTGCAAGGCTGAAAGCCAAAAGCTCATTCAGGGGATGGCTATAAGTAGAGGGGCTTCACGATTTTCCCAACTATTTTTCTGGGATGATAGCATTTATTCTGCAAAGCCATCACAACCGAGTGTCATGTCCTTGAAGATATTCTCAAGCTTTATGAAGATGCTTTGGTGAGAAACTAAATATGCCTCCACACGAATCTCCTCTCTTGTATCTTCACACATCTGAAGATACAGAGTTCGTGTGGAGTCGCAACACATTTGAAGATACAAAAGAGGAGATCCGAGGGGAGCTTTCTTGCATATTTAGTTTCTGACCCGAAGCATCTTAATAAAGCTTGAGAATAACTTTTAAGGACTCGAAACTTTTATCTCAAGCACAGAAAGAAATTTTGATTAAGGAAGTTATTCCTACCTATGCGATCAGTGTCTTTTCGGCATCCGAATTCTCCTTGTGATGAAATTAATTCTAAGTGAATAGCTAACCGTTATTGCTCTCCAAAAAAAATCTTCGGCTTGCAAAGAATTTAGGACATCTTTATGTGGTTATCAAATGTGAGTGTATCATAGTAGAGAGTTGCTGGATTATTTGAAGTCCTCTGAACCATGCTCCATATGGAGCTAAAGCCCTAAACAGTTCATTCCCCTTTCCTAAATCCTGCAACTTGACTAGTTATTTATCTTTCAAACAGTTCATTCCCCTTTCCTAAATCCTGCAACTCGACTAGTTATTTATCTTTCAATTCTTGTAAGGTTTGGTTTGAGGGGAGACTGACTTCCTCACTTCTGAGGTACAGAATGATTTACTTCAAGATTAAATAAAAATCTGTAGTCTTCTCTAAAAAAAAAATTATCTGATATCATCAAGTTGGACTAGGTTCCTTTCCAGTCCCTATCCAAAGATTGTACCATTATTGTAATGGAAGCGTGAGAAATCAGGAAGTTGATCAATCATATATGGAGGGCATAGATCACCTTATATGTGTGGACTTTGGGGATTAGGATTTGGATTACATGCTTAAACATTGTTGAGCCTTCAAAGTTTCCATCTTTCAAGCGTAAGAACTTTGGCAAGCGGCAAGCCAATAGCTTGCGTTCGTTGCAGGTCATTAACTTAATGAAACCAGTTGTCCTCACTAAACTAATATATTGTCAATTATAACCATTAATTTCTCTGATCAAGTATATCGCTCCGGGAAGCGTAACTTCTTTAATTTGTATTATAAGATTAGAAATACTCCAATGATAGGTGATCGAAATAGTTCTTGCCAATATTCACTACATGGGCTATACACAGCTTTCTCCCATTCAAGTCTAGCAGGTTTTCTAATTTACCAACAACGAATCAGAAAACCATCTCAACAATCTTCAACACCTTGTAAAATTGGAGAATGCAAAACATCTCTATAGCCACAGATACTAGCAAGTACTCAAGTAAGATCCATATGAAATGAATCACACAACTATAAAAGGCCATTAAGCAATGGCATGAAAGCATTAAGCAAAGGACAATGCATATGTTTCAAATCTACGCCAAAAAGAGAAAAAAATCAGTTTCTTAACATACAATTCAAACTTTAATCATCATCAGAAAGGAAAGGTTATTCTCATTCACAGCTAATCATAAGCTGTGTAGGAAGGTGTCCTAAGATTTTTTCCATCTTTCATCACATGATGACACACAAGTTTTGAACAGACATAACATATTCGCAACAATCAGAATCAAATGAAAGTTACAAACTTGCTAGACAAATTAATGGATCCAAATTTGTAGCTCATAAGAAACAAAATTCACAAAATACATAATTTTCTAATAATCAAAATTCGCTATATTGCTTAATCGATGAACAAAGGTCAAGAAAAAGAATATTAGATTCAGAAGCAATTCTGTTAACTTCACTCGATAATGAATTATCTCAGATCAAGTGTTGGATTATATTGTTTAGCTTCATCCCAATCTATAATGGACAATTAAATCAACAACAAAAAACAAGTAAAATAATAAAACCCAAAAAATAAAAAATAAAAATAAAAATTTGAAGTGGGAAACATAGATTGATTACTCAGTGGTGGCGTTAAATATTAGGTTCGATTCTGCCAGCAAACTCTCTTCAAAATAAGAATTCAGAAGAGGGAGCTACAATCGTCATTGTAACCATCAATTTTCCCACAAACAAATAGACTTTAAAAATATCCAACAAACCAAACGCTCTGGCTCTGTTTGGTTGCCGAGAAAATGTAAAAAAAAAAATTCAAACAATTAAAATAAGAGAGAAATAGATCGCTCAGCTCAGCGGGATAGTCGACACGCAAAGTTCTCTAGAAAGAGAAGCCTGCATTCCGGTCTGTTGAGCTTGAATATCTTGAGGTCATCATTGCGATCTTAACTCAAATCTTATACTAAAAAACAATAACACGAACAGAGATAGAGAGAAAAAATAAAGAGTAATAAGGACATTGAAACTTAGATTGAAGGAGAAAAGTGGAGATGAAACCCTAAGAAAAGTAGTGGGTGTGAATGTGTGATTGTGTTTGGGGCTGCTGTAAACTGTGAATTTATAGTGAGTTGTTGAGTTAGGGTTGTGGGGGGATACGGGCATACATATTTGAACCGACCATATTTGACCCGAACTCGGTCCACACTTACCGGGTGGACCATTTCTAGATTTATATATAGGGTTAATTAGACTAAGTTGTTTTCAGTTCACTCCTTAAAGTATTTATTTTATTTTATTTTATTTTTTTCATTCCGATCCTTTTAACTTTAATTTGTTTTTAGTTTAGTAATTCCATCCGTCCAATATCATTATTAGATTTAGGGATTGAGATTATGTGCAATAGCTAGTTCAAAAAGTTGAAAAAGTTAAGGGTAAAACAGTAAAACACAAAAACTTTGAAACATTGTTAAAATGTTTTTTTATTCAAGGGCTTAGATTAAAGTTCGCTTTTTAACTTTCAAATCTAAACTTTTAAAAAAGTATTGCATGGAATCTCAATCTTAGATGTAGTATGTTTTTCACATTTCAAATGACGTCAACTCGTGTAATGCACGGAAAAACTTGTCTAAAACACTCAAAATTATATGTGTACATTTTTTAATTAAATGATTCATATATATTTTAGGTTAAATTACAAATTACATTGTCTAAATTTGACTTTTTTTTTAATTTAATCATTTTTTTTTTCATTTGTTTCCAATGTAGTCTTTCCAAAACTATTCAATTAGAGCCTAGCTATATAGTTTTCTTGCTAAAAAACCACACACATTTATTTCTATACTTTATGGCCATTCTTTTATTTTTGTAAGTTCTTCTTTGCTAAAAAAGTTAAAAATGAAATTCTCATCAGTCAATCATGAGAAGTAGTTCAATTGGTTCGGTTTTGGGTGTACTTCCCAATGGTCACTAATTCAAGTCTCCTCAGGGCCACATACCCAAGATAAAGCCTTACACGTCTATCGTGGTATACGTGGCTAGTAAGGTGTTATGTGTCCCCTTAGGATTAATCGAGATGCGTGTATCTACGGAATGCTGACTCAGACACCCAAGGTTATTAAAAAAATTAAAAAATCTCATCAGTCCAATGTTATGATACCGTAGCCCATTTTAAACTCTCACGAACTCTTATCATCATCTTGAGTGAAATGGCCATTCTATATTATTAGTTAACTAAAATGACAGTATCATAATGTTTTGTAAAAATTACATTTTAAACCCTATAGTTTAGGTGGTATAACAAATTAAACCCTAAAGTTTCAAAAGTAACAAATTAAGCCCCAAAGTTTCAAAAGTAACAAATTAAACCTTCAAGTTTCAAAAAGTAACAAATTAAACCCTTATTTTACTTATATAGGTTGTGGTTTAAGTTGTTACTTTTTGAAACTTGAAGGTTTAATTTGTTACTTTTGAAACTATGAGGTTTAATTTATTACTTTTTTTAATTTCGGATTTTAATTTGTTACTTTTGAAACTATAGGGTCTAATTTGTTATACCCCTAAACTGTAGGGTTTAAAATGTATTTTATACCTTAATGATTTTGTTTGCTGAAATTGTGCCATTTTATTGAGTTTGAGGATGTATAGGTTGGTTATAATAATAATAATAATAAGATATATAAGCTGGGGATTGTCATTTGATTGGTTGCTTTGAAATTTATTTATTTATTTATTTTCTTTTTTTTAATCCTCTGTATTTGGTTACCAAATAATTGAAAGGAAAAATAAAAGAAAAGGATCACATCAGCATTTTTGGATAGTGAGCCAGAGGATGAAAAGGATCACATTGAAACGTGTTTAAAAAATAATAAAGAATAAATTGACACAATTTTTTTTCTTTCTTCTAAGAATCAGAATGAAACTAGTCTTAAAAGTTAAAAGTTGAGTACCAAAAAGATGCCTCACTTGACGAAGTTGGGATATACCAACCACTTGAGTTACATCTTTCCAGTCTCTTGATATGAAACAAAATATGGTTTGTATGTTAAAAGAAATCATTATTTTAATTTTACAAATATAAAGTGTAATTTATTATTATAAAGGTTCTGTATGCAAAGCACACATGTTATAGTATTAATCAATAATAATAAATAATTAAATTCTACAAAATCCCCATAATAATAAATCATTAAATTCAGAGCAGGTGAAAGATCTTTGAATCAAATCTATCCTTTAATGAAGAGCTTTGTTGTATATAAATAGAAACCTATATCCTCTCTTTATCATGTAGAAGAAATAAGGAAAAGTGGTCTATATCATGGATTTGATAAACGAAAGCATTGAGGAAATTAATATAAAAATAATGAAGGTAGAAGATAAGTTGAAACAACGAAGATCGTGGCTTAATGTTATAAAGCAACGTGAGAAAAGAAATAGCATGGATCCCAGAATCGTGAATCGATGCAGAGAAGATCAACGGAGTCAACAAAGTGATATAGATTCTCTTGAAAAAAAGAAGGGCAAATTGCTTGAGAAACGAAAGAAGCTTGCCGAATTAGCATTTAAGCATAAAATGAGTGATAATTTCCCCCTCACTTGGAGCTCCTCTAAAAATATCAACTAATTAGTCAGTGAATTCCATATTTTTTCAGTGGAAGAAATGGTACAGATTACCAAAGAAAAATAAAAAGCAGAGGATGTTTATATCTTTATTTAGGCTCCATATTCATTGTTTACTCGTCCCCCATATTTGATTACTTTAATTATTTGTGTAGTTGGAAATAATATAGCAAAAAAGTAGTAGTTTCTTTTCTTCTTTTTTTATTTATTTTAACCAACCAAAATTTTCTTAAGTGTTCACCCAATTTTTTAAAGTTTGTTCCGATGACGGTTTCGATTTACATATTGGAACATAATTTCAGTACCAATTTAATTTGATGTACTATTTTGTATATGCGTATTAGGATTAAGGTTCACCTAGTGTAACTCATTGTTTATTTTACACCATTCTATAAATTTTTTTATTTTTTTATTGGATAAATATTTAAAAATTCACTGTTTGACCATAAGTTTTCGTTCTTCTTAACACACACACCAACTTTCGCACTAATGAGATCTAATTTACTATTCGAATCATAAACTTGTATATTATATATAATTTTAAAATACAAAAGAAAACTATCGTTCAAAATTATTGACACTCCGTTCCAAAATAATTGTCCAAACTCAAAAAATAGAATGGAGTGTGAATTATTTTGAGAATTTTGGAGGAGTGTCATTTGTTGAAAATAGGTAACGAGTCTAGTTTTACCAAATATTATCCTTGGGTTTTTTCACTTCTGGGTTCTTTCTACTGAATCTGCCTTTTTTTTTTTTGTTAAGTTGATTGCGTTTAGGATTTTAATATATTTTGCTTTTATCAATTTGATTTAATGGTGGTTGGGTTCTTTTCTTTTACTGTTTTCTTGGTCCTTTTGCTTCAAAATGTATTGCAGTATTGTCTTTCCACACCAATGGCTCTTGTTGTTTCACGATGGTATTTGTGGTGGTTGTGACTTGCTATGGAGGTCGGTATCTTGGTAGAGAGATTGGGTTGTTTGGATACAAGAAGAAGTCAGATTTGTTCAAGTGTTTGATATCTCAGATTATGAGCGGTTGCTGATGTAATCTTTTTATAATTAGTTTACGCTTTTTTATTGGACCACTTGGACCCTCCAAATATCAACCATGCACTTCAATTTTTTTTTTTAGTAATATTATAGGCAAAATATTTCACAACAGTTAAGTGGAAAATATTATAGGCAAAGTATCAGTTTTTAAATCACAAATAGACAACTTGTAAATGGATCAAACCACATGTGGGCAAACTGTACTTTCTCCTATTTTGAATTACTATTAACATCACTATATTATTTACCATTCACAAGTTTACACATTAACAACTGTGAATTTTTTTTTTGTAAAATTTTGTATTTTTTTTTTTAGGTCGAAATGACACTAAAGTCTTGACCATAATCATTTTTTTTTTAATAATCTTGAGTGTCCGGACGAGAGTATTTCGACATTACAAGCACCTCGACTAATCCCAACATTCCGAAGTCTCGACCTTCATCATTGTGCATACTTGAGCGTGATGATATGATTACACTTGGGAGCCACGAGACATTATGTGTGCAATTTATCAAATTAAAACAACGGTGGTGGGCCTGGTGGCTTTACTTGTTTGGGTTCACTCTTTTGAGCCTAAAAAGATGAAGCTCTCTTGCCTTTATTTGGATTGGGGAATTTGGTGGGCTTTTTTTGGTCGATGTGCACTAGGAGAAGTATTGGGTCTGTGAAATAGCTACAAAGCGAGCAACATGGGTGTACATTGAACTCACCAACATTTTATCTCAAAAAAAAATTCACCAACCTCATGTTTCAGCCTTTCAGGTTGATTTTTTATTTTTTATTTTTTCTTCGTGGATTGATAGGTTGGAAGTTAAATTGTGTTTTTATCTTTAGACCGCATTCAAACATTTATCTAATTGGGCTCTAACTCCTCTTTATTTAAAATTTATGTTTTTCTATAACTGCTTGGTGAACCAATATATGATGTTAGTTTCTCTATAAAATACTTGGACACATGTTATATCTCTTTTGCCACATTTTTTTAAACTAATTATTTTATAGAAACATTATTTGGATTGAAAAATACCTTAAACTCAGTCTAATTTGACCCATACACACACCAAATGATCAATGTACTTCTTTTTGATCAGTAAGGCAAAATGTCTTTTAACAACGTAGATAGAGATGTGACAAAGTTCTTGACTATATTTGTTTATTTATCTATTTTCTATTTTCTATTGTTTAAAGTTTTAATGCACTTCACAAACAAGAAGCCATCTTCATTTAAGTTCTTCGGGGCCAACATAAAAAGGAGAGTTGGTTTGTGATCTGTGATTTACGGGTTGAAAGCTTTTGAGTTCTAGAGTCTACACTTCAAAATGGAATTCTCTAAATGTTTGGAAGAGAATTCTCTATGAGTTACTATAACATATTATTACGACTTTCACAACGACATATTTCTACTTATATGTAATCTTGAATTAAATCCCGTCTACATTGAAGAGATAGGATTTAAGGGAAGGAATAATGTTATCTATTATTACTTAATTATATTGTCAATGAACCTCTAAAAAAGAAATTAAAAATTTTTAAAATCAATGGACCTCTAGAAAATAAATTATGAAAATTTAAAATTTTATGTGTGAATCTAACACCACCACCCGCCCCCCTCCCACCCAAAAAAAAAAAAAAAAGAAGGAAAAACAAAGAGGAATGCAACAAACTAATTTCGAAATTATTGCACTCTTATCTAATCAGATTATTTTGAAATAAACTCTGAAATTTTCAGTCTTACTCAATAAATAATTGATAAATGATAAATAGGAGTGGAGAATCGGTCACAGAGATCCCAAAATCTTCTATTAAGAAAAGAACTTTAGATCCTTCTGTGAGTATTTTCTTAACTTGAGATATTTTCAATAGTCTTCCAATGAAGAAGAATAGAGAAGCTCCAATTGAAGTCCTTTCAAGGCACTCCACGACGAAGCTCTACTCAATACCAAATCTTGGACCATCATTACCAGCACACAATTTTCAGCCTATTTGAAGTGATCCTTGTTGATTGCAGCCACTTTTGCATTCAATTGTGGCGGTTTCGAAACATCAAGAGATCTTCTTCTAAGTGCATGCAGGTAACTTCAATTCTATATTGAGTTCTCTTATTGCTTGTATGTTTGCCATGTATTTTTTGTAAATAACATGATGAGGACGACAACATGGAAGTTCATGTGCAAAAAATTTAATAAAGCATGAACCATTAAAATTGATTTTAATGCAAACCATGTTTCTTTGTGCATTGATATAATATGATTCTTGGCCAAACTTTATCCTAGGTGACCAATTTTAATCGGGTAAAACGAGGTGCTTAACACCTTCTTGTTTTGTAACCAAGCCCCCGAGTCTAGAATTGAAGGTTCTTAGATTAACTCTTTTATTTGATGTAATTTCCTGTTAATTGATTGTAACAAGGAAATCATCAATTTTTTTCTCCTAGATTGTATCTAGGAAACAATATTCATGTAATTATACAAATTCAATTGAATAAAAATAGGAAATGCGTTCTTTGAGGAATTTCTTATTTTTTTCCCTTTAAAATAAAAATAAATGGCAACTCCATTTACATGTCCAATCACCTTCAATCTAGAGTGATAATCAATCGTCAGTTAGGTCACATTTTGAGGCCCACTTGACCTTTTGATCATGATTCTCACACAATTGTGATCTTCAACTAGGATTCAATACAATACAATGAAGGTAGTGTTTAGTGTTGCAGGTTAAGAACAAAAGCTTCTCAATGATTCTTGAAAAATTAACGGATTGAGAATTTGCTAGTTACTCGAGACACTAGGATCTCAAGCTCTATGCTCTTATACCAAGATGATGCAGACTATTCTAAGAGAGGTTAGAGAATAGAATTAGTTTGGGAAAAAAAAAGTTGTCTTGAGCAATATCTAGGTGATACAAAACCTTTGCATAAAGGAATCCACTCTATAGAAAATAGCTTAAAGCCTTGCAAAATGCATCAAATTCATTCACTGATTCTATCAATTACATGCTGCCAGGTTAATTTATATACCTTAGCTAAATGAAATCTAATTGGTTAAGCTATTACAAGGCTTAATCCCATTGGTTAAGACAAGCTAAGAGCTTATTGATTGTAACTGATTCTACTAACCTCTAACTAGTTCCACTAACTTAAGCTCCAGGATGTCATAAACGATTTGTAACTAACTCATGCTAAACAATGCTTTTCTCATTAAGTTGCTTGAGGTGGTGTTTGGATCCTCTACTTAAAAATGATTTCATGGATTTTTATGCATAGAATACATTTTGCAAAAAATCTGAGGTGTTTGGTTGGGATTTTGGAAAATGTAAAGTGCGTTTCTGCCTAGAATGCATTTTACAAATTTTCATTTTTAGAACAGAAGTCAGAATCCAAAATATTTTGGATTCTGATTCTAGTTTCTACTTTAAATTTTTGCTAAAGTAAATGGGACCCACTTACACCAGCATTTATCTCTTTTTTTCCTCGCTTAATTTTTCTCTTTCTTTCTTTTATTTTCCTTCCCCCTCTTTTGTTCCCTACTTTTTCTCTTTCTTTCTTTTATCTTTGAAAAAGTATTCTCATTTGTCTATATTTTTTTTATTATATTGTTCAAATTTTATAAAAGTGTGTGTAAGGAAATGTGCACAAATCATGACCCATTTTTTTTTATTAGTAGACATTAATTTAAATCACAACGTAATACTTTATTTATTTATTACATTGTTAATTTTGTATTGGTAGTAAATGTATTTTTAGCCTTGTATTGAGATATTTAAAAAAAAAAATTGTTAATTACATAATGTATACTAATAATATATTATTTAATAGGAAGAATGCATTCTTTAAAATATCAACCAAACACAATTCCTTTTAGCATAATCACTTCTTATAAATAATTTCAATATTTTACCAAACGCACTATTTTCAGCAAAATGTATTCTTGAGAATGCATTCCCAAAATAGAGGATCCAAACACAGCCTGAATCTGAGCTTGTGTTTGTATCCTCTACTTAAAAGTGATTTCACGGATTTTTATGTATAGAATGTATTCTGCAAAAAATCTGAGATGTTTGGTTGAGATTTTGGAAAATGCAAAATGCATTCTGCCTAGAATGCATTTTGCAAATTCTCATTTCTAGAGTAGAAGTCAGAATCCAAAATATTTTGGATTCTGATTCTAGATTCTACTTTTAATTTTTGCTAAAGTAAATGGGACCCACTTATAACAGTTTATTACTCGAACAACTCTTTTTTCCCTTACTTAATTTTTCTCTTTTTTTTTTTTTTATTTTCCTTCCCTCTCTTTTGTTCCATACTTTTTCTCTTTTTTTGATGTGTTTCCTATTTTTTTCTTTCTTTCTTTTATCAAAAAAAATTTGAAAGAGAAAAAACTAAATTGGTTTTATTTGTATGTTCACTTTGTTTGGTGCAAAGTGTAGAATTGTGAAAATTTATTTAGAGGATATCTATGATATTTTTTATCATAAAGGGTTTGTGTATATCTCTATTGCACATACAATACACATTTCTCTATATTTTTTTATTACATTGTTCAAATTTTATAAAAATGTGTGCAAGGAGATGTGCACAAATCATGACCTATTTTTTTTTTATTAGTAGACATTAATTTAAATCACAACGTAATACTTTATTTATTTATTACATTGTTAATTTTGTATTGGTAGTAAATGTATTTTTAGCCTTGTATTGAGATATTTAAAAAAAAAAATGTTAATTACATAATGTATACTAATAATATATTATTTAATAGGAAGAATGCATTCTTTAAAATACTAACCAAACACAATTCCTTTCAGCATAATCACTTCTTATAAATAATTTCAATATTTTACCAAACGCACTATTTTCAGAAAAATGCATTCTCTTTTCAGCAAAATGCATTCTCTAGAATGCATTCCCAAAATAGAGGATCCAAACACAGACTGAATCAATGATAAACAGTAAAGTGGTGTAAGTGGTGAGTACATGTGAAAACTAATAACAATTTAACACTTAAGCAATATTGTGAAAATGTTATGAAAACTCATTACTCTTAAAAAAAATGATGATTCACTTTAAATTTCTTCAACGATTTGGGCACACACAAGGGCGGAGCCAGAAAAAAAAAAATTTAGGGTGGGCTAATTGCAAAAAAAAAAATTCTTGACTAGGCTAATTGCTTAATTTAGGTAATTTTTATTTTATTTTTAAATATAGGTAAAAATATATATATATATACCTTGGTTGGGCAACAGCCCAGCCTACCTATAACATGGCTTCGCCATTGGCACACAATGGAGTTTCAGGTAAAACTTGTTAAGGAATGTATCTCACATTGTTTAGAAGTATTTTACTATTGTTATTGTTATCATATAAATAGGACCTCATAACATATTGTAATATACACAATAAATAATGTGGACGTAGACCATAATGCCGAACCATGTGAAAACCCTAGCCTCTTCTTTGTCTCTATCTCAATCTCTTTCATTTTATATTTCCTGTTATTTTCCATTAGATTATAGTTTTCTACATGGTATCAGAGCCTTGGAGCTCACACGATTCACTTTGATCCAGTGACATTGCTTCCACACTTATCTCTCTCATGCACCTATCTCTCTCCATCATCACTGATCTGGAAAAAAAAAATCCCCACATATTTGCATTGCACAGTGCAAATCAAACAACCACCATCATCCTTTTTGCAACTAAACACCCCCCCCCCCCCCCCCAAAAAAAAAAAAAAAAAACGGATCAAAAGGCTCGAGTTTGCTGTCGCCGCTGAGCTCTCCTTCATGGTCTGCATCACAGTGCCCATGGAGCACTGGTCCCACCAGCCTTCACTAGCACCGCACAATGCCATATCACCTCCATGAAGTCTCCATCACCATCATTAAGATTGACAACACCCCTGGTCATATGTGTGTGATCCAGATCTCAGTTCTTCGATTAGTCCGAGGTGATCTCTATCTGATTTGTTTTATTTTTGCTGGCTTCTGTCAATACCTGCAAGGAAGGAACAAAAAGATGGTGGATGTGAGAAACAAAAGCAATATGGCATCATGTTGGTCTGTGAAAAAATAAAAAATAACGTGAAAGTGTTTCTTTGGTGACAGAAGAAGCTACAGCCTTATGGTCCACACGCTTTAAAAAAAGAAAAAAAAAGGCTGCGACTAGTAAGAAAATAAAAAGGAATTCAAGATTTAAAATTTGATTAAAAAAAAAAAAGGAAAGAAAAAGCAGCGCTAGTAATGAGAGAAAAAAAAAAAAAAAATTTGAGATTGAGCCACTGAACTGAGATCCGAGCCAAGTTCATTTTAAGATTAGACCCTCTAAGTTATTGAGCTGCGATCCTAGCCAGTGAGTAATGATTTGATCAAACCAAGCCAAGATCCAAGTCATTAAGCCAAATTTCAAGCCACCGAGCCTCTAAGCCGAGATCCGAGCTATTGAGTTGAGATATGAGCAAAGCCGAGTTTTTTGAATTTTATTTTGTTATCAAACTCAAGTTTTCATTAAAATTATACCTTGAGTTTGAGGGAGAATATTAAGGAAGGTATCCCATATTGTTTAGAAGTATTTTACTATTGTTATTGTTGTCCTATAAAGAGGGCCTCATAACATATTGTAATACATACAGTGAATAATATAATTAGAGCCTATTAGGCCATATCTTATAGACGTAGGACATAGTGCTGAACCACGTGAAAACCCTTGTCTCCTCTCTCTACATCTCAATCTCTTTCATTTTATATTTCCTGTTATTTTCCATTAGATTATAGTTTTCTACAAAAGTTTGGATGTTTGGTTACTCCACCGTTTTATAGATTATCAAGTGCTTAATTTCACTAATAAGCAGGGCCGACCCAACCTTTAAGCGAGTTAAACCATCGTTTGAGGCCCCCAAAAAATTAGAAAACCCCATTGTAAAACAAGTCCCCAAATTATAATAAACAAAAGCCATAGAGCCCCAGTTTAAAGGAATTTTGGGTAAAGAAAAAGGAAAAAGGAAAAAAAAAAAAGTGAACCCATATCTTTCTTTCTCAATCAAGCCCATCTCTCTCTTCATCTGCTTCTTTCTTCTCCTCAGCTGCTCGGCTCCACTGACCAGTGTTTCTCAGTTCTCCACTTTTGTTTCTTCTTCTTCTTCTTCTTTTTCTCTCTCTCTCTTTTAACTTTTTAGTTCTATTTCCGTGTGAAGCCCACTTGAGCTGACAACTTTAAGATATTTTGTATTCTCCACTTACCAAGCCACCCACATGACCACTTCTTGTCCTCACCTAATATATTTTAAGAGTTTGATTTGTATTTTTCGTTAACTGCATTATTATTTTTATTATGAGCAATGCTATAGATATAATATTTTCATAACAATTTTACAATAATGCTGAATTGAAAATTTTTTATTAGTTCTCATCTGGACCACCACTTAATGCACTTTATTATTTATACCATTCACAACTTGACATTGCAATATTATTGTGAAATTGTTGTGAAAACTTTGTGTCTGTAGTTTTATTGTTTTTAGTATTGGGCTAATATAAAGGGTTAGTGATTAGGTTGTAATATAATATAATTTCTACCTTCAAGAAAATATTTTAAGTATATATATAATTCAATAAATATATAAAATAAGGATAACCCCAAACAGTATACCGTTTGAGACATTGAGTACTAGTGTTTTTTTTATTTTTTAGTGAGATCTACAAATTATGTAGGTGCCAAAATGCAAGTGTGATCAATAATTAGCAAAAAGAATGAAATTTCTACAACAAAATTTCATAAATATTAATTTAATTTATTGAGTGGTCAAAAATCCCAATTTAAGATTTCACTTGAGGCCTCCAAAATGTATGGGTCGACCCTGCTAAAAGTTAAATAGAAGAGTATCTATATAAGTTTATTATGATTGAATAAACATTTGGATCTATTATTGATATCAATCTTATTTATAGGTACTAATCTCAACAGGTGACGACGTTGGCAGTTAAAATTTGGATCACAATCTATTATTGATATGACAATCTTATTTATAGGAATGCATTCTCTAATCTCATGCACTAGAATGGTGACGACGTATTTTAAAGAATGGTATACATTATGTTAAAATGTACCAATGAATTAACAATGTAATAAAGAAATAAAGTATTACGTTTATTTAAATTAATTTACAAAAAAAAAAAAAAAAAAAAAAAAAAAAAGGTCATATTTGTGCAATCTCTTTGCACACATTTTTATAAAATTTGAACAATGTAATAAAAAAAATATAGAGAAATGTGTATTGTGTGTGCAACAAGATATATACAAACCATTTATGATAAAAGAAAGAAAGAGAAAAAGTGAAACACATCAAGAAAAGAGAAAAAGTAGGGAACAAAAGAGGGGGAAGGAAAATAAAAGAAAGAAAGAGAAAAATTAAATGAGGGAAAAAAGATCATTCGAGTAATAAACAATGACTTTAGCAAAAATTAAAAGTAGAAGCTAGAATCAGAATCAAAAATTTTGGATTCTGACTTCTACTCTAGAAATGAGAATTTACAAAATGCATTCTAGGCAGAATGCATTTTGCATTTTCTAAAATCCCAACCAAACACCTCAGATTTTTTACAGAATGCATTCTATGCATAAAAATCCGTGAAATCACTTTTTAGTAGAGGATCCAAACACAGGCTAAAGATGATGGATGCAGCGGCGCATGTCTATATTACATTGTCTTCTCAAGAGGACTCATATGTCTTATTTGGTCAACAAGCTTATCAAGGTTATTATAAGAAGATCCACCAACCTCAACTGATCTCTTTGCCATTCTCCCAAACACAACTGCTTTCTTTCTTGCTTTCAACCCCTTTTCTCCTCCCATCAACTCCTTCACTCCTTCACATATTACTTCGCGTCTCACTATCACTTGGTCCCTCTTAAAGTTCGGAACTTGGACTCCCACCTTGAGTTCCTCCACCAAATACTTGGCATTCACGTGCTGCTCAGCTTCCAAGGGCCACGCCAAAATTGGAACTCCAACTGACAAGCTTTCCAAAACTGAGTTCCACCCACAATGACTCAAAAACCCACCAATTGCTTCGTGGGCCAAGACCCACCTTTGATCCACCCATTCTCTCACAATTAATCCTCTCCCATCACCATTGACTCCACATGGTGGATTCCAATTCTTTGATCGGACGATCAAGAAGTAATCATGTCCTGACAATTCCAACCCATATGCCAACTCATCAAGCTGAGCCTCTGACAAATCAGCCAGTGACCCAAAAGACACGTATATTACTGAATTTTCTCCCACTTTCTGGTTTAACCATTGGGCCCAAATCGTAGATGGGTTTGGCCCAATTTGATCATATAGAAATAAAGGACCAACACACCAAACCTTTGTCTCATTTCCATACATGGATTCCAGTGAAGAAACATGGTCTTTTTCTAGCTCAAAAAAGCTATTGGCAATCACACCCCAACTTCCAATATCAGATTTTTCAGCGTCCAAAAAGAACTGAGAAATATTAATATCAGCCTCCCTTGTTGACTTTGGCAAATCTTGTTTTGTGACTGTGAACCCAAGTTGCACTCCTTTCACAACCAATGGTATTTCATCACTCTCTACTTCGTACGTTTGGTGAATCAACAAAGATTTCTTTATTGCCATTGGAAGCACTCCCATACCATGAAATACAAACCTAGGAATACCAAAGACACGACACGACTCGTTTGTCCAACCTAAGAATGAATCAGAAAAAACACAAACCGGAGGGTCTTGGACTTTGGACATGTCTTCCAAGGTTTTCTCAAAAGGTTGCTGAAGTAGTTTTGTCGCTTTAAAGAATTGAATGAGATGGTCACGTGAGAGCTGGGACATGTTTTCACAGCCTTTGGGAAGGCCTTGAACTTGAGGGAATGAAATTTCTTTTAGATGGATATTTGAGAATTGAGATGTGTATGAACTAATAGAAGAGGCATTTGATGGAGTAGTGAGGATTGTTACTTTGAAGCCACGGCGAGAAAGCAGTTTTGCAAGGTCAAGAAGTGGGATGGTGTGGCCTTGAGCCATGAAGGGGAAGACGAGTATGTGGGAATTTGACGCCATTAGAGAATTGAAACTCTTTTACACTTCTTACGTCTATACATTCCAATTAATATAGCATTTTATATATATATACAGGCCCTTTCTTTTCTCCAATTTTTTTTGGGTCAAATTTCTTGCTAAATATGTTATTTTGTATTTAGTTCTCTGATTCTACCGAAAATTTACTTCCAAATTGAGACAAAAACAGGATTCTCTTACACTCTCTCGTATTATTAATTTTTAATCAAAGATTTGATTCCATTGTTTGCCTTTCTAGGCTTTGATTATAAGGATCCCCTTAAATTTTTCCCCAATTAGGCATGATTGATGAGTAATTACAATGTCGTAGTATTCTTTCATTTCACATAATAATAAGTCATATTAATTAACTTTAGGGTGAGTTTTTCTCATTTATATGAGAGAAAAAAACACTATTTTTTTTTTTTTTTTTTTTCTCATGACAAATCAATTCTCTAATTTCCTTCCATATATACTTTATTTAATTAAATTTATTCTTTTAGGGAGTCTCCTGTTTTAAGAATGATGACAAGACACAACAATCACGTTGGATTTTATTTTATTTTTTTTTAAGATAGAATTGTATTGATAGAAGAAAATAACAAATATGTTAGTAAGAAAAGAGAAAATAATTTTGTACTCACAGAACACAATAAATGTGTACTCCCTCCTCTAAGATGAATGGTGAGTCTCACTATGAATGTAATTAGTAAGACCTACCATTTATGTGAGAGAAAAAAGTATGCATTTATTATGTTCTGGAAGTACTTAATACTTACTCAAAGAAAATGGGGAACTTCCCAACCTAAGTAGATTGGGTATCAAAACAAAAAGCATTATATGCAAGTCTAGTGGCTAGAAGATTTGAGGATTTGGTAGGCTTATGCTATTGCAAGGTAATGGACTCACTGAATCTGTTTCGTGCTTGCACAAGTAGGATGCCATAAGTTAAGAAACTCGGCTCCGAGGATATATTAGATCATGTAGCTGTTGGGATAGATAACCCTCTGTAGTAAGAATCCTGAAACCCATGTCCATCACAAGGGTAATCCCTCAAATTATAGTGAGGACTAAACTCTTATCAGTAGATTTACCTAGATGTTCTTTCACACACATAATCGCTAGCAGAGAACCATTAGCGTCTCCAATTAAGGTGCCAACTCTAGTTCAATTCCGATCCATGCTCCTCATGTGGAAACAAATGAGGTCAAAGTTTTTGTGCGAAAACTATGTAACCTTTAGTGCCAAAAACGACTGGTTTAAGTTTTGGTGCGAAAACAAATTGAAAAACACTTTTGGTGCTAAAATGCTTCGAACCAAAATTTTGGAGTGAATGAATTTGGTTGAAGTTTTGGAACAAAAATGAGTAGGATCCTAGGAGTAACTTTTTGTGCCAAAATGACTTAAGTGTAACTTTGGTTAAAAAAACAAGTCAAAATAACTCTTGGTGTGAAAATTCATGATCAAACTTTCGGTGTGAAAACGAGTGAGGTTGAAGCTTTGGCGCAGAAATGACGCCAATTTTCATCGATTTCCACATCCCATTGTTATGTAAAATGAAAGTAAAAGTCTAAAAAATGAAAAATAAATATATAGAGAGGGATAAGGTAGACAATGCATTAAGGTAGGGAGGGAGTATCTTGTGTTTCCGCTATATACATCTTCCCCCTCACAAGCAAGTGGGACACGTGTGTGTCCCACTTGATTGTGAGGGGAAAGATATATACAGCGGAAACATAAAATCATTTTTCCTAGAAGGCTCTCTGCCACATGTAACACTTACACTCCGTTTGGAAGGGGGGAAAGGAGGTGGAATGGAAAAAAAAAAGAATATTTTAAGCTGTTTGGAAGTTTAAGTAGGAGGGAATGGAAAGGAATGGAAAGACCATTCCCTTGTTTGGGAGTTTAAGAAAAATGAAGAACACTCATTCCTCCCTATTCCCTCCAAATCCCAAATTTTCATTCCCCCCAAAATTGGGAGGAATAGGAGGGAATGGATTTAAGTTTAAATTTTTTCACCAAACGTCCCATGCCCGATTTCCACATCCCATTGTTATGTAAAATGAAAGTAAAAGTCAATTTTCTTAAAAATGAAAAATAAATATATAGAGAGGGATAAGGTAGACAATGCAATAAGTATTATTCTATAGTAGGGGGCTCTCTGCCACATGTAGCGAACCTAGAGGAGTTGTAAGGATTTTCCTCACTTATGACTCAACGTTCAATCACATTTAGGTGGTATAACTGTGTAGGCAGTATCCACTTGGCATTTGGTCAAGTGGTGTCCCCGCCTCCCCCCTAATCCTTGATTGACCTATCAAACCCTTGATTGACCCTATCATTCTATTAGGTTGTGTGTATGATCCCCTGATACAAATTAGATTAAGGATTTGTGCCTTAAGAAAAAAAAAAAAAAAAAAAAAAAAAAAAAAAAAAAAAAAAAAATGTTGGTGATGTGAATTAATATTTACCATTATAAAAAAAGAGATATCTTCATACAAATTCAACATATTGTACAATTAAAAAAAAAAAGAAAACAGACGTAAATACATTCTCTCACCTTGCTTTTGGCAAACACATGCTCTGTTTTATTACCACTAGCCACGCTTGGCTTTCAATTCTAACATGCTATACAACTTTATTCTTCTTCTTTCCTTTGATGAATGCACGTACCACTCTCTTTGCAATAGAAACAGAGAAACCCTTTCTCCTTCTGGCGTTACCTATACCTTCTAAGAGAATTCATAGATAACACATTGAAAAAACTCTACTCAGAAATGAGACGGAAAACCAGAAGGTCCAGAACTTTACTTGGAATCGTTCTTGGAAACTTCGATGTTTTTGCTGGGTATGTCTTCCTCTTCAGCTCTTATAAGTTATAAGTTATATCCATCAATCTGCCCCCTAAAAAAAAGGTTTAAAAAAATAATTGCATATCAAACACACTGAAATATTATCTAAGAAGAAAGTTCTTTGTCCCAGAAAAGCTCCCTCAAAGAGACGAATGAAGCCAAAATTAATTCAAAAACGTCTTTTTTTAAAGATTATATATGTGGTGGTGTTAATTTCTTTAATCTCTAATTTTATTTCTTGGATTGATTTGCAGGCCCGTGATTAGTATTCTTTATCCTATGTAAGTAGATTTTTTTTCCTTCTTCTTCTTCTTCTCTCTCACACTTTGTTTTTTATCTATATTATCTGTTAGGCAAGTATTTATTTGTAAGATATGTACATAGAATTAAATCAATTTGTGATTTTTATTACATTGTCAATAATACGTTAATTGAGGTCAAAATTGATTATTATTCAAATAATATTGATTTTTTTTTTTTTTTTTTTTTTTTTTTTTTTTTTTTTATCATTAATTGATTATTTATTTTTTTATTTAGATATAAAAGGGAGAGAGAGAGAGATATAAAAATTGATTTATTTATTTATTTTTTTCTGTATTCAATACTATATATATATATATATAGAAAAAAAAAAAAAAAAAGTATATATATAATAGATTTTTTTTTTTGATTGAATATATATAATAGACTTAATGGTTGACATATGAAAGCTTGAATTAAGTGCAATTGATATTCCTTGATTCAAGTCACAATCTAAGGCTGACCAAGGTAATGCTAACATCTATTATGGGCACTTTACTATGCTTATTGGTGTTCTCACTCCTAATAAAGGAAAATATATTTATTTACCAGATGCGCCTCAATTATAGCAATCGAGACTGGGTCTCGGAATAGGGTTCGGCAATGGCTTTCTTATTGGGTTCTGCATTCCATGATCACACTCTTCGAGCTCAGCTTTGCCAAAACCCTAAAATGGTAAACATCATTGCCATTTGTCAATGTAATTAATAGAGTTTTCTTTTGGTTTTGATTTGTTTTATTGGTCGGGAAGCAGACCTTTTATATATATATATATGGCACCGTTAAAGAAGTTTAATTTTTTTTTTTTATAAGTTAAAAGAAGTTTAATTTTATCAATAAGTCTCAAAATCACATAAATTTTCATAATTTTGATCACAACTTGTTAAGATGTACTATGTTGATTGGTAGAAAATAAAAGTAGTTCTAAGAATGGACCACGGTGGAATAACTGTTAACCACTCACAAGATAGTACACCACTAAATTGTAGCAAAAATTGTGCCTAAAATTGTGATTGTAGCCTCGTACGGAGCGTTGCCTTTGTACTTTGAGATTTTCAGTTAATTTTGTTCATTAATTCTTAAAGAACTAGGTCATATTAGAGACTAAAAAATAAAAAATAAAAATGTACTCTCTCGTACGTACTGTTTAAAAAAAATTGTCTGTTTTGCTTGAAACCTATTTGGCAGGATACCTATCTGGCCGTACACGAAGCTGATTTTGATCTGTTGGTTGGTCATTCCGAACTTCAGCAGTTTGATGAAGTACCTGGGTTTTTTGACATTGCGGTTAGTGTATGGGTTCTTCAGCGGTATTGCATATGTATATGAGCATTTTGTGAGACCTTTCTTTGTCAAGCACCGACTTGTTGGCGTCTGGCATGTCCCATTGAAGAGCTTCTTCAGCTGTAAGCTAGATGGCATTCTAACCACGTGGAAACATATATCTATTGAAGAAAATGGAGAGAAGCTTTAAATTTCAGAACATCATAAGGGCATGAGTGCATGACCATTAACCATAACCTCACAAAATTTGGGATATATGCGTTTTACATGCCTTTGAAGTTTAGAGTGCCATAATGAAAGTAGGGCTAAGCAAATTCTTTTTTTGGTAAGGAATGAGAAAATTCAATTTATAAATTTCTCAATGAATTCTTTCCAAAATTTTGTATTTTTGAGAACTAAAAAAAAAAAAAAAAGACTACTCTTTGCTATTTCGGTTGCTGTCTATAAGAAGGAATAGGATAAATAATTAAAATATTTTGACATTTGGGATGGCCAAAAATATTTGCTTTAATTGGGCTAAATTTATGTACACTTTTGTACAGAAAAACAATGCATACATAAATTTAGTGATTGAACTTGTACTTCGGAAATGGCTTTGTCAACCTGTTAGAGGCATTCTTGTTAATGCGAATTTTTGAAACAAATATGTCCCCTAATGAAATCCTTTCTCTAATCTTGTGATACTTCACATTAATATGTTTTTGCTATATACTTGATTCTTCGCCAAGTGAATTGCACTCTGACTATCATAATGTAGCACCACACTAACTTGTTTGAAATCAAGCTTATTAAGTGGTCTTTTAAGCAAACAACCACTCTGACTATCATAATGTAGCACCACACTAACTTGTTTGAAATCAAGCTTATTAAGTGGTCTTTTAAGCAAACAACTTCTTTTGCTGCCTCTATTACTACCATATATTTTGCCACTTGGAACAACTCAAGAATATGAATTGATAAATCATAAAGTTTAGGGTAAAGTATTGTTTTCGTCTCTAAATTTTGCATGAAGTTCGGTTTTCGTCCTTGAACTTTGAAAAATTCATTTTGAACATGAATTTTGTCCTTTTAAAAAGTGCAAATCAACACTGTATAATCATGTTGAGAGACGAAAAACGAACTTTTTCAAAACTTAGAGACGAAAAATGAACTTTTTAAACTTTAAGGAAGAAAACCGAACTTCATGCAAAGTTTAAGGACGAAAACAATACTTTATCCTAAAGTTTATTAACAAGAATTTAAAATTCATGTACTTGTTCTAATACATAAATATTATCAACCATTTTGAAGTCAAAGTGATTTTGAATGATAAATTGTTTGTACCTATTTTTTTGGATTTGTATTTTGCCTTAAGGCATTCCATATCTCCCTCGCAGACTTCAATGGAGTGAAAAGAGTATTTAATATTTGGACAAGGTTTGGCTACAAACCAGTTTGTAGCCAGTTTGCTACAACCCACTACGTGGCAGCTTATAAAATCATCCACACGTATTATTTAAAGAAGTCACATGACTCATTAAATATGTCATGTGACTAAAGTACATGTAGATGATCTTATTAGTTGTCACGTAGTAGGTTGTAGTAAGCTGGTTACAAACTGGTTTGTAGTCAAACTTTGTCCTTGATATTTTCCCTTACACACCCTTAATTGATTGCATCAGTGTCTTGAGAACTTGGTTCAGGAAGTGGCTACAAATTCGGATCCAACACATAGAAAATCTTTAATACAGTAATTAATAATTTCATCTTGTCTTGCCAACAGGTGAACATTGATCCATCAAAGCGATCTAACTTCACCAAAGCTTGATTCATCACTTTCAAAGTTGCTACTTCGTTCCCTCCTTCCATTTCTATCAAATATCATCTTAAACTTGTTGGGAATATTAGGAAAATGGTAAAACTTAGGTACAGTTCCTTAGGTTAGATATATTAGGTTCCCCAATTGAATTCAAACATATGGTTGCATTAACCAATAAAGCACAAACAATGTTATATTTTCCAAGAATATTTAAATTCAATGTGTTTAAATTCAATTAGGAATCTAATGTACTTGACTTAAGGAACTGTATCTAAGTTTTACCTTTAGGGAAAATCAATGGAAGAATGAAAAACAAAGTAGCTTAGAGGCATAAAAAGATTGCTTTCTTTTAGACAATATTTGTCTCTACTCGAATGAGTTTGCTAATGGTTGCAGACAAATTGTCTTGAAGACATAACTAAGTCAGGATTCTATAAATAAAAAACTTGGAGAATTATATGAATTTCTCTATATGGTGTGTAGAATTTGTAAATAATTGAATATGGATGTTTATTTATAAGCAATGTAAAATCACCAATAAAAAGGCATATTTGCTAATGTGTTAGGACGAATACTCTAAACGTTACAATAACCGTTGCTAGCCATTATAGACAAACAGATTCATTTCCCGTGTTTTTCTACAAAATTATGTAGAAAATGGATTTCTATAACTATCTGGCTCAAACGAAAATACATCTAACTCAAGTGAACTACCTTTTATTCTTACTCGAGCCTAACTCTTCAATAAATGTTTTGAAAAGTCAAACAGACAGTTCGCTCGTCCTCTCACCATCACTTCGGTGTAGCCGTGTAGGTCATTTTGTTCAAGCAAAAATGATTCTCACTAGAACGAGATTCTTAAATTCATTTTTATTGAATCTTGGAAGATTGTTCCATTCTTCCACCTTTAAATTAGAATCCCTCACATATTATTTGCAAACCACACCTTTAGGGAAGGAAATTTTGTGGCCTAAAATATGCTCTCTTTTATTTCACATATTATTTGCAAACCACACCTTTAGGGAAGGAAATTTTGTGGCCTAAAATATGCTCTGTTTTATTTGAAGGAGAAGGAATGATCCCAATCCTTTCCTTACCGGATTTTTGTCTTAGGTGCCAGGAAGGAGATGGGAATATTTCCCTTTTTTTTTTTTTGTAATCTTCCTCTGTCATTTTCAATGAATTCCACTGCTTACTTAGCCTAAAAAATAATAATAATAAATGTACAATGAAGCTCTGCTATTGAAATTTAGTAATACAGACAAGTTTGTCTTCATCAAAAATGATGACCATAACACATGCGAACTCTTCCAATGCCTTCGTCATGTATACGCGTAAAGCCCAACAGGCAACACGGGTATGTACTAATTAGGCATTTGAATAAATAATTGCACTACAACAGCCTTTGCCTGGTTGGCACCAGTTGTATGTCCCTAGTGCCAGCAATATATCATTGCAGTAAATCCACAAGAAAATCTAAGCTTGCTTGATCAATTCAACCAGTCTGTTAACACAAAATGTCCATCTGTACATACCATCAATTACGGAACAACAACAATCTATTCAAAAAACAAAATAAAATGGTCCAACATTTAAAACCCCAAGAATATATCAAAATTAGAATACGAAAAAGTACAGTGGAAAAATGTAGGAACTCATGCAAAGCGAGCTTGACCATATTTGATAATTAAAGCATGGGCTTATCAGCCTGAGAAGTCAAATGGGAAATTTTGACTCCTTTTTACCAATGTACCTTCTCAAAATCCCCCAAAGTCCAGTTTGAGCCCACATAACTATTGCCAAAATCCTGTTGTATCTAAGACACGGAATCATAGGACAGACCTTCCTAGTGATCCCCAAAAGTGCCTAGACAGCAAGTTGTTTTTGATGAGTGGAATCATCTTCATTGAAACAGCAGTGGAGCTTTAGTGGTCTCCCTAAATTTAGAGGAGTTTCTACTAAATGTAGAGGGGATTGGAGCAGCATTTCTCTTTGAAGATAAGAGCAGTAGGTGTAGAAAGTGGTGGGTGTCACATTTAATTGGAACCCCAAACCAAATAAGAAGTCCACCTCAAGAAAGTTCATTTCTTTGGTAGTGATTCCTCCAACTTTAGCATAGAAAGCATTGTTGTAATACCTGAAGAAAGAAACACAAACAAGATGAGAAATGAATAATAGAGTATCAATTTTTTTTTTTTTTTTTTTAATTACCAATTTTTTTGTTTCTCAATTTTCAGTTATTTATTTATATTTTTTTTTGTTACACCAAGGTGTCCCAAAACCATTTGGGTAAAGAATAAAGAATAATATATATGGATATTGGGTGCTTACAAGTATCTGCAAATCATGTGCATCTAATCATTATTAATTTGGAATGAAGTAATGCGAAAATGAAAAATTGTACACTATTTGACTATGTAATGTTGGTGCATGGGTTGAATTACTGGATAAGAGAATTAAGGGTCCTTTGGTGTTTGATTTAACAAAAATACAGACATTGATATTCACAAAGAACAAAAAAGAAAAAGAAAAATGAAGATTTAGCATATGGTTAAAGCTAGCATGCATTAAGTATGTGATTGGCTGACAACACAGCATAAGATCAGTCTAATCTTTAACCATGATTTGGTGCTTAAAAGGTAAGTTGTCTTGTTCCCATCATAAACACAAACACAGGTGGATAGTGTGCTTTTTAACAGAATGCATGGCCTTGAATAGGCAGCCAATGACACTTAATTGTCATGCACTCATGCTCATTACTTGCATTTTTTTTTTTTACAGCCCTACAGTCATTTTTCAGGCATGCTTTATTGGACAGAGACAGCAAGACCACGTCTTAGGTGGGCTGTCTGCTAAAAGACTGAGGTCTTCACGTTAGCTGTCTTCTTTCATCTTTGGGGTTGGTTGTTTTGAAGGGTTTGACTAACGAGACAAGGCCACGGCACATGTTTAAAGATAGCTATGTATCAGTATCGTGTGTCCTTTATATCATGTCCTGTGTGCCAATACATTGGACGGAAACCTTTTCAAAATTTGAAAGGGTGTTGGTACTTGGTATACCATGATTAAAATTTGTGCAATTTTAATTTTAGAGTGATTCTACTATATAAGTGTTAGAAATGATGTATTAATTTTAAACACAATTAAAACAAAAAGATAATTTAGGATTTTATGTTTTATGTGGTATCAATAGCATTAACCATCATCAGCTTGTAAAGACAAATGGATGTTTGAGTTTCGAGATTCACAAGATGTAGAATGTTTACTTATCTAAGAATGGATCAAGATCTTCTAGAGTTTTTAAGTTATTTTACCACATAGAGTTCTCTAAATCTTAACCTTTCTTTTTATAATAAATAATTTATGCCACGTCATCTTTCCACTTACAAAACCCCTAAAATATTGATGATAATGGATAAGTGTTAACTTGTTAAATGATAAAAAGTAAAAACCAATATTTTAGGGATTTTGTTAGTGGAATGATGACGTGACATAATTTGAACCATTTATTAAAAAAAAAAAAAAAAGTTAAGATTTAGAGAACTCTATGTGGTAGATTACCCTAAGACCTCTAGAAGATCCTGATCCTCTAAGAATAATATTCAAAATGGAAAACATATTCTGGGTAAAGTATTATTTAAATATTAATATAACAATCTCTATCTCTCTGTGCAAGCCTGGGTGAAAGAAATTCCCAGAGAAATTTACGTGAATTAGGAACAGAAAAATTGAAATGAACTACCTAGAAATCCCAAAAAAAAAAAAAAAAAAAGAGGTTGAAGAACTCTTTCAATTCACAAGTCAAATTCATCTAATATAGAGACAGAGACAGCCATTAAACAACTTCAATCATAATAATAAAAAATAAATAAATAAAAAGCTCTTGCGCTAATCGAGAAACCATTAAACCTCAATAGCGAAAAATCCCATTTGATCAATCAAAGAATTAAAAAAGAAAACAAAAACTTAAAAAAAATCCAACTAAGCATCTCAAAGATCATATACATATATGAAAAAAAAAAAAAAAAAAAAAAACCACAAAGAAACTTAATTTGAAGAGAACTTACATGTCATCCATGAACTTTGCAGACACCAAAACACTAGTAATAAGCAAGCGGTGAACATTGAAAGAATTGATGGGCAACAAGGGCTGCTTCTGCGTGAATCGGTCAAGATAAACATAGGCAACAATGAAACAAGATGGACTACAATTGGCGTACTTGAAGATCCTCTCAAGGTAGCTTTGGATGGAGATGGTAGGCCTTGTAAGACCGTGGAACACCGAGATTCTCTGTGTCTCCAATCGGCAAGTAACATCGTTGGACTCAGCCACATGTTGGAGAAGAGAGGAGAGGAAGTTTATGACCTTGGGCATCACCTCAGGGCTCTCAAGCTCAGCCATTGTTGTAGTTGTAGAGCTTTTCTAGTTTGTGTATTGCTGAGGATGTTGGTTGGTCGGTCTTCGCGGGTTGGTTATTTTTGTTAGCTGATACTCTTATGTCTTATGGGGATACAATACAACTTGTTTCCTTTGTTTCCTTTTTGTATTGCATTACGTGAGTTAAAGGGTTAATTACTAATCTATTCTCTTGAAATAGAGCCAGGTGTGTCTGTGAGTTGTTTTTTTCTTTTTCTTTTCCTCTCTCTCCCTGAATTTTTCAGGATATTTTAATCAACAATTTGGGAAGGGTACATGTAGTTTATGAGGGACGCAATCCTTCAACTTGGAAATTTTTATTT
Organism: Fagus sylvatica; assembly: GCA_907173295.1. Lineage (NCBI taxonomy): Eukaryota > Viridiplantae > Streptophyta > Magnoliopsida > Fagales > Fagaceae > Fagus > Fagus sylvatica. Next base: position 26,190,377 of record OU015763.1, read on the forward strand.
TTTATATATTTAAGGTAAATTACACTAAGCTCTATTGAGATTTATTGAAATGACATTTTTCTTAATATATGTAGAAATGACACTTCCACTTGATGTTTAAGAGCGACGAATATTCTATTTAAAATAATTCTACCTAAATTATAACCCTTCAATGTTTGTACAAATGGATAGGAATATTAAAAAATTAAAAAAAGAATATTCCGCTTGGGAGGTAATAAACAGAGGGCTTTGACCTATCTGTTGAATATATAAAAACCTTAAGGGAAAGTGTATTTATAGAAAGGTTTTGGAGAATGTCATTTTGATAAACCTCAAGGAGGTAAATCTAATTTATCCATATATATATATATATATACAATTTGGATCCAATTGGTGATTACAGAAAAGTTGGAGTTGGATGTTAACATGTGCACGTTAAGGGAAAGTTGGGAGTTAGTGATATTTAGTAGTTCTAAATATTGCATGTCATGGTGTATAAATCATGTACTTCCTCTATTTTTGGTCTGTAAAACATTTTCTTGGGTGGGGTAAGAGAAAAATGGTTGTCATAATTAAAGGGGATGTCACTAGGGATTAAAATTTGTTTCTGATACAAATTAGATTGGTTGTCATAATTAAATGGGGTGATTTTCTTATTGGATTAAGTTAGGTTAATTAAATATTTTTTATTGGACTGCTTAGTAGCTAGCTTGAATAGCACTTCATCCCTCTTTGGTATTTTTTTTTTTTGTTTTTTGACAACCTCTTTGGTGTTTATTATAAAAAAAAAAAAAGGACAACCTCTTTGCTGTTAGAAGGGAGAGTAGAAAGCCATTATGAGAAACTGTCTCTAGAAGAATAGATTAGGTTACTCATGGCAATAGAGTTGGATGAGGAATTATGTCCGCTGATAACTTAACTTCTAAAAGAAGCTAAAAGAAGAAAATATGTGATTCATAATAAACAAACATTTAACATTTTTTGTGACTACTAGAATTTATTTCAAGTGCCTTTGTAGAGCACTTTGTTGGAAACGGATATCAGCTTATGTAACCAGAGGTAATCCTTTTATGATTCAAAATGTCTTATTTCTTATTTTAATTTCTCAAATTTGGTTGTGTAGACTGTAGAGTATGGTTTTTAATTGCTAAAAGCTTTGTAGCTTAACTATTATTGACTGAAAACCTTTTATAAGGAGAATCAAATTTCAAATCCCTTTTTCAAGTATCAAATTATCAAATAAAAAAGACAAGCCTTTTAACATAAAATGACCTTGAATCTTCTTGTATACTGTCATATTTGAGTAAATGTTAAATATAAATTTTAAAGATTTTTTGCTAGGTGAAATTACCAGAGTTCGAGCCCCAAACATTGAGCCACCATAAAGGTGGAGGTGCAATTAGACCAAAAGACCATTGACAATTTTAACAGTTATTGCATAACAAAAACTAACAAGTTGCATATTATGTATATAAAGACTAATATATTATGTATCTAAATACATTTATTGTATAATTGAACTTTTATAAGATATTGAACAAAATAATTAAATTTGGACTCAAACTTGCAAATGTCCAACCCAAAAGCAGGATTACATGGGTAATGCTGTGGATCTGGATCATGCATTGGAGATCTGAGTTGGATTTCTCCCAACATTTTGTCCACCTATGAGTTAAATGGAAATGGAGCCAAAAACATTTGGATCTGCTCTAGATCTACTCCAATACCTACCCTATTCATTTCAATTTCCTTTTCTTTTTTCCTTTTAACCAAAGAAGCAAAGCAGAAGACAGTGGGCAACTACCAAGTAAAATTCCACTTATAAATTGGTTGGCTTTCTCGTGCAGTTGTTATGGACTTTAATCATCACAATTGCCAGCTTTCACCAATAAAATATAACCCATTATGAAATATTAGTATTATTATTATTTTTAATTATGCAGGCAGCGTGATTCAGTAATTCATACCTTTAATTACTTTTTGTTATTGAATCCAAATTGTGATCTAGCATTTGCTGGGTGACAACTGTTGCTTGTTAACAATTTCAACTTAATAAGTTCAAAATGGTTTAATGAAAAAAAAAAAAGATTATAAAATGAGATAACCTTTTTGTATTCGTTCAAGTACAGAAGGGTACCAAACTATATTTGTTTAAATGGAATTTCCTTTCTTTTCTTCCCAAAAACACTTTTATGGAAGGGTTGTCAAGAATATTAAAAAAAGAAAAAGAAAAAAAAAATGGGTATACTAGATAACAGTTATAAATATGATTCATTTTCTCTATAGGAAAATAAAATTTGATGCAACAAGAGAAAAGTTTGCTGGGATTCAAAGTTATTTCTAGATAATATTTTTTTAAACATTCTCCTAAAAAAAAAAAAAAGAGCTGATTTTGTTATAATGCTGTGGGTCCATTAGATTAGACATAAAAACAAGGAATTCTCATTTTTTTTTTCTTTTTTTTCTTTTTTGCTAATCCGAATTCTCGGTTATTAATTAGGAAAGTCAGCCTCAGATATTATCAATATCAATTAAAATCAACTTTAATAATTACTGAAAACATTTAAATGTTGAAGTCCTTTTTCATTTTGGATACCAACCTGGCCATTTAATTTACTACAAAGTGCCAAAATAAGACTTACGGGTCTATATGAATGTAGTTACTCCTGTTGCTGTCATCAAGAGAATATGTATCAATTGGATCTTCTTCCTCCATTTATTTACCATTTTATTGTTTGGACTATATAATAGTATATATAGATGCTTTCCATTGAATTTCAGTTCAATATGGCAGATGGAAAACCAATCTCTCTACAGAGTCAGTCTTGGCTCCGCTCCAATAATTCAGAAGATCTTATTGCTAATACAGCACAGGAATTATTGATTTATTTTGGCTAAGTGCACAGGAAAGTCATAAATGTTAAATATAAAAATAAATTACATAGATTAGGTACAAATACAATATCCAGGGAAATATATATATGTCACTCATTTTGTTGTTGTTAACTTGTTCTAATAGTATGCCATTCAATTATCTATACTATTATAAAGATGGTAGGAGATTTTGGTCCCATTACAATAGATTTTGGACCCATTCGTGATATAAAATTAATGGATGGAGCCTTTGCATCTAAGTACGTTGTCAAAACTAAATTTACATAAATTTGAGATATAGATATCATGAGATTGAATTTGTTAGCAAGTTGAAATCAAAAGTCGTATGCTTGATAAATTAATGTTAAAATGTGTGAACCATGTAAAAATCCTAAAATCATTTTATAAAAAAGGTTTATAAATAAAAGAAAAATTACAATCTAGGTCAAGTGATAGCATTTGTTATTAATGAAACATAAAACATCAAGAAGTATATAATAAATATTATCTTCTTTACCAAATGACTTCTTAATATATTTAAAAAAGAAAAAAAGAGCTAAGGCAAATGGAGCCCTTCTTATAAATCAAATTTCAAATTAAGTTTACCCAAAATAATAAATAAAAATAATTTTAATAAATTCTCAAGTCAATCGTCAGGATTAAGGTCTCATATAAATTATGAAGAGTTTGTTGCTTTTGTTAGGATTAATTTGGCTAACCACCAAACTAATTATTGCGGTATTTCCTGCTTTCTTGTAGACCAGGCAAACCATACGTACATATGTATGTCTTGTCAATTTCAAGGGCTGTCTATAGGAGGAATTGGAGAGGTTTTTTTATTATAAAAATATTGTTGTCAGGCAAAATAAGTAATTGTAGCAGCATTTCTTCCTCAACGTGATTACAATGTACGGTTATGCTCCTCCACCTTCACCACGCGCCGGCATGTTCCATATAAATAATTGGATTTGCACAGCTTGTTACTTTGTTTCTTTAATACTTCAATATGATTATTTGATTTATTAAAGCACAGCAGCACTAAGTTGATTATGACAAGATCTTTTTTTTTTTTTTTTAAAGAAGAAGGGTTGAGGGGGCGATATAGGGGTGACCCCCTTCCCTAAGAGCTACTATGGGAACTTCATGTCTGCAAGGAAGCGAGTCATAAAGGTCTACTGAAAAGATAGACAGTTTTGAGTCATAGCCTATTCCTGTTCCATTCAAGTGTCAGAGAGATTGGAGATTCGAACTTGTGCTTAGAAATTTGTCAAGGAGTTACAAGTCCATTCTATCAACCGCTGGCCACCCACTTGGATGGTGATTGGACTCCCTAACTAAAACTTGATGCTCCAAATCCAATTAATCCGGAGGAGATCTTTGATCTTTTCCCTCAATAAGCAAAAGAATTGATCATGGATAGATATGACTAGGTACCTATATCTCCATAGTCCTAGTCCATACATGTTTTTTCGCATTTTATTAGATGTGACAAACAAAACAAATGTCCGGTAAATGTTAGATAATTTTCGGACCGAATTGTTTTTTTTTTTTTTTTTTTTTTTTTTTTTTTTTTTTTTTTTTTTTTGTAATAATTCAATGAGTGAAATTCACGTAATTTAATTTTATATTTTTTTGTTAGAGTTCATTCCAACAACTTACGTATTAGTATAATTGTGACAAGAGGCATTTTGTCTGTTGAGTGACATACCTAAAAATTAATCAAAGCTCTGAATTTCACCCAAGAAAATCAAATAAAGTGAATAAATTAAAATAGGCCACTATTTATAAAAATCGGGATGCACCTTGATGTTATAATCACAGTTGAAACTTTTCTAGTCTCATTCATAAGTACATCTTTTACAGTTTTACCTTCATTCTATGATAGCTTAAAAATTATAAAACTAATTCTTATTTTGACATTTAAATTTAATTTTTGAAACTTTTTGTTTCTTGCTCTTTGTATAGCCTCAATAAATAAATTAAAAAACTAAAACTAAAACTAAAGGATCCAAAAAAAATTTGTCTCTTTTGGCCAACCATATGAGTATTCACGTTTACCCTCTTTTCTCTTTGAGTGATTATTCAGTAGTTCAGTCCATAAATACGTAGTCTCACTCTCACATGAATGATGGGTTCCACTACATAAATATAGGTCTCACTAATTAAATTCATGATAGGATCTACTATTTATGTAAGACGAGAATTACGTATTTATGTGTAGTCCTGGACTATTGAATAATTTTCCCTTCTCTCTTTAACCTTTAGTTGTTACCAATCGACAATCGTATGATATGTTAGCAAAACGATTTCTCATTATTTTAAATTAATAATTTCTTGGGGAAATTGCACTTTCCCCTTTTAACTATTGAGTTTATCTCAATTCTTCCATTTATCTATAAAACCAAGTAATGTCCCCTTTTATGTATTGAAAATATGGAAATAACCCATATTGTCTAATTTTATGTTAAATTCCAACAAAATTAACAAAAAAATTTTTTATGTATTTTGTCAATTTCTAGTTATAATATTCAAAATCTATCATTATATATTAATATTCTATAAAAATATTTCATTATTTTGACTTGGATTTAACATAAAATTAGACGGTGGGGTGATTTGCATATTTTCAATACATAAGGGAACATTGCTCGATTTTATAGATAAATAGGAGAATTGAGATGACCAATAAAAAGGAAAAAGTACAATTTGTCCTAATTTCTTACTTAAAATGTTTTAAATAGATTAGAAAATTCTACAACAGCTATAGACCTTTTTCTTTTCTTTTTTTTTTTCTTTTTTTACAAATCCTATATCTATACTATAATGTAAAACTGAAGCTTTTTGACTTTTGGTTGACCTCATAATATTGCGCCACATAAGCTTTTGAGTTCTCACAATTTTACACCTCATTATTTTTATATATATATATATATATTAATTGAATTTAAATTTTATTCTATAATTAAACATCTCATTAGAATCTTGACATATTATATTTTCTTTAATAGAAATAATATATTATTCCATATATATAAACACAATCATAATAAATGTCTAATACTATAATATATTTTATATATAAACACAACAATAATAAATGTCTTCTAATAATTATCATTTTTCATATTTAGATAAAATATAAAAGACAATAAAAATCATAGTTAGACCAATAATTTTTTAGATTTAATTTTAATTCATTTTTTGTGCATCGCACAGGTTTGCGACTAGTGTTACGAAAGAGTGGCCCCCCTGTACTTCTTAAATAGGACCCTTTACCTACTAAATTAAGTGCACGATGTACCACGATGTACAACAAGATAGTGAGAAATTTAAATAGTCAGATTTGTCCAGCAGTATCATGTTATGTATGTGGTCACAGCATCTTGGCTGGTGCCACACATGTTCGTGAGGAATGTGATGCATGTTCTGTTTCATTGTTTCATTGGTTTCAAATTTTCAACATCTATTCTAGGGCTGTCATAATGTCCGGTAGCTGATAATTTATGAAATAAAAGTTAAAATAGAGAAACAAAATCATCATGCCTTTTCTTCAGTTAAATAGGAGGCAGGGGTTTTGAATAGCTCACTGTAATGACAAAAAATTTCGGGTTACGGACGGAACCGCTTAACGGCGAGTTTTGGCACGATGGGGGCCCGATTGGGTGGCTTAATCCGACAAGACACAAGCTTGAGGGAAAGAAAATATAACAATGAACACAATATTTGACGTGGTTCAGCCAATAATGCCTACATTCACGGGAAGGGGTTTTCTCACTAATTAAATAGGAAGAAATACACGCAAATAACTCAATAGCCTATACAAAATCATGAACAAGGGGGCCAGAGCCCCATTCTCTTCTCTTTCTTCTCTTTCTCTTTCTTTCTTCATCTCTTTTCCTCTCTGGTCTACCGTCCTCTTTTTCCTTTCTTTTCCTCTCTCTTTTGTTCAATTTCTCCCCCTCTTCATAGGCCCGTTTGGGCTTCTTCTAATGGGCCCGTGTGGGCCTGGTTGTGTATTGAGCTTAGCCTATTATTTTTTTGGCACCACACTCACCTTTATATGATAAAGATTTGGTTGTTAACAAATCTAAAAACGGAATATAATATCACATCAGTTAAAATTAATTATCATTATTTATTTGGTGGAATAAAATTTTAAACTATGTGATACCAAAATCTGGAAGCAAAAGAACAAAGTAAGAGTTCTGTGAAACATTTGAAAGAGTTTTGGAAAGTCCAAGAGATACAAAACAAGAGGCAGAAACAGTGGAGACAATCATTGCAAGAAGAATGGTAAACTTTACAAAGGAAGTTGGAGTTAGAGCAACTCCAGCAGAGTGGCTATTTGGCTCTCTTCTCTTGAGCTAAATCAAAAAAATCAAACTCCAACAGTTTTTGTTCATGCTCTCTATTTTTTCTAAATGTTACAGCAACTTTCTACAATAAGAGTTACTGTAGCTCTCTACTGGCATAAAAAAACAATATCACCTCTATCATTTTATTATTTCATTTCCCCTCCCTCTCTCGGTCTCTCTCACCTCCAACAAAGCGCCTTCATCTCTCTCTCTCTCTCTCTCTCTCTCTCATCTACATCACATCACCAGAATGGATCTCCTGATTTCCTTACCTAATGTCAACAATTGACACTTGTGGTGGCCATTTCAGAAACCCACAAACTTAGCTGATCTCAATAAATCTGGAAGCGGGGCTAAAAGGGATCCAGCCTCACAAACCCTCAAAGCTCCACAATGGTGATTGGGTTCTCTCTTGGTGCTTGAAGCTTTAACAATTGGTGGAGAATTTGGAAAGCTTTTGGACTATGGGTTTTTGTAATTTTGAAAGCCAGTGATTTTTTTTTTTGGGTTTTGTTGAGAAATACTCAAAGTCAGACTGAACTATAATGGGGTTTTAGTTGATTTTGATGCTGGTTAGACCTCCACCAGTGGTAGGTTGTCTTAATGGGGTTTTATTTGGTTTTGGGTTGATTTTGGAAGAGGAGTGGTAGATTGGTGGTATTTTTTGTTGGTTTTGGAAGAGGTGTGTGAATTTGGTGGATTGAGGACAAGACAAGGAAGAGGGAGAGGATGAGAGGTGGAGGGGCAAGGCAAATTGTTGCATGTGGGTCAAGAGAGATGAGATAAAAAGGAATAAATGAGTAGAGAAAAAAAAGCTAAAATAAAAGAATGAAAATATTATTTTAATAAAAGTAGAGAGTTTGTTAGTGTATTTGAAAAAGTAATTAGCTACAAGTAGAGAACTCCTTACATGTGGGTGAGAATGTAAAGAGTCTCCTAGAGATACTCTGTGAGGGCATATTTGAAAATGACTCCTGGAACATAATCAAAGCTCTCAACGATCAGGGTCAAAAAATTTCCAAGCATGGGATGATAATGGATTAGGAAGAAACAAAAAGCTTTGCAGAATGGTCATTCAGCCACATACACAGACAAGGAAACCAACACGTTACGCTCACATGGCAGGCCCTTCTCTACCAGTAGCCATCATTGATTAGTATTACCCATGAGTAATGAACCCAGATACGGAACTACATAGAGTTGAGGGGTCCATGTCCCAAGCTTTCCAAAAATTAAAATTTCACCATTATATTTATTTAAAATTTCACAAAAATATATAAATGATCCTCTAAACTCTTCATATTTCTTGGCCCCGCATTCTTGAAATCTAGTTCCGCCCTGATTGAACCAAATGTCGGTGTCAATTAGCAACTAAAAAGTATGAACTTCATGGATTCAAAAAAAAAGGTCATCGACATCTATCTCATACAAAATTTTAACCTTTTTGTTCCCAGAAATAATTTTTTTAACTAAACAAGCATAACAAGGTCGATAAGATAAATGACTAACGAGCATTCTATACCATACCAATCATAAATGGTGCATGCATTGCAAGTTTTACTACTTACATGCCCAGTGCAACACTGACCAACAACATTGTATCAACTTCCATTTGAAAACCACTCTATTCATATATACCAACTAGATTAACTGCCAGGCTGAACCTTAGAACAAACAATAAAACACACCGCCAGTGTAAATACATATGTTGATGATGGTTAGAAAAAACTACGACTAACTACAGATCCTTACACAGAAGCTACATACATTGGGCAATTTTATTACAGCATAGTATTATTTGAGCTCTGGCTTAAAAATGATAGGAAAAAGCACAAACCTATAGACAACCACAATCTCTGGACACAAAACGAACATCCATTTTGGCTGGTGCTCCCTCTTAAGACAAACTTTAGCCGTAGCATCGGATTGGGTCATTGCAGCCTTTATTAGCAGATTGTTTAAAGCCAAAACGGCCCCCTTTCTCAAGGTACTGCTGATGGTATTCCTCTGCTGGGTAGAATTTCTTGGCAGGTAGAATCTCAGTTACTATCTTCCTGTTCAAAACCTTCTGTTGACGCTCCAAAGACTCCTTTGCTGCATTCTCTTGCTCAGGTGTGTAGAAGTATATACCAGATCTGTACTGTGTCCCCACATCATTCCCCTGCCCACCAAGGATTTTCAAGAAGTTAGCATCTATAAAGTGGTAAGGCATTGAGACAAATGTGTGTGTAACAACAAGGTCAGATAGAGTTGACAACGCATCAGTTTTGAATATGGAAGTGGGTGACTTTTCGGATTCAGCATATGGGCATGCAAAAATGAGAGGCCACAAAAGTTGGGCCCTGTATTTACTTGTTTGTCTCTCTTCCTTTTTCTCCTGTTCCTTTATTGGGAAGAGGCAGGGGTTGGAGGAAGAAAAAAAATAGTAAATAATCCATTCATGAAAGTGAAGACAAGATATTCAAGTCTACTCTTTCAGACTAGAGGATCTGATGCTGATCCTACTGCATTAAAATCCGGTGCTTATTACAAATTTTTATGAAACTGTAACCCTAGTGGCTAAAGTGGAAGACTAATCTTGCAACAAGTAACTGAAAGTATAATTTAGGGACTAAAATCTGCAATTTCACAGCCTCCTTGTTAGGTTGCATTTACTCTAGACCACGTTGTTTTTGATAATGTGTTCAATAACTACGAGAAAATTGACATGAAAGAAATCCAATTATAACTTGGTAGGTAGCTGATTACGATATATCTCCTGATGATTGACACCACAAAAGCCAGTTATATCATTTCACAGATGCTAAACCCACCTTATTATCTTTTTATTTCACAAATGACCCTATCCTTTAATAAAATATACAAATTTGAATGCATGGTTGTAACAATTGATAGAATTCAGAATAGTGTAACTGAGCAGAAAGCCACTGGCCAAAATCTATGGACCACAACAACAGAGGACAAAACCTGAATAATTTTTTTTTTTTTTTTTTTTTTTTATAACATAGGAGAACTTCACTCAAAAAGTTGTAAGTCGCAGAGCATACTGTACAACAATCGTCACTGCTATCAAACTCCTACGGGCTACTACTATCAAACTCCTACGGGCATTCTTCGAATTCCATTAAGTCAATGTGTTTCACCATTTGAAGAATAAACTGGGAGAGGAAAAAAAAATTTAATATCACAGTGCATCCAGAACACTGTGAGCTATTGTTTACTAGCTTTAAGAGTAGTACTTGTTCATAATATACATAGGACCGAATCCAATACCACAAGAAGACACATTTTATGACATGCTTTGTTTTACTTTCCTTTTCTTTTTTTGTTGGGGGGGGATCACATGAATTTTCTTTTACTTTCCTTTTTCTTTTTCCTTCAAATTTCCAAAGTAGAGAGAAGGAAATTGAACAAGGAAAAAGGATTAGGAATCTCCTTATATCTATCATACAACTGAGTGTACACTAACAGACCAACTAGACACTGACCAAAGGTAATCACTGTTATAACATATCAAAGAATTCCCTCTAAGTGACTTTTGTGCAAATGCTCCTCACAACCAAGTAATTGCCTATATGAGGAAGTCCTCAAGACACAGGAAAATCTAGAACCTATCAAACAACAATTGAAGAGTCTCAAACTAAGCTGATTATAATTACTATGCCTACTTGAGAACTACACAAAATGTACTCGCTGCCATTGTAATTAGTCAACCAGATATTAGACCAAGCACACAGAAAAAAGTTACCAAGGTTAGGTAGTCAACCAAGAACAAAAGAAGTGTCACCCAGGTAGTAGGACTCAAATAGCCCATATCCCTTGTGACCTCAAATAGCATATTTGACACACATACCCTAAAATTCGCATTCTAGTTGAGCTCAACATATCTCATGAGGGCAAGGCAACCTTTGGCAAGCAATGCACAGGGTCCAAAAGCGACACATGTTACCATTTCTCTGGCCTCCAAAGATTTTATATATCTTTTCCCCAATACAAACCACATAGGAAACATTTTTTTCATCATACTTTTCCCTATAAAACACAATGTAGGATATGCTGATCACCTCTCCCAAACTCTGTAATTTAGAAGCTTCCAAGCTGTGGAAAACCTCAAAAGAAATAATGATATTTGATAATATATGCAACAAGGGAAAATATCACAAAAAGGTAAAGAAAAAGACTGAGTTATCTCATTTTTCCTTTAGCACCCATCTAAGCATCAGGAGACTATCTTATCACTATCAGTACATTGGCAGATGTATTCTACCCCTTTTAGAGTGGACAGTCCAAGTGAGCAATGAGATTAAGGAGATACCATAATGGTCCGACAAGATACTATCAATCTCCAAAGGAAACAATTCCTAGATGACAGATGCTAATCCATACGAATTGCTCACACAACCAATGAAAGACAAATGACAACATTTTTCAGCCAAAACCAATACCTCTCATCCAATCCACTCTTTTTCTAGAGAAGCAACATATCACAAATGAGTGGAACCACATCTTCCACCTTCTCATGTTTTCTACCCCAACTGTCTAGTATTTGCCTGCACAAACAGACACCATCTATGCTATCTAGTGTAGGCCTCAACAACTGATTGCTCAAATGACTGGAGAATAATCCAAGCAATTCAGCAAAAATATTAAGAACATAGAACGCATCAATCAAATGTTTTCTAGATCCCCATCAATGGTTGATTCCTTAACCAGATATCTAAAATTCTTCAAAAACTAATGAGAAAACTACAAATCCCAAACCATAAGAGCCAAACCCCAAGGAAATGATCTTTGGCATAATTACAATAGAATTTTATAGAGCCCTTAGTATGTGCTTCCAATAAGGAGCTTCTCCATTCCACTTCCATTATAACGTTTCTTTATAATCAAGAATATATGCTTCTCAAACCTTCTTCCATAGGGATCATATTTACAGCAACTATGTTGGGCCCTGTAAATGGGCCATCAAGATGTTTAGCATTTGAAATTTCTATGTAGAACGTGAGGGATCATCTTATATCTCATACATAAGCAAGCAACCCAATCTTTTTTTTTTTTTTTTTGCATGAAGAAGATTCAGATTCACATTGCAAATAACTACACAATTTAACAGTGATCAGAGTTCATGATTATTGTGAAGAGTCAAGCAAGAGTTCCAATTTAGGGGATTTGTACTTTTTTTTTTTATTTTTTTATAAGTAATAATGCACTTTATTGATGAAAAAACCACTGTGTGCATAAAGTATGAACACAACAGTGGTGAGAGATTACAAAAGAGAAGTGTATGAGGAGGTGTGAAGAGAATCCAGAAATGAAGTATGTACTTTTGTTTACATCTATAGCAGTAGTCAGCATTCTAGTGAGAACGTCTCCTTATCAAGCCATAAAAGAATATTAAAATGCCTATAAAAACAGAATAAGAATAAGAATAAGTGAAACACATAAAGAAAAGAATGTCATCCAACTTCCAAGAGAAGGCATAAAACCAAAGCTAGGGTTTGCTATTAGCATATCCTTAGAAAAATTTAACAATCCCATACAAGTGTAGATGAAATCTTTCTCCATGATAAATCAAACCCACCGAAAGCTTATATTGATCCAAAATGTCCTTGTGATGGAACTAAAAAGACAATGGAAGTCCACAAAAAATAAAAACACTCAGAATCAAGAATCTTTGTATGTTTAGGTAATTCAAAAACTTAAATAGCATTCAAAAGAATCCTTATAACATATTCAAATCAAAATGCACTTACATGCATCTGAAATATGCCAACAAGCAGCAAACATGTTAAAGAAAATTCAGTTCACCATCTGAACCAAACATGAAAAAAAGATTCCCATAAATAGTTATATCTTCAAAAGAATATAATCAATCATAAAATACCATATGTATGCAGATATTAAATTACATACACACTATTTTTATTGGTAAGTTACACATGCACCCAATTGGTTCTAAACGCATAACCTCACCCGCCAGCAATTCTTATGGGAGAAGGAAGTACAATTTTAGCTAGAGCTCATTGGTCTCACATACAAATACAGATTGGCCGGTAGTCCTAATTATTCCCGTCGGTAAATCTATTACCATCCATCAATATCATCAAAAAAGACAACAGACAAAGTTTAAAAAACGGAGGACTTTTACAGGCGCTAAGCAATGTCCTGTTCCTAATTTCATAACTCAGTAATCAGTATGAAACTCATTTTAAGGAGAATCTCAATCAGAAGTTTCCACAAAGAGACAAGAAAAAATAAAAGGAAAAAACATAAAAATTTCTATGCAGTCCATATTCATCTCCAAGAATTCCCCAGATATCCACACACACACACAATTCTTAAGTCTGAAAGAAAGTAAAACTAATATCATCCACCCAATACTGGGAGATTTGAAGTATCTAGCTAAGGACAGCTCAACAACAGGGGCACAACAGGAAAAACACATCCTCCTATTAAATAGATACGAAAGATTCAGGAAACATCCAAAAGAAATAGTAATAAATTAAGAGAGCAATCCAGCAGAACTAAAAAGAAGGTTCTGTGGTTTATTCTCTTGTAGCATCCATCCCCCGAACTAAAAATAAGTAAATAACAGCACATTAAACTAAGAGGAACAAGCAGCGAATTGACAGACATATTCAGAACAAACACACTTCAAATCTACACAATGTGTTTTTGGATGAAACATAGCCACACATGCCCTGAATTATAATTAAAAATAACCAAATAACCAAAAAACCAGGAAATCCCAAACAAAAACATTTGTTAAAAAAATCCCCAAATGTGTCCAAGAAAAGGGAAAACAAAGAGCATAGAAAAAACCAATGACACAAACGAAACCACAAGCACAGTCATTCACAGAGCTAACCAAGAAAAAAAAAAACAAGAAAACCAAGAGAAGAAATCAATCTTAGGAACATCCAACCAAAACCCAAGAATATTTAAATAAATCATACACAAATCAACCATGAAATCCCCAAATGATCAATCAAAAGCACCACAAATTTTCAAAGCACAAAATAAGCGAAACCCATATCACATTTCGTCACAATTGAACACCCAAAACAGAAAAGAAACAAAATTTCCAACAAACCCACCTGGCGATTAAGCGTAGTTGGATCATGCCTGGTCCAGAACACGTCAAGCAGAGTATCGAAGCTGCACTCCTTAGGGTCATACTGAACCCTAACGACCTCAGAATGGTTCGAGGTCCCCGAACACACATCCTCATAGGTGGGATTGTGAAGGAACCCTTGGGTGTACCCGACCTCAGTCTTGGTCACACCCGAGGCTCTCTGAAACGCGAGCTCCACGCCCCAGAAACAACCCGCTCCGAACTGCGCGAATTGCTGACCCGGGGCAGGAACGTCGTCGTCTGGGCCCTGAGCAATCGACGCGTCGGCTGTGGATTGTTGGGCCCTTGGGGAACCAAAGCCCAGTTTGTTCAAGAGGTTCATGGTGGTGGAGAAAGGCTTGGAGAGAGTTTTCAAGGGTCTGAGAGTGTGAAAGTGTTTAGTGGATTTGGTGAAACGGTTGAGGAAAGGTTTGGAGAGTGAGGTGGCGGAGGAGGAGGAGGAGGAGGAGGAGGCGGAGGAGCAAGAGCAAGTGCAGTGGAGGAGAGGGGAGGTGATGAGGGTGGTGGTGGAAGAGGCTAAGGTTTTTAGCATTTTGTTGGTGAAGTTTTAGGTGACGTGTTGGTTTTAGTTTTTTGCACTTTTGAATTTTGATTAATGTGTGATGTGGGGAAGGGGCTAGAATAGCTATATAATGTGAAATATGAAATGGTATTACCGGATGAAACTTGAAAGTGAAGGTTTAAACTTGAAAGTGAAGGTTTGGACTTGACTGTTTCACGTTTTTCCATCACATTTATCTTATTATTCCATCTAATTATACAATTATTTTATTTTATTATTGGAAGGTGTAATCTATGTATTCTATAATTTTTCATATATTAAAGTAGTTGATCAAGTTTCTACATAAATTGAACTCTTTGAATGACGATTTTATGAGATTATTTGACTTGAATTTTAAGGTTCTTTCAATGTCTTTGTCATAGGATAAGGATTCATCCCATAATATGCTTTTCACTTTTGACTATCTCTTATAAACCATAAAAAAATATAAATATAAATATAAAATCTTATGTAAATTTTAAATTTCATTTTCTTCTTCAATCTTCACCTCCAATTTAACCTTTGGGCATGATATGTGATGTATTGTGAACATAATTACTTTCATTTCAAATGTCTTAAAGCATTATCCAACAACTATCGTATATCTCATTCTCTCCAAATTTATAGAGTCAACCACCAAAATAAAGATCCAAAGTATGCGTTATCGGGTTTATAAATTTTAAATTTCCTACAATGACACCCTATCCCAAAGAATCATTGTAGTTCTCCAACACAATTTATTGTTTTAACTTTTTCCACAACTCTTTTCTCTTCTACAATGTCAACAAATGTCAGGTTTGAACAATCTGATCTGAAAGAAAACTCATTGATTTAGGATCAACCAAGAACTTCAAGCCCTAATGGCAAGGAATGAGAGTAAGGATTCTGGGTAGGTGTTGTTCTCCAACGTGCCCACCCTCATTGGCTTTTATAGTGTCCATTATTGTTTTAACTTTTAATTTTCATTGATGGTATTAGTGTCCACATGATGGTAAACTCATATTTTCTATGATCTTCTTTATCCTTAAATTTTTATTTATTTATTTAAATTTAATATATATAAAATTAGAGAGTACCCTCAATGATAGCACTCAACAAATGCAACTACATCATATTTGAGTTTGAACCAATCAAAATTAAAAGAGTGAGTATTGTGATAACCCTAATTTTTTTGAATTTTTTTCTAGAAAACCTCATCATCATTTTCAGCTTGAAGATTGTGAATAATCGATTACGTAATCGAATGAGTAATCAATGGATGGAGACAACTTGACTTCATAGGGAAAGCATTTCCGTAGTATTAATAATAAAGTTATAATGTAACGGTTTCAAAATTGGAAATCAATTGTAAAAGGCTATAATAAGTTTCTTGTTTGTTACTTTTTTGTTATATAAATAAGTATATCGGCTTTAGCATTTTTTGTATTATGTCTATTAAACTTTGGGATTAAAAAGGTCCACCCTAGATTAATTCCTGGATCCGCCCCTGTTGAAATCGACGTGGACCTGGACGTGCTTTGTTTACCCTTCATCGTATGCAATCACTATTGGGCAGGTCTGGTTCTCCTCTATTTCTCTCTCTTTCACACAATGATTAGAGTGAGAAATTGTTGGTGGGAATTTGGTAAGTTAAGCTTGGTTATAGTGTGGGTGATGGATTGGTGGTGATATGAAGCTCAAGTTGAAATTTTGGAGTGAGGAGTCTAAAAGGGCGATAACAAATAAGTGTTTGACATTGCCAGAGGTTATGATTGCTAAATTTTCAGAGTGATTAAAGTGGGTGATTGTTGGTATTGATTCGGTCAAGTGGACTTGATTTGGAATCAATAGTTATTTAGGATTCGGCCAAGGGGATTTGATATTTGTTGTGGATATGGACTTGGGGTATGTTGGTCGCTTTTGTAATTGGGTTGATAACTTGATGACCGGTGGCTTGGCTAGTCTTTAAGCTCATGTGTGGTGGTTTAAGGCGTTTTATAGTGGTTGTGTGGTAGTATTGGGCGTTGATTTGGTTTTTGGCTTGATCAACTATTTATTGAAAAAAAAAATAAAGAATAATAAAGAATGGACATTTGATCGGCCTCCAAAATGTCGTTCTTTAATGAAGTCTAATCAAATTTAATATGTATGAATATGTGTGTGAATGTATAAGGTAAAATGGTAGTATATATGGTAAGGTGGGTTGTCGTATCACGGAGAAAGGAGTTTTAAAATAAACACGTAATACTATAAATTAAATCAAGAAAATGTTTTAATTGTTTTGAAAACTCACAATTTGAATAGGTAAAGAAACTCAAATCTAAAAATTACTAGGGCTTTGGGTTCCTCAAATTTACTAAGATAAATTAATTCAATTTAAATCCATGGAATTACACAATTGGGGGTTTCACATCCCAAACCCTCAATTGGAACATTTGCAATAAAAACCATTTTTAATAAAATCTAAATTAGAAATACTATTTGATTGTTCATTGATTTAAACACATAATAAATAACTACGTTGGAAAAACCTAAAATCGACATTGTACTAATTAATCTAGCAACAATGTAGTAAAAAGTAATATCCAATGAAATTAAGAGTTCTTAGATTTAATGGAACTAAAATCTTTACTTAACTATGAGAAAAACATGATTGAACTCATGAAAAGATTCAAATCATAGAACCACAAATAAAAGAAATAATAAGAAGATAAGAACAATCAAATAATAAATCTTAAACATTGAAACTCAAAATGGATTTAAAAGAAATTAGTTTACCTTACAAATTTGGATTCCCCCTTAGCCCAAGCTAAAAGTCTAGCCAATCATGGCCAAGAAATTACAAAAAGAAGACTAAAGAAATAAATGCTAGAGAAAAAACTAAGAGAAAAATAGGAAAAAGAGTCTAATGCCATTTGCTCCCAGGCGGCAGCTCTCTACTGTATAGTTACTACTTCATGCCTTACTTAAGGCTCCAAAAGGGAAATAATCCAGTGCATCTCGGGAGGAAAGAGAGAGCATGCAACCCACGGCATCAATAACCGTGAACTTCATTTAAGCCATTAAGCTCTAATCCTGTGTGATGCGGCAAGACAAGGACCATGCAATTTACTAAAGCACGCGAATTGGTTTTAAAGCTCCTTTGGAGTCATGATCCTATGCAGCGCGGGAAAGAAAGGGGAGAGATGATCCTGTGGGCTTGTTGGCCTTGTGGGCTTGCTGGCCTTGTAGGCCTTGCTTTCTTCTTCTTCTTCTATTCTTTTTTTTCTTTCTTTTTTCTTTTTCAGTACTAGTTTGCACCTAAAATATAACATAAAATTTAGACTTTATAAAATTAAAATAATGCATGCAAATAAATTATTTTTATACAACTTAATGAAATAAAAGAAATGCAATGATTTGCATACAACTAAAAATAAAATGTAAAAT
The DNA here is from genome assembly GCA_907173295.1 of Fagus sylvatica. Classification (NCBI taxonomy): domain Eukaryota; kingdom Viridiplantae; phylum Streptophyta; class Magnoliopsida; order Fagales; family Fagaceae; genus Fagus; species Fagus sylvatica. The sequence continues at coordinate 26,208,669 of OU015763.1, forward strand.
AATTCTATTAAAAACCTTAGAAAATGGGCTTAATAAGTCATATTTCATGACTTATCACACCCCCCAACCTAAATTTTGCTAGTCTCTAGCAAACCTAAAAACAATTCAGATGAAAATAAACCTAAACTATACCACTTTCGCTGGCACTCTTGGTTGCATTTAGCTAAGCCTTTAAACCCCTAGGTGTCCCTAGTGGACGAGTTATAGTCTCGTGAGGGCTTACCAGAACGATACCCACAAACGTTTTGTTTCTCAAGTAACGTGCTCAGTCTTGACTTATTTCAAACAATGCCAATCATGTTATCAAAGGGAAAGCAATATCACAAAAACAATGGTTTTCAGTCATGAGCAAGCTTAAAAATACAAACTTCATCTCCAAAATTATGAAAAATTTAAACTCTATCCGAATTTGCTCATGCTCAAATAGTAAAACGCCACACACATCCTTAGTGTAAAGTGAATTAGCTCATGGTTATGGGGCTTCAAACAATTCCATCGTAAATGGCTTAGTCCTTCAGAAGTTTGCTAGAATTCTTTGTCACATGAAACAACCAAGGCATAGAAAGTATTATTAAATTGCTTATATACACTTGCATCATCATTTTTTTTTTTTTTTATTGTGTGGGTTGTTCAATGCTTAGCTCCCTTAAGCTCTCTAATCGACCTGTGTATCAAGTGTTCGACCAATGACTCCCAAACCAAATAGCTCAATGGGCACTAGGTGTAAAGACACCCCTAAGGGCTTACTAACTCGAGTAAAAAAGGCTACGAAGCTAAACTAGTCACCCACACTATATTGACCATTCCAAACCTTTACCTTTTGACGCGAACACTCATTGCTGGCTAGGCAAGAGGCCCGGTTACTCAATATAAGCTCAAGATGGCCAATTTTATTTTTATTTTTATTTTTTTTAAGAAATTTACAATACACAAAACCATGCCAAGGATTTCACAACCAACAAGTCAACCAACTAGTCTTAAGATTTTAAACATTCATGTTTGGCTTTCATACCCCACAACCATGTACTAGTGTGCTTGTGAAGTTCAAAGAAACATGTGGAATCTCACTACCCAAAAATCAAGCATCAAAGGACAGAATTTAAATTTCTCAATCAAATGATCATGCATTCAAGCCTTTAAGCTCACTAATGACATTCAAATCAAAGCTAATGCTCAATACATCCTCAAGGATAGCACAATCAAAGCATATGAATTCATTATTTCAAGACATATTGCATAACATTAAACATCAAAAAGATTTTTTTTTTTTTTTAATATTTACCAAAAGCAAAAAGATGTTAATGAATGGGAAACACAACAAGCATGCAAGAATTTCAACACTTCAACATATGTATGGGAAGCTCTAAAAAATTACTATCCCACCCCCCAACCTAAATTCAACATTGTCCTCAATGTTTCAAAAATGTACAACATGATATATAAGAAGGTTTAGAAGGCACCTCAATCGTGGCGTAGAAACTTCCAATGATATTTCCTGTAAAATGTTAGTTCCACCAAACAAAAACAAAAGCAAAATATGGTACAAGTAAAAGGTAGACTCCGAAAAATCTACTCATCCTAATAAACGGGATCCTCCAAGGAAATTGTTTCTACCTCGAGTACAAACCTATCTAGGGCGGGCTTAAGTCTTTGTCCATTTACTTTAGAAATCCGCCCATCCCTAGGATCCTCTACCTCAATGGCCCCATTTTCAAAAACACGCTTCACTACATACGGACCATCCCACCTAGACCTCAACTTGCCCGGATGCTTATGGAGTCTAGAATCATACAAGTACACTTTTTGGTTCACTTCAAAGGTTTTTCTCAAAATCCTTTTGTCATGAAAAATTTTCATCTTTGCCTTGTAGATTTTAGAACTCTCATATGCATTGTTTCTTAACTCCTCTAATTCATTCAATTGGAGTTTTCTCAACTTGCCGGCCTCATCCAAATCAAAATTAAAAGCTTTTATAGCCCAATAGGCTTTATGCTCAAGTTCTACTGGCAAGTGGCAAGGCTTACCAAAAACAAGTCCGTAAAGGGACATACCAAGGGGAGTTTTAAAAGCAGTACAGTAAGCCCAAATTGCATCCAACAAACGAAAGGACCAATCCTTTCAGTCGGGGCTAACCGTTTTTTCCAAAATTTTCTTAATCTCCCTATTGGCTAGTTCTGCTTGACCACTTGTTTGAGGGTGGTACGATGTAGCTACTTTATGGATTACTCCATATTTCAACATTAGGGACTCAAAGGGTTTGTTACAAAAGTGGGTTCCTTGGTCACTTATGATGGCTCGTGGCATTCCAAATCTAGATAGGACATTTTCTTTCAAAAAATTTACAACGGTCTTATGGTCATTCTTTTTACACGCTACGGCCTCAACCCACTTGGACATATAGTCCACAACAACTAATATGTAAAGATTACCAAAAGATGGGGGAAATGGGCCCATGAAGTCTATACCCCAACAATCAAAGATCTCAATAACAAGAATGGGGTTAAGAGGCATCATGTTCCTACGAGAAATGGCTCCCAACTTTTGGCATCTTTCACATGTCCTACAGAAATCATTAGTGTCCTTAAACAATGTAGGCCAATAAAATTCACACTGCAAGATTTTTGCAGTTGTTTTCTTTATAGAAAAATGCTCACCACAAGCTTCAAAATGACAAAAGTTTAAGACACTAGTGATTTCATCATTAGGAATGCACCTCCTAATAATTTGGTCAGGACAATATTTAAAAAGATTGGGATCATCCCAATAAAAATTACGTACCTCAACCAAAAACTTTCTCTTATCTTGTGCACTCCACTCCTTCGGAATTTCACCTACAACAAGGTAATTCACAATGTGAGCATACCATGGCAATTCAAAAATAACAAATAAATGCTCATCAGGAAATTCATCATTAATAGGGAGGTGATCCGAATTATCCTCGAAAGTGAGTCTTGAGAGGTGATCCGCTACCACGTTCTCAACTCCTTTCTTATCTTTGATTGTTAGACTAAATTCCTGCAATAACAAAATCCACCTAATTAGTCGCGCCTTAGCATCCTTTTTGGTAAAAAGATACTTGAGGGTGGCATGATCAGTAAAAACAACAATAGGTGATCCAATCAAATAAGCACGAAATTTGTCTAAAGCAAAAACAATGGCTAGTAACTCTTTCTCAGTAGTTGTGTAATTCATTTGTGCACAGTTAACCTACTAGAAAAATAGATGACATATGGCTTGTTGTCTTTCCTTTGGCCTAATACCGCTCCTATGGCATAGTCACTAGCATCACACATGAGCTCAAAAGGAAGGCTCCAATCCGGTGATCTCATAATAGGAGCGGAGGTAAGCTTATCAATTAGCTTTGCAAAAGCTTTTTGACATGCTTCCGTCCAAATAAAGGGTGCATCCTTAAGAAGGAGACTACACAAGGGTCTAGAAATAAAACTAAAGCCTTGTATGAACCTACAATAAAAACCCGCATGGCCTAGGAAAGATCCAACATCTTTGACGGTCTTAGGGGTAGGTAGTTTAGAAATTAATTCTATCTTGGACCTATCTACCTTGATAACCTTATATGAGACAATGTGGCCTAGGACTATCCCGGAAATTACCATGAAATGGCACTTCTCCCAATTCAAGACAAGGTTCTTTTCCTCACACCTAACCAACACTTTGCCTAAATTCTCCAAACATATATCAAAAGAATCACCAAAGACCGAAGGTCATCCATAAACACTTCCATAAACTCTCCGATCATATCACTAAAGATACTCATCATACACCTTTGAAAGGTGGCCGGAGCATTACATAATCCAAATGGCATGCGGCGAAATGCATATGTGCCAAAGGGACATGTAAAAGTGGTCTTATCCTGGTCTTCTAAATCAATCTCAATTTGATAATACCCAGAATAACCATCTAGAAAACAATAGAAAGAATGTCCCGCCACTCTCTCTAACACTTGGTCAATGAAAGGCAAGGGGAAATGGTCTTTTCGGGTGGCGGCATTCAACTTCCTATAATCAATGCACATCCGCCAACCTGTGACTAACTTAGTGGGCACTAATTCCCCAAGCTCATTCTCAACAACTGTGACTCCCGACTTTTTGGGAACCACTTAAGTAGGACTAACCCATTTGCTATCCGTTATCGGGTATATAATACCCGCATCTAACAATTTAAGCACTTCACTTTTTACTACTTCCTTCATGTCTGGGTTTAGTCTACGTTAAGGCTCTCTAGAAGTCTTAACCTCTTCCTCAAAATTTAACTTGTGTGTGCAAACCAAAGGGCTAATTCCCTTAATGTCCGCTATGGTCCAACCAATTGCGGTTTTGTGCTTTTTCAAGAGCTTCACTAGTCTACCTTCCTGTTCAACAGTTAATTTAGAGGAAATCACTATAGGAAAGGTATCACCTAATTTGAGGAATGCATATTTAAGCTCACTTGGGAGTTGCTTCAACTCAAGCTTTGGAATTGCAACACTAGAGGGTAGAGCTTTATTTTTACTTTTAGGTAGCTCCTCAAATCTTTGCTTCCAAAAATTGAGCTCCATAACCTGTGAGTCAAGCAAAGAACAAACATTTGCAATATCAGAACCAATGCTAGAGTCATTATCAGAAAAATTTAATAAATAAGAGTAAAAAGAGTCAGAATGATATGTCTTGGTGAATTGCTCTTGCACAATTGCATCAATCCAATTCATTACTTCACAGCCTTCATCTTCAAATATTTGCTTCCCAATGTTGAAGATGTTCACTTCCAAAGTCATGTGCCCAAAGGAGAGCTTCATCAAGCCATTCCTACAATTAATAAGTGCATTAGCTGTAACCAAAAAGGGTCTACCAAGAATAATAGGAATTTTAGAATTAGCATGCACAACAGATTCAGTTTCAAGAATGAGAAAATCAACAGGATAATAAAATTTATCAATTTGAACAAGAACATCCTCCACTACACCCTTAGGTGTTTTTACAGACCGGTCTGCCAATTGTAACACCACCATGGTGGGTTTTAACTCTCCTAAACCGAGTTGTAAATACACTGAATAGGGCATCAAATTCAACACTTGCCCCAAGATCAAGCAAGAGCTTGCTCAATATCATGGTCACCCATAATGCAAGAAATCGTTGGGCAACCAGGGTCTTTATATTTGGGAGGTATTTTATGTTGAATTAGAGCACTAACCTGTTCAGTGAGGAAAGCAGTTTTCTTCACATTGTGCTTTCTTTTCATAGTGCACAAATCCTTAAGAATCTTGGCATAAGATGGTACTTGCTTAATCACATGCAAGAGTGGTAAATTAATTCTCACTTGCCTAAGATTCTCTAAGATTTCAGGACTAGAATCCAACTTCCTTGAAGCTTTTAGAGCTTGTGGGAAAGGTACGAAAATTGGTCTAGTAAGAGGTTCACTTATGGTTGGCAAATCAACATTGTCACTACTCTTTTCTTGCTCCTCCTATGTGTGGGCTATCAACATTCTTCCCACTTCTATGTAGTGGGACTTCATTAACATGCTCTACATTCTTTTTATTTTGGGAACCTTGAGCCATGTGTTGACCTTGAGGTATTTGAGGTTGGGATGGAAATTTCCCTTTCTCATTTACGGTTAAAGCATTGGTCAACTTTGAAATGTGGCTTTTCATTTCCTTATTCTCTTCGGCCAATTGATTTAAAAGTGCATCATGCTTTTGATTGGTCTTGCTTTGTGCCTCAAGAAAAGCATGAATTGTACTTTCAAGTGAATTAAAGGAAGAAGGAAATTGTTGTTGTGCTTGGTGTGGCACATGAGTGGGAGTGAATTGTTATGGTGGAGGTGCATGTTGGGAGTGATAGGATTGGGGGAAACTCTTTTGTGGCAGGTGGTTGTTAGGTGGTTGTTGGGAAAAGTGAGTGTCATTCTTCCAACCAAAGTTAGGATGATTCCTTTATCCCGGATTGGAAGTCTCGGAGTAGGGTGAAAATGGTTTCCTAAAGTTCCCTATGGCTCCACAATGTTCCTAAAAAACCCCCACTACACTAGGCAACATCGGGCAATCCTTGGTAGGATGCTCTGAATCATGGCACACACTGCATTCCTCATGCACTTCAACTTGGTAACCTTGCTTGGTACCACTAGTCCTTCTCATTTTTAGGGTCTCTATCTCCTTGGTTAGTTGGGCTATTTGAGCCTTCAAACCATCCTCCTCTTTCAATTGATAAATCCCTCCACTCGAAGAAGTAGAGGTGTGAGGTCTAGACCAGTTAGTACTCTCAATAGCACTAGGTCCGGTCCATGTGTGGGCTTTTTCTGCCAAATGGATCAAATACTCAATAGCCTCATCGGGGTCTTTTTGCAAGAACTCCTCATTACACATCATCTTTACAAATTGGCGGTCCCTAGGGAGCAACTCCTCATAAAAACAACTAACTATACGCCAACTCTCATACCCATGATGAGGACACAAACTCAAAAGGTCCTTGAACCTTTCCCAAATTTGGTAGAGAGATTCACTCTCTCTTTGTTCAAAGGTTGATGTCTGCCGCTTAAAAGCATTGGTCTTGTGCTCGGGAAAATATTTTTTAAAGAAAATATGTGCCATCTCACCCCATGAACCAATAGACCTAGGTCTCAAAGAATACAACCAACTTTTCACTTTATCTTTCAAAGAAAAGGGAAAGAATTTAAGCCTAACTGTATCTATCGATCCTAATTGGCTATGGAAAGTGGCAACTACCTCCTCAAACTCTCTAATATGCACATATGGATTTTCACTATCCATACAATGAAAGGTAGGAAGGAGTGGAATCATTCCAGGCTTAAAATCAAAATTTTGTTGGTTAGCCGGAAACATGATGCATGATGGTGAACTATTCCTAGTTAGGTGTAGGTAGTCATGTAGAGTCTTGATGGGTTGATCTTCCTCGTGATCACCCATTCTGTAGGATGTGTGTGATGTGTGTGATGATGTGAGTGAAAGTGTATCGAATGCAATAGATGAGTCAAATAGATTTGGAAAGTAAGCTTCGGAATCCGAAGAATCCGTGTCGGGTTCTATTGCAAATCTACCTAGGTTATCATGATACTTTCTACTCATGCAAATTCAAAATTAAAATTCAAAGAAAAAATAAATAAAACAACTAACTAACAATAATATCTACAAAAAAATGGTATTGACAAAGAAAGGGTTGGAACGAGTTTACCGCCTTGACAAGTCAATTGAGCAAACCAATCCCGTGATGGTGTTCCTTCAAATACGCCTCTTCCCGACGACGGCGCCAAAATTTGATCGGCCTCCAAAATGTCATTCTTTAATGGAGTCTAATCAAATTTAATATGTATGAATATGTGTGTGGATGTATAAGGTAAAATGGTAGTATATATGGTAAGGTGGGTTGTCGTACCACGAAGAGAGGGTTTTAAAATAAACACGTAACACTAGAAATTAAATCAAGAAAATGTTTTGGTTGTTTTGAAAACTCACAAGTTTGAATAGGTAAAGAAACTCAAATCTAAAAATTGCTAGGGCTTTGGGTTCCTCAAATTTACTAAGATAAATTAATTCAATTTAAATCCATGGAATTACACAATTGGGGGTTTCACATCCCAAACCCTCAATTGGAACATTTGCAATAAAAACCATTTTTAATAAAATCTAAATTAGAAATACTATTTGATTGTTCATTGATTTAAACACATAATAAATAACTACGTTGGAAAAACCTAAAATCGACATTGTACTAATTAATCTAGCAACAATGTAGTAAAAAGTAATATCCAATGAAATTAAGAGTTCTTAAATTTAATGGAACTAAAATCTTTACTTAACTATGAGAAAAACATGATTGAACTCATGAAAAGATTCAAATCATAGAACCACAAATAAAATAAATAATAAGAAGATGAGAACAATCAAATAATAAATCTTAAACATTGAAACTCAAAATGGATTTAAAAGAAATTAGTTTACCTTACAAATTTGGATTCCCCCTTAGTCCAAGCTAAAAGTCTAGCCAATCATGGCCAAGAAATTACAAAAAAAAGACTAAAGAAATAAATGCTAGAGAAAAAACTAGAGAGAAAAAAAGGAAAAAGAGTCTAATGCCATCTGCTCCCAGGTGGTAGCTCTCTGCTGTGTAGTTACTGCTTCACGCCTCACTTAGGGCTCCAAAAGGGAAATAACCCAGTGCATCTCGAGAGGAAAGAGAGAGCATGCAACCCACGACATCAACAACCATGCGTGAACTTCATTTAAGCCATTAAGCTCTGATCCTGTGTGATGCGGCAAGACAAGGACCATGCAATTCACTAAAGCACGTAAATTGGTTTTAAAGCTCATTTGAAGTCACGATCCTGTGCAGCGCAGGTAAGAAAGGGGAGAGATGAGCCTGTGGGCTTGTTGGGCTTGTGGGCTTGTTGGCCTTGTGGGCCTTGCTTTCTTCTTCTTCTTCTTCTATTCTTTTCTTTCTTTCCTTTTTCTTTTTCAACACTAGTTTGCACCTAAAACATAACATAAAATTTAGACTTTATAAAATTAAAATAATGCATGTAAATAAATTATTTTTATACAACGCAATGAAATAAAAGAAATGTAATGATTTGCATACAACTAAAAATAAAATGCAAAATAATTCTATATAAAACCTTAGAAAATGGGCTTAATAAGTCATATTTCATGACTTATCAACATTTAAATGGGTTAGAGAAAGAATAAAGAGTTTTTTTTTAGAGTGTATTTGGAGAGGAGAAAGAATAAGAGGTTTTTTTTTCCCTCTAAATTTGGGTGAAATTTTAGCTTACTTGTTGGAGATGCTCTTATGAGAGGACACATTTAAAATTTTTTTTTTTTTTTGGTAAACGTGAGGACACATTTTCGGCAATGGGTTAAGTTTGACACAAGTTGTTCAATCTAATTAACCCAACCTTAATAAATGGGTTTGGGATTTTTTTATTTATTTTTTATTTAGAAAAAAACCTTGTAAGGTTATTTTATTCATGATGATAAAGTGTTGATCCATACGAATCAAATGAACAATAAAGGAAGGTGGCTCATCTTGCCACACTACTAAATCAGCAATACTCATAACAGATTTGGCAACAACATCTACCATTACGTTGCATTCTTGAAAGGCATGATGGAAAGAATGGGACCTGAGGGAAGCTGCATTACTTCTGGCTTCTTCTAGAATATGACCAAAAGGCAACAGGTTCGGTTCCATATCACCAAGGGTATTGATAATTTGAAGAGCGTCACTTTCAAACTCCACTTCAAAAAAACCAACTTCGGACAAGAAATAAGTGTTTGACATTGCTAGAAGTTATGATTGCTAAATTTTCAGAGTGATTAAAGTGGGTGATTGTTGGTATTGATTCGGTCAAGTGGACTTGATTTGGAATCAATCGTTGCTTAGGGCTCGGCCAAGGGGATTTGATATCTATTGTGGGTATGGATTTGGGGTATGTTGGTTGCTTTCGTAATTGGGTTGACAACTTGATGACCGGTGGCTTGGCTAGTCTTTGAGCTCATGTGTGGTGGTTTAAGGTGTTTTATAGTGGTTGTGTGGTAGTATTGGGTGTTGATTTGGTTTTTGGCTTGATCAACTGTGTATTGAAAAAAGAAAAAAAAAAAAAAAAGAATAATAAAGAATGGACATTTAAAGGGATTAGAGAAAGAATAAAGAGTTTTTTTATAGAGTGTATTTGGAGAGGAGAAAGAATGAAGAGGGTTTTTTTTTCCCTCTAAATTTGGGTGAAATTTTAGCTTACTTGTTGGAGATGCTCTTATGAGAGGACACATTTAAAATTTTTTTTTTTTTTCTAAACGCGAGAACACATTTTCAGCAATGGGTTAAGTTTGACACAAGTTGTTCAATCTACTTAACCCAACCTTAATAAATGGGTTTGGGATTTTTTTTTTTTGGAGGAAAAAACCGTGTAAGGTTATTTTATTCATGAATGATAAAGTGTTGATCCATACGAATCAAATGAACAATAAAGGAAGGTGGCTCATCTAGCCACACTACTAAATCAGAAATACTCATAGCATATTTGGCAACAGCATCTGCCACCACGTTGCATTCTCGAAAGGCATGATGGAAAGAATGGGACCTGAGGGAAGCTGCATTACTTCTGGCTTCTTCTAGAATATGACCAAAAGGCAACAGGTTTGGTTCCATATCACCAAAGGTATTGATAATTTGAAAAGCGTCACTTTCAAACTCCACATCAAAAAAACCAACCTCAGACGCAAATTTTGGTGCTCTGCGAAGAGCTAGGGCTTCAGCTTTCTGCTACTGATGACACCAAATGAAGTTTTTCGCTTAACACTGCAATGACCTCGCCCTGACTATCCCTCACGACCACACCGATGCCTCCCTGATTAAGAGAAGGAGATCATGCGCCATCCACATTAATCTTGAAAGAACCATGTCTTGGAGGGGTCCAGTGGCTTGTAGCTCGTTTAGTTGGCGTAGCAGTAGAAGTGCTATGCTAGTCCTGAGTTTGCTGGTACTCGTGGAGTCGCTCAATTACGGAGTGTGGAAGGTTATGGGCCCGGGGAGTACTAAGCTTGAAAGCCCAAGAATTACGAAGATTCCAGATCCCCAGGCAATCATGGCAAAAGTGCAAGCTTCCTGTTTAGAGTTCAGTTCTAAAACATCCTATAGCAGTTTCCTGAACGAGTCAACTTGAGTATAAGACCTACCACCCACAAGGTTACTGATATCCCAGATTGATCTATTATCCTTGCAAGACCATAAGGCATGTATAGTAGTTTCCTCCGTATGGGAGCATCGAGGTAATGTGGCACACTTCAGGATTCTTCGACATCGAAGGTTGGATTTGGTAGGTAATCCTTCATTACGTGCCTTCCATAGGAAGACCTAGACTTTCTGAGGAATCAATAACGCCCATAAATGGGTCCAAAAATGTCTATCCCAGCCTGTGTCCAAGCTACTTGGCTGAGACCTTTTGTGCTCCTCCACCAAGAGATGATATGCACTGCGAACAATGAACCTACTGTAACAACCCAAGGAAAGCGCTAGCCACATCTACGCTTATACCTTAAAAAGACTAGTCAAGTTACAATTGGGGCTCCTTGCAGTTGTTAATAAAGCCCAGTTCGACCCAATAATTGCCCGATGTGAGACTCAACAAACACACACACTTATCCAAATTTGGGGCATCACAGTCTCCCCCACTTAAATCTCCAACGTCCTCGTTAGGGCCCACATGTCCGAGCCCACACGGGATTACTAGGTTGGCTCTGATACCATTTGTAACAACCCAAGGAAAGCGCTAGCCACATCTACGCTTATACCCCAAAAGGACTAGTCAAGTTACAATTGGGGCTCCTTGCAGTTGTTAATAAAGCCCAGTTTGACTCAATAATTGCCTGATGTGGGACTCAACAAACACACACACTTATCCGAATTTGAGGCATCACACCTACCATTTACTGTTCTGTTCCAAATGAGTCTATCAAGAACTGATCTCTCACATAGAGGGATGCTTTTAATTATTGTCGCTTCGTGGTGCATGAAGATCTTATCTATCAACGTCGTGTTCCACATGTGTCCCGATTGGTTCTTTAACTCACTCACCTTGGCATGCATGGGAAGAAGACTGTTAGGTGAGATGCACTTATGCTAAATGGGGCTAGGGAGCCACCTATTATGCCAAATCTGGATGGATTAACCATCACTTACTCGCTGATAAGTCATGAAATATGACTTATTTACATGCATTTTAGAGAGATTCTAGTGAGGTTGTGTTGCATTTCATGTCTAATTACACTTAAACGGATGTTTGTTGTTCAATTCATTGAATTACATGACTTATGCATTTAAGTGTATTAATTTAATCCCTTACATGTTAATTTGGGTTATGTTTGATTGTAGGTACAAGCTAGATCAGATTGGAGTTAGTTATTATAAGCTGGAAAGGAGCAAAAGAGAAGAAAATAGGTGCTGAACCACAATCCAGTCGACTGGATTCTAAGGCAGAAACTCCTAGACTTTCAATTCTTGAAGAATCCAGTCGACTGGATGGTGATCCAGGAGACTGGATTAATTAATCCAGATTAGGCAGAAAGTCCAAGAGGCATTTCAATAAAGATCCAGTCGACTGGATGGTGCTCTAGGCGACTAAATTCGCGCGAAATCAGTTTTAAAGAAAGCCCAATTGTGTTTTAAAGTGCTCCAAACTCAAGGCCCATTGACCGAATTTGTTTAGGTTCTAAATTCTGAATTAGATAGATGGGATTAGGGTTTATATAGTGTTTAGATTAGACGGCTTAGACCTAGACAGACTTATCCTCTCTCTCTCTCCCAAGCTTAGGTTTTCACTCCCATGTTGCCTAAGCCTCTTGCTAGGGTTAGGGGCTATGTTTTCTATATAACGGTATGAGTACATTGTAGTCCCTTCTATTTTTAATGTTAAATTACAGTCAATAATTCATTTATTGATTCCTAATTGATGCATGTTTTATTCCGTACTTTCTATAAGTTCAATCATGCTTTTCTTATAATTAAACGGAAATATTTCATGGTTTTAACTAGGTCTCGTGTTTTATAAATTGAAAGGTCTTTCTAATTATTACCCTAGCCAATTTATTTTCTCCGGTAATATAGTGTTCCTGAGTTTTATTCATTCAATCATGTCAAGAGCTTTTTAAAAGAAAAATAATCAACTTGTAAACTGTTATTAGAATAAGGTTTTTAACCGGGATTACAAGAGAATCATACTGGTATGAAGAAACATCCCGAAACCCTAGTACTTTTTTACATATATTTCTTATAGAATTTCCATAAACCAAATTCATTTTACCCCTTTTTTTGAATATTGATTCACATTGTCTTTTGAAAACACAACTCCCTGAGGATCGACAACCCTTTACACGTACTACAAGGTACCATTTATTATTGAGCGACATCATTCGCCATCTACTACCTTTAAGCACAACATGACGGCTACTCATGATACTTTGCCAAGCATAAGAGCCACACTGTTTCGGGTTTTCCTCCAACCAAGAGCAATCAGGGAAGTATTTAGATTTGAAAACCCGATAAAAAAGAGACATGTCATTGTTCGTCAATCTCCAGCCTTGCTTAGCAAGAAGAGCTGCATTAAATTTGATCAAATCACGGAATCCCAAACCACCAGAACCATTTGGTTCACAAAGCTTTTCCCACTTTGTCCGGTGAATTTTCCTTTTTCCATCCTGTTGACCCCACCAGAAATCTCAGATCACCCTTTCCAACTCCATGCATAGTTTTTTTTGGCAATTTGAAGACACTCATGACATAAGTAAGGATGGCCTAGGCCACTACTTTAATGAGGACTTCCTTTCCGGCATAGGATAAAGTTTTCTCCTTCCACCCATTCAATTTCTCTAAGACCCTCTCCTTAAGTTGTGCAAAAGCTAGAGTTTTTTAGCGCCCAATGAAGGATGAGAGCCTAAGATACCTCTCATAGCTTCGAATGGCCAGGACCCCTATTATGGTTTTCAAGACCTCTTGCACTCCAGGATTTGTATTGCGGTTAAGACACATGGTGGTCTTATCTGTGTACATCTTCTGGCCTGAAATGTCTTCATAGTCCTGTAGAATGTTAAGAACCTTCCTACACTCTGAGGCCGAAGCATGACAAAAAATCAAGCTGTCATCTGCGAAGAAGAGATGAGTCACCAGAGGACCCGCCGGCTAATGGACATTCCATGGATCTCATTAGCTAACTCGGCAGCTATAAGCATTGAACTCAATCCTTCTACACAAATCAAGAATAAGTATGATGATAGAGGATCTCCTTGGCGCAACCCCCTTGTGGGGAGGATATGGCCGTGGGCCTCACCATTAATCATGATAGAATAAGAAACAAATGTGATGCAAGACATCACCAGGGTAACTAGATGGGAATGGAATCCTATATGTGTCATCATATGTTCAAGGAATGGCCACTCCACCCGATCATAAGCCTTGCTCATGTCAAGTTCAGAGCCATGTGTCCCTATTTACCATGACAGTTATGTTTCATATGATGCAAGGTTTCAAAAGCCACAAGAACATTATCAGTTATCAAGTGCCCAGGGACAAAAGCACTTTGGTTCTTTGAGATAATGTGAAGGAGGATGTGTTTAAGTCTATTGGTGAGGACTTTGGCAATTAATTTATAAAGCACATTATAGAGACTTATGGGCCAAAATTCAGTCATTTTTTATGGGCTCTTAGTTTTGGGGATGAGAACTATGTTTGTGGCATTGATAGCAGCTGGAATATTACGCGAATTGAGACATGAAAGAACCACCTTTGTGATACTATCACCTACAATATGCCAGTAAGATTGATAAAAAAAGCAGGCATACCGTCTGGTCCAGGTGCTTTGGTAGGGCCCATCTATTTAAGAGCTTTGACGACTTCATCTGCTCTGAACTCTTGCATCAGCCTATCATTCATCTACGGAGTAATTGTTTGTTGAACACCAATTTTGGACAGATCAGGAATGAAAGGCCTCGTGGACTCGAATATGTTAGTGAAGTATTGCAAAATAACTCCCTAAACATCCTCTCAATTTTCATGCCATCTACCCTCATCATCCCAGATTCGAGTAATCTAATTATGCCTAGCACGTTGAGTGGCTTTGGCATGAAAGAAACGCGAGTTCCGATCACCATGTTTTAGCCACCCCACACAGGATCTTTGTTTCCACAACACCTCTTCTTTTTCTAGCAACCCATTAATACTTCGTTGAAGATCTGATCTCTCCTTGCCATCGTTTATACCACTGTCTTCCAGTGATTTCAATCTTGCTCTTTTGATCCTAAGCAAGTGTAAGATGTTCCCAAATTCTTCGCGGCCCCACTTACTCAAAGAGAGCCCACACTGATGGATCTTGCTATAGACCGCCCCAACATTTGCTGGGCTTATGGTATCAGCCCAAACCTTAGCAATGCGCTCCTCATAGCCAGTCTCATTCACCCACACCTCCTCAAAACTAGATGATTTTTTTAAATGAATACTAGATGATTTTGGATTCAAATTTTTTAAATCTAATTAAGGTTTATGAAGGATTTGGGTTTTATAAGTTGGATAGTCAAACATGACCCATTTATACATTTAATAAATGCATATATTATTAATTTTATTTAAATAAAAATAGAATTCTTAAAACCAAAGTACACGTGTGTCTCTCATTCTTTCTAAAAATATACAGAAGGCCCTAAGCTTTTTTATACTACAATTTTCATCTCTCTCTCTAAGAGAAAGAGACATGTTTTTTGAAATCATGACCATACAAATCTATATTTTTATAATTATACAAATATTATTATATACAGGCGTTTAGATAACGTTTGAATAAGATGAGAAATACATGTATAAAGATAAAATATTTGATCATGTTATAGTTTTAAATTATGCCATGTACTTTTGTTTTTGTTTTGTTTTTATTTTTATTTTTATAGCAATTATGCCATGGACTAAATGACAAATATTTTAGTATAAAAGTGCGCACAAATACTTGAATTTGGTTCAATTATATTTTAAACATTTAAGGTTAAATCAACTCAATCCTACTTTCTCAACTAATAAACTCATGGTAACATATATGGGCGAATTTACGTTTTTCAAATATAAATTAAATAGATTTGAGATGAAATTCTAAAATTTAATAAAATTTGAAATGAGTTTAGAATATATAAATATTTAAATGATTTAGGTTAAAAACATACTTTGTAGTTCCAAATCTGACCTGTTGTTATTCCTTATTAGCTAGTTTGGTAAGAGGACTTGGGCAATCTTCTAAGTTCTAACTAAACCCGATCAACTTTCGGATTAAACTTCTCGAAACAAGCCTGACTCTTGAGTCTTGCGAGTGGTAGAAGCTTTAAACTTGCCTCCTTTGTGCAAGCTTTCAAACCACACGATGGCTTTAGGGTGCATTTGTTGGGGTTTTTTGTTGACTGCATTGGTGTCTGATGGCCGAGGAGTTGGAAGAACCGTGTCGTCGGATGCGGTTATCTGATCATGAAAAGCATAATTTGTGGTTGCGACCAAGGAAAATACTGCAATCCAGGCAAGAAGCAAAGTTTAGCCTGTTCTTTAAGCTATTGACTACACGAGCTTTCAATGGCGAAGCTTTTATGGGAACCATTAGGAGTTTGTGGGCTTCCCCAGGTGGCCTCCTTGTTTGAGTGTTAAATGACAATCTTTTCCTAGCGATTTTCAATGGTCGAGATGATATGGAGTGGGTTTTAGTTCAGAGTCCGTGGACTTTCAACAAAAAGTTGATTCAAATCGTCCGTTTCGAATCTGATATGCAACCTACATTTGTCAAATTCACCCATTCGGTGTTTTGGATTTGTGTCTACAACCTACCTTTCCTGAGCATGGTGGCAGATGTTGGGGAAAACATTGGCAATGATATTGGTCGAGTGTTGGAGGTGGATGTGCCAAATAATGGGATTGGGTGGGGATGGTTTCTACGCATTCGTGTGGAGATTGATATTACTAAGCCCTTACTTTCAGGGGAAGATATTGGAAGATGATCAAGGGAAACCATTTTGGGTCGATTTCCAATATGAACATTTACCGATTTTCTGTTATCGGTTTGGAAGGATTGTTCATAATGGGAATGATTGTGCTGGGACGGAGAACAAAAGGGTACCCTCTAATTTCTACAGATAGGTTTGGTTCTTGGTTGAGAGCTACGCCGATCCGTGGTGGTTTTTCCAGACGGCCTCGAGAGTCAGTTCAGTCTGATGATGATCTGGAGGGCAGTAGGTCTAATGGTGGCGAGGGGATTCATATTGGGCGTCAATCGGAGGAGGCGATGGAGGGTTTTCAAACAACAAACGTGGAGGCGGCAGAAGTTATTTCAGGGCGAGAATCGTGGACAGGTTGTTACAAAGTGATGCGGTGGATGGGGTGGAGAAAACGGGGGATTCGGAATCAGCTAGAGACATGGATATACTAGTTGCAGATTTTGTGCAGTTCGATAAGATACTGCATGGGGGTTTGACAAAGCACGAGGAGGATATCTTGCACATTGAGAGTCTAAGGGCTATGGGTGTGTCGTAAGTGGGGCGAGAGATCCTAGTAAATCAAGGGCCACCCACTGGGCATTCTTTAAATTTGAAATGCAATCTCAATGGGTCGAATATGGATAAGGATGTCGTTCACAAACTACCTACCGAATTGCATGGCAATAAGAACGTGGAGGACACTAACGATGCTGTGTTGATTGTGGGAGATAGTGTTACACTTTTATCACAACCACGTGCGGGGGTTGATGTGGACAAAGGGAAAGCTGTGGTTGGGTCTAGTTCCAAAGTTAAGTGGAAAAAAAAGAGCACGTGCAGCCCCAACTCAAGTGCATCTGGGACTTTCTGCTGATGTGGGTACACTATCAAGGAAAAGACTACATGAGCAAGGTGTGAGTGATGACAATGGTGGCATTGAAGGGACGACGAAGAAAAGCAGGTTTGTTTCTGGGGTGGTATCTAATAACGGTCTTATATCAGTGGAGGCTGTGGGACAGCCCCGCCAAGCACAATGAGTGTCCTGAGCTTAAACTATCGTGGGCTTGGGAACCAAGCAACAATGAATGAGCTTCACGGTTTGGTGAAGTCTGAAGGGCCCAAAATTGTGTTTTTCATGGAGACACGATTACCGGTATGAAAGTTAGAATTTTTTCGTGTTAGACTTGCTATGCGTGGTTGCTTTAGGGTCGGCAGGTGAAGATATGGCAGTGGTTTGGCTCTCCTTTGGGATGCTAGTTTGACTCTCCATGTTCAAAGCTATTCTCAATATCATATTGATGCTCACGTTTTTCAAGATGATGGTTTATCCTAGCGGTTTACAGGTATCTACGGACACCCGGAAACGACTCTTAGACCACGTACATGGGCACTTTTAAGGAAGTTAAAGGATCTTAGTAACTTACCATGGATGCTACTTGGTGATTTTAATGAAATCGTGGCCTTAGAAGAGAAATGTGGGAGGGATGATCAAAGTTTGGTACAAATGGCTAGTTTCCGAGATGTTTTGGCAAACTGTGGACTTGAGGATTTGGGTTTTCTAGGTCCGGAATTCACCTAGTCCAAAAAACGTGACGATGGTGCTTTGGTTCGGGTTCAGCTTGATTGTGGGGTAGCAACTTCTACTTGGTGGCTTTTATTTCCAAATGTTACAGTTCGTCATGTTGTTGTTGCAAACTCTGACCATATGGGGTTACTGTTAAAGGTTGTCACCACTCCGATTCGGGTGCAACGGAAAAAGTGGAGACTTTTTCGTTTTGAGCATGTTTGGGTTCGGGAAGGGAGTTGTGAGGAGGTTATTTTAGAAGCTTGGAGTCATATTCAAGTGGGGACACCAATGTTTCGGCTTGTACAGAAGATTAAGCAATGCCGGATCAAACTACTTCAATGGAATCAAACACAAGCACATGCCACACCTCGTATTATTACCAAAAAGAAAGCCCACCTTCAAATGCTTGAGGAGCAGCGACTGGAAGTCTATGATGCTCGGGAGGTTAACCAGGTTCAGCGTGAACTGTGTGTTCTCATGGAGAAAGAGGAAACTTTCTGGCATCAATGCTCATGGATTGCCTGGTTGAAAGGTGGTGATTCAAACACAAGGTTTTTTCGTGAATGTGCTTCCCAGAGAAAAAGAATGAATACTATGGCAGGGTTAAAGGATTCAATTGATGTTTGACAGATTGATCCGGTGGTTATGGAAGAGATTTTCGTGGGGTACTTCAATAATTTGTTTGCTTCTTCTAATCCATCTGCTATTGATGAAGTTATTCATTTAGTGGATACTGCTGTTACACCAAGTATGAATCTCAACCTGTTGATGCCTTTTTTTTTTTTTTTTTTTTTTTTTTTCCAGAAGTATTGGCATATAGTAGGTGGGGATGTTTCTAAAGCTATTCTTGATTTTCTTAACTGTGGTCGTATGCTAGGGTGTCTAAATTTTACCAATATTGTGCTAATCCCGAAGGTCAAAGCTCCTGAATGTATGTCTCAGTTTAGGTCTATTAGTCTTTGTAATGTGCTTTACAAAATTATTTCTAAAGTCCTTGTGAACAGAATGAAGACTATGTTAATTGATGTAATTTCTGACTACCAAAGTGCTTTTGTTCCTAGGTGAATGATTACAAACAATGTCATTGTCTCCTTTGAGATGCTACATTATCTCAAGAATAAGAGAGGCGGCAAAAATGTTCAAATGGCGGTGAAGCTTGATATGAGCAAGGCGTATGACAGGATCGAATGAGATTATCTCCGAGCTATTCTTCTTAAGTTGGGATTTCATGAGAAGTGGGTGTCTCTAGTGATGGTATGTGTTACATTTGTCACTTATTCAGTCATGGTGAATGGTGAACAAAAAGGGTTTATTAAACCTTAACGTGGTCTTTGTCAAGGAGATCCTCTTTCCCCCTACCTTTTCCTGATTTGTGCTGAGGGTTTATCTGCATTACTTAGGAAAGCAGAGAGAGATAGTCTCATTCATGGGATCTCTGTTCGTCGGGGTGGTCCCCGTGTGTCTCACTTATTTTTCGTCGATGACAGTATCATTTTCTGTAAAGCATCTATATCAGAATGTGAGGAGATTTTGAAGGTCCTTTCTTTATATGAGAATACTTCGGGGTAGCAAGTCAATGGAGGGAAGATAGCATTGTTTTTTAGCCACAACACTAATTCTTCTAGGCGTGAGGATATTCTGAATCTGTTTGGTGCCACTCCAACCATTCAGTTTGAGAAATATTTGGGGTTGCCACCAATTATTGGAAGGGCCAAGAAGAAAGCTTTTAATGCTATTAAAGATAGAGTATGGCGAAGATTGCAAGGCTGGAAAGAAAAGCTGCTCTCACAGGCGGGGCGTGAAGTTCTTATTAAGTCGATTATTCAAGCTATCCCTACTTATACAATGTGTTGTTTCAATTTCCCTCTTAGATTGTGTGCGGAGATAAGTTCTATGGCAACAAATTTCTGGTGGGAGCAGAGAGGTGTGGAGTGAAAGGTTCATTGGCTGAGCAAACGTCATCTGTCAATAGGGAAAAAATTTGGTGGCATGGGTTTTAGGGATTTACATCTGTTTAACAAATCTTTGCTGCCTCGGCAGGGATGGAGGCTGATAAGGTACCCCAATTCACTGGCTAGTCGGGTCCTTAAAGCAAAGTATTATCCCCATCACTCTTTTCTTGACTTTACAATAAAGAACAATGATTCATTCATTTGGCGGAGCATTTGTGAATCTAAGAAGGTTTTGTTGGATGGAATAAGGTGGAGAGTTGGGACGGGTGAAAATATAAAACTTTGGAAAGATCTGTGGCTGCTGGGATCTCCATGTGCTAGAGTTCTGAGTCCTGTCAATCTCTTGAATGAACATGTTACGGTGGATGCTCTTATTCTTAATGATCACATGAGTTGGAATATGACTCTAATTGATCAAATTTTTCTTCCATGGGAAGCAGCGATAATCAAGCATATTCCTTTTAGTTATAGACATCCGAAAGATGTCATTATCTAGGGTGGAACTAAAAGCGGGGAATTCACTGTCAAGAGTGCAGCTAGTTCTGTTGGTTTCACCTTCAAAGACCTTGGTATTTTTTCAACATCAATTCTATGGTGTGATAAATTTCTGTTGTGCTTCCAACCCAGCGGAACAAAACACATGAAGTGGACTTCCATTTTGTCGAGAAAGGGTGCTCATCTGGTCTCTACACTTGACTTGCTGATATCTTCACCAGCCTTCCACAAATTTCTCGATCTTCGCAGAATCTGGACTGGTCCCCCTATTGAGGAGGGATTGAAGATAGTGTGCTAAGCTACAGTCGTTTTCAGCACATACATCATAAACGACCTGCAGCTTAGCCAACATTACAGCAGATTACAGCTTGCACATTAACTTAAATTAAAGCACGTGTTAAATATGTTAAATGTGCTTATTAGGCAGTTTCCATGATTAGTGGAGCTAATCCTATTCTGTTATAATTCTGTTATTAGATATTTTTAGTCTAAGCTCATCTATATAAAGTGTAAAGCTCATAGTAATAAAGCCGTGCAGTTTTATCAAAGTCTTTAGCCATTACAGTTTCATTCTTTCACCAATATCCCTGCCTTACTTTAGAATCTTACAGGTATCTGGTCAGCTAAGGTGGCTCCTAAAATTCGGAACTTTGTATGGCGTGCGTGTCGAAACATTCTTCCTACCCAAACTAAGCTTTTTGATATGAAAATTTCTTCATCGTTTTCATGTCACTGGTGTGAGGAGGAACCCGAAACTGGTGACCATGTTCTGTGGCAGTGTGAGTTTGCTCAGCGTGTGTGGACTGCTTGTTCTGTACAGTTGCCTTGGAGTGTGGACATGAGGATGGCCTTTGGGGATTTTTTGGATGTGTGCTTACGGGATATGCAATCCCCAGATGTCGAGTTGATTTTTACTACAGCTTGGATTCTTTGGTGTGCTCGAAATGAATTGATTTGGGAAGGGAAGGTTAGCATTATCTTTGATATATGTAGCCGAGCTTCTGCAATGGCAATAGAGTTTTTGGAATTTGATGAGAGGGCGGAAGTTCTTCCTCATGTTGATGCTGGTAGGATTTTGTTGTCATGGAGTCCACCGTCTGCTGGTTGCTATAAGGTTGCTATTGCATGCAATTTTACGTCACGATCCGATAAGGTGGGAGTTGGTGTCTTGATTAGAGATTCTTCCAGTTTTGTGGTAGCTGCTTCTGGTTTTGTCATGCTGGGGTCTAATGATTTTCTGACCAGTTATGCTTATGCTGTATTTTATGCCATGCAATTGGCTCATGAAACTGGATTTCGATGCAACATTGACATGGAGGTGCCTTCACAGGAGCTACTTAGTTTGCTTAAGTTTGATTCGCCATGCTTAGCTCCGTCTGGTGTCTTGGTTGATGACATTGGTGCTTGGTTACCATTTTTCCGGAATGTTTCTTTTACTTTTATTAGTAATGTTTGTAACAAAGCTACTCAGGCTTTGGCTACAGAGGCTGCGTCCTCAGATTTAGATTGTATCTGGTTGGAGAAGTGTCTTCCTTGTATTAGACCTTTTGTTTAGTTCGTTTCTATTCTAATAAAACAACTATTGTTTCAATTTAAAAAAAAAAAAAAGAAGCTAGTTTGGTAAGAGTGTAAGACCTAAAAAAGGTTTTTATTTTCCTTATTGGACCCATTAATTTCTTCATGTAGATACATCCAGAACTTATAAGTGCCAAAATACCTTGTGAGTTGTGACCGAGCATTATATTGACATTGTATCGAGAAACATTATGTATTATGGATAAAAGAAACATTATGGATAATATAACAAGAAAAAATAATAAAAAAGTAATTACAATTATACAAAGCAAATGACCATTAGAAATGCAAAGTAAGCAAACAAATTCAATTATATAATCAATTTAAATTCTAAAATTTAATAGATGTCCAAGAATCCAAAAACAACCGAAATAATGAGATAGAAGTATAAATTTCTGAACATAAAAATCAAATTTGGACCAGCTGAGAATATAACACAGTAGCCATAAAACCAAGGGAAACAGACATGAGGGTATCCCATCCACCGTGCATAACCCCGCTTGAAGTAGGAATGTTGCTTTTTGAAGAAGGCTGTGGATGAGTAGCCCCCGAACCAGTTGCTGGCTGAGGTGCACTGGCTGGAGAATATGCTTGATTGTTTTCTACATTCACTTGGAGCTTCATCCCTCCAAGGCAATATAACTTGTTACCAGATATAAAATACCTCGGACCAGGTTTTGACAATGAGATGGTTGTGTTCCCGTTTGTATAGGACTTCAATACATTGGTCGTGCTGCATGTGTTGAAATTTTGTTGCGTCACTTCGTCTAGACTATTAGATGAGGAAAATTGGAATTCTGCAAAAATAAAATAAGCAAAATTGTCATCTACATTACATATGAGTTGGCAGAAATATTTTCATAATTAAAATTCTGATGAAGAAATAAAAAATACTTGTTAAGTTAAGGTGTTTCTACATAAAGATTAATTGAAGGGTTATATAGTTTCCATACGTGTTAGTATCAATTATCTAACAAGAACTTTTTTTTTCTATCAAATGGAATGGTTATATATACAATAGATTTCTAAAATCCCTTTATCGCAAATAGATGAATCAAATACTTAATTTACCAAAAGAGGAGAGTCACCGCTTAATTATAAAAGCTACTAATAATAATATCTATATATATATATATATATAGGTTAAACTATTGTTTTCGTCTCCTAAACTATACATGAGTTTCGTTTTTCGTCTCTGAACTTTAAAAAGTTCGTTTTTCATCCTTAAACTTTGAAAAAATTCATTTTTACACATGAATTTTGTCTCTAGACTTTTTTATAAAAGGACGAAAAAAATAACAACCCTATGATAAATGGCAACAGAAAAAGAAGTGTTTGAACTTTGAAGAAGTGAGATTATATCAATTATAAATATAAGATAGTGATTTATGCACACCACTAATTCATATAGTCTGTATACATCACTTAAAATATATATATATATATATATATATATCATACATTTACGTGTGTAATAATACTTACTACTAATAAATATATTTATGTATTATATAATAAAAATAAAATTGAGATTTAAAATCTTCCCCTCCCTCCCTTTCATTTTCAAGCAAGAAAGAAAAAAGAAAAAATTATTATAAGAAGAAAAAGTAAATACGAAAAGAATACACATACGTAGAGCATCGCCAACATAAAATGTCTTGTTCTTCTCCCACGTCTCAAGATCGGTGCTTATGTCCCAGCCAGAACTATCCCCCACCACGTACGTCGTAGCAGTGCATGTTAATGCCAAGCTAAGGATGACAAGAACATAAACCTGAAGCTGCTTCGTCGCCATGAATGAAAAATTGGATGAAATATGAGAGAACAAGTTGGGCATACAACTATATATATGAGATATATATGCGAAGAGTTGCTTATGATTAGATGACCTAACTTTGGAATTGAGTGTGGATGACTATTTTTACTTGTTGCATATTATCTTCTCTATTTAATTACGCACGGAGGACAAGATGCCCTATCTACCTTTGACTCCTATAGGCTTTTTATTATATTGTATGCAAGGTATACTAGTAATTTATAGAAGTAAGAGGGGCAACACTAAAAGAAAATGATAACTTCCATATGGAATCATGTAAAACTCTGTATGAATGAATTTCTTTTGTTCAAGGCTATCCAATTATACTTTAAATTGACCACTTTTCTTTTCTTTTCTGGGTAAGTAGTTTAGCAAAGTTGTTATACAAATAACAAAATGATGTAGTGAATATTGACTTTAACAAGATAAATAACTTATTCAATCTAAAAAGTTTGAAGGTTTTGCTTTCGTAAGAAAAAAAATGCATTTTTCTGTTAGTTTAAATTGATAATTCAAGGCAATTACCTTCCCTGAATGGGTTCAAAAAAAAATTTATTTTATTGACCTTCCTCTTTTAAGCTACAATATCTTAATGCTGTGGTTACCGTCCATGATGTGATGCAGTCCCATTGAAGATTAACCCACTTTGAAACTAAAAGTTGGTGGGGTAGTTGAATGCAAAGTTCGTTGGTACGTACTTGTTGGGCAGTTGAACGTAACACCTAGCTCCTGTAGAAAACTTGAATCTAATGAACAATGGAAAATATAAAAGAGTGATAGAGAGAGAGGAAGAGAATGGAGGCTAGGGTTTTCACGTGGTTCGGCTATGTGAGCCTACGTCTACAAGATGTAGCCCAATGGGCTACATCTTTATTAATACTCTCTTTGTGTTATGTTTTTGGATTATTACAATGTGTTGTGAGGTGTCCTATTTATACATAGGACTACTAACACAACTCTCCTATCTAACCTATGTGGGATTCCTTAACATTCCCCCTCAAACTCAAGGCGTAATTTTTAATGTAGCCTTTGAGTTTGGTTACAAAAGAATAGCTTAAATATCTTGGCTCAACTCGGCTTGGCTCGTATCTCGGCTCGATGGCTCGGATCTCGACTCAGAGGCTCGGTGGCTTGGATTTTAGCTTGAAGTAGATCTTGGCTTGGCTTAGTCGGATCATGGCTCGATGGCTCAGATCGCGGCTCAATGGCTCAGAGGCTTGGATCTTAAAATGGTCTTGGCTCGGGATCTCAGCTCAGTGGCTCGATGGCTTGGCTCGATCTCGGCTCATCAAAATATATATCCCACAAATGGTTTTCCCTTTTTTTTTTTTCTTTTTTTTTTTTGAAGTTTGAATTTTGAATTCAAAATTCGAATTTTATTTATATTTATATATTATATATATTTATATATTATATTTTTTTTTTTTTTTTCTTACTGGTCAATGCCAGTTTTCTCAAATTTTTTTTTTGAATATTGCAAACAAAGATAAATAAAAAATAAAATGCAAGCAAAACACATAAAAATAAAATGAGTTTTTTTTTTTTGTTTTTTTCGGGTCTGCTGACATCAGCAGTAAGTTGGAGCAACCTAGGGCTGACATCAGCAATGGGTGACTCCGTGGATCATAAACGGGTCGGATCTCAAATCTGGGTCATGGGTACCCGATTAATGCCCCGGCGCGTGCGGGTGCGTGCAAAGGAAGATTGCTGCGAAATTTTCTGGGCTAACCGATCTGACGACGCTGAACAGTATGGTGGTGTCATTTTCTTAAACCGGTGCCAGAATAGGTAGATCTGAGACTTGGTGTTGTGGTGGTGCATGTGGTGGCTGGAGGAGATTTTGAATCTATGTGCTGTGCGTGGAGGCGCGTGCCTTCGTGGATCGTCTCGTTTTTCACGGGGTTGAGTAGATCGGCCGCTGATATACCTATTTGTGGTATCATTTTTGTTGATTGGTGACTAGATGTGGAAGATCTGGAGCTTGGTGGTTCCGGCGGCGCTAGAGGCGCGTGAGGGATTTTTCTGAAACTGTGGGAGGCGCGTGTGGATGC
>OU015763.1:26234719-26337141 GCA_907173295.1 Fagus sylvatica
GGCTGGTGCCACACATGTTCGTGAGGAATGTGATGCATGTTCTGTTTCATTGTTTCATTGGTTTCAAATTTTCAACATCTATTCTAGGGCTTTCATAATGTCCGGTAGCTGATAATTTATGAAATAAAAGTTAAAATAGAGAAACAAAATCATCATGCCTTTTCTTCAGTTAAATAGGAGGCAGGGGTTTTGAATAGCTCACTGTAATGACAAAAAATTTCGGGTTACGGACGGAACTGCTTAATGGCGAGCTTTGGCACGATGGGGGCCCGATTGGGTGGCTTAATCCGACGAGACACAAGCTTGAGGAAGAGAAAACACAACAATGAACACAATATTTGACGTGGTTCGGCCAACAATGCCTACATCCATAGGGAGAGGTTTTCTCACTAAATAAATAGGGAGAAATACACACAAATAGCTCAATGGCCTATACAAAATCATGAACAAGGGGGCCAGAGCCCCATTCTCTTCTTTTTCTTCTCTTTCTTTTTCTTTCTTCATCTCTTTTCCTCTCTGGTCTGCCGTCCTCTTTTTCCTTTTTTTCCCTCTCTTTTATTCAATTTCTCCCCCTCTTCATGGGCTCGTTTGGGCTTCTTCTAATGGATCCATGTGGGCTTGGTTGTGTATTGGGCCTAGCCTATTATTTTTTTGGCACCACACTCACCTTTATATGATAAAGATTTGGTTGTTAACAAATCTAAAAACGGAATATAATATCACATCAATTAAAATTAATTATCATTATTTATTTGGTGGAATAAAATTTTAAACTATGTGATACCAAAATCTGGAAGCAAAAGAACAAAGTAAGAGTTCTGTGAAACATTTGAAAGAGTTTTGGAAAGTCCAAGAGATACAAAACAAGAGACAGAAACAATGGAGACAATCATTGCAAGAGGAATGGTAAACTTTACAAAGGAAGTTGGAGTTAGAGCAACTCCAGCAGAGTGGCTATTTGGCTCTCTTCTCTTGAGCTAAATCAAAAAAATCAAACTCCAACAGTTTTTGTTCATGCTCTCTATTTTTTCTAAATGTTACAGCAACTTTCTACAATAAGAGAGTTATTGTAGCTCTCTACTGGCATAAAAAACAATATCACCTCCATCATTTTATTATTTCATTTCCCCTCCCTCTCTCAGTCTCTCTCACCTCCAACAAAGCACCTTCCTCTCTCTCTCTCATCTACATCACATCACCAGAATGGATCTCTTGATTTCCTTACCTAATGTCAACAATTGACACTTGTGGTGGCCATTTCAGAAACCCACAAACTTAGTTGATCTCAATAAATCTGGAAGCAGGGCTAAAAGGGATCCAGCCTCACAAACCCTCAAAGCTCCACAATGGTGATTGGGTTCTCTCTTGGTGCTTGAAGCTTTAACAATTTGGTGGAGAATTTGGAAAGCTTTTGGATTATGGGTTTTTGTAATTTTGAAAGCAAGTGATTTTTTTTTTGGGTTGTAGAGAAATACTCAAAGTCGGACTGAACTGTAATGGGGTTTTAGTTGATTTTGATGCTGGTTAGACCTCCACCGGTGGTAGGTTGTCTTAATGGGGTTTTAATTGATTTTGGAAGAGGAGTGGTAGATTGGTGGTGATTTTTTGTTGGTTTTGGAAGAGGGGTGTGAATTTGGTGGATTGAGGACAAGACAAGGAAGAGGGAAAGGATGAGAGGTGGAGGGGCAGGGCAAATTGTTGCATGTGGGTCAAGAGAGATGAGATAAAAAGGAATAAATGAGTAGAGAAAAAAAAGTTAAAATAAAAGAATGAAAATATTATTTTAATAAAAGTAGAGAAAGAGTAGAGAGTTTGTTAGTGTATTTGAAAAAGTAATTAGCTACAAGTAGAGAACTCCTTACATGTGGGTGAGAATGTAAAGAGTCTCCTAGAGATACTCTGTGAGAGCATATTTGAAAGAGACTCCTGGGGCATATTTGAAAATGACTCCTGGAACATAATCAAAGCTCTCAACGATCAGGGTCAAAAAATTTCCAAGCATGGGATGATAATGGATTAGGAAGAAACAAAAAGCTTTGCAGAATGGTCATTCAGCCACATACACAGACAAGGAAACCAACACGTTACGCTCACATGGCAGGCCCTTCTCTACCAGTAGCCATCATTGATTAGTATTACCCATGAGTAATGAACCCAGATACGGAACTACATAGAGTTGAGGGGTCCATGTCCCAAGCTTTCCAAAAATTAAAATTTCACCATTATATTTATTTAAAATTTCACAAAAATATATAAATGATCCTCTAAACTCTTCATATTTCTTGGCCCCGCATTCTTGAAATCTAGTTCCGCCCTGATTGAACCAAATGTCGGTGTCAATTAGCAACTAAAAAGTATGAACTTCATGGATTCAAAAAAAAAGGTCATCGACATCTATCTCATACAAAATTTTAACCTTTTTGTTCCCAGAAATAATTTTTTTAACTAAACAAGCATAACAAGGTCGATAAGATAAATGACTAACGAGCATTCTATACCATACCAATCATAAATGGTGCATGCATTGCAAGTTTTACTACTTACATGCCCAGTGCAACACTGACCAACAACATTGTATCAACTTCCATTTGAAAACCACTCTATTCATATATACCAACTAGATTAACTGCCAGGCTGAACCTTAGAACAAACAATAAAACACACCGCCAGTGTAAATACATATGTTGATGATGGTTAGAAAAAACTACGACTAACTACAGATCCTTACACAGAAGCTACATACATTGGGCAATTTTATTACAGCATAGTATTATTTGAGCTCTGGCTTAAAAATGATAGGAAAAAGCACAAACCTATAGACAACCACAATCTCTGGACACAAAACGAACATCCATTTTGGCTGGTGCTCCCTCTTAAGACAAACTTTAGCCGTAGCATCGGATTGGGTCATTGCAGCCTTTATTAGCAGATTGTTTAAAGCCAAAACGGCCCCCTTTCTCAAGGTACTGCTGATGGTATTCCTCTGCTGGGTAGAATTTCTTGGCAGGTAGAATCTCAGTTACTATCTTCCTGTTCAAAACCTTCTGTTGACGCTCCAAAGACTCCTTTGCTGCATTCTCTTGCTCAGGTGTGTAGAAGTATATACCAGATCTGTACTGTGTCCCCACATCATTCCCCTGCCCACCAAGGATTTTCAAGAAGTTAGCATCTATAAAGTGGTAAGGCATTGAGACAAATGTGTGTGTAACAACAAGGTCAGATAGAGTTGACAACGCATCAGTTTTGAATATGGAAGTGGGTGACTTTTCGGATTCAGCATATGGGCATGCAAAAATGAGAGGCCACAAAAGTTGGGCCCTGTATTTACTTGTTTGTCTCTCTTCCTTTTTCTCCTGTTCCTTTATTGGGAAGAGGCAGGGGTTGGAGGAAGAAAAAAAATAGTAAATAATCCATTCATGAAAGTGAAGACAAGATATTCAAGTCTACTCTTTCAGACTAGAGGATCTGATGCTGATCCTACTGCATTAAAATCCGGTGCTTATTACAAATTTTTATGAAACTGTAACCCTAGTGGCTAAAGTGGAAGACTAATCTTGCAACAAGTAACTGAAAGTATAATTTAGGGACTAAAATCTGCAATTTCACAGCCTCCTTGTTAGGTTGCATTTACTCTAGACCACGTTGTTTTTGATAATGTGTTCAATAACTACGAGAAAATTGACATGAAAGAAATCCAATTATAACTTGGTAGGTAGCTGATTACGATATATCTCCTGATGATTGACACCACAAAAGCCAGTTATATCATTTCACAGATGCTAAACCCACCTTATTATCTTTTTATTTCACAAATGACCCTATCCTTTAATAAAATATACAAATTTGAATGCATGGTTGTAACAATTGATAGAATTCAGAATAGTGTAACTGAGCAGAAAGCCACTGGCCAAAATCTATGGACCACAACAACAGAGGACAAAACCTGAATAATTTTTTTTTTTTTTTTTTTTTTATAACATAGGAGAACTTCACTCAAAAAGTTGTAAGTCGCAGAGCATACTGTACAACAATCGTCACTGCTATCAAACTCCTACGGGCTACTACTATCAAACTCCTACGGGCATTCTTCGAATTCCATTAAGTCAATGTGTTTCACCATTTGAAGAATAAACTGGGAGAGGAAAAAAAAATTTAATACCTTCACAGTGCATCCAGAACACTGTGAGCTATTGTTTACTAGCTTTAAGAGTAGTACTTGTTCATAATATACATAGGACCGAATCCAATACCACAAGAAG
This sequence comes from Fagus sylvatica, assembly GCA_907173295.1. Classification (NCBI taxonomy): domain Eukaryota; kingdom Viridiplantae; phylum Streptophyta; class Magnoliopsida; order Fagales; family Fagaceae; genus Fagus; species Fagus sylvatica. The sequence continues at coordinate 26,238,979 of OU015763.1, forward strand.
ACACATTTTATGACATGCTTTGTTTTACTTTTCTTTTCTTTTTTTGTTGGGGGGGGGGCGCATAAGTATCACATGAATTTTCTTTTACTTTCCTTTTTCTTTTTCCTTCAAATTTCCAAAGTAGAGAGAAGGAAATTGAACAAGGAAAAAGGATTAGGAATCTCCTTATATCTATCATACAACTGAGTGTACACTAACAGACCAACTAGACACTGACCAAAGGTAATCACTGTTATAACATATCAAAGAATTCCCTCTAAGTGACTTTTGTGCAAATGCTCCTCACAACCAAGTAATTGCCTATATGAGGAAGTCCTCAAGACACAGGAAAATCTAGAACCTATCAAACAACAATTGAAGAGTCTCAAACTAAGCTGATTATAATTACTATGCCTACTTGAGAATACACAAAATGTACTCGCTGCCATTGTAATTAGTCAACCAGATATTAGACCAAGCACACAGAAAAAAGTTACCAAGGTTAGGTAGTCAACCAAGAACAAAAGAAGTGTCACCCAGGTAGTAGGACTCAAATAGCCCATATCCCTTGTGACCTCAAATAGCATATTTGACACACATACCCTAAAATTCGCATTCTAGTTGAGCTCAACATATCTCATGAGGGCAAGGCAACCTTTGGCAAGCAATGCACAGGGTCCAAAAGCGACACATGTTACCATTTCTCTGGCCTCCAAAGATTTTATATATCTTTTCCCCAATACAAACCACATAGGAAACATTTTTTTCATCATACTTTTCCCTATAAAACACAATGTAGGATATGCTGATCACCTCTCCCAAACTCTGTAATTTAGAAGCTTCCAAGCTGTGGAAAACCTCAAAAGAAATAATGATATTTGATAATATATGCAACAAGGGAAAATATCACAAAAAGGTAAAGAAAAAGACTGAGTTATCTCATTTTTCCTTTAGCACCCATCTAAGCATCAGGAGACTATCTTATCACTATCAGTACATTGGCAGATGTATTCTACCCCTTTTAGAGTGGACAGTCCAAGTGAGCAATGAGATTAAGGAGATACCATAATGGTCCGACAAGATACTATCAATCTCCAAAGGAAACAATTCCTAGATGACAGATGCTAATCCATACGAATTGCTCACACAACCAATGAAAGACAAATGACAACATTTTTCAGCCAAAACCAATACCTCTCATCCAATCCACTCTTTTTCTAGAGAAGCAACATATCACAAATGAGTGGAACCACATCTTCCACCTTCTCATGTTTTCTACCCCAACTGTCTAGTATTTGCCTGCACAAACAGACACCATCTATGCTATCTAGTGTAGGCCTCAACAACTGATTGCTCAAATGACTGGAGAATAATCCAAGCAATTCAGCAAAAATATTAAGAACATAGAACGCATCAATCAAATGTTTTCTAGATCCCCATCAATGGTTGATTCCTTAACCAGATATCTAAAATTCTTCAAAAACTAATGAGAAAACTACAAATCCCAAACCATAAGAGCCAAACCCCAAGGAAATGATCTTTGGCATAATTACAATAGAATTTTATAGAGCCCTTAGTATGTGCTTCCAATAAGGAGCTTCTCCATTCCACTTCCATTATAACGTTTCTTTATAATCAAGAATATATGCTTCTCAAACCTTCTTCCATAGGGATCATATTTACAGCAACTATGTTGGGCCCTGTAAATGGGCCATCAAGATGTTTAGCATTTGAAATTTCTATGTAGAACGTGATCATCTTATATCTCATACATAAGCAAGCAACCCAATCTTTTTTTTTTTTTTTTTGCATGAAGAAGATTCAGATTCACATTGCAAATAACTACACAATTTAACAGTGATCAGAGTTCATGATTATTGTGAAGAGTCAAGCAAGAGTTCCAATTTAGGGGATTTGTACTTTTTTTTTTTATTTTTTTATAAGTAATAATGCACTTTATTGATGAAAAAACCACTGTGTGCATAAAGTATGAACACAACAGTGGTGAGAGATTACAAAAGAGAAGTGTATGAGGAGGTGTGAAGAGAATCCAGAAATGAAGTATGTACTTTTGTTTACATCTATAGCAGTAGTCAGCATTCTAGTGAGAACGTCTCCTTATCAAGCCATAAAAGAATATTAAAATGCCTATAAAAACAGAATAAGAATAAGAATAAGTGAAACACATAAAGAAAAGAATGTCATCCAACTTCCAAGAGAAGGCATAAAACCAAAGCTAGGGTTTGCTATTAGCATATCCTTAGAAAAATTTAACAATCCCATACAAGTGTAGATGAAATCTTTCTCCATGATAAATCAAACCCACCGAAAGCTTATATTGATCCAAAATGTCCTTGTGATGGAACTAAAAAGACAATGGAAGTCCACAAAAAATAAAAACACTTCAGAATCAAGAATCTTTGTATGTTTAGGTAATTCAAAAACTTAAATAGCATTCAAAAGAATCCTTATAACATATTCAAATCAAAATGCACTTACATGCATCTGAAATATGCCAACAAGCAGCAAACATGTTAAAGAAAATTCAGTTCACCATCTGAACCAAACATGAAAAAAAGATTCCCATAAATAGTTATATCTTCAAAAGAATATAATCAATCATAAAATACCATATGTATGCAGATATTAAATTACATACACACTATTTTTATTGGTAAGTTACACATGCACCCAATTGGTTCTAAACGCATAACCTCACCCGCCAGCAATTCTTATGGGAGAAGGAAGTACAATTTTAGCTAGAGCTCATTGGTCTCACATACAAATACAGATTGGCCGGTAGTCCTAATTATTCCCGTCGGTAAATCTATTACCATCCATCAATATCATCAAAAAAGACAACAGACAAAGTTTAAAAAACGGAGGACTTTTACAGGCGCTAAGCAATGTCCTGTTCCTAATTTCATAACTCAGTAATCAGTATGAAACTCATTTTAAGGAGAATCTCAATCAGAAGTTTCCACAAAGAGACAAGAAAAAATAAAAGGAAAAAACATAAAAATTTCTATGCAGTCCATATTCATCTCCAAGAATTCCCCAGATATCCACACACACACACAATTCTTAAGTCTGAAAGAAAGTAAAACTAATATCATCCACCCAATACTGGGAGATTTGAAGTATCTAGCTAAGGACAGCTCAACAACAGGGGCACAACAGGAAAAACACATCCTCCTATTAAATAGATACGAAAGATTCAGGAAACATCCAAAAGAAATAGTAATAAATTAAGAGAGCAATCCAGCAGAACTAAAAAGAAGGTTCTGTGGTTTATTCTCTTGTAGCATCCATCCCCCGAACTAAAAATAAGTAAATAACAGCACATTAAACTAAGAGGAACAAGCAGCGAATTGACAGACATATTCAGAACAAACACACTTCAAATCTACACAATGTGTTTTTGGATGAAACATAGCCACACATGCCCTGAATTATAATTAAAAATAACCAAATAACCAAAAAACCAGGAAATCCCAAACAAAAACATTTGTTAAAAAAATCCCCAAATGTGTCCAAGAAAAGGGAAAACAAAGAGCATAGAAAAAACCAATGACACAAACGAAACCACAAGCACAGTCATTCACAGAGCTAACCAAGAAAAAAAAAAACAAGAAAACCAAGAGAAGAAATCAATCTTAGGAACATCCAACCAAAACCCAAGAATATTTAAATAAATCATACACAAATCAACCATGAAATCCCCAAATGATCAATCAAAAGCACCACAAATTTTCAAAGCACAAAATAAGCGAAACCCATATCACATTTCGTCACAATTGAACACCCAAAACAGAAAAGAAACAAAATTTCCAACAAACCCACCTGGCGATTAAGCGTAGTTGGATCATGCCTGGTCCAGAACACGTCAAGCAGAGTATCGAAGCTGCACTCCTTAGGGTCATACTGAACCCTAACGACCTCAGAATGGTTCGAGGTCCCCGAACACACATCCTCATAGGTGGGATTGTGAAGGAACCCTTGGGTGTACCCGACCTCAGTCTTGGTCACACCCGAGGCTCTCTGAAACGCGAGCTCCACGCCCCAGAAACAACCCGCTCCGAACTGCGCGAATTGCTGACCCGGGGCAGGAACGTCGTCGTCTGGGCCCTGAGCAATCGACGCGTCGGCTGTGGATTGTTGGGCCCTTGGGGAACCAAAGCCCAGTTTGTTCAAGAGGTTCATGGTGGTGGAGAAAGGCTTGGAGAGAGTTTTCAAGGGTCTGAGAGTGTGAAAGTGTTTAGTGGATTTGGTGAAACGGTTGAGGAAAGGTTTGGAGAGTGAGGTGGCGGAGGAGGAGGAGGAGGAGGAGGAGGCGGAGGAGCAAGAGCAAGTGCAGTGGAGGAGAGGGGAGGTGATGAGGGTGGTGGTGGAAGAGGCTAAGGTTTTTAGCATTTTGTTGGTGAAGTTTTAGGTGACGTGTTGGTTTTAGTTTTTTGCACTTTTGAATTTTGATTAATGTGTGATGTGGGGAAGGGGCTAGAATAGCTATATAATGTGAAATATGAAATGGTATTACCGGATGAAACTTGAAAGTGAAGGTTTAAACTTGAAAGTGAAGGTTTGGACTTGACTGTTTCACGTTTTTCCATCACATTTATCTTATTATTCCATCTAATTATACAATTATTTTATTTTATTATTGGAAGGTGTAATTCTATGTATTCTATAATTTTTCATATATTAAAGTAGTTGATCAAGTTTCTACATAAATTGAACTCTTTGAATGACGATTTTATGAGATTATTTGACTTGAATTTTAAGGTTCTTTCAATGTCTTTGTCATAGGATAAGGATTCATCCCATAATATGCTTTTCACTTTTGACTATCTCTTATAAACCATAAAAAAATATAAATATAAATATAAAATCTTATGTAAATTTTAAATTTCATTTTCTTCTTCAATCTTCACCTCCAATTTAACCTTTGGGCATGATATGTGATGTATTGTGAACATAATTACTTTCATTTCAAATGTCTTAAAGCATTTCCAACAACTATCGTATATCTCATTCTCTCCAAATTTATAGAGTCAACCACCAAAATAAAGATCCAAAGTATGCGTTATCGGGTTTATAAATTTTAAATTTCCTACAATGACACCCTACTCCCAAAGAATCATTGTAGTTCTCCAACACAATAATTATTGTTTTAACTTTTCTCCACAACTCTTTTCTCTTCTCCACCCAATGGTCAACAAATGTCAGGTTTGAACCAATCTGATCTGAAAGAAAACCTCATTGATTTAGGATCAACCAAGAACTTCATAGCCCTAACTTGGCAAGGAATGAGAGTAAGGATTCTGGGTAAGGTGTTGAAATCATGGGCGGATCCAGCATTGGACGAGGGTGGGCGGGCACGTGCCCACCCTCAAATATTTTTTTTTAAATTATTAGGTATAAAATATAAAAAATAATTGGCTTTTATAAAGTGTCCATTCTCATTTTTTTGGATAATTCAATAATACCCACACTTTTTTTAGTGCGTGTAATACTTTTAATAGATAAAATGTCATATTCATGGTATTAGTGTCACACATGATGGTAATTACCCTACATATGTTGATACCTATGATCACATTACTTTATACCTTAAATTTTTATTTATTTATTTAAATTTACTATATATAAAATTAGAGAGTACCAACATCACATTGGATAGCACTACCATCACATATGATGGCAACTACATCATATTTGATGATAACAGTTGAGTGAGTACCAAACTCACGAAATTAAAAGAGTGAGTATAGTAGAATAACCCTAATTTTTTTGTTAATTCTTTTTTCTAGGTATATATATAATTACTATCAAACTTACTAGTTGCGACTGCCATTTTGGAAATCAAAAATCATTTTCAGCTATGAAGATTGTGAATAATCGATTACGTAATCAAATAAGTAATCAATGGATGGATGACAACTTGATCGTATACATAGGGAAAGACATTTCTCGTAGTATTAATAATAAAGTTATAATGTAACGGTTTCAAAATATGAAACACACCTCGAAATCAATTGTAAAAGGCTATAATAAGTTTCTTGTTTGTTACTTTTTGTTATATAAATAATGTATATCGGCTTTAAGCATTTTTTGTATTATGTCTATTAAACTTTGGGATTAAAAAGTGTCCACCCTAGATTAAATTCCTGGATCCGCCCCTAGTTGAAATCGACGTGGACCTGGACGTGCTTTGTTTACCCTTATCGTATGCAATCACTATTGGGCAGGTCTAGTTCTCCTCTATTTCTCTCTCTTTCACACAATGATTAGAGTGAGAAATTGTTGGTGGGAATTTGGTAAGTTAAGCTTGGTTATAGTGTGGGTGATGGATTGGTGGTGATATGAAGCTCAAGTTGAAATTTTGGAGTGAGGAGTCTAAAAGGGCGATAACAAATAAGTGTTTGACATTGCCAGAGGTTATGATTGCTAAATTTTCAGAGTGATTAAAGTGGGTGATTGTTGGTATTGATTCGGTCAAGTGGACTTGATTTGGAATCAATAGTTATTTAGGATTCGGCCAAGGGGATTTGATATTTGTTGTGGATATGGACTTGGGGTATGTTGGTCGCTTTTGTAATTGGGTTGATAACTTGATGACCGGTGGCTTGGCTAGTCTTTAAGCTCATGTGTGGTGGTTTAAGGCGTTTTATAGTGGTTGTGTGGTAGTATTGGGCGTTGATTTGGTTTTTGGCTTGATCAACTATTTATTGAAAAAAAAAATAAAGAATAATAAAGAATGGACATTTGATCGGCCTCCAAAATGTCGTTCTTTAATGAAGTCTAATCAAATTTAATATGTATGAATATGTGTGTGGAATGTATAAGGTAAAATGGTAGTATATATGGTAAGGTGGGTTGTCGTACCACAGAGAGAGGAGTTTTAAAATAAACACGTAATACTAGAAATTAAATCAAGAAAATGTTTTAAGTTGTTTTGAAAACTCACAATTTGAATAGGTAAAGAAACTCAAATCTAAAAATTGCTAGGGCTTTGGGTTCCTCAAATTTACTAAGATAAATTAATTCAATTTAAATCCATGGAATTACACAATTGGGGGTTTCACATCCCAAACCCTCAATTGGAACATTTGCAATAAAAACCATTTTTAATAAAATCTAAATTAGAAATACTATTTGATTGTTCATTGATTTAAACACATAATAAATAACTACGTTGGAAAAACCTAAAATCGACATTGTACTAATTAATCTAGCAACAATGTAGTAAAAAGTAATATCCAATGAAATTAAGAGTTCTTAGATTTAATGGAACTAAAATCTTTACTTAACTATGAGAAAAACATGATTGAACTCATGAAAAGATTCAAATCATAGAACCACAAATAAAAGAAATAATAAGAAGATAAGAACAATCAAATAATAAATCTTAAACATTGAAACTCAAAATGGATTTAAAAGAAATTAGTTTACCTTACAAATTTGGATTCCCCCTTAGCCCAAGCTAAAAGTCTAGCCAATCATGGCCAAGAAATTATAAAAAGAAGACTAAAGAAATAAATGCTAGAGAAAAAACTAAGAGAAAAATAGGAAAAAGAGTCTAATGCCATCTTCTCCCAGGCGACAACTCTCTACTGTATAGTTACTACTTCACGCCTCACTTAGGGCTCCAAAAGGGAAATAATCCAGTGCATCTCGGTAGGAAAGAGAGAGCATGCAACCCATGGCATCAACAACCATACGTGAACTTCATTTAAGCCATTAAGCTCTGATCCTGTGTGATGCGGCAAGACAAGGACCATGCAATTCACTAAAGCACGCGAATTGGTTTTAAAGCTCCTTTGGAGTCACGATCCTGTGCAGCGCGGGTAAGAAAGGGGAGAGATGAGCCTGTGGGCTTGTTGGCCTTGTGGGCTTGCCTTTGGCCTTGCTTTCTTCTTCTTCTTCTATTCTTTTTCTTTTTCAGCACTAGTTTGCACCTAAAACATAACATAAAATTTAGACTTTATAAAATTAAAATAATGCATGTAAATAAATTATTTTTATATAACGCAATGAAATAAAAAAAATGCAATGATTTGCATACAACTAAAAATAAAATGTAAAATAATTCTATTAAAAACCTTAGAAAATGGGCTTAATAAGTCATATTTCATGACTTATCACACCCCCCAACCTAAATTTTGCTAGTCTCTAGCAAACCTAAAAACAATTCAAATGAAAATAAACCTAAACTATACCACTTTCGCTGGCACTCTCGGTTGCATTTAGCAAATGCAACAAGCCTTTAAACCCCTAGGTGTCCCTAGTGGACGAGTTATAGTCTCGTGAGGGCTTACCAGAACGATACCCACAAACGTTTTGTTTCTCAAGTAACGTGCTCAGTCTTGACTTATTTCAAACAATGCCAATCATGTTATCAAAGGGAAAGCAATATCACAAAAACAATGGTTTTCAGTCATGAGCAAGCTTAAAAATACAAACTTCATCTCCAAAATTATGAAAAATTTAAACTCTATCCGAATTTGCTCATGCTCAAATAGTAAAACGCCACACACATCCTTAGTGTAAAGTGAATTAGCTCATGGTTATGGGGCTTCAAACAATTCCATCATAAATGGCTTAGTCCTTCAAAGATTGCTAGAATTCTTTGTCACATGAAACAACCAAGGCATAGAAAGTATTATTAAATTGCTTATATACACTTGCATCATCATTTTTTTTTTTTTTTTTATTGTGTGGGTTGTGCAATGCTTAGCTCCCTTAAGCTGTCTAATCGACCCGTGTATCGAGTGTTCGACCAATGACTCCCAAACCAGGTGGCTCAATGGGCACTAGGTGTAAAGACACCCCTAAGGGCTTACTAACTCGAGTAAAAAAGGCTACGAAGCTAAACTAGTCACCCACACTATATTGACCATTCCAAACCTTTACCTTTTGACGCGAACACTCATTGCTGGCTAGGCAAGAGGCCCGATTACTCAGTATAAGCTCAAGATGGCCAATTTTTTTTTTTTAAGAAATTTACAATACACAAAACCATGCCAAGGATTTCACAACCAACAAGTCAACCAACTAGTCTTAAGATTTTAAACATTCATGTTTGGCTTTCATACCCCACAATCATGTACTAGTGTGATTGTGAAGTTCAAAGAAACATGTGGAATCTCACTACCCAAAAATCAAGCATCAAAGGACAGAATTTAAATTTCTCAATCAAATGATCATGCGTTCAAGCATTTAAGCTCACTAATGACATTCAAATCAAAGCTAATGCTCAATACATCCTCAAGGATAGCACAATCAAAGCATATGAATTCATTATTTCAAGACATATTGCATAACATTAAACATCAAAAAGATTTTTTTTTTTTTTTTAATATTTACCAAAAGCAAAAAGATGTCAATGAATGGGAAACACAACAAGCATGCAAGAATTTCAACACTTCAACATATGTATGGGAAGCTCTAAAAAATTACTATCCCACCCCCCCAACCTAAATTCAACATTGTCCTCAATGTTTCAAAAATATACAACATGATAGTATAAGAAGGTTTAGAAGGCACCTCAATCGTGGCGTAGAAACTTCCAATGATATTTCCTGCAAAATGTTAGTTCCACCAAACAAAAACAAAAGCAAAATATGGTACAAGTAAAAGGTAAACTCCGAAAAATCTATTCATCCTGATAAACAGGATCCTCTAAGGAAATTGTTTCTTCCTCAAGCACAAACCTAACTAGGGCGGGCTTAAGTCTTTGTCCATTTACTTTAAAAATCCACCCATCCCTAGGATCCTCTACCTCAATGGCCCCGTTTTCAAAAACACGCTTCACTACATACGGACCATCCCAGCTAGACCTCAACTTGCCCAGATACTTATGGAGTCTAGAATCATACAAGTACACTTTTTGGTTCACTTCAAAGGTTTTTCTCAAAATCCTTTTGTCATGAAAAATTTTCATCTTTGCCTTGTAGATTTTAGAACTCTCATATGCATCGTTTATTAACTCCTCTAATTCATTCAATTGGAGTTTTCTCAACTTGCCGGCCTCATCCAAATCAAAATTAAAAGCTTTTATAGCCCAATAGGCTTTATGCTTAAGTTCTACCGGCAAGTGGCAAGGCTTACCAAAAACAAGTCGGTAAAGGGACATACCAAGGGGAGTTTTAAAAGCGGTACGGTAAGCCCAAATTGCATCCAACAAACGTAAGGACCAATCCTTTCAGTCGGGGCTAATCGTTTTTTCCAAAATTTTCTTAATCTCCTTATTGGCTAGTTCCACTTGACCACTTGTTTGAGGGTGGTACGATGTAGCTACTTTATGGATTACTCCATATTTCAACATTAGGGACTCAAAGGGTTTGTTACAAAAGTGGGTTCCTTGGTCACTTATGATGGCTCGTGGCGTTCCAAATCTAGATAAGACATTTTCTTTCAAAAATTTTACAACGGTCCTATGGTTATTCTTTTTACACACCACGGCCTCAACCGACTAGGACACATAGTCCACAACAACTAATATGTAAAGATTACCAAAAGATGGGGGAAATGGGCCCATGAAGTCTATACCCCAACAATCAAAGATCTCAATAACAAGAATGGGGTTAAGAGGCATCATGTTCCTACGAGAAATGGCTCCCAACTTTTGGCATCTTTCACATGTCCTACAGAAATCATTAGTGTCCTTAAACAATGTGGGCCAATAAAATCCACACTGCAAGATTTTTGCAATTGTTTTCTTTATAGAAAAATGCTCACCACAAGCTTCAAAATGACAAAAGTTTAAGACATTAGTGATTTCATCATTAGGAACGCACCTCCTAATAATTTGGTGGGGACAATATTTAAAAAGATTGAGATCATCCCAATAAAAATTACGTACCTCAACCAAAAACTTTCTCTTATCTTGTGCACTCCACTCCTTCGGAATTTCACCTACAACAAGGTAATTCACAATGTGAGCATACCATGGCAATTCAAAAATAACAAATAAATGCTCATCAGGAAATTCATCATTAATAGGGAGGTGATCCGAATTATCCTCGAAAGTGAGTCTTGAGAGGTGATCCGCTACCACGTTCTCAACTCCTTTCTTATCTTTGATTGTTAGACTAAATTCCTGCAATAACAAAATCCACCTAATTAGTCGCGCCTTAGCATCCTTTTTGGTAAAAAGATACTTGAGGGTGGCATGATCAGTAAAAACAACAATAGGTGATCCAATCAAATAAGCACGAAATTTGTCTAAAGCAAAAACAATGGCTAGTAACTCTTTCTCAGTAGTTGTGTAATTCATTTGTGCACAGTTAAGAGTTCTACTAGCATAATAGATGACATATGGCTTGTTGTCTTTCCTTTGGCCTAATACCGCTCCTATGGCATAGTCACTAGCATCACACATGAGCTCAAAAGGAAGGCTCCAATCCTGGTGATCTCATAATAGGAGCGGAAGGTAAGCTTATCAATTAGCTTTGCAAAAGCTTCTTGACATGCTTCCGTCCAAATAAAGGGTGCATCCTTAAGAAGGAGGCTACACAAGGGTCTAGAAATAAAACTAAAGCCTTGTATGAACCTACAATAAAAACCCGCATGGCCTAGGAAAGATCTAACATCTTTGACGGTCTTAGGGGTAGGTAGTTTAGAAATTAATTCTATCTTGGACTTATCTACCTTGATACCCTTAGATGAGACAATGTGGCCTAGGACTATCCCGGAAGTTACCATGAAATGGCACTTCTCCCAATTCAAGACAACGTTCTTTTCCTCACACCTAGCCAACACTTTGCCTAAATTCTTCAAACATCTATCAAAAGAATCACCAAAGACCGAAAGGTCATCCATAAACACTTCCATAAACTCTCCGACCATATCACTAAAGATACTCATCATACACCTTTGAAAGGTAGCCGAAGTATTACATAATCCAAATGGCATGCGGCAAAATGCATATGTGCCAAAGGGACATGTAAAAGTGGTATTATCCTGGTCTTCTAAATCAATCTCAATTTGATAATACCCAGAATAACCATCTAGAAAACAATAGAAAGAATGTCCCGCCACTCTCTCTAACACTTGGTCAATGAGGGACAAGGGGAAATGGTCTTTTTGGGTGGCGGCATTCAACTTCCTATAATCAATGCACATCTGCCAACCCGTGACTAACTTAGTGGGCACTAATTCCCCAAGCTCATTCTCAACAACCATGACTCCCGACTTTTTGGAAACCACTTAAGTTGGACTAACCCATTTGCTATCCGTTATCGGGTATATAATACCCGCATCTAACAATTTAAGCACTTCACTTTTTACTACTTCCTTCATGTTTGGGTTTAGTCTACGTTAAGGCTCTCTAGAAGTCTTAACCTCTTCCTCAAAATTTAACTTGTGTGTGCAAACCAAAGGGCTAATTCCCTTAATATCCGTTATGGTCCAACCAATTGCGGTTTTGTGCTTTTTCAAGAGCTTCACTAGTCTACCTTCCTGTTCAACAGTTAATTTAGAGGAAATCACTATAGGAAATGTATCACCTGATTTGAGGAATGCATATTTAAGCTCACTTGGGAGTTGCTTCAACTCAAACTTTAGAATTGCAACACTAGAGGGTAGAGCTTTATTTTCACTTTTAGGTAGCTCCTCAAATCTTTGCTTCCAAAAATTGAGCTCCATAACCTGTGAGTCAAGCAAAGAACAAACATTTGCAATATCAGAACCAATGCTAGAGTCACTATCAGAAAAATTTAATAAACAAGAGTCAAGAGGGTCAGAATGATATGTCTTGGTGAATTGCTCTTGCACAATTGCATCTATCCAATTCATTACTTCATAGTCTTCATCTTCAAAGATTTGCTTCCTAATGTTGAAGATGTTCACTTCCAAAGTCATGTGCCCAAAGGAGAGCTTCATCAAGCCATTCCTACAATTAATAAGTGCATTAGCTGTAACCAAAAAGGGTCTACCAAGAATAATAGGAATTTTAGAATTAGCATGCACAACAGATTCAGTTTCAAGAATGAGAAAATCAATAAGATAATAAAATTTATCAATTTGAACAAGAACATCATCCACTACACCCTTAGGTGTTTTTACAGACTGGTCTGCCAATTATAACACCACCATGGTGGGTTTTAACTCTCCGGTGTAAACCTTTTACAGACTGGTCTGCCAATTATAACACCACCATGGTGGGTTTTAACTCTCCTAAACCGAGTTGTAAATACACTGAATAGGGCATCAAATTAACACTTGCCCCAAGATCAAGCAAAGCTTGCTCAATATCATGGTCACCCATAATGCAAGAAATCGTTGGGCAACCAGGGTCTTTATATTTGGGAGGTATTTTATGTTGAATTAGAGCACTAACCTGTTCAGTGAGGAAAGCAGTTTTCTTCACATTGTGCTTTCTTTTCATAGTGCACAAATCCTTAAGAATCTTGGCATAAGATGGTACTTGCTTAATCACATGCAAGAGTGGTAAATTAATTCTCACTCGCCTAAGATTCTCTAAGATTTCAGGACTAGAATCCAACTTCCTTGAAGCTTTTAGAGCTTGTGGGAAAGGTACGAAAATTGGTCTAGTAAGAGGTTCACTTATGGTAGGCAAATCAACATTGTCACTACTCTTTTCTTGCTCCTCTATGTGTGGGCTATCAACATTCTTCCCACTTCTAGTAGTGACTTCATTAACATGCTCTACATTCTTTTTATTTTGGGAACCTTGAGCCATGTGTTGACCTTGAGGTATTTGAGGTTGGGATGGAAATTTCCCTTTCTCATTTACGGTTAAAGCATTGGTCAACTTTGAAATGTGGCTTTTCATTTCCTTATTCTCTTCGGCCAATTGATTTAAAAGTGCATCATGCTTTTGATTGGTCTTGCTTTGTGCCTCAAGAAAAGCATGAATTGTACTTTCAAGTGAATTAAAGGAAGAAGGAAATTGTTCTTGTGCTTGGTGTGGCACATGAGTGGGAGTGAATTGTTATGGTGGAGGTGCATGTTGGGAGTAATAGGATTGGGGGAAACTCTTTTGTGGCATAGGTGGTTGTTGGGAAAAGTGAGTGTCATTCTTCCAACCAAAGTTAGGATGATTCCTCCATTCCGGATTGGAAGTCTCGGAGTATGGTGAAAATGATTTCCTAAAGCTCCCTATGGCTCCACAATGTTCCTCAAAAACCCCCAACTACACTAGGCAACATCGGGCAATCCTTGGTAGGATGCTCCGGATCATGGCACACACTACATTCCTCATGCACTTCAACTTGGTAACCTTGCTTGGTACCACTAGTCCTTCTCATTTTTAGGGTCTCTATCTCCTTGGTTAGTTGGGCTATTTGAGCCTTCAAACCATCCTCCTCTTTCAATTGATAAATCCCTCCACTCGAAGAAGTAGAGGTGTGAGGTCTAGATCAGTTAGTACTCTCAATAGCACTAGGTCCTGGTCCATGTGTGGAGCTTTTTCTGCCAAATGGATCAAATACTCAATAGCCTCATCGGGGTCTTTTTGCAAGAACTCCCCATTACACATCATCTCTACAAATTGGCGATCCCTAGGGAGCAACTCCTCATAAAAACAACTAACTATACGCCAACTCTCATACTCATGATGAGGACACAAACTCAAAAGGTCCTTGAACCTTTCCCAAATTTGGTAGAGAGATTCATTCTCTCTTTGTTCAAAGGTTGATATCTGCCACTTAAACGCATTAGTCTTGTGCTCGGGAAAATATTTTTTAAAGAAAATATGTGTCATCTCACCCCATGAACCAATAGACCTAGGTCTCAAAGAATACAACCAACTTTTTACCTTATCTTTCAAAGAAAAGGGAAAGAATTTAAGCCTAACTGTATCTATCGATCCTAATTGGCTATGGAAAGTGGCAACTACCTCCTCAAACTCTCTAATATGCACATATGGATTTTCACTATCTATACCATAAAAGGTAGGAAGGAGTGGAATCATTCCAGGCTTAAAATCAAAATTTTGTTGGTTAGTCGGAAACATGATGCATGATGGTGAACTATTCCTAGTTAGGTGTAGGTAGTCATGTAGAGTCTTGATGGGTTGATCTTCCTCATGATCACCCATTCTGTAGGATGTGAGTGATGATGTGAGTGAAAGTGTATCGGATGCAATAGGTGAGTCAAATAGATTTGGAAAGTAAGCTTCGGAATCTGAAGAATCCGTGTCGGGTTCTATTGCAAATCTACCTAGGTTATCATGATACCTTCTACTCATGCAAATTCAAAATTAAAATTCAAAGTAAAAATAAATAAAACAACTAACTAACAATAATATCTACAAAAAAATGGTATTGACAAAGAAAGGGTTGGAACGAGTTTACCGCCTTGACAAGTCAATTGAGCAAACCAATCCCGTGATGGTGTTCCTTCAAATACGCCTCTCCCCAGCAACGGCACCAAAATTTGATCGGCCTCCAAAATGTCGTTCTTTAATGGAGTCTAATCAAATTTAATATGTATGAATATGTGTGTGGATGTATAAGGTAAAATGGTAGTATATATGGATAAGGTGGGTTGTCGTACCACGAAGAGAGGGTTTTAAAATAAACACGTAACACTAGAAATTAAATCAAGAAAATGTTTTGGTTGTTTTGAAAACTCACAGTTTGAATAGGTAAAGAAACTCAAATCTAAAAATTGCTAGGGCTTTGGGTTCCTCAAATTTACTAAGATAAATTAATTCAATTTAAATCCATGGAATTACACAATTGGGGGTTTCACATCCCAAACCCTCAATTGGAACATTTGCAATAAAAACCATTTTTAATAAAATCTAAATTAGAAATACTATTTGATTGTTCATTGATTTAAACACATAATAAATAACTACGTTGGAAAAACCTAAAATCGACATTGTACTAATTAATCTAGCAACAATGTAGTAAAAAGTAATATCCAATGAAATTAAGAGTTCTTAAATTTAATGGAACTAAAATCTTTACTTAACTATGAGAAAAACATGATTGAACTCATGAAAAGATTCAAATCATAGAACCACAAATAAAAGAAATAATAAGAAGATGAAAACAATCAAATAATAAATCTTAAACATTGAAACTCAAACTAGATTTAAAAGAAATTAGTTTACCTTACAAATTTGGATTCCCCCTTAATCCAAGCTAAAAGTCTAGCCAATCATGGCCAAGAAATTACAAAAAGAAGACTAAAGAAATAAATGCTAGAGAAAAAACTAGAGAGAAAAATAGGAAAAAGAGTCTAATGTCGTCTGCTCCCAGGCGGCAGCTCTCTGCTGTGTAGTTACTGCTTCACACCTCACTTAGGGCTCCAAAAGGGAAATAATCCAGTGCATCTCGGGAGGAAAGAGAGAGCATGTAACCCACGGCATCAACAACCATGCGTGAACTTCATTTAAGCCATTAAGCTCTGATCCTATGTGACGCGGCAAGACAAGGACCATGCAATTCACTAAAGCACACGAATTGGTTTTAAAGCTCCTTTGGAGTCACGATCCTGTGCAGCGCGGGTAAGAAAGGGGAGGGATGAGCCTGTGGGCTTGTTGGGCTTGTGGGCTTGTTGGCCTTGTGGGCCTTGCTTTCTTCTTCTTCTTCTTCTATTCTTTTCTTTCTTTCCTTTTTCTTTTTCAACACTAGTTTGCACCTAAAACATAACATAAAATTTAGACTTTATAAAATTAAAATAATGCATGTAAATAAATTATTTTTATACAACGCAATGAAATAAAAGAAATGCAATGATTTACATACAACTAAAAATAAAATGCAAAATAATTCTATTAAAAACCTTAGAAAATGGGCTTAATAAGTCATATTTCATAAGTTACCAACATTTAAATGGATTAGAGAAAGAATAAAGATTTTTTTTTTAGAGTGTATTTGGAGAGGAGAAAGAGTAGAGAGTTTTTTTTTTTGGTAAACGCGAGGACTCATTTTCGGCAATGGGTTAAGTTTGACACAAGTTGTTCAATCTAATTAACCCAACCTTAATAAATGGGTTTGGAAGATTTATTTTTTTATTTTTTTTTTAGGAAAAAACCTTGTAAGGTTATTTTATTCATGATGATAAAGTGTTGATCCATACGAATCAAATGAACAATAAAGGAAGGTGGCTCATCTTGCCACACTACTAAATCAGCAATACTCATAACAGATTTGGCAACAACATCTACCATTACGTTGCATTCTTGAAAGGCATGATGGAAAGAATGGGACCTGAGGGAAGCTGCATTACTTCTGGCTTCTTCTAGAATATGACCAAAAGGCAACAGGTTCGGTTCCATATCACCAAGGGTATTGATAATTTGAAGAGCGTCACTTTCAAACTCCACTTCAAAAAAACCAACTTCGGACAAGAAATAAGTGTTTGACATTGCTAGAAGTTATGATTGCTAAATTTTCAGAGTGATTAAAGTGGGTGATTGTTGGTATTGATTCGGTCAAGTGGACTTGATTTGGAATCAATCGTTGCTTAGGGCTCGGCCAAGGGGATTTGATATCTATTGTGGGTATGGATTTGGGGTATGTTGGTTGCTTTCGTAATTGGGTTGACAACTTGATGACCGGTGGCTTGGCTAGTCTTTGAGCTCATGTGTGGTGGTTTAAGGTGTTTTATAGTGGTTGTGTGGTAGTATTGGGTGTTGATTTGGTTTTTGGCTTGATCAATTGTGTATTGAAAAAAAAAAAAAAAAAAAGAATAATAATAAAGAATGGACATTTAAAGGGATTAGAGAAAGAATAAAGAGTTTTTTTATAGAGTGTGTATTTGGAGAGGAGAAAGAATGAAGAGGGTTTTTTTTTCCCTCTAAATTTGGGTGAAATTTTAGCTTACTTGTTGGAGATGCTCTTATGAGAGGACACATTTAAAATTTTTTTTTTTTTTCTAAACGCGAGAACACATTTTCAGCAATGGGTTAAGTTTGACACAAGTTGTTCAATCTACTTAACCCAACCTTAATAAATGGGTTTGGGATTTTTTTTTTTTGGAGGAAAAAACCGTGTAAGGTTATTTTATTCATGAATGATAAAGTGTTGATCCATACGAATCAAATGAACAATAAAGGAAGGTGGCTCATCTAGCCACACTACTAAATCAGAAATACTCATAGCATATTTGGCAACAGCATCTGCCACCACGTTGCATTCTCGAAAGGCATGATGGAAAGAATGGGACCTGAGGGAAGCTGCATTACTTCTGGCTTCTTCTAGAATATGACCAAAAGGCAACAGGTTTGGTTCCATATCACCAAAGGTATTGATAATTTGAAAAGCGTCACTTTCAAACTCCACATCAAAAAAACCAACCTCAGACGCAAATTTTGGTGCTCTGCGAAGAGCTAGGGCTTCAGCTTCTGCTACTGATGACACCAAATGAAGTTTTTCGCTTAACACTGCAATGACCTCGCCCTGACTATCCCTCACGACCACACCGATGCCTCCCTGATTAAGAGAAGGAGATCATGCGCCATCCACATTAATCTTGAAAGAACCATGTCTTGGAGGGGTCCAGTGGCTTGTAGCTCGTTTAGTTGGCGTAGCAGTAGAAGTGCTATGCTAGTCCTGAGTTTGCTGGTACTCGTGGAGTCGCTCAATTACGGAGTGTGGAAGGTTATGGGCCCGGGGAGTACTAAGCTTGAAAGCCCAAGAATTACGAAGATTCCAGATCCCCAGGCAATCATGGCAAAAGTGCAAGCTTCCTGTTTAGAGTTCAGTTCTAAAACATCCTATAGCAGTTTCCTGAACGAGTCAACTTGAGTATAAGACCTACCACCCACAAGGTTACTGATATCCCAGATTGATCTATTATCCTTGCAAGACCATAAGGCATGTATAGTAGTTTCCTCCGTATGGGAGCATCGAGGTAATGTGGCACACTTCAGGATTCTTCGACATCGAAGGTTGGATTTGGTAGGTAATCCTTCATTACATGCCTTCCATAGGAAGACCTAGACTTTCTGAGGAATCAATAACGCCCATAAATGGGTCCAAAAATGTCTATCCCAGCCTGTGTCCAAGCTACTTGGCTGAGACCTTTTGTGCTCCTCCACCAAGAGATGATATGCACTGCGAACAGTGAACCTACCATTTACTGTTCTGTTCCAAATGAGTCTATCAAGAACTGATCTCTCACATAGAGGGATGCTTTTAATTATTGTCGCTTCGTGGTGCATGAAGATCTTATCTATCAACGTCGTGTTCCACATGTGTCCCGATTGGTTCTTTAACTCACTCACCTTGGCATGCATGGGAAGAAGACTGTTAGGTGAGATGCACTTATGCTAAATGGGGCTAGGGAGCCACCTATTATGCCAAATCTGGATGGATTAACCATCACTTACTCGCTGATAAGTCATGAAATATGACTTATTTACATGCATTTTAGAGAGATTCTAGTGAGGTTGTGTTGCATTTCATGTCTAATTACACTTAAACGGATGTTTGTTGTTCAATTCATTGAATTACATGACTTATGCATTTAAGTGTATTAATTTAATCCCTTACATGTTAATTTGGGTTATGTTTGATTGTAGGTACAAGCTAGATCAGATTGGAGTTAGTTATTATAAGCTGAAAGGAGCAAAAGAGAAGAAAATAGGTGCTGAACCACAATCCAGTCGACTGGATTCTAAGGCAGAAACTCTAGACTTCAATTCTTGAAGAATCCAGTCGACTGGATGGTGATCCAGGAGACTGGATTAATTAATCCAGATTAGGCAGAAAGTCCAAGAGGCATTTCAATAAAGATCCAGTCGACTGGATGGTGCTCTAGGCGACTAAATTCGCGCGAAATCAGTTTTAAAGAAAGCCCAATTGTGTTTTAAAGTGCTCCAAACTCAAGGCCCATTGACCGAATTTGTTTAGGTTCTAAATTCTGAATTAGATAGATGAGATTAGGGTTTATATAGTGTTTAGATTAGACGACTTAGACCTAGACAAACTTATCCTCTCTCTCTCTCTCCAAAGCTTAGGTTTTCACTCTCATGCCGCCTAAGCCTCTTGCTAGGGTTAGGGGCTATGTTTTCTGTATAACAGTATGAGTACTTTGTAGTCCCTTCTATTTTTAATATTAAATTACAGTCGATAATTCATTTATTGATTCCTAATTGATACATGTTTTATTCCGTACTTTCTATAAGTTCAATCATGTTTTTCTTATGATTAAGGGGGAATATTGCATGGTTTTAACTAGGTCTCGTGTTTTATAAATTGAAAGGTCTTTCTAATTATTACCCTAGCCAATTTATTTTCTCCGGTAATATAGTGTTCCTGAGTTTTATTCGTTCAATCATGTCAAGAGCTTTTTAAAAGGAAAATAATAAACTTGTAAACTGTTATTAGAACAAGGTTTTTAACCGGGATTACAAGAGAATCATACTGGTATAGAGAAACATCCCGAAACCCTAGTGCTTTTTTACATATATTTCTTATAGAATTTCCATAAACCAAATCCATTTTACCCCTTTTTTGAATATTGATTCACATTGTCTTTTAAAAACACAATTCCTTGAGGATCGACAACCCTTTACACGTACTATAAGGTACCGCTTATTATTGAGAGACATCACTCGCCATCTACTACCTTTAAGCACAACATGACGGCTACTCATGATACTCTGCCAAGCATAAGAGCCACGCTGTTTCGGGTTTTCCTCCAACCAAGAGCAATCAGGGAAGTATTTAGATTTGAAAACCCGATAAAAAAGAGACATGTCATTGTTCGTCAATCTCCAGCCTTGCTTAGCAAGAAGAGCTGCATTAAATTTGATCAAATCACGGAATCCCAAACCACCAGAACCCATTTGGTTCACAAAGCTTTTCCCACTTTGTCCGGTGAATTTTCCTTTTTCCATCCTGTTGACCCCACCAGAAATCTCAGATCACCCTTTCCAACTCCATGCATAGTTTTTTTTGGCAATTTGAAGACACTCATGACATAAGTAAGGATGGCCTAGGCCACTACTTTAATGAGGACTTCCTTTCCGGCATAGGATAAAGTTTTCTCCTTCCACCCATTCAATTTCTCTAAGACCCTCTCCTTAAGTTGTGCAAAAGCTAGAGTTTTTTAGCGCCCAATGAAGGATGAGAGCCTAAGATACCTCTCATAGCTTCGAATGGCCAGGACCCCTATTATGGTTTTCAAGACCTCTTGCACTCCAGGATTTGTATTGCGGATTAAGACACATGGTGGTCTTATCTGTGTACATCTTCTGGCCTGAAATGTCTTCATAGTCCTGTAGAATGTTAAGAACCTTCCTACACTCTGAGGCCGAAGCATGACAAAAAATCAAGCTGTCATCTGCGAAGAAGAGATGAGTCACCAGAGGACCCGCCGGCTAATGGACATTCCATGGATCTCATTAGCTAACTCGGCAGCTATAAGCATTGAACTCAATCCTTCTACACAAATCAAGAATAAGTATGATGATAGAGGATCTCCTTGGCGCAACCCCCTTGTGGGGAGGATATGGCCGTGGGCCTCACCATTAATCATGATAGAATAAGAAACAGATGTGATGTAAGACATCACCAGGGTAACTAGATGGGAATGGAATCCTATATGTGTCATCATATGTTCAAGGAATGGCCACTCCACCCGATCATAAGCCTTGCTCATGTCAAGTTCAGAGCCATGTGTCCCTATTTACCATGACAGTTATGTTTCATATGATGCAAGGTTTCAAAAGCCACAAGAACATTATCAGTTATCAAGTGCCCAGGGACAAAAGCACTTTGGTTCTTTGAGATAATGTGAAGGAGGATGTGTTTAAGTCTATTGGTGAGGACTTTGGCAATTAATTTATAAAGCACATTATAGAGACTTATGGGCCAAAATTCAGTCATTTTTTATGGGCTCTTAGTTTTGGGGATGAGAACTATGTTTGTGGCATTGATAGCAGCTGGAATATTACGCGAATTGAGACATGAAAGAACCACCTTTGTGATACTATCACCTACAATATGCCAGTAAGATTGATAAAAAAAGCAGGCATACCGTCTGGTCCAGGTGCTTTGGTAGGGCCCATCTATTTAAGAGCTTTGACGACTTCATCTGCTCTGAACTCTTGCATCAGCCTATCATTCATCTACGGAGTAATTGTTTGTTGAACACCAATTTTGGACAGATCAGGAATGAAAGGCCTCGTGGACTCGAATATGTTAGTGAAGTATTGCAAAATAACTCCCTAAACATCCTCTCAATTTTCATGCCATCTACCCTCATCATCCCAGATTCGAGTAATCTAATTATGCCTAGCACGTTGAGTGGCTTTGGCATGAAAGAAACGCGAGTTCCGATCACCATGTTTTAGCCACCCCACACAGGATCTTTGTTTCCACAACACCTCTTCTTTTTCTAGCAACCCATTAATACTTCGTTGAAGATCTGATCTCTCCTTGCCATCGTTTATACCACTGTCTTCCAGTGATTTCAATCTTGCTCTTTTGATCCTAAGCAAGTGTAAGATGTTCCCAAATTCTTCGCGGCCCCACTTACTCAAAGAGAGCCCACACTGATGGATCTTGCTATAGACCGCCCCTAACATTTGCTGGGCTTATGGTATCAGCCCAAACCTTAGCAATGCGCTCCTCATAGCCAGTCTCATTCACCCACACCTCCTCAAAACTAGATGATTTTTTTAAATGAATACTAGATGATTTTGGATTCAAATTTTTTAAATCTAATTAAGGTTTATGAAGGATTTGGGTTTTATAAGTTGGATGGTCAAACATGACCCATTTATACATTTAATAAATGCATATATTATTAATTTTATTTAAATAAAAATAGAATTCTTAAAACCAAAGTACACGTGTGTCTCTCATTCTTTCTAAAAATATACAGAAGGCCCTAAGCTTTTTTATACTACAATTTTCATCTCTCTCTCTAAGAGAAAGAGACATGTTTTTTGAAATCATGACCATACAAATCTATATTTTTATAATTATACAAATATTATTATATACAGGCGTTTAGATAACGTTTGAATAAGATGAGAAATACATGTATAAAGATAAAATATTTGATCATGTTATAGTTTTAAATTATGCCATGTACTTTTGTTTTTGTTTTGTTTCTATTTTTATTTTTATAGCAATTATGCCATGGACTAAATGACAAATATTTTAGTATAAAAGTGCGCACAAATACTTGAATTTGGTTCAATTATATTTTAAACATTTAAGGTTAAATCAACTCAATCCTACTTTCTCAACTAATAAACTCATGGTAACATATATGGGCGAATTTACGTTTTTCAAATATAAATTAAATAGATTTGAGATGAAATTCTAAAATTTAATAAAATTTGAAATGAGTTTAGAATATATAAATATTTAAATGATTTAGGTTAAAAACATACTTTGTAGTTCCAAATCTGACCTGTTGTTATTCCTTATTAGCTAGTTTGGTAAGAGGACTTGGGCAATCTTCTAAGTTCTAACTAAACCCGATCAACTTTCGGATTAAACTTCTCGAAACAAGCCTGACTCTTGAGTCTTGCGAGTGGTAGAAGCTTTAAACTTGCCTCCTTTGTGCAAGCTTTCAAACCACACGATGGCTTTAGGGTGCATTTGTTGGGGTTTTTTGTTGACTGCATTGGTGTCTGATGGCCGAGGAGTTGGAAGAACCGTGTCGTCGGATGCGGTTATCTGATCATGAAAAGCATAATTTGTGGTTGCGACCAAGGAAAATACTGCAATCCAGGCAAGAAGCAAAGTTTAGCCTGTTCTTTAAGCTATTGACTACACGAGCTTTCAATGGCGAAGCTTTTATGGGAACCATTAGGAGTTTGTGGGCTTCCCCAGGTGGCCTCCTTGTTTGAGTGTTAAATGACAATCTTTTCCTAGCGATTTTCAATGGTCGAGATGATATGGAGTGGGTTTTAGTTCAGAGTCCGTGGACTTTCAACAAAAAGTTGATTCAAATCGTCCGTTTCGAATCTGATATGCAACCTACATTTGTCAAATTCACCCATTCGGTGTTTTGGATTTGTGTCTACAACCTACCTTTCCTGAGCATGGTGGCAGATGTTGGGGAAAACATTGGCAATGATATTGGTCGAGTGTTGGAGGTGGATGTGCCAAATAATGGGATTGGGTGGGGATGGTTTCTACGCATTCGTGTGGAGATTGATATTACTAAGCCCTTACTTCAGGGGAAGATATTGGAAGATGATCAAGGGAAACCATTTTGGGTCGATTTCCAATATGAACATTTACCGATTTTCTGTTATCGGTTGTGGAAGGATTGTTCATAATGGGAATGATTGTGCTGGGACGGAGAACAAGAAGGGTACCCTCTAATTTCTACAGATAGGTTTGGTTCTTGGTTGAGAGCTACGCCGATCCGTGGTGGTTTTTCCAGACGGCCTCGAGAGTCAGTTCAGTCTGATGATGATCTGGAGGGCAGTAGGTCTAATGGTGGCGAGGGGATTCATATTGGGCGTCAATCGGAGGAGGCGATGGAGGGTTTTCAAACAACAAACGTGGAGGCGGCAGAAGTTATTTCAGGGCGAGAATCGTGGACAGGTTGTTACAAAGTGATGCGGTGGATGGGGTGGAGAAAACGGGGGATTCGGAATCAGCTAGAGACATGGATATACTAGTTGCAGATTTTGTGCAGTTCGATAAGATACTGCATGGGGGTTTGACAAAGCACGAGGAGGATATCTTGCACATTGAGAGTCTAAGGGCTATGGGTGTGTCGTAAGTGGGGCGAGAGATCCTAGTAAATCAAGGGCCACCCACTGGGCATTCTTTAAATTTGAAATGCAATCTCAATGGGTCGAATATGGATAAGGATGTCGTTCACAAACTACCTACCGAATTGCATGGCAATAAGAACGTGGAGGACACTAACGATGCTGTGTTGATTGTGGGAGATAGTGTTACACTTTTATCACAACCACGTGCGGGGGTTGATGTGGACAAAGGGAAAGCTGTGGTTGGGTCTAGTTCCAAAGTTAAGTGGAAAAAAAAGAGCACGTGCAGCCCCAACTCAAGTGCATCTGGGACTTTCTGCTGATGTGGGTACACTATCAAGGAAAAGACTACATGAGCAAGGTGTGAGTGATGACAATGGTGGCATTGAAGGGACGACGAAGAAAAGCAGGTTTGTTTCTGGGGTGGTATCTAATAACGGTCTTATATCAGTGGAGGCTGTGGGACAGCCCCGCCAAGCACAATGAGTGTCCTGAGCTTAAACTATCGTGGGCTTGGGAACCAAGCAACAATGAATGAGCTTCACGGTTTGGTGAAGTCTGAAGGGCCCAAAATTGTGTTTTTCATGGAGACACGATTACCGGTATGAAAGTTAGAATTTTTTCGTGTTAGACTTGCTATGCGTGGTTGCTTTAGGGTCGGCAGGTGAAGATATGGCAGTGGTTTGGCTCTCCTTTGGGATGCTAGTTTGACTCTCCATGTTCAAAGCTATTCTCAATATCATATTGATGCTCACGTTTTTCAAGATGATGGTTTATCCTAGCGGTTTACAGGTATCTACGGAACACCCGGAAACGACTCTTAGACCACGTACATGGGCACTTTTAAGGAAGTTAAAGGATCTTAGTAACTTACCATGGATGCTACTTGGTGATTTTAATGAAATCGTGGCCTTAGAAGAGAAATGTGGGAGGGATGATCAAAGTTTGGTACAAATGGCTAGTTTCCGAGATGTTTTGGCAAACTGTGGACTTGAGGATTTGGGTTTTCTAGGTCCGGAATTCACCTAGTCCAAAAAACGTGACGATGGTGCTTTGGTTCGGGTTCAGCTTGATTGTGGGGTAGCAACTTCTACTTGGTGGCTTTTATTTCCAAATGTTACAGTTCGTCATGTTGTTGTTGCAAACTCTGACCATATGGGGTTACTGTTAAAGGTTGTCACCACTCCGATTCGGGTGCAACGGAAAAAGTGGAGACTTTTTCGTTTTGAGCATGTTTGGGTTCGGGAAGGGAGTTGTGAGGAGGTTATTTTAGAAGCTTGGAGTCATATTCAAGTGGGGACACCAATGTTTCGGCTTGTACAGAAGATTAAGCAATGCCGGATCAAACTACTTCAATGGAATCAAACACAAGCACGTGCCACACCTCGTATTATTACCAAAAAGAAAGCCCACCTTCAAATGCTTGAGGAGCAGCGACTGGAAGTCTATGATGCTCGGGAGGTTAACCAGGTTCAGCGTGAACTGTGTGTTCTCATGGAGAAAGAGGAAACTTTCTGGCATCAACGCTCACGGATTGCCTGGTTGAAAGGTGGTGATTCAAACACAAGGTTTTTTCATGAATGTGCTTCCCAGAGAAAAAGAATGAATACTATGGCAGGGTTAAAGGATTCAATTGATGTTTGACAGATTGATCCGGTGGTTATGGAAGAGATTTTCGTGGGGTACTTCAATAATTTGTTTGCTTCTTCTAATCCATCTGCTATTGATGAAGTTATTCATTTAGTGGATACTGCTGTTACACCAAGTATGAATCTCAACCTGTTGATGCCTTTTTTTTTTTTTTTTTTTTTTTTTTCCAGAAGTATTGGCATATAAGTAGGTGGGGATGTTTCTAAAGCTATTCTTGATTTTCTTAACTGTGGTCGTATGCTAGGGTGTCTAAATTTTACCAATATTGTGCTAATCCCGAAGGTCAAAGCTCCTGAATGTATGTCTCAGTTTAGGTCTATTAGTCTTTGTAATGTGCTTTACAAAATTATTTCTAAAGTCCTTGTGAACAGAATGAAGACTATGTTAATTGATGTAATTTCTGACTACCAAAGTGCTTTTGTTCCTAGGTGAATGATTACAAACAATGTCATTGTCTCCTTTGAGATGCTACATTATCTCAAGAATAAGAGAGGCGGCAAAAATGTTCAAATGGCGGTGAAGCTTGATATGAGCAAGGCGTATGACAGGATGGAATGAGATTATCTCCGAGCTATTCTTCTTAAGTTGGGATTTCATGAGAAGTGGGTGTCTCTAGTGATGGTATGTGTTACATTTGTCACTTATTCAGTCATGGTGAATGGTGAACAAAAAGGGTTTATTAAACCTTAACGTGGTCTTCGTCAAGGAGATCCTCTTTCCCCCTACCTTTTCCTGATTTGTGCTGAGGGTTTATCTGCATTACTCAGGAAAGCAGAGAGAGATAGTCTCATTCATGGGATCTCTGTTTGTCGGGGTGGTCCCCGTGTGTCTCACTTATTTTTCGCCGATGACAGTATCATTTTCTGTAAAGCATCTATATCAGAATGTGAGGAGGTTTTGAAGGTCCTTTCTTTATATGAGAATGCTTCAGGGCAGCAAGTCAATGGAGGGAAGATAGTATTGTTTTTTAGCCACAACACTAATTCTTCTAGGTGTGAGGATATTCTGAATCTGTTTGGTGCCACTCCAACCACTCAGTTTGAGAAATATTTGGGGTTGCCACCAATTATTGGAAGAGCCAAGAAGAAAGCTTTTAATGCTATTAAAGATAGAGTGTGGCGAAGATTGCAAGGCTGGAAAGAAAAGCTACTCTCACAGGCGGGGTGTGAAGTTCTTATTAAGTCGATTATTCAAGCTATCCCTACTTATACAATGTGTTGTTTCAATTTCCCTCTTAGATTGTGTGCGGAGATAAGTTCTATGGCAACAAATTTCTGGTGGGAGCAGAGAGGTATGGAGTGAAAGGTTCATTGGCTGAGCAAACGTCATCTGTCAATAGGGAAAAAATTTGGTGGCATGGGTTTTAGGGATTTACATCTGTTTAACAAATCTTTGCTGCCTCGGCAGGGATGGAGGCTGATAAGGTACCCCAATTCACTGGCTAGTCGGGTCCTTAAAGCAAAGTATTATCCCCATCACTCTTTTCTTGACTCTACAATAAAGAACAATGATTCATTCATTTGGCGGAGCATTTGTGAATCTAAGAAGGTTTTGTTGGATGGAATAAGGTGGAGAGTAGGGACGGGTGAAAATATAAAACTTTGGAAAGATCTGTGGTTGCTGGGATCTCCATGTGCTAGAGTTCTGAGTCCTGTCAATCTCTTGAATGAACATGTTACGGTGGATGCTCTTATTCTTAATGATCACATGAGTTGGAATACGACTCTAATTGATCAAATTTTTCTTCCATGGGAAGCAGCGATAATCAAGCATATTCCTCTTAGTTATAGACATCCGAAAGATGTCATTATCTGGGGTGGAACTAAAAGCGGGGAATTCACTGTCAAGAGTGCCTATCACCTTCTTTATCAGCAAAGTTGTGGCGGTGAAAAGTCCTCATCTGGTGATGCAACAAAAAGAATCTGGACTGGTATTATTGAAGATAGTGTGCTAAGCTACAGTCGTTTTCAGCACATACATCATAAACGACCTGCAGCTTAGCCAACATTACAGCAGATTACAGCTTGCACATTAACTTAAATTAAAGCACGTGTTAAATATGTTAAATGTGCTTATTAGGCAGTTTCCATGATTAGTGGAGCTAATCCTATTCTGTTATAATTCTGTTATTAGATATTTTTAGTCTAAGCTCATCTATATAAAGTGTAAAGCTCATAGTAATAAAGCCGTGCAGTTTTATCAAAGTCTTTAGCCATTACAATTTCATCCATACTCACCCTATCCCCACCATATCCAACTCCCATTCTATGCAAACAAGATCCAAACAAGGCATTTTTAAACCCAAAACATGTTACAAAGCCCAACTTGACTATACCCTTACAAAACCACCTACCTTCAAAATAGCAACCCAAATATCCCAATGGTGCTAGGCAATGCAAGCTGAGTATGATGCACTCATCAGACAAGAAACTTGGTCATTAGTTCCTCCCCCTACTAATCACAATGTTGTAGGCTGCAAATGGGTTTATAAACTCAAAACTCATAGTGATGGCTCAATTGCAAAATATAAGGCTAGGTTGGTGGCCAAAGGGTTTCACCAATAACAGGGTATTGATTTTGATGAGACCTTCAGCCCTGTCATCAAACCACCTACTGTCAGAATGGTTCTTTCTCTAGCAGTCTCCCTACACTAGCCTTTGAGACAACTTGATGTTAGCAATGCATTCTTACATGGCATTCTCAAGGAGAAAGTTTACATGTCTCAACCACAGGGCTATATTGATCCTCAGCATCCTCACTATGTGTGCAAGTTGCATAAGTCCATTTATGGACTCAAACAAGCTCCTAGAGCCTGGTTTGAAAGGTTCACTGGTCAGCTTCTTCAGTTTGGTTTTGTTGCCTCCACAGCAAATTCTTCATTGTTCATTTACACAACCAAGACTACCATTGCTTATCTCTTGTTGTATGTTGATGATATAGTTTTGACAAGCAATACACCAACCTTTCTTGACCAACTTATTCACCACCTCAGTTCAGTTTTTGAACTCAAGGATCTTGGTTCCCTGAATTATTTCCTTGGTATTCAGGTGACTCGTGACTCTACTGGTCTGCATTTGTCCCAAGACAAATATGCCACTACTCTTCTCCATAAACACAATATGTTCCACACTAAACCCATCTCTACTCCTTGCACACCCAATACTCGTCTATCTCTCCATGATGGTACTAAACTCCCTGATCCTCGTGCTTATAGAAGTTTAGTTGGAGCACTCCATTACTTGACATTCACAAGACCAGATCTCTCATTTGCAGTGCATCAGGTCTGTCAATATATGGCCTCCCCCACTTCAGTTCATCTTATGGCAGCTAAGTGAATTCTCAGGTACCTCAAGGGTACTCTCCATCTGGGCATCTCCTTCAAACCAGGACCTTTGACCCTCTCTGCCTTCACAGATGCAGACTGGGTAGGTGATCCAGATGACAAACGCTCTACTTCTGGCCTCCTTGTCTTTCTTAGTCCAAACCCTATCACATGGTCAGCAAAGAAGCAACTCACAGTATCCAGGTCTTCAACTGAGTCAGAATACAAAGCTCTAGCTTTGGCCTCAGCTGAGTTCTGTTGGTTTCGCACACTTCTCAAAGACCTTGGTATTTTCATCTCAACAGCTCCAATTCTATGGTGTGATAACATTTCTGCTCTTGCCATTGCTTCCAACCCAGTATTTCATGCTCGAACCAAACACATCGAAGTGGACTTCCATTTTGTTCGAGAAAGGGTGCTTCACAAGGACCTTGCTGTCAAGTTTGTCTCTACACTTGATCAACTTGCTGATATCTTCACCAAAAGCCTTCCACCTCATAGATTTCTCGATCTTCGCAGCAATCTCATGGCTACTGTTCGTCCCCCTGAGCTTGAGGAGGGATGTTGAAGATAGTGTGCTAAGCTACAGTCGTTTTCAGCACATACATCATAAACGACCTGCAGCTTAGCCAACATTACAGCAGATTACAACTTGCACATTAACTTAAATTAAAGCACGTGTTAAATATGTTAAATGTGCTTATTAGGCAGTTTCCATGATTAGTGGAGCTAATCCTATTCTGTTATAATTCTGTTATTAGATATTTTTAGTCTAAGCTCATCTATATAAAGTGTAAAGCTCATAGTAATAAAGCCGTGCAGTTTTATCAAAGTCTTTAGCCATTACAGTTTCATTCTTTCACCAATATCCCTGCCTTACTTTAGAATCTTACAGGTATCTGGTCAGCTAAGGTGGCTCCTAAAATTCGGAACTTTGTATGGCGTGCGTGTCGAAACATTCTTCCTACCCAAACTAAGCTTTTTGATATGAAAATTTCTTCATCGTTTTCATGTCACTGGTGTGAGGAGGAACCCGAAACTGGTGACCATGTTCTGTGGCAGTGTGAGTTTGCTCAGCGTGTGTGGACTGCTTGTTCTGTACAGTTGCCTTGGAGTGTGGACATGAGGATGGCCTTTGGGGATTTTTTGGATGTGTGCTTACGGGATATGCAATCCCCAGATGTCGAGTTGATTTTTACTACAGCTTGGATTCTTTGGTGTGCTCGAAATGAATTGATTTGGGAAGGGAAGGTTAGCATTATCTTTGATATATGTAGCCGAGCTTCTGCAATGGCAATAGAGTTTTTGGAATTTGATGAGAGGGCGGAAGTTCTTCCTCATGTTGATGCTGGTAGGATTTTGTTGTCATGGAGTCCACCGTCTGCTGGTTGCTATAAGGTTGCTATTGCATGCAATTTTACGTCACGATCCGATAAGGTGGGAGTTGGTGTCTTGATTAGAGATTCTTCCAGTTTTGTGGTAGCTGCTTCTGGTTTTGTCATGCTGGGGTCTAATGATTTTCTGACCAGTTATGCTTATGCTGTATTTTATGTCATGCAATTGGCTCATGAAACTGGTTTTCGATGCAACATTGACATGGAGGTGCCTTCACAGGAGCTACTTAGTTTGCTTAAGTTTGATTCGCCATGCTTAGCTCCGTCTGGTGTCTTGGTTGATGACATTGGTGCTTGGTTACCATTTTTCCGGAATGTTTCTTTTACTTTTATTTCTTTTACTTTTATTAGTAATGTTTGTAACAAAGCTGCTTAGGCTTTGGCTACAGAGGCTGCGTCCTCATATTTAGATTGTGTCTGGTTGGAGAAGTGTCTTCCTTGTATTAGACCTTTTGTTTAGTTCGTTTCTATTCTAATAAAACAACTATTGTTTCAATTTAAAAAAAAAAAAAAAAAAAAAAAAAGAAAAAAAAGCTAGTTTGGTAAGAGTGTAAGACCTAAAAAAGGTTTTTATTTTCCTTATTGGACCCATTAATTTCTTCATGTAGATACATCCAGAACTTATAAGTGCCAAAATACCTTGTGAGTTGTGACCGAGCATTATATTGACATTGTATCGAGAAACATTATGTATTATGGATAAAAGAAACATTATGGATAATATAACAAGAAAAAATAATAAAAAAGTAATTACAATTATACAAAGCAAATGACCATTAGAAATGCAAAGTAAGCAAACAAATTCAATTATATAATCAATTTAAATTCTAAAATTTAATAGATGTCCAAGAATCCAAAAATAACCGAAATAATGAGATAGAAGTATAAATTTCTGAACATAAAAATCAAATTTGGACCAGCTGAGAATATAACACAGTAGCCATAAAACCAAGGGAAACAGACATGAGGGTATCCCATCCACCGTGCATAACCCCGCTTGAAGTAGGAATGTTGCTTTTTGAAGAAGGCTGTGGATGAGTAGCCCCCGAACCAGTTGCTGGCTGAGGTGCACTGGCTGGAGAATATGCTTGATTGTTTTCTACATTCACTTGGAGCTTCATCCCTCCAAGGCAATATAACTTGTTACCAGATATAAAATACCTCGGACCAGGTTTTGACAATGAGATGGTTGTGTTCCCGTTTGTATAGGACTTCAATACATTGGTCGTGCTGCATGTGTTGAAATTTTGTTGCGTCACTTCGTCTAGACTATTAGATGAGGAAAATTGGAATTCTGCAAAAATAAAATAAGCAAAATTGTCATCTACATTACATATGAGTTGGCAGAAATATTTTCATAATTAAAATTCTGATGAAGAAATAAAAAATACTTGTTAAGTTAAGGTGTTTCTACATAAAGATTAATTGAAGGGTTATATAGTTTCCATACGTGTTAGTATCAATTATCTAACAAGAACTTTCTTTTTCTATCAAATGGAATGGTTATATATACAATAGATTTCTAAAATCCCTTTATCGCAAATAGATGAATCAAATACTTAATTTACCAAAAGAGGAGAGTCACCGCTTAATTATAAAAGCTACTAATAATCTTTATATATATATATATATATATATATATATATAGGTTAAACTATTGTTTTCGTCTCTAAACTATACATGAGTTTCTTTTTTCGTCTCTGAACTTTAAAAAGTTCGTTTTTCATACTTAAACTTTGAAAAATTCATTTTTACACATGAATTTTGTCTCTAGACTTTTTTATAAAAGGACGAAAAAAATAACAACCCTATGATAAATGGCAACAGAAAAAGAAGTGTTTGAACTTTAAAGAAGTGAGATTATATCAATTATAAATATAAGATAGTGATTTATGCACACCACTAATTCATATAGTCTGTATACATCACACATATATATATATATATATATATATATATATATATATATATATAATACATTTACGTGTGTAATAATACTTACTAATAAATATATTTATGTATTATATAATAAAAATAAAATTGAGATTTAAAATCTTCCCCTCCCTCCCTTTCATTTTCAAGCAAGAAAGAAAAAAGAAAAAATTATTATAAGAAGAAAAAGTAAATACGAAAAGAATACACATACGTAGAGCATCGCCAACATAAAATGTCTTGTTCTTCTCCCACGTCTCAAGATCGGTGCTTATGTCCCAGCCAGAACTATCCCCCACCACGTACGTCGTAGCAGTGCATGTTAATGCCAAGCTAAGGATGACAAGAACATAAACCTGAAGCTGCTTCGTCGCCATGAATGAAAAATTGGATGAAATATGAGAGAACAAGTTGGGCATACAACTATATATATGAGATATATATGCGAAGAGTTGCTTATGATTAGATGACCTAACTTTGGAATTGAGTGTGGATGACTATTTTTACTTGTTGCATATTATCTTCTCTATTTAATTACGCACGGAGGACAAGATGCCCTATCTACCTTTGACTCCTATAGGCTTTTTATTATATTGTATGCAAGGTATACTAGTAATTTATAGAAGTAAGAGGGGCAACACTAAAAGAAAATGATAACTTCCATATGGAATCATGTAAAACTCTGTATGAATGAATTTCTTTTGTTCAAGGCTATCCAATTATACTTTAAATTGACCACTTTTCTTTTCTTTTCTGGGTAAGTAGTTTAGCAAAGTTGTTATACAAATAACAAAATGATGTAGTGAATATTGACTTTAACAAGATAAATAACTTATTCAATCTAAAAAGTTTGAAGGTTTTGCTTTCGTAAGAAAAAAATGCATTTTTCTGTTAGTTTAAATTGATAATTCAAGGCAATTACCTTCCCTGAATGGGTTCAAAAAAAAATTTATTTTATTGACCTTCCTCTTTTAAGCTACAATATCTTAATGCTGTGGTTACCGTCCATGATGTGATGCAGTCCCATTGAAGATTAACCCACTTTGAAACTAAAAGTTGGTGGGGGTAGTTGAATGCAAAGTTCGTTGGTAAGTACTTGTTGGGCAGTTGAACGTAACACCTAGCTCCCACCTCCGGACCCTTCATCAATTTGCATATATATCCTCATTGTACAAGAAACAGCTAGGAAAAACTTAAGCAAGCCGAAGATAGATAAATGCAAATGTAGTTGAAATAATTTAGATGGTTCCTAATTATCTAGATGGTACTTTGAGTCTTTGTAGATGCCCCGTCTCCTTTTCTTTGAATTATTTGCTTAGATTTAATCATCTAACTTCGTTCGGATGCAGCTTTTGTTGAATTTTGTGACATTCTAAATTGTTTTACTAGGTCAAGTGGACACTAATGTTTCAATTTAATTAAGTACAAGACAAAATCCTACTGTTGGTGGAGCCACATACATGTAACTCACGGTGTTCCCATAAGTATTCAACAAACTTTTAAAAGAAAATAGCAAAATTCAAAAAAATAAAAAATTACAACTTAATCATAAATTTATAACTTAATTAAATTAAATAGCCTGTTAAATTGTCCTAAATTCATAAAAAACTAATAAATTTAATAGCTTATTTTATTCATAAAGAGAACTCATAAAATTAATAGCTTAATAAATTTCCTCACATCATATGTTGAATGCCCTAGAATTTATCCTTTATTCTTTTTTAATGAATATCCTAAAAAAGAAAAATTCTTCAAGCTAAATAATATTACATTTACACACGCAAAAAATAAAAAAGGCCGGGATTTGTGACGTGAAGATAAGCAAATGAGCATATTAAATTAGTAAGCATATGGTTTGACATTCAACGTTTAAAAGCTTGCTTTTATAAGAAATTAGCCAAAATATTGTTTTCGTCTCTAAACTATATATGAGTTTCGTTTTTCGTCTTCTGAACTTTGAAATATTCATTTTTCGTCCCTGAATTTTGCAAAAGTTCATTTTTATACATGAATTTTGTCATTTTGTAAAAAAGTCCAGAGACGAAATTTATGTGTAAAATTGAACTTTTTCAAAGTTTAGGAACGAAAAACGAAACTCATGTATAATTTAGGGATGAAAACAATAGTTTAACCTAAGAAATTGGTTCTAATGGAACAATGAGAAATTGCTTTGACATTCAATGATAGATTTGTTTTTTCCCTTTGTGTCAATTTAATGGCCACTCCAAATAAATTATTCAACAAACAATACACAATCAAAACACCAAATTTAATTTCATGTAGGAGAGTCTCCTTTGAGAAGGCAAAAATTAACTACAGGACGTAGTCCATTAAAAAACTTCCACCATAGAATTAATAATGGCCTTACAACAATTCTCCCTAGAACAAATGCTAGATGCTACCAAGAATATCATGCACGCATCATTCTTATATCACAATGAATATTCATCACACTAAAGTGGATTCCAAAAATAATAACAAGAATTCTCACCAAGTAGATCTTAGAATAAGCAAATAGAGAGGATCGGAATTGCAACCACACCAGTCAATGCAAATCTCTATTAATTAGGAACAACATATTAAAATTTCATCAAATTCGAAATTGAATGACATTTCAATTTTGGCTCGAAAATTATTAGATTTGTAGAAAATCATGCAGTCATCCCCAAACATGCGTAGACCTATACAAGGAGGCATACGTGATATGTCTCTTCCTACGACAAAAACCCTAATTTCCAAAAATACTCAATCTACATTAAAAGTAATGATTTTGGCGGACCCCAGCAATCATAATCCATTCATTTTAAATCTAGAGTTCCTCCTACTCTAATAATAAAAAATAGAAATAAAAAAGCCCTTAAAACCCCTAATTCCAATCATCTTCTTTCTTTTTTCTTTTTTTTTGGGGGGGGGGGGGGTGGGGGAGAATCTCATCTATCTGTGATTCTTAAAAAAAAAAAATAAAAAAAAAAGGCAAAAATACACTTTTGGTCCCTATATTTAGGGGGTGTTTTCAATTTGGTCTCCAGATTTAAAAAAATTTCAATTTCGTCTCTGTGTTTTTAACTTGTTTTCAATTAAGCTCTTAGTGTCATCTCCATCAGTTTAAAGCCTACGTGACAGACGGAAAAGTGACCTAACCAACACTATTTGACCAACTCAACTTCCCTCTAACTCTTCCCGTCCTTTGATAGTCACGTGCTATTCACGTGAGTCCAACTCAGCAAAAATTCAATTACATATTGGTAAACCTTCTTTTGTTGACTTACGCCCACGTGAATAACGCTTGACTATCAAAGGGCGGGAAAAGTTGGAAGGAAGTTGAGTAGGCCAGGTCACTTTTCTATCTGCCAAGTAGGCTTTAAACTAGCGAAGATGACGCCAAGGGCTTAATTGAAAACGGGTTAAAAACACAGGCACTAAATTGAAAAAATTTAAAATCTGGAAACCAAATTGAAAACACTCCCTAAATATAGGGACCAAAAGTTTATTTTTGCCAAAAAAAAAACCTTTTTTTCTCATTGAACTTTCAACGCCTCTAAAAATGTTTTTTTGGACAAAGCCTTCCCAAAACTAAAAGAGCTTAGGACTTTTGGCGTTTTGAATCTATTTTTCTCAAAGAATGACTAGCTTTTCTAAGAGTTGTCTCTTGACTCTCTTGTAACATAGTCCTTGAAGTCAAGTACTTCCTTAGCCTAAGACAATAATATTCTGATAACGAATTTCCACCACAGTTGATTCCCTCTTCAAGTAAAGTGGAAGTTTATTTTTTTTTTTTTCTTTTCTTACTCCTATTACAATGCACCACGATAGTACAACAGTATCAATGGACCCAAAGTGGGCTTGGATCTGAGTCCAAAGGAAAAAAAATAAAAACCTGAATAAAATAATCCTTTTATGGGTTTCAGTTAGCTCAATTGATAAAGTCTCTTGTCGTCGAGTAAGGGATCTAGGTTCAAATCTCGCTTACACCAAAAAACCAATTGATGTCTTGGCCTGACGGTAAAAGCAATTATCATGAGCGGACGCCATAGGTTTAAAATTCTATCATAAAAATATTTTTATCGTTTTCTTTCAAAAAAAAAATAATGCTCTAGAATCTGGATTGAAATTCTAAGTGCAAAAGCAAAGTGAACTTAGCCGACCTGTTTGGCTAGAAACGAACATAGGGCAACTGTGAAAGATACCGAGAGTGGTTTCCAGTTTTGTGCTGAACAGAAATAACCGTGCCTGACCTGGGCAGCCTATTTTGCAATCGTCCAAACTTCAAAGTATTCTTTTCCTTGATAAACCTATATAATAAAAGTATATATATAAGGTGTCTCATACAGTCATTCGCACAGATTCAATCATTAATACAGGAAGATTTGTACTATGTACTGATGTACATATAGAATTGTATTTCTCTGGTGCTGCAAGTCATATAATTCAACACCCAAGACTAGCACGTCATTTATTGGAAAAAAAAGTTACATTTTTTGGTTTCTACTTTCTTCCTTCCACATTGTTGCCTAAGATTGCATGGAGGGTGTGTTACTTTTTGGAAAAATATCATTTTCTAAGAAATGTCGTTTGCTTTCTGAATGTGGACTTGTTTATCATAGTAGTCACGAGAGCAATTATTCAATGTTTCTGATCTCAAAGGAGCACATTTTCATTAAAAGCATGCACCTTTGAGTGTTTGACCGACTTTGATACACAAATCTACATCCAGAGAGTAAATAAAAACATCCAAACAGCCAACAACTAGAAATTGGATTAGTGAATATATAGTATTGTTGCATTGATGCATTGACATCATTTAAAAAAAAAAAAAATTATCTTGCTCATTCACACCACTTTGATTTCTCCTTTCAATCTGGGCTAAGAACCCACAAAAGTTATTGGTACCAAGTTGAATTGTTGACCATCGATTCATTAGAGAGTTCACAGTACGTTTAGAAGAAAATGTATTCTCTTTATGGAAGTACTCCCAAACTCTTGTCCAATAATATTTGTGCTTTTGCCCATTCTCTTGTATTGTATCCATGGAATTATTGAGCCATCCCAATAAAAGGAGAATGTCTTCTTCTGTGGTGAAATTAGTATCCCGATTTAGTTTCTTAGAAATAGGTACTATTTGAACGTCAAGTGGAGACTGTTGGGTATATACTTTATCTTGTGGGGATTCCAACATAAATTCATTATTCATATTAGACCCCCCTTCTAAGAGATTCGTGAAGTATGCACCTTCCCGCATTTGCGAATCCATTCCTTTAAAAAAAAAAAAAAAAATAGTAAGCCTTTTTTCAACTTCTTAATCATAAAAATAAAAATTTAAAGCTATATAACTCACATAGTCCAACAAAAACAGTTTCACCAATTCCATTGAGTATGAAAACACAACAGCTTGAAAAACTAAGGCCAACAACATAGGCCCATCAGTCACAAAAACATGGCTCAGGACTGGAAACAGGAACGTGTGGAAAATGATGCTGATTGGGCATAAATGTGAGGATTCAATCAATCATATTGAACCTAAACCAGTAGAACAAAGGGAGCTAACATATCACTATAATCAAAATTCTTAAACAGTTTTTGGTTGATAATCCCATAAGTCCATCAGTTACATAAACATATCCCAAGACCAAAATAAACAGAAACTTTTGGAAACTCAATATTGTGTTAGCGCTAATACAACAAAGCCAGACTAGCATGATGTATCTTGCCTTTTTCTTCATATCCATCTTAGCCTTTACTATCACTAGACGAATTCAATTCATCCGCCAGATTTTGAAGGGAGAGAGAAATGAATTAAAAAAGACATTGTTGAGCTACAGTGTCTCTCTGAATTGGTTGAGGAAAGTGTGTTTACTGTAGCAATGTTATTTTCAGATTTAGCATTGTTGAGACTGATGTGGGTAGTTTATGTGGATGGATAGCAATAGTTTAACAAAATTTAGCATTTAGCATTTAGCTAGGCTAATGTGAATGCTCTAAGTGGACTAGTGCTCAGTAGAGAAAAGCTTTACCTTAGATGTCCAAAAAATTCTTTAAGCATGGTCAGCGCAAGGCAAATAGACTCGTAAATATGGGGGATAACAAATGGAAATATAATCTCACAGTTCGAATTGGTAACCAGCAATCCAATAAGAGACAAAAGAAACCGAAAATGAGTTAACCAAATCTCGTGAATTACGCCCCGGTATTTGAAGTAGTTACTCTCCATTTACCACGACAACAAAATTCAAGGAAGTGGTTCTCCATCAGTAACCGCTAGAAAATGGCCTTAAAAATGATGAAAATCAAGAAACCGAAAATGAGTTAACCAAAATCAAGGAACAATGGCCTTTAAATTATATTATAAACGTTTGGTAGGCATGAATTAAAATTTTTTTAGAGAAAATAAAGCATTTTATATTATACCCTTGTATTATTGTTTTTAGGCCAAATTACAAATTACCCCCTCTATGTTTGGTCAAAGTTCAATTCAGTCCTCTAAGTTTTGACCATTTCAATTAAGTCCTCTAAGTTTGGTTTTGATTCAATTCACTTTTTCCGTTAACTCCATCCATGGGTTGCCGTTAAATCTGATTTTTTTTTTTATTTAAAAAATCCAGAAAATTATTTCTGAAATTAAAAAAACAAAAACAATAAAACTTTGAAGAACATGAAGAACACAAACCCAGGAGCAAGTGAAAGAAATTTGTATAGATCTGAAAACATATCCAAAACAACTAGCAACAATAAAATCCTTATATCCGTAAACAATTCAACAACAATAAAATCCATGCATCTGTGAAAAATCCAACAACAACAACCACAAAAAAAAAAACCCATAACCCAGTGAGGCCAGCCACCACCACCCACCAAAAATCCTAGCAACCCCGTGACAGTGACCGTGAGCCACCACCACCACCACCCACTGCTGCAAAGCAGAAACCCACCCCACCGTCGCGAAGCATGAATCCACCCTCGCGAATCCACCGCCGCAAATCACAAAAGATATGAAGTTCGAAAGAGAGAGATGAAGTACCAGATGGGGGTGGAGTGCTTGTGGAGTGAGAAAAGAATCGGAGGGTGAAACGTTGTCGTTTTGTCTGGGTATTTAGGAGGCAGAAACAGAGAGGAAATTAACGTTAGCTTTTGGAGTTTCAGACTTCCTTGCTTCACAGTGTCGCTCAGCTCAGATTTTGTGCAGGTTCCTCTCCGTTCTACTCGGGTTCCATTCGTCGATGGAGTTTCCTCGCAAGGCTCGTGGTTCTCGATCTCTCTCACTCGGGCTTGGTTCGCTCATGGAGCTCCTTAGGTTCCTCGCTGCCCAGCTCGTGATACTCTCTCACTCGGTACTCAAGCTCATGATCTCTCTCAGCTCGTGATGCCCGGAATTTGCAGAAGTTTGGTTTTGGGAATTTAGGGATTTGGGAATTGGGGATTTTCGAATGAATGAGGCTGGGTTTTTTTTTTTACTGTGGTAGTTTGTGTTAATCGGGTTTAACAAATCTGGGTTGGGAATTGATTTAATTGGGTTCGGGTTAGATTAGTTTTGAATATTTGATTTTAAAAACCCGAAAATCTAATTTAAAAAAACAAAACTAAGGCTGTTAAGAACATTTAACAGAAGACAATCAATTGAAACGAAATGAAACTTAGAGGATTGAATTGAAATGGTCAAAACCTAGAGGACTGAATTGAATTTTGACCAAACATAGATGGTGCAATATGTAATTTGACCTTGTTTTTAATAAACTAGAAAGATAATATTGTCAAAATGACATATATAACACGTTATCTCATCTAATTTCCTCCTATTTTGGGAAGATTAAAAATGAGAGACCCCGATAGAAAACAATCTCTCGTTTTCTCTTTCTAGTTTTTTACTCTACTAAATTAGAGAAAATATCATTTCATCCTCTATTTTCTATCTATCATCTTTTTTCTTTTCTTTTTTTGTCCTCCACTACATTTCCGTTATCATAATAATTTTAAAGTGAGAGATTATAGGATACTTTATTTTTCTTCTTTGCTAAATGATTATAAGAGGGTTAATAGTTATGTGCATTCAACAACATAAAATAGGAAATTGAGATGGAAGATGAATACTTTCCGGTTTTTAGAAGCTTCCACTCTGTTCATTCCCAACAAATTAACGACTGAGGGAATCAGGGAATATAGAAACTTTGACAAAGTCCATGTAATGAAGAAAAAACAAAAGATTAAAAAAAAAAATTGCGTGAAAAATTCTAATTTATTTTTTTGTCATGTGTTTACAATGGACATATATAACCGCTTATAAAACTTAAATAATAAAATTTTTAATAGACAAAAAGATAAATTTGGCCCAAAGGACAAGTTTCACATCTCGCGGTTCAATACACGCAACAGAAATAATAAAAATGAAGAAACGATAGCCAAATTAAGATTCTATAGAATTCTTAGTATAATTTCAATATTAAGTTATTAAAATCTTATTCTATTTATTTTGAAATGAGTAGATAACATTTTTCACATCAACAGCTCAAGATATAAATTAACCTTTAATTATTATCGTTTTAGTATTTATTTAAACTAGCATTTAACCCGCACCATGTGTGGTTTTTCAATTCACTAATCTCAAATTGTATCTCTAAAAGTTGGGTCTCTCAAGAAAGTAATAAAATTTTATTAAAATAGAATTTTTTAAGATGAAACAATATGAAAATTATAGTAGTTTATGATTTATCTAGTGTGTTAAGATTCTATAATTTTAATAAGAATATAAAAACCGCATGGTGCTTGAATCTAAAACACATAATATCAAAAAGGAAGAGAGAGAGAGAGAGAAACCTTGATTGAGATTGTTGTTACGAAGAAAACAAAACCTGTGGATTGTGTTTCGTTGAATTTGTGAGTCCTCGTGTTAACTTAAATCATATTAGTAATTTTTTTGAAGGATGGTGTCACTTGGTAGATTTAAATCATATTAGTAATGCTCTTGTTAAATAGATAAAAAAAAATTTGGTGTTTATTGTTTGATTCTTTTTATTTTTTATTTTTTATTAAAAAAATTGTTGTTGATAGATTTTTTATGTTTGCCGCTTTTAAAAAAAATTATTGATTTTTTTTTCTTTGTTATTTTCAAAGAATTTCCGTATTAGATTTTTGTTTTGGTGTTTGGTCGTTAATTTTTGAAGAAAGTCTAATATGAATTAATTTAAAGATAATTTTTTGTGTTTAGGCGTTGTTTTTAAAGAACTTTGGTTTTTAATTTCTCTTAGAGAAGTAATTATTTGAAAGAAATCTATTAGTAATAGAAGAATCAATTTGATTTTTTTTAATAAAAAATATTTTGTGAAAAAAAATTGGTGTTAATCGTTAAATTGAACTAATTGTTTTAATATCTCTTAGAGAAGTATATTTTATTAAAATGTCTTTGAGTAGTAGGAGATTTATTTAAAATAATTTGTTATTATCCATTTTTATTTAAAAGTGTTTAACAACGATTAAAATTATTGTTTTTGTGCGTTTAATGCTCTTGTAAACGCATGCATCATACCACTTGAGAAATTTAAAATTTAAAACAACGTATCAATTGGGAATTTTAAACGATAAATAAAAATGCCACTTGTCATGATGTAAGATATTCTTAATTTTAACGCTCATGTCTTCTGCTATTATATATTACTAACATTTAACCCGCACCATGTGCGGTTTTTCAATTCACTAATCTCAAATTGTATCTTTAAAAGTTGGGTGTCTCAAGAAAGTAATAAAATTTTATTAAAATAGAATTTTTTAAGATGAAACAATATGAAAATTATAGTAGTTGATGATTTATCTAGTGCGTTAAAATTGTATAATTTTAATAAGAATATAAAAACCGCATGGTGCTTGAATCTAAAACACATAATATCAAAAAGAGAAGAGAGAGAGAGAGAGAGAGAGAAACCTTGGTTGGGATTGTTGTTACGAAGAAAACAAAACCTGTGAATTGTGTTTCGTTGAATTTGTGAGTCCTCGTGTTAACTTAAATCATATTAGTTATTTTTTTTAAGAATGGTGTCACTTGGCAGATTTAAATCATATTAGTAATGCTCTTGTTAAATAGATAAAAAAATTTGGTGTTTATCGTTTGATTCTTTTTATTTTTTATTTTTATTAAAAAAATTGTTGTTGATAGATTTTTTATGTTTGCCGCTTTTAAAAAAAATTATTGATTTTTTTTTCTTTGTTATTTTCAAAGAATTTCCGTATTAGATTTTTGTTTTGGTGTTTGGTCGTTAATTTTTGAAGAAAGTCTAATATGAATTAATTTAAAGATAAATTTTTGTGTTTAGATGTTGTTTTTAAAGAACTTTGGTTTTTAATTTCTCTTAGAGAAGTAATTATTTGAAAGAAGTCTATTAGTAATAGAATAATCAATTTGATTTTTTTTTAATAAAAAATATTTTGTGAAAAAAAATTGGTGTTAATCGTTAAATTGAACTAATTGTTTTAATATCTCTTAGAGAAGTATATTTTATTAAAATGTCTTTGAGTAGTAGGAGATTTATTTAAAATAATTTGTTATTATCCATTTTTATTTAAAAGTGTTTAACAACGATTAAAATTATTGTTTTTGTGCGTTTAATGCTCTTGTAAACGCATGCATCATACCACTTGAGAAATTTAAAATTTAAAACAACGTATCAATTGGGAATTTTAAACGATAAATAAAAATGCCACTTGTCATGATGTAAGATATTCTTGATTTTAACGCTCATGTCTTCTGCTATTATATATTACTAACATTTAACCCGCACCATGTGCGGTTTTTCAATTCACTAATCTCAAATTGTATCTTTAAAAGTTGGGTGTCTCAAGAAAGTAATAAAATTTTATTAAAATAGAATTTGTTAAGATGAAACAATATGAAAATTATAGTAGTTGATGATTTATCTAGTGCGTTAAAATTGTATGATTTTAATAAGAATATAAAAACCGCATGGTGCTTGAATCTAAAACACATAATATCAAAAAGGAAGAGAGAGAGAGAGAGAGAAACCTTGGTTGGGATTGTTGTTACGAAGAAAACAAAACCTGTGAATTGTGTTTCGTTGAATTTGTGAGTCCTCGTGTTAACTTAAATCATATTAGTTATTTTTTTTAAGAATGGTGTCACTTGGCAGATTTAAATCATATTAGTAATGCTCTTGTTAAATAGATAAAAAAAATTTGGTGTTTATCGTTTGATTCTTTTTATTTTTTATTTTTATTAAAAAAATTGTTGTTGATAGATTTTTTATGTTTACCGCTTTTAAAAAAAATTATTGATTTTTTTTTTCTTTGTTATTTTCAAAGAATTTCCGTATTAGATTTTTGTTTTGGTGTTTGGTCGTTAATTTTTGAAGAAAGTCTAATATGAATTAATTTAAAGATAAATTTTTGTGTTTAGACGTTGTTTTTAAAGAACTTTGGTTTTTAATTTCTCTTAGAGAAGTAATTATTTGAAAGAAGTCTATTAGTAATAGAATAATCAATTTGATTTTTTTTTTAATAAAAAATATTTTGTGAAAAAAAATTGGTGTTAATTGTTAAATTGAATTAATTGTTTTAATATCTCTTAGAGAAGTATATTTTATTAAGATGTCTTTTAGTAGAAGGAGATTTATTTAAAATAATTTGTTATTATCCATTTTTATTTAAAAGTGTTTAACAACGATTAAAATTATTGTTTTTGTGCTTTTAATGCTCTTGTAAAGCATGCATCATACCACTTGAGAAATATAAAATTTAAAATAACGTATCAGTTGGGAATTTTAAACGATAAATAGAAATGCCACTTGTCATAATATAAGATA
Organism: Fagus sylvatica; assembly: GCA_907173295.1. Taxonomy (NCBI): domain Eukaryota; kingdom Viridiplantae; phylum Streptophyta; class Magnoliopsida; order Fagales; family Fagaceae; genus Fagus; species Fagus sylvatica. The sequence goes on from OU015763.1 coordinate 26,283,727, forward strand.
TTCTTGGTTTTAACGCTTATGTCTTCTACTATTATATATTACTAGCAAATAACCTGCGCAAAGCGCGGGATTATTGTTATTATTATTTATGATTAGAAATATATATATATATATATAATTTGTATGTACAGTAGGTGAAAACTCCCTTTTCTTAAGACATCTCTTCTAATGTAATAAGCAACAATATCCCCTCTTATAAGGCTATATACAGACCAAGTAAATTAAAAGGTTTTGTCTACTACTGGATGTTTTGTTCTTTCTCGGCCCCCTGTTTCAGAGAAATGTTATTCGCCACCTCCACACACACTATTCACCAAAAAACTGACAGGTATAACCTTTATGTGAACCTTTACACGGACCACACACCTCAGGATGCACACAACAATCACTCCTCAAACCCTACACGCAGTCACACATCAACACTATGCATTTTCAAAGACTGCAAAATTGTTAGACAATACAAATTATACTCCCTCCTACAAATCATATGGTTGGACTCTGGAGCTTCCAAAATAACCTTAGAAATTTATGAACCATCTGCCTTGAAAATGACAAAACTCCATAGGAAACCTCTCTATTCACTTCATCATATCAATTGAACACCTTTTGTTAATTGACCTTGAGTAAATTTCTTTTTTTTTTTTTTTTTATAAGTAACCTTGAGTAAATTTCAAGACAATTTATTTGTGCAAATGTCATATTTACAATTGGCCTTCTAAAGATGTTTCCCACTTATTAAGACAGTAACACTGCATAGTTCCCAAAATAACCAATATCCAGAGACCAGAGGTGCCACATTACCTACACTTTAATGTCACAAAGACTTGAATAGGCTAGTGCAATTTTCAACTGATCTCCATCATTGCAAATACAGTGTTATTAATTGGAATCGAGCAAAAAAAAAAAAAAAAAAAACAATATTACACGTTAGCAACATGAATAGGGTTTAATAGAAGTTGGAGTGACCTGGCGCTGTGTTGAAGACAATGAATTGAATAGAGTTAGATAGGTATCCAAGGAATCCACTACATTCTCTTCCTTCAATCCTTCTGCTTCTTCTTCTTCTTCTTCTACTTACTTTTGTGGCCTTTTCTCGCTCTAGTTGGGTTCTCTCTATTCCCATCATTTCAAACCACCCTTCCCCTCACTGAATCACCATCCCCTCTTTCTCCCTTTCCTGCTCATGGATGAATCATCACCACTGCCACACGCAAATTCCCATCACGGACACACTTTTCCATATGGCCCATACATCTCTTTCTTTCTCTCTACAACTTCTCGATTTTTCTCACCAAAACGGTGAGTTCTATTTTTCTCATAAATTGGTGCCAAACGCACCGTTTTAGCTCAACAAAAATCCACCAAACAAAAGCACTGTAGTTGGTGGCTTCGCTCTTTTATAATAACAAAAAAAAAAACCTGATTGCAAATGGGATCTGCAAAGAGAAAGAGATTAGCGATAGGGAGAGAGAGACTCCACCTCCGACGCCGCGGTTCTGGAAAAAGTGCCGAAGCCACCGTGGGCATGGTGGTCATGGCCTAGACCTCAACCTATCATGATCCCTTTGCCCAAATCAAAATCCAAAAAACCCATGACCACCCCCATCAAAATTTCGACACTCACTCCAAAAAACCCATTAAAATCAAACTTGTCTTTCAGTTTTCAATCTTTGAATGCACAAACAAAAGAGAAATAGATAGAAGAACTGTAGAAGAAATGAGCCCTAACAGAAACAATTTCTCCGAGAAAATGTCATATATATTCGAACAAAAAAAAATTAAACATCTCTTGATCGGTTTTCTCCTATCTATTTCTTTCTTTCTTTTTTTCCACGAATTTTCACAGTAGCCAAACAAATCCTAACAGAAATGAAAAATTTCTGAGGAAATCAATACCTTCTTGAGATGAGTCTGGACGACCGGAGAGATCTGACAGAAATTCTTGAGAAAGACGTCCGTGAAACAGAGGGAGAGAGAGACGTGAAACAGATAGAGTGAAAACATTAAATAAAATGCAAAGTCAATTTATTTAAACAACGTATCACTTTGAAAATTTAAATATAGATAAATATGACTTATTTAAACAACGTATCACAATAGATAGATAAATATATTTTATTAAGATGTTTTTTAGATAAGTCAAATTATTAAAATAACGTATCACTTGAAAAATAAAAAACAATTAATTTAGTGTTTTAATTGCTGATGTGGCAGCCACATCAGTGCCACATCAATTAATAGAGATGTCACTTTTCATTATGTGAGGCATTCTTAGTTTCAACGCCTATGTCTTCTGCTATTATATATTATATAGATATAGATATAGATTTTTGATGTTTTGATAAAATCTAATTTAATTACTTTAAAATAAATAAATAAATTTACGGATGTAGCCAATTTATTTTAATTTCCACATACAAATACAGTCAAAGCAAATTAACAACAAACAGATCATTCACCCAAATCCAAGCCGCTTTTCTTGAGCAGCTGCAACCTATGCTCTCTCTCTCTCTCACATGGCGCGCACATGCATAACACACACATTTTTTTTTTCTTGAAGAAGATTCTCTCTATTTCATTATCTTCCAAATTCTCTTTTTCATTAACTCCAACCATTTTTTCGCTAAGGAGAAGGATGTACCGATCGTCAAGCTGGGGCCGCGTGTCCGACGAGTACTCCACGCATGGGTCATCACCCCCGGGCCTGAGACTGTCAAATTCAAATGAAAGCAATGATCCCTTGCCTGTGTATGATCCGATCGTGGAGATGGCTAAGAAGGAGAGGGCACGCGTCAAATTTGCTGAGAATGCCGTGCATCTTATACCCTTTGTGCTGCTTCTCTGTGCCCTTACTCTTTGGTTCTTTTCTAATTCAGGTAAATTAAGGTGGCCAGATCTCAAAACATTCATAACCTACATATGTCATCATCTCGACATTGAGATTTTGTTTTGTTTCGGGCATAATATAATGTAACTTTGTTTTTTGTTTTTGTCTTTATGTCTTCTTTCTAGGCTTATTTATTCTCTCGTATAGAAATCAAACAAATGGTAAAATTTAAGTACAGTTTTTTAAGTCAAGTATATATTAGGTTCTTAATTGAATTTAAATACATTAAATTTAACTATTCTTGGAAAAAATAATATTGTTTGTGTTTTATTGGTTAATACTACATACATACTCTCTCTCATGCTGTAAGAATAGTATATGTAATTAATTATACAAATGTCTATAAAAAATTATGATCTTAGTGATTTCATCATGAGTCGATCATGTCCATAAAGGATCTGAAGTCTGAACCATTTATTTAACTCCATTGGTAAGCTAAATAATATAAAAAAGAGCTGTTCTATTTGATGATTTAGCCATTTTTTATCAATCAAATCAATTGGGTGGTGCAAGAAATTAATATGATTTTTTTTTCTTAAAACAAGTAAGAGATGGGAATTTTGAAGTTTGTGCATAATTTCTCTTATTTAGAAGACCGGAGTTTTGCTCATTGTGCCTCAAAACTCTTGAAAAATGATTGTAATGTTTTATTATGTCAAGTTTCGATTTGGGCTCAGAAATTTTGTTTATAAATTTGTGAAATTATTATTACTTGGAAGAGTTTTTTTTTTTTTTTGAAAGATGTGTCATTTCTTCTAGGCATGCAACCAACAAGAGTGTCAACAGGTCCTAAGCAAAAGAGAATTTATCCAAAATTAAATTTGACATGTTTCGTTTTTATGCTGAAGTAGATGTGGGTATCAAAGATTCAATAGCAGCAAGAATCGAAGGACTTACACTCGACGGAGAATTATATAATGATAGTGATGGTACTCAAACAGGCGGTTTACCGCTACTGGACTCAGAGGATGATGACTCGCCAAAACACTCCAAGATCACAAAGATTCAAAGAAATTGGCCAAAAGACTGAAATGATGGCTTTCATTTTCCGTGAGAATGACACCGCTATATGCCTACGTTTTGGTCCCCTAGTAAAAAAAGAAAAAAAAAAAAAAACAAAAAACAAAGAAATATCGGTGCTTTGATTTTTATTTTTATGTTTTTAATTTGGAACTCATTTAATTTATTTTTATTGGAATAGCCTTTTTTTATTTTATTTTATTTTATTTTTTTTGGAGATATTATTGGAATAGCTCCCTGCTATGATGAATCAATAATGCAAATAGCCTGGCTTTGTTCACAGTAGAAGCAATCGGAGAGAGCTATGTTGGAGCATTCCCATTAGCCTCCATAAAATTTTAGTCAAATGGACTCTAAAACACCTATTTTTTCTATTTTAACAAATTTATTACACACCGACACTACATCAAACTCTCTATTTATTTCCTCACATAATTTTTATATTATTTTTTCTCTCTCCAAAATTAATAAAATTATTACTTTTATTTTTTTCCCAATTTAACAACCATTCCCCACCCCCACCTTATCACACAACAATCATTTCCCCACTCCCCACCATATCACAAAAAAGAACAAAGACAAAAGAAATCGCCTCTTCTCCTCCACGTTCTCACATACCCAAATCTCATAACCAATCTCTCATGTACTTCAAGCCTGACTTGCAAACCCACTTGACCCTAATTTTCAAGCTTCTCAAGAAAATAATTTTCTCAGAGGTAACCCCACACCCTCCCATGGTTTTCCACTGCCACCCATGGCAACCCACGATGGAGATCGGCCTCCAAACGTAAAGAAATCACCACCCCACGACACCCACGGTGTAGATCGGCTTCCAAAGGCAAGAATTCACCACCCCGTGACACCCACAATGTAGATCAGCTTTCAAAGGCAAAGAAATCACCACCCCGCGAAGTCGAGAGAGAAAGAGAGGCAATTTGCTCCAAACTAATTGTGGCGCGAAGTGTTAAGAGAGAGAGAGAGCGACACCCACAGTGAGAAGAGAGAGAAAATATTATATAAAATGGGTTGATTAATTTTTGATTTGTGGATGAACAGTCGCTCGACCTCTTGGGCGAGCTACTGTAGAAAATGGAGTTCGCGTTTGAAGTTTGAAGAGGCTGGTGTGGGTGTGTTTTGTGGGTTTATAGCTATAAATTTACCGAATATACGATTTAATGTCTTTGGTGCGAATGCTCTTAGTCGACATTACAAGTTGAATAATAAACAAGATAAATATTTTTTTTTGGAGAAGAAGATAAAATAATTTCTAAATGCATAGGGATAGGGGTGATGTGCTTCCTCTATCTATCTATCTATCTATCTATCTATCTATCTATCTATATATATAACTTACATGGGATGCTTTATAAAACTTACATGAGATATAAGCAGGGCTGGTTGGGGGGTAAGCCCCACAAGCCCTTGGGCTTGGGCAACCCCCCTTAAGGGCAACCAATGAAAAAACAATTAATAGTATACATAGAAAAGAAAAGAAAAAAAATATACATAAAATAAAATATAGTATACATAAAAGAAACTTTTCTATTAGTATACATAAAAATAAATAAATTATTCATTGGCAACAAACCAACAAATTTAGACATGGACCAATAAATAACAAACTATTAGACTGTTATGTGCATGAAACAGAGTTCATACTTCATTTGTAGTAGGTGGCGTGTAGGAGTAGGAAGTAAGGTTATTGAGTTATTTTAATATTATTTTGTTACTGCTTCGAACTATCCGGTGTCTTTTATGTTAGTCTTTGATTAATGAGTTTTATTCTTTAGGAGTAATAGTCCTAGTGGTACACTTTATTTATTTTAGTAGTTTGGTTATCTGTGTATTCGGTTAGTGGGTAGGGTTTTTAAGTGGTATATATATCTCAAAAGTGAAAGTAATTGTCCTTTATTTTTAGCATAGTGGAGTTCTATTTTATTGTTTTGGAATGTTAGATGGAATTGTATAAATTTCCCTTCAGTTCTCGAAAAATATTTGTATTTTTCAATATATATATATATATATATATTCGTAGTCTTTTAGACTTTTGGGAGGTTGGGTTTCCTCAAAAAACCGATACCTATAAATCAGGATTTCCTCAATCACTTTCTTTTAATTCTGTTGTTCAGCAATCAATTCTATTTCTTTATTCCTCCAAAAATTGTGAACGTATTAATCTCAAACAAAAGTACAAATAAAACTACAAACAAATTTTTACTAATTCGGCAACACAATGTTACAAACACATAATTGGGTCTCAAAAAAACAAAAGGCCACTAGCTACCAAAAGTGTAAAGACAAATCTCTAATCCTTAATCCCAATATCCATAATATCATCTTGCAATGAGAAATTATTTCTTTGGGTCGAATTATGCTAATTATAAAGTACCATAATCGGGGTTACATTTTACTTCATTTTATTTTATTTTTACGTAATTCAAGCTAAAAACACAATATAACCTTTGATTTTGCATTAAAAAAATAAATAAATAATTGGACCTTCAATTTTTTTTTAATATTTAATAGTAAGTGGGCAACCAAAATTGGAACGGGTTTGGGCAACCCAAAACTCAGAATCGACCCTAAATATAAGTAAACATTCGACAACATGATTAGGTCTCGCATGGTGGGAGAAGGTCTAGCTTGTGGTCTCTCATCTCCATTTAGGTTGCCTTTTCAAGGATCTACTAATCCATATGGAATTGTGGAGCTAATTACGTACCTAACATAAAACTTACACGCCACACGAAGTGCATGTGTATTTTGTTGTTGTTCATAATTGGATAGTTTGGAGGAGGATGGATTTGAGCCCTGATTTTTTAAAAAAATTAGAACACGTAATGTTAATTGAGTTACAAGACTTTTGACCTGTGTACATGTATCTTGCATGTATATAGTAAGAGTACACAAACAACAACCAAAAATTTTATTCCAAAAAAATGAAAAAGAAAAACATTATCATACCCAATTTGACAAACAATTAAAATAATGACAATGCAAGCGCACCTTTATGAAAAATAATCTTCCAATTTACACCAAAATAAAAATAGATCATGGCACAAATAGTTGTAGTTGTAATATATGATTCCTAGTTAATTTTTTTGTCGGATTGATGATAATGGTGCATTATAGACCTAATAAGTAATCACAAAAGGGAATACCGCAATATTGATTTACATGCAAATAAACAAGATGTCTAATCTATATATCGGAGAAACTCTTGTGGTACCTCTTTCCTTTCCCCTCCTTGGGAATGAAAACTACTTTTGCCCCTAACACAGATTTTGCTGCCTACCCCATTACCCATTCAATACCTTTACTGTCTTCAACCCCATCTTCGCCAGAATACCTTACAAAACATTCCCAGCCTTTCTACTATTGTTTTCTTATTGGAGTCTCATCCTTTCTAGTTTACCACCATATATTGTTTTCCTTATGGAGAACTATCCCAATATTGATGGTCTCGTCTCAGATTTAGTCAATCGCACAGAGAGCTGTAGCTGTAATGAGTACAGACTAGAGCTTCCTTCACTCCATAACGAATCTGACAAGATGAAGCTCTCCCTCATCGGAAAGATCCTTTCAAATCGAAGCTTTTCTGCGATGGTGGTTAAAGAAATCGTCAATAAAGCTTGGCAACTCCACTTCTTGGTTTCTGTGAAGAAAATGGATAGAAATATTTTCTTGTTCTCTTTCGAACATGAAGCGGACCTTGAACTCTGTCTTTAGGAAGAGGCCGTGGACACTTCATGGTGCTCATCTTGTCCTTAAAACTTGGAGCCCAGAGCTCACATGGAAAGAGGTAAATTTCTCAACTTCTACTTTTTGGGTACAAGTTCATGGTCTTCCTTTTTTGTGGCAAAATAAATCTTGCCTCTTACGGATTGGTAACAAGATTGGTAAAGTGTTAGAAGTTGATTTTATTGGAGAGTTCCAGCCTAGATGGTCTAAATACGTTCATATCAGAGTGGAAATGGAGGTTTCTAAGCCTTTATGGTCAGGTTTTTTCCTTCCAAGGAAAGATCTCAGTGATGTGTGGATTGGATTCAAATTTGAAAGGTTGCCGGCTTTGTGTTATAAGTGTGGAATTCTTGGTCATGAAAGTTCAGGCTGTAACCAAGTCGCCTCGGTTTTGACCAATCCGTTTGGCCATTTGTTCCCAGCATATGGTCATTGGCTTCGTACGGATAACACTGAGCATCCACCGAGAATTTATTACACCCCTCATTCCTCAGATGCACCTACTGGTGTGTGCAACCTTACGGCTTTATCGGCGGCGCTACTGCAACCGAATACCTCTAGTGACTCATCCAAGACTGAAGTCGTGCTGCCTCTGGCCATGGCCACTCCCCATGATCATTTAAGACAAACTGCTGCCACGGTAGTGGAGCCTATCCAGGATAATCCCACGTCTCTGACTTCATTGATGCCTGATCCTGGTTTGCATGAGCCTGTCAATGGCTTGTTTTGTCCTGGGGTCGCGGCAGTAGGCCTCCTTGCTAATTCAAGCGCATCTTCTGATTTAGGCAGGTGCCAGGATAACCACTTTCATGTGGGCCCTTCTACTCTGAGCACGTGCCTGGAACCATCTATCCTAATTGTGGATTTGCCTGAGATCCAAGCCCATCCATCTAACCTAAACAGTTCCCCTCCAAGCCCACTGGCAGAAAATTCTAATTCTTCTCTTTTGGGCCTAGTCTCAACCCTTGATACTCATCCATTAATTACCTCTTGCCCTGAAAGCAACTCTCTGGCTGAGCCCATAACCATTCAAAACCCACATATTGCTCCAGAAACTTCCTTAGTCACCAATGAACCTTTATCTCTCAAGTCACCTACCCCTAAGCCTCAAGCCTCACTCAAATGCAAATCACCTCTTCTTAGTGACCTTGATATAGTGACCAATGTTCAAGATTCAGAGCTCTGTAACAATTTGTGGAACAAACGAATCAAGAAGAGTCATGAGGTTCCCCACAGGTATGACATTCCACATATTTCATTCCAACATGATGATCTTACTGTTGTGTCTCCAATTAGTCTCTTGTGTGATGATGAGAGCAAGTTTAAGGAGGTGGGCATCAAGAAGCCCCCTCCTCCAGAGCAATGAGAACCTTGGGTTGGAACTGTCGGGGCATCTGCAATGCCTCGACAGTCAGTGCCCTCAAGGCGCAAATAAGGGGTTGCAACCCTATGATCGTTTTTCTGAGTGAAACAAAAGCGAATGAGAAGTGTATGAAGAAAGTTGCTGATTTGATTGGTTTTCCGAATTTTATTGCCATCAGTCCCAAAGGGAGGGCTGGGGGTATTTGTCTACTTTGGGCGAATGAAGTTGATGTGGAAGTTTTGGAATTCAATTCCAATACAGTTGCGGTTACTGTTACAGAATGTAACATAGTGTGGTCTCTAATTGGTTTCTATGGACCTCCAACCCATGCTAAGAGGATGAAGGCGTGGGTGAGCCTTCACGTTCTGTTGGAGACGATTGATGGACCGTGGCTTTGTTTTGGGGATTTTAATGCGATGATTGATGACTCGGAAAAAGAAGGAGGTAGATGTGGTGGGTCTTCCATGCCAAGCTTCTTAAAAAATTTGATTTTTGATATTGGTGCTGTGGATTTGGGTTTCGCTGGCAACAAATTCACTTGGAGTAACAAATGGTGGGGGAAAGACTGCATTCGGAAGAGGCTTGACAGAGGTATTGCGAATATCAACTGGATGTTATGCTTTCCTAGAGCAACTGTGTACCATCTAGGAGCACTTAACTCAGATCATTGTCCTCTCCTTATTGATATGAATCTGGATGACTCTTTCTCTCCTAGGCCTTTTCGTTTTGAGGCCATTTGGGCTAAGGATCCGAGATGCTATAACGTCATTGATGAAGCATGGAAAAATGAGTTTTATGGGTCTGATAGCTTCATCCTGTGCCGTAAACAATTCTCCACCACTGCTGCACTCAAGAAATGGAACAAAGAAACCTTCGGGTTCTGTCAAACCAGAATGAAAGAGCTCTCTACGAAGCTAGAGCAGGTTCAAGCAGGCAGTGTGAGTGAAAAGAATTCGTTAATGAAAGCCAGCATTCAAAGGGAGCTTAACAGTTGGCTCTCGAATAATGAGTCTCTTTGGAAACAAAAGTCGAGAGAAGTGTGGCTGAAAGAAGGAGACAAAAATTCTAAATTTTTCCATCTCTCTACTATAATTCGGAGAAGAAGGAATGCTATTGATGCCATTAAAAGGGATGATGGGGTGTGGATCACCAACAAAGCCGAAATCAGAAATCATATTGTGTCTAAGTTCCAATCTCTCTATACTTCTGAACCTGTATCATTTCCTCCTGATCTTGATGACCTGATCTTGCCGTGTATTACTCAATCTGAGAATGCTGATTTGTGCCTTATTCCTTCTCCCCTCAAGATTAAGGAGTCTCTCTTTGGGATGTAGAATCTGAAGTCTCCTGGTCCTGATGGACTCCCTGCTTTATTCTACAAACAGTATTGGCCAATCGTGGGGAACAATGTCATCAAGGCGGTCCATAATTTCTTTATTTCGGGGCAGATGTTATCTGAGGTAAATCAGTCTCTTATTGTCCTTATCCCTAAAAATCAATCCCCCACCAATGTGAACCATTTTTGGCCAATAAGTTTGTGTGACACTGTTTACAAAATTATTTCTAAATTTTTGGTTTCTAGACTAAGGCCTTTGCTCTCTGATTTGATCTCCCCATGCCAATCTGCTTTTGTTCCGGATAGATGGATTGCAGAAAATCAATTGGTGGTTCATGAGCTACTCCATAGCTTTAAAAAAAGAAAAGTTAAAGGAGGTTTTGTTGCTTTGAAGGTGGATCTTCAAAAGGCCTACGACCGTGTAAATTGAGATTTTCTCAAGACTGTGTTGCTCAAATTTGGTTTTAATGGAGTTTTTGTGAACTGGATAATTCAATGTGTTAGTTCAGTTTCTTTCTCTACTCTGGTCAATGGTGGCAAGTCGAAGTTATTCCACCCTTCTAGAGGACTTAGGCAAGGGGATCCCCTATCCCCTTACCTATTTATTCTTTGCCAGGAAGTCCTCTCCAAGGATGATTGAAAAACAGCGTTTGAATGGTAATATCAGTGGGGTAAGTATGAATCGTAATGGTCCAGCTTTTACCCACGTTATGTATGCTGATGACAAAATGTTATTTGCCAAAGCAAACTGCAGGGAGGTCACGGCATTGGACCAATGCCTTGAATGTTATTGCCAATGGTCTAGGCAGTTGGTAAATAGGGATAAGTCTGGTCTTATCTTTTCTAAACAAGTCCTTCATGATAGGAAAAGGGCTATCAAACATTCTCTCCTCATGAAATTGGTCCCACAGAATGCTATCTACCTTGGTGCCCCACTTTTTACTTCACGGAACAGGTCTAAGGACTTTCAATTTCTCCAAGATAGGATGGAATCAAAGCTTAAAGGTTGGAGATGTAAAACACTCTCATGGGCTAGTAGGAATACACTCATAAAATCAGTAGCCCAGACTTTGCCTTATTATACGTTTTCTTCATTTGATGTGCCATCTAAGGTGTGTGACAAGCTTGATGCTACTACGAGACGTTTTTGGTGGAATCCCAAGAAAGTTTCGGGTAATTATCTAGCTTGGAAATCTTGGGAACATCTTTGCCTCCCAAAAGCTTGGGGTGGCCTTGGTTTTAGGAAAACTAAAAAGTCTAATGAGGCTTTCCTTGCTAAATTAACTTGGATGGTGATTTCAAATAGGAAAAGTCTTTGTATGGATGCTCTTCGAAGTAAATATAAAGTTCGAAGTGATTGGCTTGGGAGCGATCCTGTTAAGTCCGCTTCCTAAACTTGGAAGGCTATTGAAAGGCTCAAAAGTCTTGTTGCTTCAGGTGCTTGTTTCTTGGTTAGTGACGGAGCAACTATTGATATTTGGAAAGATCCTTGGGTACCGTGGCTCCCATGTTTCTTGCCAAAGCCTAGGATTGAGTCTGATAAAGAAAGCCTTGTGGTTGCATGCTTGATTAACCAAACTTCTCGGTCATGGAATTTACCTAAATTAATGGAGCTTTTTTATGATGATTCGGTTAAGGCTATCAAGAAGATCAGGATCCCAGTTATACCTCACCCCGACAAGCTTGTGTGGATTCCTGATCCTAAAGGAAATTTCTTGGTTCACTCAGTGTACAAAGTGCATACAAGTGCACAATCCTCTACCAACCAGGAGATCCAATGGAACAAAGTCTGGAAACTCAAACTCCATGATAGGCTCAAGATGTTGCTTTGGCGTATTGGCACTAATATTCTTCCCACAAATCTGAACTTCTTTCGTAGGGTGGGTTATGGTGACCCTTTATGTCCTTTGTGTCATGTTGAAGAAGAATCTTTGATCCATTTGTTCTTCCTCTGCCCAGTGGCTTGGGCCATCTGGTTTGGGCAGCATTCAAGGTATCCTTTCTGCAAATCTTCAGATCCAGAGCTGCAAGGACATCATCAACTTGGTGGTTGGAAATTCTGTTTTTGTGAATCAGGTGGGCAATAGGAGCTCCATCATTTTGGCTCTTACTCTGGAGTGCATCTGGGCTACTAGGAACCAAGTGGTCCACAAAGAGTCTAAGCTCAACATCCTAACTATCATTAAAAACTTGGAGCATAGAATTGAGGAACATTGCAATTTGCTAGAGGTTGAGAGGCAGGATAAGAGTACTCTAAATTATGGCTGGAAGAATCCCTCTGCTGGTACTATCAAGCTGAACACCGATGCTGCAGTACGCACTAGTTTTTCTACTGTGGCGGTGGTAGCTCGGGATGCTCATGATTCCTTATGCTCGGCGTGGACACACACTGTTAATGAGGATGACCCTATTGCTGCAGAAGCTTCAGCCATCTTATGGGCTCTCTAGATTGCCAAAATGGAGAACTTCACCAGCATTATTGTTGAGAGTGACTCCAAACTTTGCATTGATGCCATTACTCTTCATCCTGAGGATCCTTATTGGGTGATTGCTGGTTTTATTATATCATTTCCCTTTCTTCTGATTTTAGTTCTTGTTCATTTTCATGGGTTAAAAGAGAAGCTAATATGGCAGCACATGAGCTGGCCAAATTTGCAACTCTCTTTGATTCAGTTTCTTTCTGTAATGCGGCATCCCTCCCTCCCTCTGTTTTTGAGGCATGGCAGAGGGAATGCTATTTGCTGTGGTTTGTCTTGTTAATGAATTTTTGAGTTTACCAAAAAAAAAGTTCCACCTTAACTATCTGATTTACCGTGAGTATGCTAATACATCCCCAATTCATCCAAGCCCACACAACGCTGTAATTGCTAGATCCCATTGCATAGTTGTTTTGTTATTAGTAATGTTAATCTGATCACCTTAAGAGCAAATAATTTTTTTTTTTGGTTCTAAAAAACCCACTTTTGCTAGTTTAGCTAAAGCACCACTGTATCAGACTCCCTATTCTAACTTTACTATTCTATTTTTTAATATATTCTTATTATTTTATTTATTTTTTCACAACTTTCAAAATAATTTTTTTTTATCCTCCTTCTTACACCCGTAGCATATTCCCCCTCTTTTCTTTTTTTCTTTTTTCTTTTTTCCTTTCCTTTTTTTCCTCCACCCACGTATACTTCTCCTCTTTTTCTTTTTTCTTTTTTTTTTCTCCTTTTTTTCCCCTCACCCACGAATAAATTAAGTATTAATTATGTTTTGAGCCTCCATTTTTCGTTTTGAGCCTCCATCTTTGCTGTTACTGCTACTTCACTGTATTTTTCTTTCTCATTTTTTTTTCTTTTTTCTTTTACTGCTCATCATTTTTTTTTTTTTTTTTCATTTGGGGTATTGAAATTTACTGTGTCGTTGTTGTTGGTGTTTTCGTTATTATTGGCGCGGTAGACAGCTTGCAAGAGAGAGAAAGAAATGTTTTTTATTCCCCGAAGGATGAACAGTAGCTCCTTAAGTTGGAGGCTACTGTTCATCAACCACGGGTTTTCAATGGTTAGGGAGGCTGATGTTTGAGAGTTTTGCTGCCTCCTCCCCATTTTTTGCTGTTTTCGCCCAAATATTGACACTGATGAAATGCTCTAAGAGCATTCGCATTAGAGTTTCAATTGGCCGAAAAACACAAAAAATAAGAAAAAGGCACAAAAACCGGAAACATCAGCCTCCCTATTTCATTTAAAATGCGCAATTGATGAACAGTGGCTCGCCCAAACGAGGGAGCCACTGTTCACGAAGAGTTTCTCTTTTTTTTGTAACGAAAACACAATAACAACAACAACAACAGCAACAACAAAAACAAAAATTGCATACCCAAAAAAAAAAATTCTGAAGGGGGAGACGCTTGGGAGACGCTGAAATAATGTCTCTGATCTACCTTATAGTAGTGCTTTAGTTATTTGAGTAAAAGTGGGTTTTTTAGAACCCATTTGAGGAAAAACGGAAGGAGTCTTGTGCGAATGCTCTAATAGAACTAGCAATGTACCTCTTGCTTCAGACCACACGGAATTTTAATGAGATAAGTCACTATCCAAACATGCTTTCTCTTCGTGAATAGAAAACAACTACTAAGCAACTTACTTACGACCATCACATCAAAATTAATTTTCACGTAATGGACGGTAATAAATTAGTTACAAACCAATTTCTAAACTAAAAACTAAAAAAAAGTCCACAACCCACACCGAGTCCAACTTGCACGGGTTGCCCAGATCCTTGAAATATCGGATTTGATTATTATTTTATAAAAAAACAGTATATAAATACTTGTCCGAAGTTTTCGGTTTCGTGAGCACTTTCTTCGTTTCTTACCTCACCTCTGATCTGATCCACCCTTCCACCCAATTCCGTTTCATTCCATTTCTTCCTTCCTAATAATAATAAAACCCAATCTCCTCTTCTCTCTCACCTTTTTCTTCCTCCTCGCCATAACCCGGTCTAGCGTTCTCCGTCGGACCGGTCTTATCCCGGTCGAGCTCTTCGCAGATCAGCCACTTCCAACAACGATAATTCAGTCATGAATCCTGAATAGTAAGCATCTCCGATCTCAATCTCCTTTTGTTTACTACTATTACAGCTTTTACCTCTCTTTGGTTCCACTGAAAACAAAATTGTGAATTTGATTTTCGTTTTCAAATTTTTATTTTACTTATTTTGTGTTCTACGAAGCCTAAACGTGATGTTAATTTGGATAATCTATTTAGATCTTTGATGATTTTTTGCTTTTCATGGTGGTGGATTTGTGTATTATTTTATTTTATGTTTGTTCTTTAGGAAAATTATTTGGTGGTTAATTTTGGGAGAATTATTTAAGTAATTCGTAAGATTTAGGTTTACTGAGAAAAATAAGAAATATTAGTCGCCAATTTTAGAGTTTATTATTATTTTTTTTATTGATTATTCAATTTTATGTATAGTAAATTTTGGAAGTTTATTGTTTTTTTAATCGTATCTGGATAAACAAATGGAGCACTTGTTGTTTTATCGATTCAGATCTGAATTTGGAAGTGTTTTACTTGCGATGTGCTTTTGAATTGAAAGTGTTATGAAATTTCACTTTTGTGGTAGAATAATTCTCGGTTTGGATTGTGATTTTCAATGTCAATAAGTTAAACCAGGTTAAAAGTTTCAGATCTCAATGCTTAGTTTCATTGCATAGCTCAATTTGTGTGTGTTTGGTTCGATTGCCTGCTTGCACGATACATTCTTTGAGGTGGCTTTAAAAGTAAAAAAGGAAAAAAAAACTTTGAAGAGACTTCACTCTTTTGTAACCAAGTTCAGCTAAATTGAAGCTTCACACAGAAAGGTTGTATACTAAACAAGCTGCTGTTTGGGGCTCAAACTCTGAGGCATTTTCTGAGTGATAACAACATTAGAGTTTCCCCTTTATATATATGATTTCACTTTTGGTTAGGCTACATGAATTCCATTTGCTGTAGTGCCGCACCACGTGCCTCGTAACACTAGGGTCACAAGCATTTAATTGAAGGTGCTATTGATTTTCTTTCATAAGGCCTGACTCATGGTTTTTTTTAGTGCAATAGATGATAGATCCTTTTCTTCTAAAAATAGAAATTCGTTTTGTTATATAAATTCACAAGTTTGCAATGCAGATCGAACTGCACCAAAAGATTGATTGATTTTCTTGTTGTCTTCTGCAGTGACTATTTGTTCAAGCTTTTGCTGATTGGAGACTCTGGAGTTGGAAAGTCATGTCTTCTTCTGAGATTTGCTGTAAGCTCTCTCCTTTTTATTTTTATTTTTTATCGGTAGATTTGCTGTAAGCTCTCAAAATGCCAGGCTTCATTAAATGCTTCCCCCCCCCTCTCCTCCCAAAAGAAATTCTGTTGTTAAGTGATATTGTCTTGATCATATATTTGAATTTGCTTTACCTGATGCATTGTTTCTATTACTTGCCTCTCTCTCTGGATAATCTAACTCATCAAGCTCAATTTTCTCTTCTTAATCCTTTTTGCGTTTGTTTTGTTTAGATGTATTTCCTTTGCTGTGTTGCTTGCTTAGAAAAGAAGAAAATTTGAGACTCCTATCAATATTACATAGGATGGTTGCCCTAAAGTAGTGATTATAAGAGATTTAACAAACTTTGAATTTTGTGAATCAAAGGGGTAGTTCATTATGAATTCTATTAAAGTTGATATTGATATGTTCCTTGGTGCAACCAATGTAAAAGGGGATTTTGACCTAAGAAGCACGAGTACGCTTTTGGTACCGGTACAGTACGTTACGGCGGTATGACAATTCTTAGAAAATTAGGGTACCGGTACAGTGTGGATATATTTTTTATTAATTTTTTTATATATATTATTGTGCACATATTTTTCAAATATTGTTAAACATATGTGAATTTAAGAGCAATTATGGATAATAAAGTACATCCATTCTTATTAAGAGATTAAATTCAATAAGGACCCGATGTAAAAGTCCCTATTTACACCCACCAATATCATGTTGTCACATCAGAAAAGTTCAGATATGTACAAATACGAGAATAGGAATGAATACACACTATCTTCTACCATTAAAACTCAATCAATATAATCAAAATATTAAAAGAAAAAAGAGCGACGAAGCCAGCACGCCGTCAGAGACTGAGAGAATTGTGGAGTTCTGAGTTACCTTTCATATATGTTTGTTTCTCATAAGATAAACATTAATTGTTTAAGGAATTGTGGAGTTCAATTATGTTACGAGTTTCCTCTACTTGCAAGAGAGATACCTTATTTTCATAAGTATTTTCCATGAAAACTTTGGTTACGTTATCAGAGTCCTGCTGAAGGTTTGCTTTTGTTTATTTTAATATCTTTTGGAAACATTTTTCAATTTATATTCAAATAAACTTATCAAAAAAAAAAAATTTATATTCAAATAAAATCATGGCCTATTTTACCTTTTCGCTATTAAAGTGAAATAATTCTACTTGTAGAACCATATATATTGTGGACTCTAGGCTTCTATGTGTGGTGCTTGGGATGTTAATATATGAGTTGATCCCAAAACTACTGATAAATTTTATATCTGTATGTAGATACGTTCACTCTGCAGTAAACTCTCTCTTTGAGAGTTGTCAAAGATGCAAATAAAACCTATGAAAATCATAAACCTTCAAAGATTCATGAAAGCTACTACCAGTTACATTTAGTTTTTACTGCCTGAAATTGCTTATGTTTTTATCCCCCAAAAGGGAAAGAAACTGAATGTTGATTTTTTGTAGATCTCCCTTAGGTAAATGAAATGAATATATTTGTTTTTGCATTATGTCTATTTCGTGCATTGTAGATCTCCCTGGTGAACTGAGGTGATCATGTTTGTTCTGCATTATGTCTGTGCGTTGTACCTCTCATCAATGTATTGTTTTATGTGTGTATCTTATCCTACTATCTAATATTATCTCCAAAGCAACATTTGGTGTTATAAAAAGAAATATAGAAAAGAATTTGTTTGAGTCATTAGTGAGAAGTTTTCTGGTTGCTGAGCATATTGAAGCGTACTGTGCTCTAATTGAAATTCTTGAGCAGAACTAATGAATGTAAATGTAATGTTATTTTTCTTCTTCTTCTTTTGTCTGTTTGATACAGGATGATTCGTATCTGGACAGTTACATTAGCACAATTGGAGTTGACTTTGTAAGTATTTATTTACCTGTGGATTTTAATAGATGTTATCTCAATTGAAGCAATTTGATCCTAATTGCTGTGTTTCGCCTATTATCAGAAAATACGCACTGTGGAGCAAGATGGAAAGACCATAAAACTTCAAATTGTAAGCCCTCTCTCTCTCTCTCTCTCTCTCCCCGCCACCCCTTTTAATTTTGGTGGAGTTGTATGAAAGTACTAGTTCTTGGGGATTTATTAAACTTCCCAATCAGCAGTCCAAAGAAGTATTATGCACATTCTGATTAATCTTTTCTTTTCTTTTTTTGCCTGCCTTTTCTTTTTGGGTGGTTGCTTTGTTCATTAAAATCTGGTATAATGCATGATATAAAAGTAAGCCACTGGTCCTTGGACTAAATGGCATCCCTTCCTTCCAAAATAAATATGATGGAGGGTTACATCATAGATATAACCCTGCATGGGTGTCTGGTTTGTATTTAGTTATCACAAGAAACAAGTAATGAAAAAAATTAAGTACGATAGTTGTGATGTTAAAAAACTATCTATTGTACTTTTATTTTGGTGGTAATCTCTTTGTCGGTTGGGATCATCTTTAACATGTTTGCTTTTGGTTAATAGCCATCTTCATGCAGAAATGACTACAGGGATGGTGAAATATGTTAAATATTGTTAATTGATTGAAATTTGTCATTGGTGCATAATATGATATTTATGTGGTCCAGCATTCTATGAATGTTGCTGTTGTTTCTATCTGGCTGTTGAACTTTTATTTTCCCCCTGGGATATGCAGTGGGATACTGCAGGGCAAGAGCGTTTTAGGACAATCACCAGTAGCTATTACCGTGGAGCTCATGGCATTATAGTAAGTTCTCTCTCTCAATTCTTCGGCATTTTTCTCATGGTTCTACACTGAGATTGTGTTGTGAATATGTTGAATCTGTTTCACAATGTTCTTGGTGTATGTGCAGATAGTTTATGATGTGACAGACCAAGAGAGCTTCAACAATGTTAAGCAATGGTTGAGTGAAATTGACCGATATGCCAGTGAGAATGTAAACAAGCTTCTGGTTGGAAATAAGTGTGATCTCACTGCTAACAAAGTTGTTTCTTACGAGACAGCCAAGGTAAAAACTATGCTCCTTCAATTGCTCTTCCTTGCCGTTTTTTCTTTTACTGGATTATTGTAACTCAAATGACACTGTTGCCTGTGATTTGACTGGGTTATGAAGGCGTTTGCGGATGAAATTGGCATTCCATTTATGGAGACAAGCGCGAAAAATGCTACTAATGTGGAGCAGGCTTTTATGGCCATGGCTGCTGACATCAAGAATCGGTAATACTTACGTAACATGTCATTCTGATGTTTTTACTTTAACAATTAGTTAGAGAATGGGTATAATGTGCATAATTTTTGCAAGGACAAAACAGTGTTGGGCAGCTTTGAAGGAACTATTTATGAAATAAATTCAGCTTCAGTTTCGTTATGGTTGTCTAAGTTGCTTGGGGACAGGATTTTCCTTCCCTGCTATCTTTTTGCGCAACTTCCTTCTCTCAATGATCGATTAATTCTTTTCATCACTTTTTTCAGGATGGCAAGTCAACCAATGAACAATGTAAGGCCACCAACAGTACAGATACGAGGACAACCTGTTAATCAGAAATCTGGCTGCTGCTCTTCTTAGTTGGTTCTTTCTGAAATTCCATTGCATGTATGCATATAAGAGCAGCCTTCTCTCTGAATCAGAGTGGACCGTTCAAACCCCCTAAAACCTATATGATGATATGCCATCAGTTTGCTTTGTAAGATGTTCTGCCATTCCATTCTTTTCAGTTTGTTTTTAAACGGTCTGTACAAATGATCTGATGCTTTACCGCAATATCTGTTAATTTTTTTTCACTGTTCTCGTCTTGAAGCTGCAAGGCACTTTTTTTTTTCTCTTCCTTTTCTTTCTTTCTTTCTTTTCTATTGCAGTCATGCCTAGTGATTTGGCTTTAATTGGCGTTTAGATATTGATGCTTTGACTTTATAGTCTGATATATTTCTAGTAGCTTGCTGATAGAATGAGAAAATATTGAACACCCCCTCGCCCCCCCCTTCTTTGGCGTGGAATGGTCAGGGCCTCCTCCAAGCTCATGTTATTAAAGTGTGTTTTTGCCAATTTTGTTAAATATTTTGAACCTTAATTCTAGGTAACTTTTTGAGCTTTAAGTTGTGTAAGTGAACAGTGGATGTATTCAAGCGAACGGGATAGGTAGTCCTTGGCTGGAGAAGTGATTCTAATTTAGGACTAGCATAACCTAATGCGGATTAGTGGGTTGATGTTTACAAAAAGAATAATTATACACAACCAATTCCACAACTTGTTGCTGAGCTTGTAAATTGTAATGATTCCATATATTTCTGTTTTCTCTCATTTGAGGTTCATTCCAGTAGAGCATGATTTTGAATCATACATGCGCTGATATACATGCAAATAAGCAAATTCCCACGTATTAATAATTGATAGTCTATAATCGAAGTAGATCTTTTGTTTCGAATTATCAATACGTGGTCTGTTAAACCGTCTTGATGTTTACATAAAATATTGTTTGTTTTACAAATTGGAAAGGTTTTCCTAACAAATTGGAATGTTAAAACTTCTTGTATCCGCGGTTCCTGCTGGTTAATTTCTTGGCACACAATGTTTATTTGGTAGACAAAACAAAACCACGTGATATCTGGGTTTTTTTTTTTTTTTTTTTTTTTTTTAAGTTCCATTATTTCCTTCTTGCTACCCACTCATGCATAATGTTAAAAAGTAAAAATCAAGAAGAAAATATAAGCCCCATATACTGTTGCCCTTTATGTATGCCATTCAGGCATTACTTCCCACCTTCATTAGACTGATTTTTTTTTTTTTATGTTAAACGGGATACATTGTCATGGATGTCCCTTATTTTATATTTCAATCTTTTTTTGCTACAATTTTCTTTTTCGCTACAAATTTTATATTTCAATCTTGGGAATATGAAAATCAGAACATGAATATGATAACCTAATTCAACCTTGTACTCTTTTTCCCCTTCCTCTATGGTGAACTAGATGGAGACAATACAATCACTAAGATTGACATCTACATAAAGAAAATGGTGTAGGAATACATGGTGGTTTTGGCACAGGCATATTGATTACGAAAAAGGAAAAAGATATGAACCAAATAGAATAATATATCTCAAAAATCAATAGTAAAGAATAAATTTCCTAAACATTGTTCTAATTCTAGCTCAAAATGCAAAAATTAAACTAACTCATCAAAAGTTTTCATCACTCTAAATCTCTAATGGCTCCAGAGATTGTCCAATTATAAGCTCTACATTATCTCTTGCAATTGATCCTTGAGGCCTCAATGGGATAGATTGTGAGGTAAAGACGATGATGAAGGAATACCAGATGGATGCATAAAAATAGGAGTACAAGCACCAAAGTTCCATTGGGTTCCAGGCATATAGTAAGGGTAATTTTTGCCTTCAAAATTCACCATTGGGATAAATAGTGAACTACCAGGCATTCCCACCTAAAGACAAGCAAAATCATCAAAAACAGTTAGTTTGATACTTGAATAAATAAAATTTTAAAAATCAGGGAAACATTAGGAAATTCATAGTCATTATATCCTAAGGGATGAATGTTAACACTTAGTGGTAAATAAAAAGTAACAATTAAAATTACATGCTTAGAGAAATGTACTTTGTGACAAGCAATTAGTGACTATGCCAATTAGAAACATCTGAGGTTGCAATCATGAAAGACATCAAGGATTAGTCCTAGTCACCATAGAATTCAACATACTATTTGTCGAAATTTAAATAACAGTAAAGCTATCAAGAATGCAGATATATACCACCCGCCTCTGCAGCATAATGAAAGTTTGCAAATTTCCAATCACATGACATTAGTCCTAATGAAGTACAACATAGAAAATCTCTAAGATTTTACAACACTGTTATATTTTTTGTTTTGCTAAACAATATTACAGCACTATGTAATAACATTTTTCCACCAGACTCTTGGGGGAAAAAAAATAGTGTACAATAAATGATGGTCCAATTCCTCAAAAGGTTCAATGTATTGACAAATTGCATTTAAAGATCGTTAACCAAGTTTTTTTAGCTTAACAGTTCATATAGTTATTATTCAATAGAACAGATTAAACACCTACCATATATGTTGTGAACTTAAAACCAGTTTAAATCATTTTATTTTACTACCATATGAAATATATATTCAACAAATAAAATAAAAAAATGGCAAAAATCAAATTGATGCTTACTGTGGATGGAATCTGATAGTAATTTGGAGCAGCATACACAGGAGGCGGCAGTTGAGCTAAGGGTGGAATATCCAAGCATACATTTGGGGATCGGTTCATATTCTGATTTTCCGTAGTAGTCTATAACATTTGAAAAAAGAAATTAATTAAAGACTAATAGATTTCAAGATATAAGCTATGCTTTCTGATTTTGTAGACTATAATACCTCTTGTGGGTCCTCATTAACATTCACCAATGCCAAAGCTTGAGAGCTGCTACTAGCCTATATGAGTAGAAGTCATAGAAATTGTAATTTAACAAACTGTTTTATACTATATGTTTGAATAAACTTGGGGATTAATTGATGGACTTAATTACCTCTAATGACTTTTCAGCATCACTTTTCTCTGTTTGTGAATCTGAATCTTCATTCAAAGACAAGTCGAACACACTCGGTCTACGTTTCTTCCTATCAATTCCAGCCTGTCTAAGAAAAAACTTCTGAGCATGACTAGCAATCTGGGCTGGGGTCTTGGTGGTCACAAATTCCTTTGAAATTGCTCTCCATTCACCTTTCCCATGCTTCTTCAAACCAATTAGAAATAACCTGTGCTCTTCCTCAGTCCATGGCTTCCCTGAACAAATTACAACAAAGTACTATTATATATATGTCCATTGTTAACATCTTTTTAGCAAACACCAAACTGACACAATGCACTTTTACATTCTTAAAAAAGTAAAGGAAATTTTTTCTCAAACTTCAAAATCTGTTTGGAAACTAAGAGGCAAGAATTTGATGGGGACAGTCCAGACAGATATATTTAGCAATACAAACAATATATTTTAGTAATTAGTGAATGGTTTAATAAATGCTAATCAATTTTACACTCCGTTAGCAATCTGGAAAAACATGGACAAAATATAGAGTTTATTGAAGATCCATCAACCCAACAAAACCAAATAAAAAGGAAAAACTGTAATGCACATAGAAATCAAAACTGAAAAAAAAAAAAAAAAGTAAATTGTTTTTTGATGAATCAAAGAAGTAAAAATTGCAACAAAGAAGCGAATATATAGATTTCCAAACCCTAATCCTTACTAAAAAAGAAGAAGAACCAGATTAAAAAAAATAAAAAATAAAAAATAAATAAATAAACAAATAAACAAATCCCATATACACAAAACCGAAAACCCAACACGTTATAAATGACAAACGCATCCCAAAAAAAGAAAAAAGAAAAAGAAAAAGAAAAAAAGAAGAAGAATCACATACCCTTCTTTCTCTCATAAACAGCCTTGCGTTGAACATTGTCATCAGAGAGATACCCAGCAACAACAATTTCGTTATCGTTATCGTTGTTGATGACGTTATGGGAAGTCAGATTTCCCATGCTAGCGCTCTTCTTCATAATAGGATCATCATCATCAAACTTCTTTGGAAAACAAACACCAAAAATCTTCACGCAGCGAGCACCGACACCCATGTTGTTATTATTATTATCGTACGTCATGGAGTTGTGTCCGTCTAGGTCAAGCCCTGCACAATACGGACAATACTTTCTTACAGATTCCATCTCCATTGTTTCTCTCTACCAAACAAGAGCAAAAACAAAACCCCTACAATCGTGTAATAGACAAGAAGAGAAGAACGAAAGAAAATCTCTAAACTCTTGCCGTGGAAGGAAGTAGTACCACATCTACTTAGAATTATAGGAATATTTATAGGGTGTCTTTAGAATCCGAAAACCAATAGAATTTCCTCTAAATTTCGAGTCGGTGCACGCCACACGCACGCCTATGTTTTTAACCGACTAAAGGCAATCACAGAAATAGGGCTTGGTTATCTATCTAACTCTACTGCTCTTTTTTTTTCTTCTTTTTTTTTTGGGCTAAATCTATCTCTACAACTCACACACACTTATTTTTTGTGATTTTATTTCTGCTCCACCAATCATAATTACTCCTTTTTTTTTTTTTTATATAAATAAAATAATTGAAGTTTAAAATGGAAAAAATCAAACACGTGAAATATTGCAGTTGAAATAGTACAACATAAAATATAATATAAAAAGTGAGATATAGAATTTGTATTCAGAAAGTTATTATGTTGGTGAAATTTAAATGCAAAAACTTGATTATTATTTTTTCATTTCAAAACGTATGAATTATGAATTTTAAATAAAAATAAATTAGATAGTTGATATAGTAGAACATAAAATAGAATATAAAAAGTGGGACATATGATTCGTATTAAAAAATTTATAGGGTAGATGTTGGCGAAAATTTAATTAGCATTTTGCAATTCAAAAAGTGTAAAAAATGAATTTTAAATAAAAATAAATTAGATCACCAAGATCAATCTCTACAGTTAAAATTTAATACTTCAGGAAAAAAATATTTATATGATTCAAATTAATTTTAATGTCAATTTTACCACAAAGGCTTCCAATAACTCGTATTGAATATCTGTAACTAGTAGAACCTAGAGTAAGAACTTCATGGTAGGAAAAAAAAAAAAAAAAAGATTTAATAACTTTCTTATATGGTAAATAACTATAAGGAAAAGTTGAAAACTAGTGGGTAACCTGTGCAATGCATGAGTAAATTTAATATAATATTATTATTTTTTGTCTAAATATGAAATTTGATAATTATGGTAATTATTAATAAATATTTATTATTATTGTGTTTGTATATCCAACTATATATTCTAGTATTTGACATTTATTATGATTGTGTTTATATATGGAATTATATATTTTAGAGAAAATATGATGCGTTAAGATTTTATAACACTAATTAATTACACCAATTTGCTATCATACTTCAAAAGATTAGGTTGCCCTCATCATATGAGTCTCAAACTATGTTTGATCATGGCAAATCATTAAAAATACATCAATTCCGAAAGGTATATATTTTGGCCCGTTTGGTTGATAGGAACTTGTGTTGCAAGATAAAATGTTACGTAATACGGTAATAGCATAAAAATAAACGAAAATTCTGTCCTAAATTTAATTCCATAAAAAGGTAGTCTTATATAGACACAATTTAAAAACTGGTATGCTTATTAATTAGCGTTAGTTATTTTAGGAAAAAAAAAGTTGGAGGAATGAGTATTTAAACTATTGAGTTACAATGCTCTTCACAAAATTCTATCAATTTAAACAAATTGAAAAGTGAAAAAATATTTTTATTAGTCATGGCAGATGCTTGCTTTAAGAAGTAGGAAGTGGGACACCCATTTCAAAAAAATACTTTCAACAAATATTATAAAAATAATTTTGAGGTGAAATAAACACAATTCTTTGTTCCACTTTGAGTCCAACTATCATTACTTAACGATTATATAAAACATATTACTTTCACGTGAGGTCGATCCCACAAACGTGAAACTCACCTATGAGAACGATGTCATATATAAACGTACACCAAATAGCACCCCCATTGTTAGGGGTTTTATTCATTCTTAGCTAAGTCAATTCAACTAGTACATTAATTAGATCGAATCAACATCCTCTAATTTTCTATTTTTGAATAATTTTAATATGAAATTTCTAAAATTGTATCTATCCAATCTGATTTAAGTGAATTCGATTTTGTCATATCTCTAATAGTCACAATCTCCTTTAAAATAATGATAATCAACCTTATTTAAATATTGATCAAAATCTAATAAAATGGATAGAATTTAAAATTACCCAAATGTAATAATTATAATCTTCTCTCTTCTTTTATTTATTTTTTATTTTTTTAATCTTGGTTGTCTAGGTGAAAGTTACGTAATTACGTGCAATTTGACTAATTCCAAAAAGGCATACAACATCTTACTAGTACGTGTGTCATGTGACAAAGTTTTGCCTTGGATAAATGATTTTGAGAGAATTTGAACTAGTGACAATTTGAGAACACACTCAAGACCAAACTAGTTAAACTATCCCTCAGTATTAATTATAATTTTCTTTAATTGTTCCAAATGATCAACTATTTTATTAAGAAGACATAATTTTTTAATTAATTTTCCAATTAACTTAACTAATAAAGTTCTCCTATGTAACTAACTAAAATAAAAAATAAAAAATTCAAAGGTATAAATATAATAAGTAAAAATAAAATAACACATTATCGTTCTATATTTGATAAGAAGAAGATTTTAAATGAAGTACACCGTGAGTCCGTGAAGTAGACAAATCTTGATGAACAACAATAAAAGTTGCGGAAATTCATTCTTTTTCGTCAAGACCTGGTCTACCGCTTTACTTAAATCTGTACTTCATTGGTTTTTGTCGCGCTCCTTCTACAACCCCACCTTCTCTCCCACTCTTATTCCTACCCATTTCTCATTTCTTTTTCTTTTTATTTTTATTTATTTATTTATTTTTGATTTCCCTCCTGGTAATTAAAACAAATAGCTAAATAAATTTGTTAATTCTCTTTTTGTTTCTCTAAAACCAGTAATTCAATTCTCGTTTTCATTGCAGCTATTCTTTGCTATGTGCCGCCAAGATTCTCGCGTGCGGTTAACCGCAGAGGAAGAAATCGCCGCCGAAGAGAGCCTCTCTATTTACTGCAAGCCCGTTGAGCTTTACAATATTCTTCAACGCCGTGCGTTAAGAAACCCCTCATTTCTTCAGAGAGGTTTGCGTTACAAAATACAAGCAAAGCATAAAAGGAGGTAAATCGTTTTCCCCTATTTTGAATTCAATTTCCCAATTTTAAATTTAGGCAAGTAATTACTTACCTACTTTGTTCATGTTTTGATCATGTAGAATACAAATGACAATTTCTCTATCGGGAATTGTGAATGAAATTTTACAAACTCAGAATCTATCTCCTATGTGTATTTTTTTGGCCAGATTAGTTCCTGACGTGGAGGTAATAATAATGGAATGTGATTTTTTCTTAGTTAAATCGACATTGTTTTTGATTTTGCTTGTTTTTATTGACAATTGAAGTATTCGGCCGTGTATCGCTTTAGTCGAGCGTGTAACTTGATGAATTCAACGGGAGTTGAGGGGAGTACTCAAATTCAAGCAAATTTTATACTTCCCGAGATTAATAAGTTAGCATCGGAGGCCAAATCCGGCTCGCTTGCCATCTTGTTTGTCAGTTGGGGTATTGATTAAAATTGTGTTGTTTTTTACAATGTGGAGCGATTTAAAAAGTGTGTTTCTCATTATAATGATTGGTGGGATTGTTAATTTCTTGCAGTTGGAACTGATCCTTTGCTTGGAACTAATTTGTCTAAGAGTCCTTTGGATACCGCGTTGTTACCATGTAAGATATGCTTTAATTGCTTAAATTTGTTATAATTACTCTAATTATGCCAAATGCTTTTAAGATTTGTATGAGGTTGTGTTTTAATACACCAATGTTAAACTTTTTTTAAATAATTTACGAATTTGTGGATGAAAAATACTAATGCCTGAAAATATTCTTTTGATTGGGATAATTTCAGAGACAAACTTATTAACCTAGGATCACCCAAAAAGTTAAAGTTGATATATAACATTTAAAATGGCACCTCCTTTCCTTGTAAGAATAAGGTGTAGGGTTAGGTTGTGGGTTTGAGACTCATTGGGTGTGTGTAATTTACCAAAAAAAGAAAAGAAAAGATTGGACGAAGAACATACTTTTGAAATTTTGGGTTCTAACTTTATATACCATATTTTAGTATCGAATTTAATTGAAAGTGCAGTTTCCACCTCAGGATACATAGAGTTTCAAGCATTCTTGGTTTTTCTTCAGCATAAGATTTTTCTTTTTGCTGATTTGGTTTCATTTTTACTTGACAGCAACTGTTGAGGGATACTGTTATATGGGCAAGATACCATTGGAATCACTTTATATGTCATGGGAAAATTCTCCGAACTTTAGTTTGGGGCAGAGGGCTGAGATTATGACAACAGTAAACATGGATTCTTGCTTATTGAAGGTATTGTATCATTAGATGCCTACTAACTAATTTTTTCTTTTGCTTCGTTTCTTGCCTAGATGTATTAATTAGCTGCCTAGCTATGCCTTTGGATATTGTCATTGTCTAACAATTTTACTTTCAATTTTCACGCAGTTGAGTTGTTCAAATGAGGACAAATGCATCTCAGTTCAGCCTCCCTATAATTCTGAAACAGTGGTATATTCTGCCCTCAATTTTTACTTGTTGCGTTGTAGAAAAATTAGTATAGTTTGTTATTTTATTTTTATTTTTGTGTTTTCACATTACTCTGCCAGATCACTGTTATTGATAATATCTGTCACTTTTTTTTATTGTTTGGATTTCCAAAGAGTACATTGCAGCAGGTCCAAGTAACCATTTCTGCAGAAGAGATAGGGGCCAAGGAGAAATCTCCCTATAATACATACATATGTGGTGACATTCCTTCTTCATCGTTGTCTCATATTATTCGGTAATCTTCATTCCTCTATCATGTATATATGCAAACACATTCAGACAGACTGGCACATATATTGATAATTAATAAATATACAACACTCGTTTATGTTAGATAATCTATGATGAGCATTGCCCTATCAAAGACTAACACAATCTTTCCTATTTTCGCATACAAAAGTGGGATCATATGTAGATCCGTATCATTAAAACTAATCAACTAAGCATAAGGTGGGCATTTTTCAGATATTGATTGAATTGTTGAGCACATCGTTTTATATCTTTTCTTATATTTGAATGGTGAATTTTGTTTTATTTATGAGCCAAATTTATTATTATTTTTAAATGAAGACTCATTTAATTCATATTTTCCACTTTCTTATCTCTTGTTGAATGAGTTTAAATTGTGATAAAGACTCACTATTTTATACTCACAGAAAAAGTTGCTATCTTATGTGAAAAATTGACTAGGTCCTATCAATCTTGATGAGGGCAAACCCCTCCCAGTTCCACCCCAACCCCCAACACACACATTTATGTCCTTATGGCCCCCAATATCATCTTCTCTCTCTCTTTTTTTCAGTATTTTAAATAACAAATCTCTCTCCTATTGCCTAATTTTACGTGGAGTTCTTATACTGCACATAATTTCTGTCTGTGCCAATATATATATATATATATATTTTTCCTGTTCTTATATTGCCTAATGTTTAGTGTAGATTTTCTCAAGTGGATCAATTTGTAACTTTATTGGTAAAAACCAAAAGTGTAACTTGATCCTGACAATATATATATATATGATATGTGTTAGATGATGGGTGTAAGATCTCTATTAAGTTACACATTGAATGCAGCTCTTTTAGGGGGGACTGTTTTCTTTTTTCTTCTCCTCCTATTTAATCAATTTTATTAATCCATGGAATACCCATATGTAATATATTGGATCAGCTGCAATTGTTAGTAACCTTATGTGATGTGGTTAATGATTATTTGAACTATAATATTGAGAATTAAATAAGGCACTGACCATGTGGGCGCATGGTGCGACAAATCATCCACATTTTAGATGCGAATGAATTGAGGGTAATTTCAAATAATTTAATCTTTGCTAATTTCTCCAAAATTCTTGTAGTTCCTATCAAATTCCCCACATGCCCTGTCTTTAATGGATAGCTGTAGTGTGGAAGGAGCGGTAGAGTATTGTGAGAGGCATGTGCGTGAATCTTACGTCCTTCTAGTCCCTTTCTAGTGACTGTTAATTTTAGGTTGTTTGTGCTTACTGTATGATATTAAATTTAATCTTTTTACACCTACGCCAAATATGTGTATAGCTGTTAATTGTGAAAATTAGAATCTGTGCATTTGGCATGCTTATTGGTAAGTGTGTTCAACATTAGATCAGCATATACTTTATTTTCCCACAAGGATGAATAAAAAAAATTGTCTTCTTTTGCTATCCAGGTTAAGGGCAGGAAATGTCATTTTTAATTATCGGTACTACAACAATAAGCTGCAGAGGACAGAAGGTGATATAAATTTCTTCTTTCTTTTTCATTCTGTATAAGTATTTGGTTTTTGTCCCCTTTTCATATGTTTTCTTTTCCTTTTTCCCCTCCTTGACTCTTTTTTTGTTGTTGTTGGGCATATTACTACAACCTACCTTGAGGTTTTGCGAATGACAATGCCCCCTCTTATTTTAATAAATGACACTCTGCCCCCGCAAGAGAGGTTTTTATCCTTAATATGAACTCTACATTTTAGAAAATGAGTGGGCAGAGTGTCATTTTTTAACAAATGTGAGGAATTTTCTAAAATAGGAGTAAATCCATGACTTTACCCTTCACCCCATCCTTATAAGGGAAGAATGTGCTATTTGATTTAGAGCTTATTAGCTTTTCTCCTCATCTTCTTGAACCTTTGTTGATGCATTGATTATTTATTATTACTTTGGCTACATGTTGAAATTCGTAAAAGGATGAAGGATAGAAATAAAGAGATAAGAGCTAGAGTTGGGAAGTGGCCTGATGCTTGGGGTGGCTTTAATGTTGTACAGTTCCCTAATGAAAGGAGATGCTGTCAAAGTTCTTCCTTTGCCATGCATAACCTCTCAGATTTCTCTAATGAGCACAAACTATTAGATATGTCGCTTGAAGGAGGCTCTTTTACTTGGAGTAATAAGGATGCTGGTAGCGTGAAGAAAATTTTATTCTAATTTGGTTTAATTTAATTTTAGGAGTAAATTGTATTTTTATTGGTTAGTTGGATTTTATTTTATGTCTTAGTAGTTAATTAGGTATTAGTATTTTATTTAATATCCAAGAACTAAGGGTATTTTTGTAATTCAATAATTGAGTTTTCTCAAGTTATTTATAATTAGGCTTCCTTGGTAAATTAGAATTAGAGTTTTGTCTTAGTAGTCTATACAAATGCAGTATTGTACTCCACCACAAATTTATAGTTTGATTGATTAATAAACTTTCTCTTGGAATTTCTCAATGGTCTGGTAGTGACTCCAGCCAATCCTAGGTGCCAACTCCTAGAGGCATAGTCATTAAACCCGGATCGGACATTAACATGGTCTAGGAGTTGGGTCATTGGGTCACTAGTTCAACCAATGGGTCACCGGTTGAACCGCAGGTTCAAATATAAAATTAAAAAATGTAAATATAAATATAAAACTAAGTTTGAGAAATCATAAAATAAATAATTAAATTGAAAATAAGTACACCTAAAATAATTAAAATAAATAAATAAGTCTTAAAATTCTAGAAACAAAAGCATATCTCAAACTCATAATTTAATAATATTGTTAAAATTACATTATATTGATAATTTGTAATACTAAAATGAATAATAAATATTAAATTGCAACAGCCAAATAAATTAAAAAAATAGAATGGTAGACCCAAAAGAGTAATTTTGATTCCTTTATAGTTTTTAATTCATTGGTAATTACCAAATAATCCAATTTTGAATAATATAAAAATGGAAAAGTAGACCCAAAAGAGTAATTTTCAAAAAAATTGCAAAACCAGCCGGGTTACAATAACCCAACCAGCCCACTGGGTTTAGTGGGTTTTTGCGGGTTAATAGCATAACTGGTTTAATTAAGAACCCAAACCAGTTTAGGTGTTGGTTCACCGGGTTACTGGGTCGACCCACCGATCCGGTCTAGGTTTAATAACACTCTCTAGAGGTTTGTTTTCTATTGCTTGGTGCTGACTCAAAGCAAACCTAGATGCTGTCTCCTAGGTTGTCACTCCTTTATTTTTCTGTTCTTTAATTTTATTGATGCATAGTTTTGGTTTTGTCCTGCATCAAGTAATCATAGCATGCCTTCCCTTTCTAGAATTGATAGGTTCTTGGTTTCAATGTCATGGGATGAAAAATTCCCTGATGCAGTACAAAGCTTGTTACCTCGACCCCTGTCCAATCATTACTCTCTTTTGCTGGATTGCGGCGGCATGAGAAGGGGCAAAAGTCTGTTTAGATCGAGAACATGTGGTTGAAGGAACCAGGCTTCATTGATAAAGTAAAGGAGTGGTGTAATCATTACTCTCTTTCGTTAATGAACATGCTATGTATAAACTATTTCCAATGGAAGCTATACATATTGCTGGTTTAACTTTCTTTGAAAAGCTATTAGGAAGTGGGTTAGCAATATAAATCAAGCTAAGCATATACTTACACGTCCCTCTCAAGCAGACATAAAATGGATATAGATTTATGGGGGAGTGTTTATTTTTTTGAGATATATGGGGGAGTGTTAGAATAATGGTTAAATGATTAAATTCACCATTTCCTAATAGCTTAAGCTTTTAGGACAAGTGGTAGTTTATTTGAGATTTTACTTAGTAGAAAAAAAAGTTTCCTCATACTTGTGCGCTACAAGGAACTTGAAAATATCAAAAAGAAGAAATTATTAATTAATCGTAAGCTTCCTAATATTTTTATATATCTGTTTTTTTTTATTTTTTTTATACAATGTATTATTTGTGAGCTATAACCTGGTTAATTCTTTGACTTGCAGTTACTGAGGACTTCTCTTGCCCATTCTGCTTGGTAAAATGTGCTAGCTTTAAGGTGAAACTTTTTTCTAACTTCTTTTCTTATATCTTTATAGTTCATGCCCTTTGAAATGAACAGATAATAAGTATAATTTTACACCATTAATGCTTATAAATTTGAACCTTTTTTTTTGTAGGGTCTAAGATATCACTTGTCTTCATCTCATGATCTCTTCAACTTTGAGTTTTGGGTTGGTAATCTTCAAAAATCTTGTGTGATTTTGATTATTAAGCTTTGGCGAAGCATAACTACTAAAGCATGGATCTGTTATAGGTGACTGAAGAGTATCAAGCTGTAAATGTGTCTGTGAAAACTGATACTTGGAGATCTGAGGTGAGAACAATTTCACCCTGAAAATTACTTTGGGTTGATTCTTTATTCCCTTGTTAGTTTTTTACAGTCTACCATTATTTGGTTGTAAATGTGTGTATATATGTATCTGTATGCATGTATAATATTTCTATAATATTTGTGTCTGTTGGGGGGGGGGGGGGGGGGGGGGGGTTATTCAAATCCAGTTTTTATTTACTTTCCTGTCTGGCTATTTCTTGCTCATGTGTGGTATATGATAAACCCATATGATCTGAATTCAGTCAAGATTGCCCATGTAGCACTTTAGGTGAAGTTCTTTGTTTGTGTACATTATTTGAACTATTGGTTGATTAATTGCTCCAAAGCTGGAGTTGGTTTTTCACTGGTCCTGTTCTTCTACTGTTTCATTGTTGTAGACAACAGCAGATGGTGGAATTTCTAGAGAAATGGCATTTCTTCTCCCACAAGAATGGATGGAGGATGAGGTCATGGGTTCAAAACCCATTGGGTGCATGTTTAATTTACCAATAATAAAAAAGATTAGTAATTTGATAAAAGGGTTCTCTGCAAATAAGTTATGCAAGTGAAAAATGGCATTTTGAACAATGCATGCTTGTGAACTATGTTAGATGTGCGATTAGTACTGAACAGAAGATTACTATCAAATGATATTGAACATGCTGCTTCAATTATGCTTGAAGCATGAGAAAATGGTTTTTATCGAAAAAAAAGAAGCAAGAGAAAATGGGAGAAGCTTTAAGATCTGTTTCGTTTGCATAAGAAGTTACATTGTGCTAAAACGGAAAAGTTGCATCAGATTGATACTTTATTTTGGATGAAAATTGTATTTGGTTAGTTATTTATATTGGAATATAAAAAAATTTAAATTACGAATCCGAGTTCTTCATGCCATGAAGACCAAGCCGAACTAAAGCTCTACAACCTGTTTGTTGAACCTGTGTTCCTAGAGATCAAGTTCCAGCTTCTGATTACGATTTATCATGAGATTTGACTTATGGAACACGTTATTGTTCTTACAGATTTGGTGACCTGCGTATAATTGCAAGCTTGTATGTAAGCAAGAGGCTGCATACAGTTGAAGGGTTCAAAATTTGCAGGTTAAATAGGATCTGAATTGGATGAGCGAGAATGTAAAGAAAACAGTTTGCTGTGGTTGGTTGGCATAAGAAGTTACATTGTGCTAAAATGGAAAAAGTTGCATTGGATTGAGACCTCCTTTTGGAGTAAAAATTGTATTTGGTTAATTTTTTTTTTGAGCCTGTGATCCTAAAGATTAAGTTCCGACTTCTGATTATGATTTATCATGATATTTGAATTATGGAACACATTATTGCTCTTTTGTGGAAACTTTCACCTTAGATCAAAATCCAAACTTCTAGGATAAGCATCATAATGACCACTGGCAGCATAGGACAGATTTGGTGACCTGCCTATAATTGCAAGGCTTTGATGTAGGCTAGAGGGTTCATACAGGTGAAGGGTTCAAAATTTGTAGGTTCAATAGGATCTGAATTGGATGAGTTCTAGTGAGGCTAAAACATAAAGAAAACATTTTGCTGGAATTTTCTGGTAGCAGCTAGTTTAAGGGTTTTAAAGGTTGGATTTAAGGGCTATTAGAAGACTAAAGGTTACTGAAAATGTTGAGACTTGACAGTTTCAAAGGAGGGAAGAAGGGTTATGGTTTGATGCTGCAAAGAGGAAAGCAAAGAATGTTTTTTTAGCCTTTGAACGGAAGAAGGCACGCATGTCTACAGAACAAAATACTCAATATTCCATTATCAAATTATTATTTCTTTGAGTATAAAGAATCTTATCTGCAAAACTCTTTTACTCTTAAGACCAATGCATATTAGCGCAAATTACACTTGCTCCCCAATAAGAACAGGGTAAAGAGTGTGGTCATGGTTTCAGCCCACAGATGCATGTCTAACACAAGAAGTCTTGACTCTTACCCAACTAGGACAAGGACTACGACTCTTTAACTTGGAAAATACCCATAATAAACACATAAAAGACTTGACTCAATAGAAATTATCCTAATACAATTAGAAAACCCCAAAAGAATTATAATAAAAA
Source organism: Fagus sylvatica (assembly GCA_907173295.1). Classification (NCBI taxonomy): domain Eukaryota; kingdom Viridiplantae; phylum Streptophyta; class Magnoliopsida; order Fagales; family Fagaceae; genus Fagus; species Fagus sylvatica. Next base: position 26,318,908 of record OU015763.1, read on the forward strand.
AATCCTTAACAAAACTCAAAATAAGAAGAAATCTGTGCAGGATTTGCAGAATATTAGTCATGTCGTTGAATTTAGAAGTGTCATCAACTCCTAAACCATTGACTACATAGAAACTGTATAACCTTAAGACTGTTTATGACTAGACCTTATAATTAAAGAAGCCCCATCTATATTCAATATATGTGGGTCCTGCATAATTAATCTTGAACTTCAAAAAATTAAGCATATACCATCGAGGATTGAAATATCATGGGAGCAAGAGTTCTAATTCAGAATTACTAAGAGACTTGAAATATTTTTAGTTGGAATCAAATTACTACTACAACCGTATGTGGTTAACTTGGTCTTTCTTGTGCCTCATTCCTTTGTCCTTTCGAATTTGGTTGTTTCTGGATTTTCAGTAGGGATGGTAATGGGGCGGGGTGGGCTGGATCATGAGTTTTAGATGTATCACTCCCTGTTTCAATTTAGAAATTAAATGAGGAAAATTCAGTGCTTTTGTGGAGGGATATTCTCAAATGCTGCCAGAATCTTTTGTTCTGGATATAAATTGGAATGATAAAGAGGATTTTGCATGCTATAGATGGCAGCTAAGTTGTTTTCTTGTTTAAATTTTAATATAGTGCCTGATATTATACTATCTACTAGTATTATGCCCATTTGATGCACATATTAATAAAAAAAAAAATATGTGTCAAAAGCCGAATAGTAAAAATAAAAGAACAAATATTTCTTTTAAGTTATGTGTCAACATCGTGTACGATTGAGCTTTTATTGAAACAAAAAATTAAAATAGAACTATTAGAATACTTACAAAATAAATAACGAAGTATTTTAAATTTCTTGAAACTGTTGAAGATTGAGTTTTAGTTGAAGTAATATTTAAGATTTCTTGAAATTTTTGTAATAGAGTTTCATTTAAGGAAAACTACGAATGGTGTACCACACTATGAAAGTACATCGTATGATGTGGATTTCTTACGTGGATCCACATAATACAAGTATGACGTGTAAGACTTAACTTTTATTTTTAAGACACTTATGGTAAATGATTGAAACATTTGGTTATAGAATTTCAATTGTAGTAGTATTCATTTAGAGCAATATTAATAAATGTAATGTATTTATTGTGCGCCACATGACAAAAGAACAAAAAATGAAAAATAAAATATAAATAAAAAGTGAGAGGGCATTCACTTGGTGCAAACACAGCATGTAGGACGCAACTTTTATTATAGAAAAAAAAAGGAAAAAATCAAATATAAAGAAAAAAAAGGAGAAGACATCCACTTGGCTCAATTATAGTGTATATAGGATGCAACTTTTGTTATAAAGTATTTGATTTAAAGAGTCTTCCATATATTTATTCTTGCAAAAGGCAAGAAAATATATGAAATTTTATTAAGTACACTTGAAATATGAAATTCCTCATAGTTATTATGGTGTGAAATTTATATCCAAATTTGTTCTCTTCAGGTTGTTGCGGATGGTGTTGATCCGAAGCAACAAACATTCTTCCTTTGGTAAGTCATTGAGTATGAGCTAGTAATGTCTTTTGTCGTGTGCCATTTACATTAATATATATCAATGCCTTAAAATAAGTGTGGAGGCTCATTTCTATATACAGCTCAAAGCCACTTAGACGTAGAAGGCCTAAGAACATGGTTCAAAATGTAAAGCATGTACATCCACTCGTCTTCGAGTCAGAATTGCCGTCAGGAGTCTGTGAACTTCTAGACAAGGCTGATGGTATGCGTTCTTTTCTTGTATCTATAGCAACAGCTTGAGCTGATCTTCTAATTTTTTGAATGGGTTCGTACATTTTTTTTATAGTCAAACTCAAATTATTCACCCATAAGGGATTGAACCCATAGCCTTACCCTCCACCACTTGTTTATTGGAAAGGAGATGCCATTTAATCAAAAGACCATTGACGGGTTCATGCAGAGCTTTTAGCATTGCATTTCATAGGGTTTAATTTTTCCCCCTTGAGAGAAGGGAGTGAGATTGTCCCAACAAGAACAAAAATAGGGCACTATGCGCCAAGGAATCAAAAAGAGAAATGAATGGAATCACTGTTTTTGCTAGAGATAATACTCTGAATTATTACACAACATACACCAATTAGTCAAAAAAAGAAGAGAGAGATACAACATACTCCTGAGTCTACCTATAGAGTGCTAGCATGGAAGCCCCAACTGGAGAGAACCTGCAATCTATCTATTCAAAAAGTTGCTTCATTTATTTCTTTCACAATCTCTAGAAGATGGCAGATATCACAGGATTCAAAGCATCAAATCCTTGGTGTTGGAAAAGTATTATGAACCTTGAAGGTGATCACCTGAAAAACAAGCGATGCCTAACAATGGTTAAAAAAGAAAAGAAACATTGTGCTGAAGCAAACTACCAATGAATGTAGTGATAGTCTATGAACTCCCTAATGCTAGTGCATGACATGTCTACAACAAATCACTGGCCATCTATGATAAAACAGGTGACCTGAATGCGGAGCTCCAGTGAGAGTGTGGCAGTGTCAATTTATTATTAAACGTTAGGAGAGAGAGCCTCTTTAGAGCACCAACACAGACACATACATCCGTGCCCCAAATATATGGAAAATGGTTAACCACAGAATAAATCTTATACTCAGTGATGTAATAAGCATTCAAAAGAGTAGTTGTAAGGTCGTCTTTGGATCAATTTCCATAATATGGAAAATAGTTCAACCCAAAAAACAAAAAATTCTATAATGAGTGATAAAACAATCCACTCAACTCAAATTAGCGTTTGACCAAGAAATTGCAGTTGACTAAAATAATTATTATTATTATTTTTTTTTTTGATAAGTGACTAAAATAATTAAATTACAAGATTTCATGGGAAAAATTTATCTTACAAATAATTTTTAATCCACTCACATTCTACCCTCTCATGGGTACATTCCCAACCATCAATGTACTCAAACCCTGAGTGCCTACTGCCTATAACCACAGAAACTCCACTGATACCAAACTTCCTGATACTCTTCCTAACAATGCTACCTAGGTGGGAGGGACAAACATTTTCTGCTAAATTTAATCTGCAGCTTGCAAATTGTATTTTTGTTAAATGACTTCCTGTAGTTGACTGGAAAATTGTGAAATGACCTTCAGTTTCCCTACCATGCTTTGTTACAAAAAAATCATAGAAAAGTAGGACTGAAATGTTGATAAATTACCTATCTATGTGTCACACCTGTTGAGCGTGGACATATCTGGAAAAGGTAGGGCAAACTAATTCATTGTTTCATGTTTTCTAAGAAATCATATTTTTAGATAAGTCTATGAGTGAGCGGATTTAGTAAATGCATTTCACTGTAATTATGTTGATCCTGAGAAGGAATCTTGCAGTGGATTATTTATTTTAAGCACTATTCCTTTTTCGCACAGACTCCTATGGATTTTATTAATGGACAATGAACATTTTTGATGCGGTGTCCTGTGTCAATTTTGTTTCAGATGCTCATTCTAGCAAAGGTGATAAAGCTCGTTTCTCAGGTGGGAATGATTTGCAGAATGCTAGTGTTGGTGCTGCAGAGTGTATAAAATTGGTTTCATCCATCTTTAATGTTGCAGGAATTTCAAGTGCTACACCACAATCATATGCTGATCCTGATTGTGTTCAATCAATACCAGGGAACAATCTTGCACCCTCTACCATGCTAGCATTTGCAAAGACAAGAAAGTTATCTATTGAACGTTCTGATCCTAGAAAGTATGCTGGCTAGTACTCTCTCTCTCTCTCTCTCTATATATATATATATATAGATATCTCAATTTAGCATGTTCTCATTTATTTCAAAGGATCTTGAATTCCCTTTGGATGTAATAGGCTTCATTTCGATAGAGCTTCAATGAAGTCAAAAGTGTCCGCCAATGATCTAGATCCGCATTAGGCCCTACATGGTTGGCACTTGGCAGTAGCTAGTTAAGACTATGAAATAGTTAAAGATCCATATTGTGGCTTGGGCACATGGGTTCTAGTTCCTTACATTTATTTTAAATATGATCTTTACAACATAAAATTTTGTTAGGTAAGAATACAGGATTCTTTTCTTTAGTTATTTGAAATAATGTATTGAAGTGTTAGGCAATGTATTGTACTAAACTCCCTGATGTCACTTATTTCATGTCTATTGTCTTCAATATAATTTTATTATGTATAACAAAAATTTCGTGTCCATTTTATATAAGACTTATTTTGTCATCAATTTTAATGATCTTTTTGTATTTACTAGACTGTATTTTGACTTCTTTATTGATGACTTAACTTAGAAGATGGTCAAATTAATATAGAAAATTGGGTGATGATTTGCCAAAGTTTTAAGATATACAATTACAATTTTACTAGTAACTTGAAATGAGATATGTTTTTTCTTGGGTGTTTGGGGGGGGGGGGGGGGGGGGTTATTTGACATAATTTGGTGCCCCCCCACCCAGACCTGTCTTCCTTGTAAATTTGCATATAATGCAGGTCTTGCATGTGCACAATGTAAGAATTTACCACCAATTAGCTTTAGTTTAAACAGAACCTCCTTCTCGAATAAGAATGGGGTAGAGGGTGTAAGTCTGTGTATAGCAACCAATCAAAAAAAGAAAGAAAAAAGAACAACACAAAAGGTTACCAAGAAATAACAAATTTGAACGAAAGTTCTCACAGAAAACTAGTCTTTGAACCATCATTTTGAGAAGCTTAAGTTGATAAGAGTTAGGCTGACTACTTATATTAAGTGTGGCAAAATAGTCTCCATTGCCTTCCATATTCTCTCTTTAAGCAAGTATATTTGTCCAAAATGCAATGCCATTTATTTACCAAAAACCATGTTAGCTTCTCTTATCTCATCTACATGCATACAGAGGTAAACAACTTTTATCTCTTAAGGCATTTGCAAGGCCATTACTTGCTCTGAGGCCCATTGACTTGCCTAGTTTCAAGACCTTGGAACTTCCCAAGTTAACATATCGTCTTAGTTGCACACAGCATTTTGGGCGGCGTATCTGTGTCCGACATGTATCGCCATGGTATCGGACATGGATACTCTTGGGACATGCAGGGAAAAAAATTTACGTGGGGGACATGGCTCGAACACGGCCCTGGACACGCCAAAAAAAAAAAAAAAAAAAAAAAAAAAAAGGGATTCGGCTGGAAGAGAGAGAAGGAAGAATACTTGCCACTCGCCAGCGTCGTACTCACATTGTTGTTCTTCTTCTTCTCACCAGCATCGTGCTCTCTCTCTCTCCCTCTGTGTGTGTTTGACAGGCATCTCTGTTTTGAGTCTTTTGACTCACTTTATTTATTTATTTTTGTAATAGTGGTGGCCAGCTGTTTGCCTCTGACTTCTTCTTCTTCTTCCTTTTTATTTATTTATTTAAAATTTTATTTTTATTAGATTTAAAAATTCATATTATCCATGAAATTAAAAATGAATATATGAAAAATATCATATAAGAATTAAAAATGAATGGATAATTTTGGATATACTCTAAACACCATTTAATTGTTATGGATTTACTTTATTATCCATTATTGCTCATAAATTCATATATGCTTAACAATAAAAAATAAAAAAATAAAAAATTGAATAATTATTTATTACAATATTCCCAGCGTATCACATCCTAATTTTTCAGGAATTGCCGTGTGTTCGTGTCCCATTTTGTATCGTACACGTGTTCAAAAACATGTCCATGCTTCTTACCCTTGTCATTTGCTCAAATAAGTCAATCTATCTTCAAAAGGAGAAACCTTTGGATGCTAGAGAAGTAACTTTGGAAGAAATAAGTAAGGGTGGTTTTCAGTTCCAAGTTCGAGAATCCTTTAGGATAACACATTTTAAAATAACTAAAACCAATATGGACTTGGTTTTCAGACTACATCAGATGACCAAATCCAGCCCTTATTTATTGCTGAAAACATGTAAATGATTTGGATTGTCTGAGTTGGCCTCTCTAACATAAGTTGCTTTATAATAAAATCTAATTTGCATCATCTAACCTACTATAAAATATAAATACATATTTGGTTCCATAGAAAATTCAAAAGATTATAATTATCTTTTTAATCTTTTCAGCTGTGCCCTCTTGCGGAAGCGACAGTTCTTTCACTCACATAGAGCTCAGGTGACAAGTGAATCTCATATATGATTGATGATCTTTGGTCCTAATCTCTTATTTGTTTCTTGTCTTTTGGAATTATTGAATATTCCTTTATGTTTTGCAATCGTCTGCTTATTAGCTTTTGTTCAAAGGTAGGCACTTTAAATTTGCACATTTTCTGGTTGACGTGTGTGACAGATGATTTCACTATTTTATTAGGCAGTGGGACAGCTTCACTGCCCATGGCACGTCCAAACATCATAATGTAATTGAAGTTCAATTCATGGTAAAGGTCTAGAGTTTTGAGATATTTTAATAGCTGAGGAAATTAAATGCCTCTTAAGAGGTACTGATTTGCAATGGCATGAAATTTCCAAGTACATGGGGTACATTAACAAGTTATTGATTGAAGTTGATCAACTTTATTGAAAGTGATAATAATTCTAGCCTTGGTTTTTAGTGCTAAATTTATGAAAGATGGTAACATCATTTTAAGGATAGAGGGTTTTTAGTATTATTTCTAATGCGTTCTTCATTGCTCTCATTCTGTTCAAACTGCGAGTTCATATTTCAGTGACTTATAAAAACCTATGCATTTGGTGGGTATTGTCTTATGAGCTATTGGCCAGGGTCTTGGTTAATGGGCTGAAGATGGTTCTTTGTAATATGTCTAATTCTGAAAGGAGATAGAACTTGGGATTAGATTGAAATTAAGTGTTCCAAGAATTTATGCAAGCTGGATTTAAGAAGGCTTATGAACATGTTAGTTGGGCCTTTTTTGAAGTGCATGTTGAAATTCCTGGGCTTTGGGGTAAAAGTTTGAAGTAGGACCCACTGTTGCATTTCTATGATCAGGATCTCTATTCTTGTCATGAGTCCTTTGGGTTTCTTCAGCAGTTTTGGAGGACTAAGACAAGGGGATCTACTATCATCCTTTCTCTTTGTACTGGCTTTTGGGAGTTTAGAAGGATGGCTACAAGAGCTACAGAGGGAGGTGTGTGGCCAAGCTTTCAAGTGGGTGGCATGGGTGGTGTGAAATGATAATGATCCAACACCTTTTTGTTGATGATACCTTAATTTTCTGTGGGTTGGGCCCGGTTTGATTTGACACCTAGAGTTTGTTCTTCTTTGCTTTGATACAGTTTCAGGTTTGAGAATTTGAGCAAGAGCAAAATTGTGCTTGCAGAAGGGTTATAGAGGGGACGGAAGAACTAGTAGTCTTACAAGGTCATGAGGTGGGCATGCTCTCAGTAGCATATCTGAGACTCTCTCTTGGTTTGTCATTTAATGCTAGGGTGGTTTGGATTTTTGGATAGAGGACGGAGAGGAGAAATGTTTTGGGCCCGTTTGGTACATCTTATTTTGCAGAACTTTTTGAAAATGGGCTTTTTAAAAACGTTGTACCTACAAAAATGTGCGATTTTAAAAAGGTTTTTAACCGTCCTACTAAATGAGCCATAGTAAAGATAGTTTTCTGGTTTTAAGGTGAAAAATAAAGTCTACAATTGCTGGATGAGAATCATTAAGCAACCCTATGTTGAAAAATTATAGTATTTAGTTAGGGCAACAAATTATATAGTTGATAAGATGGGAGATGAAAATCAAAGCTAACATTCTTTTGGGAAGATCAAGAAAGCAATGAATTTTCGGGAGACTATAAATCGAAAAGCTAGTCCTACAGTTTCAGTTTGGAATTTGTTTAGTCATTTTAAGATTACATGTTTATTGTTTTTTTCATATTTACAAATTGTTCTATTTCTTATTCAGACTTATTGGCAAACCCTTGTTTATGAGCTATTTTGTTTTTATAGTAATGAGGTACTGTGTGGTGAATTAATGTCCTATCTGCTGCTGTTGGCATGATTTTTACCAAAGCACTATAACTTTTATAGGGATTTAACTAACTTCTTATTTTTTTATACTTCTACTCAAAATGTATGCATCAAAATATCTGAAAATAGATGTTATCTTCTGGTTGAAGCCAATGCAACCGGAGCAAGTATTATCAGAACGGGATAGTGAGGATGAAGTTGATGATGACGTTGCAGATTTTGAAGATCGAAGGGTATGCTTAATGATTTCTAGTCGAATGCAATTGTTTCTTTTGTTTAAACAACAATGCTCTGGTTGCACCTAACAAAATAAATAGTGGCTGGCCGAGGCATTGAAGGTTAAATTTTAGGTAATAGAATTGTTAATAGCTAGTTGAGGCATTTGGTAGCTTCAAGAAGTATCAATTGCAAGGCTCATAATTTGGACCCTTTACACAATACAATTGGAATTTTATATAATCTTCCTTATGTTGCAGGAGGATTATCCTCCCCCTCTTAGTGGAATTGATAAGGATAGTTTATGAAAAAGTCATTTTTGGGGATAAGATCATATTTAATCATGAACAATGTTATTAAACTGTAACAACTGTAAAACATTTCAGGTTGTAGGTTGAATATGGTTTGGTTGATTGATCTGATTCTTGGACCTGCAATGCACAAATTTAGTGAGTTGAAATCAAAGAAAAGAAAACAATATGAGAAACAATAAAAATAAAACTTAATAAAATATACATTGTCATTCAAGGCTCGGTACTAAAGTGTTTTTGGTTTATAAATGAAATGTATATAGAGTAATTCAAAAGTCCCACCAGATAGCATGCCAATCAACTGGAAAAGAGATCATGATTTTCCAATGTCTCAACCATATGTTCTAGTATGGTTTTTAGAAGTTAATTGTTAGTGATTGTAACAAATTGCGTACTGTGTGTACATCTTGGCTTCTTATTTGTGGTTCTTCCTTTAAGTAAAATTACAAGGATAAAAAGAAGTGCTTGGTCCAGTCGTTCTTGAGTCAATGGTTGGTTTTCTGGACATAGTTGGGACTTCGGTTGGTAATATGGGCTCCTTCAGTTTAATAAGCACCTTTGACCATCTGTTACCAGGAGATGTTCTGTTTTCTTTCCTTGTTAGTGATTCAGAAGATTGGATTGCATTGATACACTCTAGCTTGCTGCAGATGCTTGATGATTTTGTTGATGTGACCAAGGATGAAAAGCTAATGATGCATATGTGGAACTCTTTTGTGAGGAAGCAACGGTAATCTTCTCTCTCCACCTTGCTTTAAATTTCATATTTTGTTGCTTCACTCAGTATTTTCTCCCATTTGACTCCCATTGTGGGAAGACATTCATTAAGTACCATGCCTCTCTAAACTTCTGAAAAGGGTGATATTATCTGTAGTTTTATCTTGTTTGAATCAACCAAACAGAACGAAGCCTCTAGTGCCATTTAGTGTTTGGCAAACTACAGCGTTGATTCAGTTTGGTTTTGATTCATTTCATTAAAAAAAAAATCAGTTCAACTTTGAACCAGTTTTGATTTATATGCACATTTTTTAGAACACTGAAGTAATCACATTTAATTTTTTTATGAAAACAGTATGCACTAAATGTGGATTTAAAAATGACAAATTAAGAACCAGTTTGATATTTTTGTAAAATTTGACTGACATAAAAGTTTCTGCTTGCTTGCCAAAAAAACAAAAGTTTGAAACTAATTATACAAGTCAGAGCTAGCCTGCTTCTAAGGTTAGCCAAACACCCCTTACATATTGTTTTAAAATAGGGCTACGTCCTTGGCTATCATGTCTTTTCTAGCTGGCCCAACAGGTGCTCTTTTTGGTATTCCCCTTGTTTGGTGTGGGATCACTGATTCATATTGGTGTCTGGTGCATGTCTGAATCATGAATACAATCTATTTTCAAGACACCATCTTTATGGAAAAGTTGCTCTAGTCTTTTTCACTAGGATGCAAATTTAAACTGGATGTATGCATCGCTAGAATGCTTGTTGGATTTTGTGCTATCTTATGGCAGATCTCTTCATAGTACATTTCCATGTCTCACTATTGGTGTTATTCATTTGAGGTTTTTACTTTAAAATATCATATATTTGGTAATGTCAGGGTGCTAGCAGATGGTCATATTCCTTGGGCATGTGAGGCCTTTTCAAGATTGCATGGACCTGACCTTGTCCATAACCCTTCCCTAACCTGGTAAGCTGTTCTTGGGTCTGAAAATACTTTATATTTGTGTCAGTTATAAATTTTGTCCCCAAACTCAAATCCTAGTTCCACTACTGTATGTATGTACATCATATATATTAACTTCAATCTCCAATTTCTTTTTGATCAGTAAATTTGAACCTAAGTTTTAGTCTACTCAACCCACTCTTTTATGATAAAGGAAAAATTTTCATAAAAAGATTTTAAGTGGCTTGTGAGTTGTTAGAATGAGTTATAAATTTTTGAGCAAGGATGTGAGTGTAAATATAATGTCATTTGGTGAGAGGAAATAGTAAGATCTTTGATGGTGTTGAATGGCCTAATCATGTACTGAAGCAAATGATGTTGAGGTCTGTATACAAATGGATGACTGTCTAGGGCAGCATCCCTTCGTCCCTTTTTTAGACTTTCTAGATCTTCCCAGTTTGAGTTTGCAATACTTTATGAGTGGCAATACACATGTTGTGTACTTGATCTATTTTCTCTTTTGAATAAAATTATTTTACTTGTAAAAAAAAAAATGCTTTTGGTTACCTCATTTTGGTATTGGACCCAAGTTCTGACCCTTCAATTTAAATATCATCAAAGTATATGTGAATCCAAAAAACATAACTAAGTCTATCAATATGCCATGGCTGTAAGTGTTCACATCAATTTCCATTTTTCCCTCTTTTGCCTTTTTGTCTCTTTTCTTCTGTTCTTCCCTTTTACTAGTTCCTCTTGCTATCTTGTTTCTCTCTCTCATATCATCCTATATCTGTAGTCTCTCTAATATTCCCCCTACTTCATTGTTTCTCTCAGATTTTGCTCCTTTCTTCCTCCCCCTCATATATCATCTTCTCTCTAGATCTTCTTCTTGGTTTTCCACAAATAAAAAAGGGGATAAGTTAGTTTATCACAAAGTTTACCTCATACTACGTTTTTTTTTTTTAATGAATTTTCATATGTACCCCAGCTTTCTGTCATTTAGAGGCTCTGTTTATAATCAGATTCTGCTTTTACGATATTGAGTAATAAATTGTATTATATTTATGACGGAAAATTCAGGCCTGAAGTATGTGTATGGCTTGACAGGTGTTGGAGATTATTTATGATCAAGCTGTGGAATCATGGTCTCCTTGATGCGCGCACAATGAACAACTGTAATGTTTATCTTGAACAATGCAAAAGCCAGGATTTATGTCCTAAAAGCTGAAGAGGTGAATTACATTCAACCATGTACGGGATGCTCCCTAACGTTCTGATCTTTGATCACTACATTTGTAGCATCTTCTTCATTTTCATTTTTGAGCCGTAAACCTAACCGGCTGTTGTCTTCTTGTAATGATATAGTCAACACATCTTATCATTCCAAAAGAAATGTGCCTTGTATAATTCAAACGAAAGAGGAATAATTTTTTCCCACATTGTGTAAGATTGAATTATTAGTTCTGTCTTATAAAGCCTTGTAGCAATCTCAACACAACCTCCACCTCCCCGTTCGGGCGGTGACAGGCCTTGCAACTTCCCCCTTTCTTTTCTTTCTTGTTCTTCTTACACCACAAACAGAAGCTTACGTAGCATTTGGTACAAATTTTTTAGGGCATTCCGCTATTCTACTTTCTGTTAACATGAGAGAGGTCTTTGGTTTGTGAGTAAATACATATTTCAATTAAGGGGTTGGAAGTAGGCCAAGAAACTCATCTACATAGATTTTCGTTTGGAAGGAAAAAAATTGTCAATTGGACAAGGGACCATAAGCCTGGGTCATTCTTGCTAGAGTTGTTAATGATTCTAAAGTGCAACATGGGTTTTTTTTTGGAAGAAAAAAAGGTCAATTGGGCAAATTTGTCCATAGTGACTAGAATGGATGGCCGAATTACTAGGGCTTGGTATCTATGAGAGTATTAGCACCAGTCTCACCAAACCGTAGAAAAACAAAAAATTTGGCTATAAATCCCAAAAATCCACCAACATCAGCCTCACCATACTGTATAAATTTTTTGATTTTGCTACAGTACCTCACTCGTTTAGTAGTGCCACAGTAGCTCACTCGTTTAGTGGAGCTACTGTTTATCATCAGATCAAACCATTTGAGTTTTATATTATTTTCTCTCTCTCTCTCACTTCACCTCTCTCTCAACTTTGCGCCAGATCTGGTGAAGCAAATCTCTCTTAACTTCAAGCCAAATTTGGAGCAAACTCGTGGGTTTTGATGCTGATCTGGTGTTGCGGAGGAGCTGTGGGTTTTGAGCGGAGTCGATTTGGTGCTGTGGAGGAGCCGTGGGTTTTGAATGAGTTTGATTGTGGGTTTTGACTGGGTTTGATTTTGGGTTTTGATTGTGTTGTCGTGGGTGTGGTGTTGTTGTCGGAGGAGCCATGGGTGTTGGGTTGATTTTTGGTTGCTGTGAGTGAGAATGTCATGGGTGGGTGGTTGATTGGTTGATTTTTGGTTGCCAGAGGAGCCGGGTGAGAATTTGTGGGTTGCCGTGGGTGAGTTGGTTGTCAATGGAGGAGGTGGGTTTGTGGGTTGTCAATAGAGGAGGTGGAGGTTTGTTTCTGTGATGAGAAAAAAAAAAAAAAAAAGGCTGATGAGAATTGGAAAAGTTGTGAGGAGAGAGAAAATAATAATATTTTAATAAAATAGAGAAAAAATTAATGAGGCTAATGTAGTATAAGTTTGCTCAAATAGAAAAAAGGTGGTATTTTTTTGTGCCAAATTGGCTAAATTTATACTGAGACTAATGCGAATGCTCTGAAACCGTCATAATTTCTATTTTGGGATGGAACCGAAAAGAAAGTGTGATAAGAGAATTGGTTCTTGCTTTCACAACTCATTTGTCATAAAAGCTCAAGTTTTCTTTTCTGTTTTTGGTGGTCCATAAGCAGAGGGGGGATTATTCACAAGAAAATATATCCTTTGATATTCTAGCAATCATGTACAATATTTGGCTTTCTCCAAAAGTTAAGTAATAAGAAAATAGCGTGATAGATGACTATGAAGACTTCAACCTCAATTTCATGAGAAATTATTTAGTGCATTCATTGGATCACATTAGTAATGTCCAGTGATCCTCTCATCCTCCCAAATAATAAAGTTTCATTTGTCCAAATTAATTGACTAAAACAATTTTAGTTGGTCCTAACGCATCATATAAAAAAAAAAAAAAAATCCTTCACAGGACAACTACCATGACCATCACAGCCATCTTCCCCAACTCCAGCACTGACAAATCCTCTACATGACAAGTTAACAAACCCCCCCCCCCCCCCCCCCCCCCCCCCCCCCCCCCCCCAAAAAAAAAAGAGGGCAAATGACAAACCCAAAATCACTCAACATCATTTTGATTTACCATTCGCTTAAAAAAATAAAAATTAAAAACTTTAAGCCCATCCCATTCTGTAATTCTCCCAAGTCTTTTAATCTCTTACATGTTCTCTCTAAAATAATGAACCCGTGCTTATGCTATTGTTGCTGCCATAGAGCGCTACCTAGAGGAGCGAGTGGTGGACAACAGTAGAAGCAGCAACATCACACTGTGCAATTAAATGTCACAAGTTAATAAATAAATAATAAATATTTAATTATGAATTGTAATGTAAATTTTTCAGAAATGGTAAAATTTAGGTACAATTCCTTAAGTTAGGTACATTAGGTTCTCCAATTGAATGCAATACTTATTAATAATTTATAATTTATTAGTTTGCATATATAAATTCATTGTAATTGTCTATATTTTTCCCAATACGTCATTTAATGGAACATTAAATATACCTTAAAGTGTCATAGAAATAACACCTAACAAGATCCCAATATTAATTGACTGCACTAGGGTTTCTCTGCACTAGGGTTTTAGACTTGGTCTTGCCCTAGCCGCCGTAGAACATAGTTTCTTGCCCAGTGCAAGGTTATTGTTCCCTCCGATGGTTTTTATCACAGGTAGGACAGATTGTGAGGGTGTAATCCTCTTTGTTCCTTCTCTTTCTAGCAATAGTTTTGTTAGTTTTGCAGCAGCATGGAAGATCTAGATGGCCTCTGGAAACGATTTTCGCTTCAGGAACAAGAAGATGAGAAATTCGATTTGTCCTCCATGGCTCAACAGGACAAACCGACTCTAGCAGCCAAATTCTTTACCCGAAGAAACATTAATGTTGAAGCAGTGGCAAGAACATTCAAACCCCTCTAGCAAACAAAAAACAATTTCTATCTTCAAGATGTCGGGGACAACACAATGCTGATCGAGTTTAAAGATCGAAGTGACTTGGAAAGGGTTCTCCTCGGAGAACCATGGTCTTACGACAAATATCTCATTGCTTTCCAAAGGGTGAGTGAAGGGACAGCAGTAGAAGAGCTCCCTTTCAACAAGGTAGATTTCTGGGTGCAACTCCACAATCTTCCGATACTATGCATGAAGAAGGCAATGGCAAAGCAACTGGGGGGATCAATTGGAGAGGTGGTTCGAACCCAAGTACACGACGAGGAATCAGGGAGTGGAAGATATATGAGGATTAGAGTCCGAGTGGATATCACCAAACCATTATGCCGAGGAAGAAGAATCGGATTGACTAATGGCGGTGAAGGCTGGGTTTCTTTTCGGTATGAACGATTGCCAAACTTCTGTTATTGGTGCGGAATTCCGACACATGGGGAAAAGGATTGTGAAGCTTGGCTCAAGACGGGGGATGCCGAGAAAGAGAAGTCACCGGAGTTTGGGGAGTGGCTCAGAGCCTCTCAAGAATGAGCCATTCGCAGAGTGCAGATCAAGGTGGAGGGGTGGGGCCGTGGAGCTGGGACCAGAATAGGGGACAAGACTCCGGCGCCACAACCAACTCAGTCCATAAGTAGAACGACGCCGGTACAACCTCCTCAGAGACAGTCTGACCCAACGGATATGGAAACAACAGAATATCCGGAGGGAGATATTGTGACAGTAGATATTCCGGCCCAAAATCATGCAACGTTTGATGACCAGTTGAGGGAGATTGATTTGGCAATCAATTACGTACCAGGGATTCCTATTTTTCCGGAGACAGTTAACAGCAATAAGTCAATGAGGCAGGTGGATGGGCTTGGGCCGAAAAGCCAAGTTCAAATAAGAAGTAGGGCCTCACCCCCTACAAAGGATAATAGGAGCCCACTGGGAGAGATTACCAATACCAGTCCCATTTCAAATCAAAAGCCCAATGGGGGGAAGTGGAAAAAACTAGCTAGAGCCAAGGGGCAGGGACTATATGACTCTAGGACATTTACAGTAGCAGAAAAAAGGACGTGTGAAGATGCTTTCCAGATTGAGGAGGAGGAAGCGAGAGGGACCAAGAATGCTCGAGTGGTAGTGAATGAACTATTATCGGCGGAGGCTGGAGTCCAGCCCCGCCGAGCCCAATGAGTTGCCTCAGTTGGAACTGTCGTGGGCTTGGGAACCCACGGACAGTTCAAGAACTCGCAAATATGGTGCGGGTTAAAGCTCCATCAGCCGTCTTCCTTATGGAAACGTGGTCGAATGAAGGATACTTGGAAAATGTTCGTTGTTTTTTACATTTTAAGAATAAATTAATAGTTCAAAGTAATAACAAAGGTGGAGGTTTAGCTCTTTTCTGGAATGATGATTTTAATGTCTTTATTAAGAGTTACTCTTGTAGTCACATTGATGCCATTATAAAGGAAGGGACAGCTGATGCTTGGAGGCTCACTGGAGTGTATGGGGCATCAGAGACGCAGAAGAGAGAAGAAACATGGGCTCTACTTAGACACCTGGCCAGCATGTCTCAGTTGTCGTGGTGTTGTATTGGTGACTTTAATGAAATAGTGAAACTTGAGGAGATGAAGGAAGACATTCAAGACCAGACCGCCAAATGAGAGGATTCCGAAGTGCACTTGATGATTGCAGTTTGGTGGATCTCAGATTTCGGGGATTTCCTTTCACGTGGAGTAACAATAGAGATCCTCCTTTCACCACTTGGGTCTGTTTGGATAGGGCAGTAGCCACCATGGATTGGCTACAGCTTTTTCCCATGGCTATGGTGGAACATTTAGATGTTGCAAAATCGGACCACAAGTGCCTCTGGCTCAACTACTCCCCTCCTGCGACAGCAAGACCAAAACACAGGCCATTCAGATTTGAAGAGGCGTGGATGACTGATGTGGGGTGTGAGGAAATTATCAGGAAGGTCTGGGATTTCTCTTATCGGGGTACAAGGATGTTTACGATATGGCAGAAAATAAAGGAGTGCAAAAAACAGCTTGGTTCGTGGAGCAGAACTCACTTCGGCAGTATTAAGAAGAAAATCGAAGTTCTCAAGCTGAAGATACACTAGGCCAAGACCCTAGCAGTCCAAGACCGAGAGCATGAGAACATCAATGGCTTGCGGAGGGAGTTGAATTCCCTTCTGGAAAAAGAAGAAAAATTTTGGAAGCAAAGATCAAGAGTTGCATGGTTGACTCAAGGAGACCGAAATACAAAATACTTCCATGGGAGAGCCTCTCAGCGACGTAGAAGAAATTATATCTCCAGACTTTGGGATGAGAGAAGCGGTTGGCATGAGACAAATGAGGAGATGGCAGTATTGATGACCGAGTACTATAATAATTTATTTACCACATCTCACCCACCTAATCTAGATGAAGCAGTAAGTGACATCCCAAAAGTGGTTACAGAGGCAATGAACAATAGTTTAATCCAAGATTTTAGAGCAGATGAAGTGGAACAAGCCATAAAACAGATGTCTCCCTCAAAAGCTCCAGGACCCGATGGTATGCCTCCTATCTTCTACCAAAAATATTGGCATGTTCTTGGAAGTGATGTAATCTCAGCTGTATTGTCATGCTTAAACTCCGGTTGCCTATTGAAGTCTATTAACCATACTTTTATCATTTTGATACCAAAAGTCAAAAATCCTGAAAAGGTGACTGATTTTCACCCAATTAGTCTTTGTAATGTCATTTACAAACAGGTCTCTAAAATACTGGCAAATAGACTAAAGTTGATTCTTCCCCAGGTAATTTCAGATTCTCAGAGTGCATTTGTTCTAGGACGTTTAATCACTGACAATGTCTTGGTAGCTTTCGAAACTCTTCACCACATGCACCACAATAAAATGGGGCGAGAGGGAGTTATGGCCTTGAAGCTTGACATGAGCAAGGCATATGATAAGGTGGAATGGAAATACTTGGAAAAAGTTATGAAGAAAATGGGCTTCCACCAAAAATGGATTGGCCTCATGGTTGAGTGTATTAGCACTGTCTCCTATTCTATATTGATAAACGGGGAGCCCCATGGCAATATCCATCCTTCTCGGGGATTGCGCCAAGGGGACCCTCTTTCACCTTACCTTTTTCTATTATGTGCAGAAGGGCTTCACCCTCTCATTAAAAAAGTAGAATCCAGTGGTGACATCCAAGGGGTTTCATTGTGTAGGGGGAGACCAAAGATAACTCATTTGTTTTTTGCAGATGATAGTTTACTATTCACAAAGGCCACTACAGCAGCTTGTGACAAGATCCAATTAATCCTGAGACATTATGAGAGAGCATCAGGGCAACAGGTCAACCGGGATAAGACTACCATTTTCTTCAGCAAAGCAGTTCCAACAACCACTTAGAATGCAATAAAAGATACTCTAAATGTCCCAATTATCAGGCAGTACGAGAAGTACCTGGGGCTTCCTTCATTAATTGGAAGAGGCAGAGCAGAGAGCTTCACGTAGATTAAGGAGAGGGTCTGGCACAAACTCAAGGGTTGGAAGGAAAAACTGCTATCCCAGGCAGGATGTGAAGTTCTCATCAAAGCAGTAGCCCAAGCCATACTTGCATATTCAATGAGCTGTTTCAGGTTACCAACAAAACTTTGCCAAGATATTGAAGCCATGATTCGCAGATTTTGGTGGAGCAACAATGCGGATCAAAGGAAAATAAATTGGGTGAGATGGAAAAAGCTGTGTGAACCAAAAAAGATGGGTGGAATGGGCTTTCGGGATCTCCAAAAGTTCAATGAGGCCTTACTTGCTAAACAGGTTTGGAGACTTATGCATGACACCTCATCTCTGTTCTATCGTGTTTTCAAGGCGAA
>OU015763.1:26337241-26361094 GCA_907173295.1 Fagus sylvatica
ACCCAAAAAGAAAAGGCAGGCAAAAAAAGAAAAGAAAAGATTAATCAGAATGTGCATAATACTTCTTTGGACTGCTGATTGGGAAGTTTAATAAATCCCCAAGAACTAGTACTTTCATACAACTCCACCAAAATTAAAAGGGGTGGGGGGGAGAGAGAGAGAGAGAGAGAGAGAGAGAGAGAGGGCTTACAATTTGAAGTTTTATGGTCTTTCCATCTTGCTCCACAGTGCGTATTTTCTGATAATAGGCGAAACACAGCAATTAGGATCAAATTGCTTCAATTGAGATAACATCTATTAAAATCCACAGGTAAATAAATACTTACAAAGTCAACTCCAATTGTGCTAATGTAACTGTCCAGATACGAATCATCCTGTATCAAACAGACAAAAGAAGAAGAAGAAAAAAACATTACATTTACATTCATTAGTTCTGCTCAAGAATTTCAATTAGAGCACAGTACGCTTCAATATGCTCAGCAACCAGAAAACTTCTCACTAATGACTCAAACAAATTCTTTTCTATATTTCTTTTTATAACACCAAATGTTGCTTTGGAGATAATATTAGATAGTAGGATAAGATACACACATAAAACAATACATTGATGAGAGGTACAACGCACAGACATAATGCAGAACAAACATGATCACCTCAGTTCACCAGGGAGATCTACAATGCACGAAATAGACATAATGCAAAAACAAATATATTCATTTCATTTACCTAAGGGAGATCTACAAAAAAATCAACATTCAGTTTCTTTCCCTTTTGGGGGATAAAAACATAAGCAATTTCAGGCAGTAAAAACTAAATGTAACTGGTAGTAGCTTTCATGAATCTTTGAAGGTTTATGATTTTCATAGGTTTATTTGCATCTTTGACAACTCTCAGAGAGAGAGTTTACTGCAGAGTGAATATATCTACATACAGATATAAAATTTATCAGTAGTTTTGGGATCAACTCATATATTAACATCCCAAGCACCACACATAGAAGCCTAGAGTCCACAATATATATGGTTCTACAAGTAGAATTATTTCACTTTAATAGCGAAAAGGTAAAATAGGCCATGATTTTATTTGAATATAAATTGAAAAATGTTTCCAAAAGATATTAAAATAAACGAAAGCAAACCTTCAGCAGGACTCTGATAACGTAACCAAAGTTTTCATGGAAAATACTTATGAAAATAAGGTATCTCTCTTGCAAGTAGTGGAAACTCGTAACATAACTGAACTCCACAATTCCTTAAACAACTAATGTTTATCTTATGAGAAACAAACATATATGAAAGGTAACACAGAATCAAAACATAACAGCAGGATCTACCAAATACATAGAGTACACAAGTTAAATAACATAAAAACACCAAAATTCAACTCCAAACAGAATTTTTTACTGGTACGTTACTCATGCCCCCCATGGGTTTTGAACCCAACTCTTTACTCTCCATCTCATTATTAAGGGACAAGGAAGTACCATTTGAGCTAGAGGTCATTGGCAACTCCTAACAGAATTGGAAAGATAACTTTTAAAAAAATAAATGCTACATAACCCTTAAAAGGTCACTATCATGTGATATTCTTTTTATTAAGGTAATAAAATTGAGTTAAAACAGAAGAACTGCCTCATGTACACAGCATGTGTGCATAAGGTAGCCTAAGAATTACAAATGAATGAGAATTACAATAAAAAAGAGAGAATCAATGAAAGCTACAGTAGAGTGAGAATCACTGATACCTCACTCCTGATACCAATCAAACAAAGGATTAGTAAATAGCAACTTTAAGTTGCTAAACCGAGGCTTTCTTACCTTAAAAAATACATTGATTTTTGTCTCTCCAAATTGTCCATATCAGGCATAGGGACACTAGATTTGTAGAACAGTGTTTACCAAACCAATTCCTCCACTCAAATAGACAACCAACGACACGCTAGGCAAAATTCAATGCACCCCAAACGTCAAAAAAAAAAAAAAAAGGTCCATGGGGCTATGCAAAATCACAATGTAATAACAGATAATCCACTAACTCGCCACTCCTCGTACACATGAAACACAAATCTACTAGGGAGACTCCCCCCTTCATGAGATTGTCACATGATAGATCGTCACTGTCATGTGATGTTTAGACCAAATTTGGCCATAATCCTATCCAAGTTGAAATTAAAGGTGCAATCCTATCAGGTAGATTGTCACTACCAGATGATTAGGTTTCGACGTTTAACTAATCAATGAGCCACAATCTCTTCTTGGGAGAAGACTTAGCAATGAGAGAAAAAAGGGGGGGGGGGTCAAAATCTATGAAGCACGGGTACTCCAAAATGGAGCCGGACCCATACCGGGTACTTTTTTAGTACTGGTACCCTGTGTACCCAAAAATTATCCCAAAAAAGTCTTTTTCTTTTGGAAATGTCACAAAAATAGATAAAAGTAGTGAAGGTGGTGGAGACATGAACTTTAGGTGTAAATATATAGATGTACGCTTCTTTCATTTATTCTTTTGGATCTTAGCTTGTAATTTGAAGACAGTTTAATGGGAGAGATTAAATTCAATAAGGACCCGGTGTAAAAGTCCTTATTTACACCACCAATATCATGCTGCCACATCAGATATGTACAAATACGAGAATAGGAATGAATACACACGATCTTCTCCTGTTAAAACCCAATTCAATCAATATAATCAAAATATTATAAATAAATAAAAGAGCGAAGAAGTAGGCACACCGTCAGAGACTGAGAGAATCCATTGGACTGCCAGAGACTCCGCACAAGCTGAAGCAGCCACCGTCAACTGAGAACTCACTCTCTCCTCGTGGCCTTGAATAACAGCTTGGGCAAAATTTACAAACATGTATGTGACGTTTAATTTTTCCTGAAATTTAGGATCTCTATATTGGAGGGTGTGCACGCGGAGGAATGTCAATCTTCTTATAAAACCATGAACTGCTTGTGGTCTTGTTTTTCTTTCTCTTGTATAAGATATTGATAGGCCTTCATGGTGGGTCCCTTTCTCTTTTGTTCTCATTTTGACCATGGCTTGTGCTTCAGGTGGCTTTTGAACGAGAAACAACGACAGATGGGTGGGCTAATTTTGATTTGAATATTTAAGAGAAAAAGATTGAAACCACCCACGTTCTGACTTATTATATTTTGAGTTTTGTTTTGATTTGGAGAAAAATTTTGCAAAACCCACACCATTCCAAATCTAAATCTGGCTTCCGTGGGTGGGGGTTGGTGGGAGGCGGTGGGGTAGTGGTTGGCGTTGCTTTGACCGGAGATGGGGTTGGATTGTGGTTGGCGTTGCTCCAGTGGATTCTCTCAGTCTCTGACGGCGTGCTGGCTTCGTCGCTCTTTTTTCTTTTAATATTTTGATTATATTGATTGAATTGGGTTTTAATGGTAGAAGATAGTGTGTATTCATTTCTATTCTCGTATTTGTACATATCTGAACTTTTCTGATGTGACAACATGATATTGGTGGGTGTAAATAAGGACTTTTACATCGGGTCCTTATTGAATTTAATCTCTTAATGAGAATGGATGTACTTTATTATCCATAATTGCTCTTAAATTTACATATGTTTAACAATATTTGAAAAATATGTGCACAATAATATATATAAAAAATTAATAAAAAATATATCCACGCCGTACCCGTACCCTAATTTTTTAAGAATTGTCATACCGTCGTAACGTATTGTACCGGTACCCGAAAGCGTACTCGTGCTTCTTAGGTCAAAATCCCCTTTTACATTGGTTGCACCAAGTAACATATCAATATCAACTTTAATCGAATTCATACTGAACTACCCCTTTGATTCACAAAATTCAAAGTTTGTTAAATCTCTTATAATCACTACTTTAGGACAACCATCCTATGTAATATTGATAGGAGTCTCAAATTTTCTTCTTTTCTAAGCAAGCAACACAGCAAAGGAAATACATCTAAACAAAACAAACGCAAAAAGGATTAAGAAGAGAAAATTGAGCTTGATGAGTTAGATTATCCAGAGAGAGAGGCAAGTAATAGAAACAATGCATCAGGTAAAGCAAATTCAAATATATGATCAAGACAATATCACTTAACAACAGAATTTCTTTTGGGAGGAGAGGGGGGGGGAAGCATTTAATGAAGCCTGGCATTTTGAGAGCTTACAGCAAATCTACCGATAAAAAATAAAAATAAAAAGAAGAGAGCTTACAGCAAATCTCAGAAGAAGACATGACTTTCCAACTCCAGAGTCTCCAATCAGCAAAAGCTTGAACAAATAGTCACTGCAGAAGAAAACAAGAAAATCAATCAATCTTTTGGTGCAGTTCGATCTGCATTGCAAACTTGTGAATTTATAACGAATTTCTATTTTTAGAAGAAAAGGATCTATCATCTATTGCACTAAAAAAAACCATGAGTTAGGCCTTATGAAAGAAAATCAATAGCACCTTCAATTAAATGCTTGTGACCCTAGTGCTACGAGGCACGTGGTGCGGCACTACAGCAAATGGAATTCATGTAGCCTAACCAAAAGTGAAATCATATATATAAAGGGGAAACTCTAATGTTGTTATCACTCAGAAAATGCCTCAGAGTTTGAGCCCCAAACAGCAGCTTGTTTAGTATACAACCTTTCTGTGTGAAGCTTCAATTTAGCTGAACTTGGTTACAAAAGAGTGAAGTCTCTTCAAAGTTTTTTTTTCCTTTTTTACTTTTAAAGCCACCTCAAAGAATGTATCGTGCAAGCAGGCAATCGAACAAACACACACAAATTGAGCTATGCAATGAAACTAAGCATTGAGATCTGAAACTTTTAACCTGGTTTAACTTATTGACATTGAAAATCACAATCCAAACCGAGAATTATTCTACCACAAAAGTGAAATTTCATAACACTTTCAATTCAAAAGCACATCGCAAGTAAAACACTTCCAAATTCAGATCTGAATCGATAAAACAACAAGTGCTCCATTTGTTTATCCAGATACGATTAAAAAAACAATAAACTTCCAAAATTTACTATACATAAAATTGAATAATCAATAAAAAAAATAATAATAAACTCTAAAATTGGCGACTAATATTTCTTATTTTTCTCAGTAAACCTAAATCTTACGAATTACTTAAATAATTCTCCCAAAATTAACCACCAAATAATTTTCCTAAAGAACAAACATAAAATAAAATAATACACAAATCCACCACCATGAAAAGCAAAAAATCATCAAAGATCTAAATAGATTATCCAAATTAACATCACGTTTAGGCTTCGTAGAACACAAAATAAGTAAAATAAAAATTTGAAAACGAAAATCAAATTCACAATTTTGTTTTCAGTGGAACCAAAGAGAGGTAAAAGCTGTAATAGTAGTAAACAAAAGGAGATTGAGATCGGAGATGCTTACTATTCAGGATTCATGACTGAATTATCGTTGTTGGAAGTGGCTGATCTGCGAAGAGCTCGACCGGGATAAGACCGGTCCGACGGAGAACGCTAGACCGGGTTATGGCGAGGAGGAAGAAAAAGGTGAGAGAGAAGAGGAGATTGGGTTTTATTATTATTAGGAAGGAAGAAATGGAATGAAACGGAATTGGGTGGAAGGGTGGATCAGATCAGAGGTGAGGTAAGAAACGAAGAAAGTGCTCACGAAACCGAAAACTTCGGACAAGTATTTATATACTGTTTTTTTATAAAATAATAATCAAATCCGATATTTCAAGGATCTGGGCAACCCGTGCAAGTTGGACTCGGTGTGGGTTGTGGACTTTTTTTTAGTTTTTAGTTTAGAAATTGGTTTGTAACTAATTTATTACCGTCCATTACGTGAAAATTAATTTTGATGTGATGGTCGTAAGTAAGTTGCTTAGTAGTTGTTTTCTATTCACGAAGAGTAAGCATGTTTGGATAGTGACTTATCTCATTAAAATTCCGTGTGGTCTGAAGCAAGAGGTACATTGCTAGTTCTATTAGAGCATTCGCACAAGACTCCTTCCGTTTTTCCTCAAATGGGTTCTAAAAAACCCACTTTTACTCAAATAACTAAAGCACTACTATACTATTTTAACTTTACTATTCTATTTTTTAATATATTCTTATTATTTTATTTATTTTTTCACAACTTTCAAAATATCAACTTTTCTCATTTTTCTATACCCTCCTTCTATACACTATTCCCCATTTCTTTTTTTCTTTTTTCTTTTTTCCTTTCCTTTTTTCTCCTCCACCCACGTACACCTCCCCTCTTTTTCTTTTTTCTTTTTTTTTTCTCCTTTTTTTCCCCATCACCCACGTACCCCTCCCACTTTTTCTACTCCCCTTCTCTTTCTTCTTTCTTTTCTTTCTCAGCTGGAGACTCTTTCTTTTCTTTCTCAGCAGCGTCTCCAGCGTCTCCCCCTTCAGCGTCTCCCCCTTTATTTTTTTTTCTTCTTTCTTTCTCAGCGTCTCCCACTTCAGCGTCTCCCCCTTCATTTTTTTTCTTCTTTCTTTCTCATTTTTTTTTCTTTTTTCTTTTATTGTTCATCATTTTTTTTTTTGGGTATTGAAGATTTAAATCTGTTACTGTATTTTTGTTTTTGTTGTTGCTGTTGTTGTTGTTGTTATTGTGTTTTCCGTTATTATTGGCGCAGTAGACAGCTTGCAAGAGAGAGAAACAATTCTTTTTTTATGCCCCGAGCGATGAACAGTGGCTCCCTCGTTTGGGCGAGCCACTGTTCATCAATTGCGCATTTTAAATGAAATAGGGAGGCTGATGTTTCCGGTTTTTGCTGCCTTTTTCTTATTTTTTGTGTTTTTCGGCCAATTGACAACTCTAATGCGAATGCTCTTAGAGCATTCTCATCAGTGTCAATATTTGGGCGAAAACAGCAAAAAATGGGGAGGAGGCAGCAAAACTCTCAAACATCAGCCTCCCTATACCATTGAAAACCCGTGGTTGATGAACAGTAGCTCGTCCAACTTAAGGAGCTACTGTTCATCCTTCGGGGAATAAAAAACATTTCTTTCTCTCTCTTGCAAGCTGTCTACCGCGCTAATAATAACGAAAACACCAACAACAACGACACAGTAAATCTTCAATACCCCAAATAGAAAAAAAAAAAAAAAAATGATGAGCAGTAAAAGAAAAAAGAAAAAAAAATGAGAAAGAAAAATACATGTGAAGTAGCAGTAACAGCAAAGATGGAGGCTCAAAACGAAAAATGGAGGCTCAAAACCAAAAAAAAAAATAAAATCAAGCACTGCTAAGAAAGAAAGAAAAAAAGAAAGAAAATAAAGGGGGAGACGCTGAGAAAGAAAGAAGAAAAAAAATGAAGGGGGAGACGCTGAAGGGGGAGACGCTGAGAAAGAAAGAAGAAAAAAAATGAGGGGGAGACGCTGGAGAAAGAAAGAAAGAAAGAAGAAAGAGAAGGGGAGTAGAAAAAGTGGGAGGGGGTACGTGGGTGATGGGGAAAAAAAGGAGAAAAAAAAAAGAAAAAAGAAAAAGAGGAGAAGTATACGTGGGTGGAGGAGAAAAAAGGAAAGGAAAAAAGAAAAAAGAAAAAAAGAAAAGAGGGGGAATATGCTACGGGTGTATAGAAGGAGGATAGAAAAAAAATGAGAAAAGTTGGTATTTTGAAAGTTGTGAAAAAATAAATAAAATAATAAGAATATATTAAAAAATAGAATAGTAAAGTTAGAATAGGGAGTCTGATACAGTGGTGCTTTAGCTAAACTAGCAAAAGTGGGTTTTTTAGAACCAAATTGGCAAAAAAAATACTGAGGCTGATGAGAATGCTCTTATAAGCAAATAAGGTAGATCAGAGACATTATTTCATAAAGAAATGCAAACGACAAAAAAAAACTCTTCGTGCCTATAAAAGACTCACCTTCCCTTTTGATTAGTACATGTAGGAGGTAGCTGCAGATGTGATGTTTGTGTAGAAAATCATTTTGTTTTTGGTATGTTAACCGGACCCTTGTAGGGGCAAATCCACGAAATTTACTGGCAGGTCAGACTATAATATCAAAACATAATTAATACTTAATTTATTCAGCAAAAAAATAATAATAATTAATATATATATATAAACACTTAAAAAAAAATATATATATATATTTAAGGTGATAGATTAACATTACTAATAACAAAACAACTATGCAATGGGATCTAGCAATTACAGCGTTGTGTGGGCTTGGATGAATTGGGGATGTATTAGCATACTCACGGTAAATCAGATAGTTAAGGTGGAACTTTTTTTTTGGTAAACTCAAAAATTCATTAACAAGACAAACCACAGCAAATAGCTTCCCTCTGCCATGCCTCAAAAACAGAGGGAGGGAGGGATGCCGCATTACAGAAAGAAACTGAATCAAAGAGAGTTGCAAATTTGGCCAGCTCATGTGCTGCCATATTAGCTTCTCTTTTAACCCATGAAAATGAACAAGAACTAAAATCAGAAGAAAGGGAAATGATATCAGAAATAAAACCAGCAATCACCCAATAAGGATCCTTAGGATGAAGAGTAATGGCATAAATGCAAAGTTTGGAGTCACTCTCAACAATAATGCTGGTGAAGTTCTCCATTTTGGCAATCTGGAGAGCCCATAAGATGGCTGAAGCTTCTGTAGCAATAGGGTCATCCTCATTAACAGTGTGTGTCCACGCCGAGCATAAGGAACCATGAGCATCCCGAGCTACCACCGCCACAGTAGAAAAACTAGTGCGTACTGCAGCATCGGTGTTCAGCTTGATAGTACCAGCAGAGGGATTCTTCCAGCCATAATTTAGAGTACTCTTATCCTGCCTCTCAACCTCTAGCAAATTGCAATGTTCCTCAATTCTATGCTCCAAGTTTTTAATGATAGTTAGGATGTTGAGCTTAGACTCTTTGTGGACCACTTGGTTCCTAGTAGCCCAGATGCACTCCAGAGTAAGAGCCAAAATGATGGAGCTCCTATTGCCCACCTGATTCACAAAAACAGAATTTCCAACCACCAAGTTGATGATGTCCTTGCAGCTCTGGATCTGAAGATTTGCAGAAAGGATACTTGAATGCTGCCCAAACCAGATGGCCCAAGCCACTGGGCAGAGGAAGAACAAATGGATCAAAGATTCTTCTTCAACATGACACAAAGGACATAAAGGGTCACCATAACCCACCCTACGAAAGAAGTTCAGATTTGTGGGAAGAATATTAGTGCCAATACGCCAAAGCAACATCTTGAGCCTATCATGGAGTTTGAGTTTCCAGACTTTGTTCCATTGGATCTCCTGGTTGGTAGAGGATTGTGCACTTGTATGCACTTTGTACACTGAGTGAACCAAGAAATTTCCTTTAGGATCAGGAATCCACACAAGCTTGTCGGGGTGAGGTATAACTGGGATCCTGATCTTCTTGATAGCCTTAACCGAATCATCATAAAAAAGCTCCATTAATTTAGGTAAATTCCATGACCGAGAAGTTTGGTTAATCAAGCATGCAACCACAAGGCTTTCTTTATCAGACTCAATCCTAGGCTTTGGCAAGAAACATGGGAGCCACGGTACCCAAGGATCTTTCCAAATATCAATAGTTGCTCCGTCACCAACCAAGAAACAAGCACCTGAAGCAACAAGACTTTTGAGCCTTTCAATAGCCTTCCAAGTTTGGGAAGCAAACTTAACAAGATCGCTCTCAAGCCAATCACTTCGAACTTTATATTTACTTTGAAGAGCATCCATACAAAGACTTTTCCTATTTGAAATCACCATCCAAGTTAATTTAGCAAGGAAAGCCTCATTAGACTTTTTAGCTTTTCTAAAACCAAGGCCACCCCAAGCTTTTGGGAGGCAAAGATGTTCCCAAGATTTCCAAGCTAGATAATTACCCGAAACTTTCTTGGGATTCCACCAAAAACGTTTCGTAGTAGCATCAAGCTTGTCACACACCTTAGATGGCACATCAAATGAAGAAAACGTATAATAAGGCAAAGTCTGGGCTACTGATTT
Organism: Fagus sylvatica; assembly: GCA_907173295.1. Taxonomy (NCBI): domain Eukaryota; kingdom Viridiplantae; phylum Streptophyta; class Magnoliopsida; order Fagales; family Fagaceae; genus Fagus; species Fagus sylvatica. The sequence continues at coordinate 26,347,207 of OU015763.1, forward strand.
TATGAGTGTATTCCTACCAGCCCATGAGAGTGTTTTACATCTCCAACCTTTAAGCTTTGATTCCATCCTATCTTGGAGGAATTGAAAGTCCTTAGACCTATTCCGTGAAGTAAAAAGTGGGGCACCAAGGTAGATAGCATTCTGTGGGACCAATTTCATGAGGAGAGAATGTTTGATAGCCCTTTTCCTATCACGAAGGACTTGTTTAGAGAAGATAAGACCAGACTTATCCCTATTTACCAACTGCCCAGACCATTGGCAATAACATTCAAGGCATTGGTCCAATGTCGTGACCTCCCTGCAGTTTGCTTTGGCAAATAACATTTTGTCATCAGCATACATAACGTGGGTAAAAGCTTGACCATTATGATTCATACTTACCCCACTGATATTACCGTTCAAACACTGTTTTTCAATCATCCTGGAGAGGACTTCCTGGCAAAGAATAAATAGGTAAGGGGATAGGGGATCCCCTTGCCTAAGTCCTCTAGAAGGGTGGAATAACTTCGACTTGCCACCATTGACCAGAGTAGAGAAAGAAACTGAACTAACACATTGAATTATCCAGTTCACAAAAACTCCATTAAAACCAAATTTGAGCAACACAGTCTTGAGAAAATCTCAATTTACACGATCGTAGGCCTTTTGAAGATCCACCTTCAAAGCAACAAAACCTCCTTTAACTTTTCTTTTTTTAAAGCTATGGAGTAGCTCATGAACCACCAATTGATTTTCTGCAATCCATCTATCCGGAACAAAAGCAGATTGGCATGGGGAGATCAAATCAGAGAGCAAAGGCCTTAGTCTAGAAACCAAAATTTTAGAAATAATTTTGTAAACAGTGTTACACAAACTTATTGGCCGAAAATGGTTCACATTGGTGGGAGATTGATTTTTAGGGATAAGGACAATAAGAGACTGATTTACCTCAGATAACATCTGCCCCGAAATAAAGAAATTCTGGACCGCCTTGATGACATTGTTCCCCACGATTGGCCAATACTATTTGTAGAATAAAGCAGGGAGTCCATCAGGACCAGGAGACTTCGGATTCTGCATCCCAAAGAGAGACTCCTTAATCTCGAGGGGAGAAGGAATAAGGCACAAATCAGCATTCTCAGATTGAGTAATACATGGAAAGATCAGGTCATCAAGATCAGGAGGAAATGATACAGGTTTAGAAGTATAGAGAGATTGGAACTTAGACACAATATGATTTCTGATTTCGGCTTTGTTGGTGATCCACACCCCATCATCCCCTTTAATGGCATCAATAGCATTCCTTCTTCTCCGAATTATAGTAGAGAGATGGAAAATTTTAGAATTTTTGTCTCCTTCTTTCAGTCACACTTCTCTCGACTTTTGTTTCCAAAGAGACTCATTATTCGAGAGCCAACTGTTAAGCTCCCTTTGAATGCTGGCTTTCATTAACGAATTCTTTTCACTCACATTGCCTGCTTAAACTTGCTCTAGCTTCGTAGAGAGCTCTTTCATTCTGGTTTGACAGAACCCAAAGGTTTCTTTGTTCCATTTCTTGAGTGCAGCAGTGGTGGAGAATTGTTTACAGCACAGGATAAAGCTATCAGACCCATAAAACTCATTTTTCCATGCTTCATCAATGATGTTATAGCATCTCGGATCCTTAGCCCAAATGGCCTCAAAATGAAAAGGCCTAGGAGAGAAAGAGTCATCCGGATTCATATCAATAAGGAGAGGACAATGATCTGAGTTAAGTGCTCCTACATGGTACACAGTTGCTCTAGGAAAGCATAACGTCCAGTTGATATTCGTAATACCTCTGTCAAGCCTCTCCCGAATGCAGTCTTTCCCCCACCGTTTGTTACTCCAAATGAATTTGTTGCCAGCGAAACCTAAATCCACAGCACCAATATCAAAAATCAAATTTTTTAAAAAGCTTGGCATGGAAGACCCGCCACATCTACCTCCTTCTTTTTCCGAGTCATCAATCACCGCATTAAAATCCCCAAAACAAAGCCACGGTCCATCAATCGTCTCCAACAGAGCGTGAAGGCTCACCCACGCCTTCATCCTCTTAGCATGGGTTGGAGGTCCATATAAACCAATTAGAGACCACACTATGTTACATTCTGTAATAGTAACCGCAACTGTATTGGAATTGAATTCCAAAACTTCCCATCAACTTCATTCGCCCAAAGTAGACAAATACCCCCAGCCCTCGCTCTGGGACTGATGGCAATAAAATTCGAAAAACCAATCAAATCAGCAACTTTCTTCATACGTTTCTCATTCGCTTTTGTTTCACTCAAAAAAACGATCATGGGGTTGCAACCCCTTATTTGCGCCTTGAGGGCGCTGACTGTCGAGGCATTGCAGATGCCCCGACAATTCCAACCCAAGGTTCTCATTGCTCTGGAGGAGGGGGCTTCTTGATGCCCACCTCCTCAAACTTGCTCTCATCATCACACAAGAGACTAATTGGAGACACAACAGTAAGATCATCATGTTGGAATGAAATATGCGGAATGTCATACCTGTGGGGAACCTCATGACTCTTCTTGATTCGTTTGTTCCACAAATTGTTACAGAGCTCTAAATCTTGAACACTGGTCACTATATCAAGGTCACTAAGAAGAGGCGATTTGCGTTTGAGTGAGGCTTGAGGCTTAGGGGTAGGTGACTTGAGGGATAAAGGTTCATTGGTGACTAAGGAAGTTTCTGGAGCAATATGTGGGTTTTGAATGGTTATGGGCTCAGCCAGAGAGTTGCTTTCAGGGCAAGAGGTAATTAATGGATGAGTATCAAGGGTTGAGACTAGGTCCAAAAGAGAAGAATTAGAATTTTCCGCCAGTGGGCTTAGAGGGGAACTGTTTGGGTTAGATGGATGGGCTTGGATCTTAGGTAAATCCACAATTAGGATAGATGGTTCTAAGCACGTGCTCAGAGTAGAAGGGCCCACATGAAAGCAGTTATCCTGGCATCTGCCTAAATCAGAAGATGCGCTTGAATTAGCAAGGAGGCCTACTGCCGCGACCCCAAGACAAAACAAGCCATTGACAGGCTCATGCAAACCAGGATCAGGCATCAGTGAAGTCAGAGACGTGGGATTATCCTGGATAGGCTCCACTACTGTGGCAGCAGTTTGTCTTAAATGATCATGGGGAGTGGCCATGGCCAGAGGCAGCACGACTTCAGTCTTGGATGAGTCACTAGAGGTATTCGGTTGTAGCAGCGCCGCCGGTAAAGCCGTAAGGTCGCACACACCAGTAGGTGCATCTGAGGAATGAGGGGTGTAATAAATTCCCGGTGGATGCTCAGTGTTATCTGTATGAAGCCAATGACCATATGCTGGGAACAAATAGCTAAACGGATTGGTCAAAACCAAGGCCACTCGGTTACAGCCTGAACTTTCATGACCAAGAATTCCACACTTATAACACAGAGCCGGCAACCTTTCAAATTTGAATCCAATCCACACATCACTGAGATCTTTCCTTGGAAGGAAAAAACCTGACCACAAAGGCTTAGAAACCTCTATTTCCACTCTGATACGAACGTATTTAGACCATCTAGGCTGGAACTCTCCAATAAAATCAACTTCTAACACTTTACCAATCTTGTTACCAATCCGTAAGAGGCAAGATTTATTTTGCCACAGAAAAGGAAGACCATGAACTTGTACGCAAAAAGTAGAAGTTGAGAAATTTACCTCTTTCCATGTGAGCTCTGGGCTCCAAGTTTTAAGGACAAGATGAGCACCATGAAGTGTCCACGGCCTCTTCCTAAAGACAGAGTTCAAGTCCGCTTCATGTTCGAAAGAGAACAAGAAAATATTTCTATCCATTTTCTTCACAGAAACCAAGAAGTGGAGTTGCCAAGCTTTATTGACGATTTCTTTAACCACCATCGCAGAAAAGCTTCGATTTGAAAGGATCTTTCCGATGAAGGAGAGCTTCATCTTGTCAGATTCGTTATGGAGTGAAGGAAGCTCTAGTCTGTACTCATTACAGCTACAGCTCTCTGTGCGATTGACTAAATTTGAGACGAGACCATCAATATTGGGATAGTTCTCCATAAGGAAAACAATATATGGTGGTAAACCAGAAAGGATGAGACTCCAATAAGAAAACAATAGTAGAAAGGCTGGGAATGTTTTGTAAGGTATTCTAGCGAAGATGGGGTTGAAGACAGTAAAGGTATTGAATGGGTAATGGGGTAGGCAGCAAAATCTGTGTTAGGGGCAAAAGTAGTTTTCATTCCCAAGGAGGGGAAAGGAAAGAGGTACCACAAGAGTTTCTCCAATATATAGATTAGACATCTTGTTTATTTGCATGTAAATCAATATTGCGGTATTCCCTTTTGTGATTACTTATTAGGTCTATAATGCACCATTATCATCAATCCGACAAAAAAATTAACTAGGAATCATATATTACAACTACAACTATTTGTGCCATGATCTATTTTTATTTTGGTGTAAATTGGAAGATTATTTTTCATAAAGGTGCGCTTGCATTGTCATTATTTTAATTGTTTGTCAAATTGGGTATGATAATGTTTTTCTTTTTCATTTTTTTGGAATAAAATTTTTGGTTGTTGTTTGTGTACTCTTACTATATACATGCAAGATACATGTACACATGGTCAAAAGTCTTGTAACTCAATTAACATTACGTGTTCTAATTTTTTTAAAAAATCAGGGCTCAAATCCATCCTCCTCCAAACTATCCAATTATGAACAACAACAAAATACACATGCACTTCGTGTGGCGTGTAAGTTTTATGTTAGGTACGTAATTAGCTCCACAATTCCATATGGATTAGTAGATCCTTGAAAAGGCAACCTAAATGGAGATGAGAGACCACAAGCTAGACCTTCTCCCACCATGCGAGACCTAATCATGTTGTCGAATGTTTACTTATATTTAGGGTCGATTCTGAGTTTTGGGTTGCCCAAACCCGTTCCAATTTTGGTTGCCCACTTACTATTAAATATTAAAAAAAAATTGAAGGTCCAATTATTTATTTATTTTTTTAATGCAAAATCAAAGGTTATATTGTGTTTTTAGCTTGAATTACGTAAAAATAAAATAAAATGAAGTAAAATGTAACCCCGATTATGGTACTTTATAATTAGCATAATTCGACCCAAAGAAATAATTTCTCATTGCAAGATGATATTATGGATATTGGGATTAAGGATTAGAGATTTGTCTTTACACTTTTGGTAGCTAGTGGCCTTTTGTTTTTTTGAGACCCAATTATGTGTTTGTAACATTGTGTTGCCGAATTAGTAAAAATTTGTTTGTAGTTTTATTTGTACTTTTGTTTGAGATTAATACGTTCACAATTTTTGGAGGAATAAAGAAATAGAATTGATTGCTGAACAACAGAATTAAAAGAAAGTGATTGAGGAAATCCTGATTTATAGGTATAGGTTTTTTGAGGAAACCCAACCTCCCAAAAGTCTAAAAGACTACGAATATATATATATATATATATTGAAAAATACAAATATTTTTCGAGAACTGAAGGGAAATTTATACAATTCCATCTAACATTCCAAAACAATAAAATAGAACTCCACTATGCTAAAAATAAAGGACAATTACTTTCACTTTTGAGATATATATACCACTTAAAAACCCTACCCACTAACCGAATACACAGATAACCAAACTACTAAAATAAATAAAGTGTACCACTAGGACTATTACTCCTAAAGAATAAAACTCATTAATCAAAGACTAACATAAAAGACACCGGATAGTTCGAAGCAGTAACAAAATAATATTAAAATAACTCAATAACCTTACTTCCTACTCCTACACGCCACCTACTACAAATGAAGTATGAACTCTGTTTCATGCACATAACAGTCTAATAGTTTGTTATTTATTGGTCCATGTCTAAATTTGTTGGTTTGTTGCCAATGAATAATTTATTTATTTTTATGTATACTAATAGAAAAGTTTCTTTTATGTATACTAATATTTTATTTTTATGTATAATAATAAATTTTTTCTTTTCTTTTCTATGTATACTATTAATTGTTTTTTCATTGGTTGCCCTTAAGGGGGGTTGCCCAAGCCCAAGGGCTTGTGGGGCTTACCCCCCAACCAGCCCTGCTTATATCTCATGTAAGTTTTATAAAGCATCCCATGTAAGTTATATATATAGATAGATAGATAGATAGATAGATAGATAGATAGATAGAGGAAGCACATCACCCCTATCCCTATGCATTTAGAAATTATTTTATCTTCTTCTCCAAAAAAAAATATTTATCTTGTTTATTATTCAACTTGTAATGTCGACTAAGAGCATTCGCACCAAAGACATTAAATCGTATATTCGGTAAATTTATAGCTATAAACCCACAAAACACACCCACACCAGCCTCTTCAAACTTCAAACGCGAACTCCATTTTCTACAGTAGCTCGCCCAAGAGGTCGAGCGACTGTTCATCCACAAATCAAAAATTAATCAACCCATTTTATATAATATTTTCTCTCTCTTCTCACTTGGGTGTCGCTCTCTCTCTCTCTTAACACTTCGCGCCACAATTAGTTTGGAGCAAATTGCTTCTTTCTCTCTCGACTTCGCGGGGTGGTGATTTCTTTGCCTTTGAAAGCTGATCTACATTGTGGGGTCAGGGGTGGGAATTCTTGCCTTTGGAAGCCGATCTACACCGTGGGTGTCGTGGGGTGGTGATTTCTTTACGTTGGAGGCCGATCTCCATCGTGGGTTGCCATGGGTGGCAGTGGAAAACCATGGGAGGGTGGGGGTTACCTCTGGGGAAGCTTGATTAGGGTCAAGTGGGTTTGCAAGTTTGAAGTACATGAGAGATTGGTTTTGAAATGGGTTTAAAATAAAAGAGGCGATTTCTTTTGTCTTTGTTCTTTGTTGTGATATGGTGGGGAGTGGGGAAATGATTGTTGTGTGATAAAAAAAAAAAAAAAAAGTAATAATTTTATTAATTTTGGAGAGAGAAAAAATAATATAAAAATTATGTGAGGAAATAAATAGAGAGTTTGATGTAGTGTCGGTGTGTAATAAATTTGTTAAAATAGAAAAAATAGGTGTTTTAGAGTCCATTTGACTAAAATTTTATGGAGGCTAATGGGAATGCTCCAACATAGCTCTCTCCGATTGCTTCTACTGTGAACAAAGCCAGGCTATTTGCATTATTGATTCATCATAGCAGGGAGCTATTCCAATAATATCTCCAAAAAAAATAAAAAATAAAAAAAAGGCTATTCCAATAAAAATAAATTAAATGAGTTCCAAATTAAAAACATAAAAATAAAAATCAAAGCACCGATATTTCTTTGTTTTTTGTTTTTTTTTTTTTTTCTTTTTTTACTAGGGGCCAAAACGTAGGCATATAGCGGTGTCATTCTCACGGAAAATGAAAGCCATCATTTCAGTCTTTTGGCCAATTTCTTTGAATCTTTGTGATCTTGGAGTGTTTTGGCGAGTCATCATCCTCTGAGTCCAGTAGCGGTAAACCGCCTGTTTGAGTACCATCACTATCATTATATAATTCTCCGTCGAGTGTAAGTCCTTCGATTCTTGCTGCTATTGAATCTTTGATACCCACATCTACTTCAGCATAAAAACGAAACATGTCAAATTTAATTTTGGATAAATTCTCTTTTGCTTAGGACCTGTTGACACTCTTGTTGGTTGCATGCCTAGAAGAAATGACACATCTTTCAAAAAAAAAAAAAAACTCTTCCAAGTAATAATAATTTCACAAATTTATAAACAAAATTTCTGAGCCCAAATCGAAACTTGACATAATAAAACATTACAATCATTTTTCAAGAGTTTTGAGGCACAATGAGCAAAACTCCGGTCTTCTAAATAAGAGAAATTATGCACAAACTTCAAAATTCCCATCTCTTACTTGTTTTAAGAAAAAAAAATCATATTAATTTCTTGCACCACCCAATTGATTTGATTGATAAAAAATGGCTAAATCATCAAATAGAACAGCTCTTTTTTATATTATTTAGCTTACCAATGGAGTTAAATAAATGGTTCAGACTTCAGATCCTTTATGGACATGATCGACTCATGATGAAATCACTAAGATCATAATTTTTTATAGACATTTGTATAATTAATTACATATACTATTCTTACAGCATGAGAGAGAGTATGTATGTAGTATTAACCAATAAAACACAAACAATATTATTTTTTCCAAGAATAGTTAAATTTAATGTATTTAAATTCAATTAAGAACCTAATATATACTTGACTTAAAAAACTGTACTTAAATTTTACCATTTGTTTGATTTCTATACGAGAGAATAAATAAGCCTAGAAAGAAGACATAAAGACAAAAACAAAAAACAAAGTTACATTATATTATGCCCGAAACAAAACAAAATCTCAATGTCGAGATGATGACATATGTAGGTTATGAATGTTTTGAGATCTGGCCACCTTAATTTACCTGAATTAGAAAAGAACCAAAGAGTAAGGGCACAGAGAAGCAGCACAAAGGGTATAAGATGCACGGCATTCTCAGCAAATTTGACGCGTGCCCTCTCCTTCTTAGCCATCTCCACGATCGGATCATACACAGGCAAGGGATCATTGCTTTCATTTGAATTTGACAGTCTCAGGCCCGGGGGTGATGACCCATGCGTGGAGTACTCGTCGGACACGCGGCCCCAGCTTGACGATCGGTACATCCTTCTCCTTAGCGAAAAAATGGTTGGAGTTAATGAAAAAGAGAATTTGGAAGATAATGAAATAGAGAGAATCTTCTTCAAGAAAAAAAAAATGTGTGTGTTATGCATGTGCGCGCCATGTGAGAGAGAGAGAGAGCATAGGTTGCAGCTGCTCAAGAAAAGCGGCTTGGATTTGGGTGAATGATCTGTTTGTTGTTAATTTGCTTTGACTGTATTTGTATGTGGAAATTAAAATAAATTGGCTACATCCGTAAATTTATTTATTTATTTTAAAGTAATTAAATTAGATTTTATCAAAACATCAAAAATCTATATCTATATCTATACTATAATGTAAAATCAAAGCTTTTTTGACTTTTTGTTGACTTCACAATATATTAACACATCAGCTTTTGAGTTTTCACAATTTTCCACGTCAACCTCATTTTATTTAATTTTTAGATTTTGGTTTTACTTATTTTATTTTTCAATTGTGTGCCCGACCCCCGACCTTTTCCGCGAGAGACTTCTATTTGGTGTGCTCCCTCTTACTTTACCGATTGATCAGACAATCTCTCTAACAATGAAGACATCACCTATTCAAAGTTTCAAACGATCTCTAGCAAAGATACCTAAAAGAGCAGTCAAGTGCATGCTATTTATAAAACCACCAGAGGAGTTGAAATAGGGAATGGTTAGAGCTCCCCGTGGGGCATAACAGTTGTTGGTGGGATCAATAACTACCTTTACAAGTTCGACGGACCCACGATCAGTTTCAATTTAGTAGTGTAGCTGTAGTGCTAAACAAACTCACGCAACAATGAAAGCTCGAAAACCCCGTTCAGATCCTAACACCTGGGGCTCCACCACCAGCCGTGATGCTCTTCAAGACCAAGATGCCTACCTACAATAAGAGGTAAATACATCCACAATCAATTTATGAGCTTTGCATAATAACGAGATGATGTAGAGAAAATGTCATAACCATTAATCTGCCATAGACATTAAATTAATAAATACATTCAGATGATGCAGAATGGAAAAATCAGAAAAAATTCATCATGAAAGTCTTCTTTTTATTTAAGTTACATATGCAAGAGATATTGTTGTTCCGAAGATAAACATATTGATGTAGTCATGATTGCTATATTATTTTGATGCAGACATACAATAGAAAATCTTAATTACATGTACACAAGTTGTTTGATAAAATTCCTAAGAGATGTTTTGTTGTTCTAAACGTTATAATACATGGGAAGTGCTGAGGAGGAGGATAAATAAGGAAGTGATCCATGCTACATTGTTTCATTACATAAATTTTTGTAGCAGGATTTTTCAATATAATGTTTTTCTTTTTGTGTATTAGATTTTTTTTTTCATACAATATGTTTCTCTCTTTTTCATTTTCCTTAGATTAGTGTAAACCTTTAAGAGATTGTTTTCCCTTTTTGCATGTTAAAATCAGGTAATGCCTAATCTAGAAGCAGCTTGATATTGCAAGAAGGATCAAAGACCCGCAAAAGCAGTTAAGCAATTAACAGTTGATGCATATCAAATGGATGGCCTACTGCGCCATCATATGGGCCTACCTTGGACTCTGTAAAGTTTTATCAACACATATACATTGGGAATTGTCAGCAAGTTCTATCTTGATCAATAAGATGAGTGTTATCTCTTGAAAGTAACTATTGGCATTATCACATTTTTTTGGCTTTATCACATCTGGTATTGCTTGAGTAACATCCTTAACAGACTCGAACTGTAATTTTCAAAGGAGAACTCTCTAGCCAACCCTTGGTCCGGCCCCAAATCTCAAGAGTCCAAATCTAACTTTTGAGTGTTCTATAAAGATTAGTATGTGTAAGCTATAATTTATATTTTTTGGACATAGTTTTAGGGCTAAGTGACAGGTAGTCTCTCTCTCAAACTTTAGGAATTGATAACTAAAGGTAGTCCTCTCTCAAAATTTTCCGATTTTTTTTTTTTTTTTTTTGTTTAATAGATCCCAATTCATGGTTTTATCTGCAATCTTTAGCCTGTTATTATTCTTTATTATGTCATGCCCTATGTATATAGAATGGTGTAGTAATTAATATCTCCAGCAGGGGGTTGATCTTTGCTTATGTTGTTTTGTTTTCTTTATTGGGGTTTGTGTGCAATTAAATGTTTTGATATGTCAAGATCTAAGCAGATTCTTTTGTTAGGATTTAGGAGTAGCAAATTTTTTTGTTAGAATGTGCTTGCTGAAAGGATCATCAAATTTTATGAACTTGACAAGATGGAAAAACAATTCGAGTGAAAAGAGAACCTATTTTGGGAAACCACTAAGCTATATTGTATTGGTGCAAAACAATATGATTGAATAAATTTATCAAAACAAAATTTGATTTTCATTTTTAGTAACTTTTCCGTGCATCGCACGGGTTTGCGACTAGTAATATATAATAGTAGAAGACATAAACGTTAAAACCAAGAATATCTTATATCATGACAAGTGGCATTTCTATTTATCGTTTAAAATTCCCAACTGATACGTTATTTTAAATTTTATATTTCTCAAGTGGTATGATGCATGCTTTACAAGAGCATTAAAAGCTCAAAAACAATAATTTTAATCGTTGTTAAACACTTTTAAATAAAAATGGATAATAACAAATTATTTTAAATAAATCTCCTTCTACTAAAAGACATCTTAATAAAATATACTTCTCTAAGAGATATTAAAACAATTAGTTCAATTTAACAATTAACACCAATTTTTTTTCACAAAATATTTTTTATTAAAAAAAAAATCAAATTGATTATTCTATTACTAATAGACTTCTTTCAAATAATTACTTCTCTAAGAGAAATTAAAAACCAAAGTTCTTTAAAAACAACGCCTAAACACAAAAATTTATCTTTAAATTAATTCATATTAGACTTTCTTCAAAAATTAACGACCAAACACCAAAACAAAAATCTAATACGGAAATTCTTTGAAAATAACAAAGAAAAAAAAAATCAATAATTTTTTTTAAAAGCGGCAAACATAAAAAATCTATCAACAACAATTTTTTTAATAAAAATAAAAAATAAAAAGAATCAAACGATAAACACCAAATTTTTTTTATCTATTTAACAAGAGCATTACTAATATGATTTAAATCTGCCAAGTGACACCATTCTTAAAAAAAATAACTAATATGATTTAAGTTAACACGAGGACTCACAAATTCAACGAAACACAATTCACAGGTTTTGTTTTCTTCGTAACAACAATCCCAACCAAGGTTTCTCTCTCTCTCTCTCTCTCTCTCTCTCTCTCTCTTCCTTTTTGATATTATGTGTTTTAGATTCAAGCACCATGCGGTTTTTATATTCTTATTAAAATCATACAATTTTAACGCACTAGATAAATCATCAACTACTATAATTTTCATATTGTTTCATCTTAAAAAATTCTATTTTAATAAAATTTTATTACTTTCTTGAGACACCCAACTTTTAAAGATACAATTTGAGATTAGTGAATTGAAAAACCGCACATGGTGCGGGTTAAATGTTAGTAATATATAATAGCAGAAGACATGAGCGTTAAAATTAAGAATATCTTACATCATGACAAGTGGCATTTTTATTTATCGTTTAAAATTCCCAATTGATACGTTGTTTTAAATTTTAAATTTCTCAAGTGGTATGATGCATGCGTTTACAAGAGCATTAAACGCACAAAAACAATAATTTTAATCGTTGTTAAACACTTTTAAATAAAAATGGATAATAACAAATTATTTTAAATAAATCTCCTACTACTCAAAGACATTTTAATAAAATATACTTCTCTAAGAGATATTAAAACAATTAGTTCAATTTAACGATTAACACCAATTTTTTTTCACAAAATATTTTTTATTAAAAAAAATCAAATTGATTCTTCTATTACTAATAGATTTCTTTCAAATAATTACTTCTCTAAGAGAAATTAAAAACCAAAGTTCTTTAAAAACAACGCCTAAACACAAAAAATTTATCTTTAAATTAATTCATATTAGACTTTCTTCAAAAATTAACGACCAAACACCAAAACAAAAATCTAATACGGAAATTCTTTGAAAATAACAAAGAAAAAAAAATCAATAATTTTTTTTTAAAAGCGGCAAACATAAAAAATCTATCAACAACAATTTTTTTAATAAAAAATAAAAATAAAAAGAATCAAACAATAAACACCAAATTTTTTTTTTATCTATTTAACAAGAGCATTACTAATATGATTTAAATCTACCAAGTGACACCATCCTTCAAAAAAATTACTAATATGATTTAAGTTAACACGAGGACTCACAAATTCAACGAAACACAATCCACAGGTTTTGTTTTCTTCGTAACAACAATCTCAATCAAGGTTTCTCTCTCTCTCTCTCTTCCTTTTTGATATTATGTGTTTTAGATTCAAGCACCATGCGGTTTTTATATTCTTATTAAAATTATAGAATCTTAACACACTAGATAAATCATAAACTACTATAATTTTCATATTGTTTCATCTTAAAAAATTCTATTTTAATAAAATTTTATTACTTTCTTGAGAGACCCAACTTTTAGAGATACAATTTGAGATTAGTGAATTGAAAAACCACACATGGTGCGGGTTAAATGCTAGTTTAAATAAATACTAAAATGATAATAATTAAAGGTTAATTTATATTTTGAGCTGTTGATGTGAAAAATGTTATCTACTCAATTCAAAATAAATAGAATAAGATTTTAATAACTTAATATTGAAATTATACTAAGAATTCTATAGAATCTTAATTTGGCTATCGTTTATTCATCTAATACTATTAAGAGGATTCATGCCCTCATGTCCACTTTAATGTACTGTCAAAAATACCCCTCACATCTTTTTATATTCCTAATTTAATCAATGACTTCAAATAATAATGTGTGTTAGCAAAAAGGGTATAATAGTTGCATCCAAATATAGAAAAATGTCCACTTTAGTGCACAGACTAAAATACCCCATATTTAAAATCAATTGATTTACTTTTAAAATAAAAAGAAAGGTTAAAAGAGTAATATACTGATCTACTCAAATTCAAAAGTTTAGATGATCATAATTCCACGTTCATGTTTTACAATTGTTTTTTTTTTTAAGTCTCCCTTTTTTTTCTCTCTTACATCTCCCTTATCTACTCCACTTTCTAATTTCCAACTTCCCACTAACTTCACAACTCCT
>OU015763.1:26361194-26383149 GCA_907173295.1 Fagus sylvatica
ACAGGGGCGGAGGCAGAAAAAAATTTTAGGGTGGGCTAATTGCAAAAAAAAAAATCTTGACTGGGCTAATTAGGTAATTTTTTTTTTATAAAAAAAATATAAGTAAAAAAAAAAAGAAAAAAACAAACCTTGACTGGGCTATAGCCCAGCCAAGGCTTGCCTTGGCTACGCCCCTGGCTATACCTTTAAGTTACATCTGAAGAAGTTTTTCAAAGTTGCAATTATTAAAATCTTGTGATCAACTATATCACAAGAAAGATTAAATGAGTTAGCCATATTATCTATAAAATATTTGTCAGAAAATATTGAATATAAAATTGTAATTAACAATTTTGCAACACATGGAAATTACATGTAGAGTAATTTATCAATGATAATTTATTTTAGATTTGTTTTTTTTTTATAGATAAAATACGTCGATTTTTTTACTTGTTCCCGGCCCCATAATTCCTAAGATCTACATAAGATGGTTATTAGTTATTAGTTACAAATATTTATTAAATATTTATACATTGATGGCTATAGTAGAGAGAGGTTAACTACGTGAGATCCACTTGCATCATCATCGTCATTATCTCCATGGTTTTTTTTTTTTTTGATGAAAGTCATTATCTCCATGGTTACAATATGTAAGCATACGATGGGACATTTCAAATATTGTCATATGAACATGCAATATTTGATCTTTCTTGGACCGAAAATTCTGGGACACACCTTTTATCACACCTAAGTCTATAATTTATTGAAGTGACAGGTTGTAATTGATAAAAAAATTCAGAAAAAATAGACTGAACTGCGAGTTCAGCATTGATTCCCAATTATAGTGATATTTAACCACCCATAACTGGTCACTTCAACAAGAATAATAAGTTTGAGTGTGACAAAGTATGTGCCCAGACTTTTTTCTTAGACACCACAACCACAAAAATTTGAAACAACCACAACCACACAATTTTGTTGAAGGGTTTTTGAGTAACCTCTTCTAACATTCATTTGTACATTAGGACACCTCAAAATTCTTTGTAAGAAACATCGTGCCAAGAAAATTAAGTAAAACTCTAGTGCTAAACACCCATTCATTAAGTTATACCTAAAACAAATAAAAGTCCAAGTCTGTAACTTGGTTTGAAAAGCATCATGAGATGAAAATGAGATTGAAAATCACTAAGAATTTTGCTGAGGAAAGCATATAAAATATAAATAACAAAAAAACAAAAACAAAAACGAAGTTAAAGAAGTAACCAAAGTCAAATGAGTCAAATGTCAATTTAACTGGAATGGTAAGTTTATATATATAATTCAGCTGTTATAATAATAGAGAATGGGATTTGAATCCTAATTCTCCACGTAAAGGAGACTAATCAATGTTAATGTTACTAAATTACACAACTCTTGAAATATTGTATTGTTACGATATTGAGAAATGCAGCAGCTAGCAAATTTATGAAAGTGGATGGCTGATAGTAGGGTGCTAGTCAAGTTGCTTGACCATTAGTTAAGATAGAGCCAACATTGTTAGTAGCAAAGTTGTTAAAATCAGGATCTGGATTGTAGATCCTACGATCCCACAATGTCGAAAAAGAGCCAGATCGGGATAGGATCGCACACCCCAATAGGATCAGCGGTAGAATCGGTAGGATCGGTAGAATCGTCCGATCCTATGATCTTACTCCGATCCCACTAAATATGTTATTTGGACCAATTTATATTATGGGTTGATGAGAAGTACATGAGCCTAATAGATAAAAACAACCCAAATGATAAAAACCAGTCTTTTAGCCCAAAAAACTTGTGAAATGACAAAAAAATTCCTCTTTATTCTTAATTAAAAAGGAAAAGACGTGACAGTTTATCAAGTTAGTGACGAATCTGATGATGATAGCAGTCCACCTCCTGGATTTGAGAGATATAGGGATTTTGATGATTTACCTATGGATGCTGATGTTAGCCAAGACAATGATGATGAAATGGATTCTGTAGATTCAGATTATGATGATAAGAATCTTAGAATGGATGATTGAATGTTTAGTTTATGACTTATGTATTGTTAATACTTAATGTAGTTATTCACTATTTCACTTATTTTGTACTTAATTGCTAACTAATTAATAATTACTTATTAAATTTTTAGATAAATTGTGTTGAGGATTAAGCATATCTCTTTTGTCAATATAGATGTAGTGAATAGCGATGTATCAACTTCATGTATGGTATGAATTACATTATCTTGAAGCAAAACTCTCTATTTATTTTTATGGATAATATCATAATTCTAATGAACATTTAACATACAAAGCCATTATTAGGCTCCGTTTGTTTTGCTGTAAAATATTTTCTGAAAAATATTTTCAAATTTGCTAGTGTTTGTTTCACTGTAAAATGGTGGTCAAACGGAAAATAATTTCCGTTGATCAGAAAATCCTTTGTTAAAATTTGGAAAATGGTTTACGCCCAATTTTTTCGTAAACCATTTTCCAAAAACGCACACCTCACCCCCCGCCCTTTCTACTCTCTTTCGCACAACACTGTAAAATATTTTCCGGAGCATTTTCCAGAATGCAACCAAACACGGAAAAAAAAAAAAAAAAAAATCATTTTCATCTGAAAACATTTTGAAAAATATTTTACAGAAAACAAACGGAGCCTTAATGTGTTTTTACACTTTTTCCGACAAATAAGTAGGATCTTACGATCCACGATCCCATTCACGAAGTTCCTGCGCCGATCCTGCGTAGTATCCCGATTTTAACAACCTTGGTCGGTAGCCATTCCAATT
Organism: Fagus sylvatica; assembly: GCA_907173295.1. Classification (NCBI taxonomy): domain Eukaryota; kingdom Viridiplantae; phylum Streptophyta; class Magnoliopsida; order Fagales; family Fagaceae; genus Fagus; species Fagus sylvatica. The sequence goes on from OU015763.1 coordinate 26,363,971, forward strand.
TGAATACGGTGGTATAGTAAAAGATGGTTAGAAATGGGGCTTAATGACAAGTTGCAATTCGGAATTGCATACGAAGAAGGCAGAATCAACCTAGTTGCAAAACTTGTCTCCCAGTTCCGGCGTAGACGTGCATATATACAACATGCCAATGCCTGCTAATATGCAACTAACAGATAAAGACAGGCTAGGGGACCATCTGAATAAGAAATTGATATGCTTACTACTCGAAGAGGTAGGAAGAGGGAGAGGAGTGGTGTAAATTGTAATCCCCACAAGTTGGGTTAAACTCATATCATATCCATTCATGGGGTAATCCCCAATATGTTGACATAACAAAATCCAATCCACAACTCTAGTGTAGATGTGGAGTTACCGTAAAAACTCCAAAAATATTAAACCCAACTCAAACTGTCTTTAAAGTCCTTGTGCACACATAAGTTCCCATTATCCAAATGGGAAATTCATAAAGAAAATTCGATATGTTTGTCAATTTACTAAGTTGGCCAGTTTCGTAGGCATTTGTAATGCCTTAGAATTGTCGACATACCCAATGCACAAAGCTCCCCAAAAAATAAAGAGGTGGTTGGTAGACAACCTTACCCCTAATTTTGGAGAAGAAAATTCTAAATTTGTAATGCCTCATAGTGAAATAGTCAAAAACTCTTCATAAATAATTTTAATGCTTTAAATGCTCTCATCATCACATAGAATTCAACAATAAGCCAGCAAGTTTCAGATGGCACAAGTTCCCTATGTACATAATACAAGTACTTTTCATTAGCAGCCTTATGTATTTTTGAATTATTCTTTGGTCAAGCTACATTCACAACGTTTGACAATAATAAATCTTCCTATTTATCATTTATTAATCAAATTATCACTATAGTATAAATCAATGCTTGCAATACACAACCTAAGATGTAGCCAACAATTGACTTTGAGCCACCTACATACTCACTAAGATTCACCATATAAGGAGAGCAACCAACTGGTCAGAACTGTAAGATCAAAAAGCTCTCAGCAAAAATGTAATCAAGGAATGGTACTGATTGATCTGGATATGAGCTCAAATCATAATTTCTAGACTGATGTAATTTACATGCTGTTGATGACTTCAATAGTCTCTTGATCAACTTTTTCTGGGATCACCTCGTTGCTGTTCAAGAAACTAGGTTGATTCGTTGATGCCAGAAGTCTAGCCCACATCCTATCTGTCAGCTTCACTATGTTTTGAGTCTCTGTCACACGCTGCAAAACCACATTATGTCATTCATAATAAGATTTATGACTTAACAATGTAGCACAATGATTATCATGACCAAAGTACATTAAAAAAAAAAAAGTGCAAGAACATACTACATATGCTTTAGGGAAGTAAAGAGCATACAACAGAGCAAAAATTCACTCAAATACACATACAGATAAAAGGGAGAAACAAACAATAAATCAAATACAAAGAAGAAAAGAAGCTATTAGCTCAAATTCATCATCATAAGTGCAGGCCTTGAAATCTAAACTATTACGACCTTTTTTTTATGTACTGTTCTGCATCTTGGGAATATGGTGACCACTACACTTGTAAAAGAATTCTATTCAAATCTGAAGTCTTCATATCATCAAGAATATCAGCTAATGGCATACTAATGAAATGGACAGGAAAAGTGGAGTATCCCACCTCCTTCCAATTATTATAGTTAGCAGAGTTTAATATTGCAGAAAGTTCAGTAACTGCTACAATAGTTCAAATGAGAGAGGGATGCCAAATAAGCAAGCTAATCAGCTTTCTCATTCTTGGACCAACTGACCAAGCATATATACATATATAAAATATTACTGAAGTAGTAGATACTTGAGAGAAGAATGATTGGTAATAATTTTCTATTTGCCATCAGTCACAACCAAAATATGACAGGAAGATACGATGTCCAACTTGCACCGCACTCCCAGACTTAGGAGGTAATGCCAAAAGTATTCCACGAAATGATTGTGTGAGCCAGCAGCAGGAGAAAGAAAAATTTTCCCTCAAGAGTTTCTTATGCATGCTACCCAAAATAGGTTGAATAACCTCTTGACACATCTGGTCCAAATCTTGCTTCTAACATTCTTGTCCTCATTTTCTCTCATATTAGCATTTATTTTACTATCTTTTACAGAAAACTATGATTATCCTTGGGATTACTCCCTTTTCTGCCTTTTAGGCTTTATCTGCTGTTTTATAGCAAAGCTATCAACTTTGCTGCCTTATTCAGGCTGCATCAGTTGGTATCATAGCAGAAATCAGTCCACAGCTTTACGTCGAAATAGATTAAACTTCAGCTTAAGTATATATCTCAAAGGGATTTTCTACGGAAAACTTTGATTATTCCTGGGATTACTCCCTAAGCTGCCTTTTCGGCTTTATCTGTTGTTTTACAGCAAAGCTATCAACTTTGCTGCCTTATTTGGGTTGCATCAATATCATAGCAGAAATTAGTCCATGGCTTTACGTTGAAAGAGATTAAATTTTAGCTTAAGTCTCAAGACTTGATGAGGAAGATGCTCATATGGGGATTTCTAAAAGGAATCTCTTCATTTCTAGTTCTTTCCAAAAAGAGACCGAAGTGAAAAGAATAAAAAAAATCTTCTTGTTCAAATTAATGAACAAAAGGTATTTTTCAAATTCGTCTCCATCTCTTGAATTAGAGATTGATTGAGATTCACCTCCCATCTATGATGAGTAAATTCTAGATGATCTTATGTCTCAATTTTGTATAGACTATAACAATGTACCAATTGTTGAAGAATCTCTGCGTTTTGTTTTAAAAAAAGCTATCAAGAGGTAGTTTTTTTGAAGTTCTTTAGTCATGCTTACGAAGATCCTTTCCTTTTGGGGTATACTCTATGTAATTGCATGCAATTATGGCAAAAATAACTTGGGCAAGGAATGAAGGATTTTTTATGGACCGGCCACATGATAAAAGAACGCCGGTGCAATTATTAGGTCTTCGCAGTCAACTACCATGCAAGGGGCTACTCAAAGTGAAGGTTATCAAATAGTTGATTATTGACCTTCCAAACTCAAGGTCAAGTTTTTCTCAAGCATGGGAAAATGATGCAGGAGCTAAAAAGGTGAAATCGGCAACTAAGTTCCTTGAATACATTGAGGATTTTGATGCCTAGAAATTAATAATAAGTTGGCCTTTGTGGTCTTAGTATTGCTATTTAAGCTTTTTTTGAAAATTATATCTGACTATCTAGAAAAGTGTTTGGTATGTGAGAATATGTCTAGTATTGATATTAGTTAGCAAGATGTGTACGGTAATGGATGTTGGAGACAGGTTGGGTGATTGGAGTTGTCGCCGACAATTGGTAACACCAACGAAGGTGGCAATATCCTTAAAGCTTTGATACCACGAAATCAGGAATTCTCAAAATTTATGCTTAGGGTTAAATGTTAATTAATCTAAAACACATGTATTATTTATAGGTTTACCCCACAATACAATATGACAAATTGCCCTTACCATTTAAACAATAAGGTAGTGGGTTTAAAAGACCCATGGGTGCATGTGTAAATAAACAATAATAATAATTCAAAATAAAAATCAAAACTCACTATGAGTATACGAAGTGCTTACAGCAATTGGAATATAAGCGTGTCTGCTGTTAACAGGTCCGACTGTAAAACCAGTGTATCCAGCCATGGCCCCATGAACAGCACTTTGAGCAAGAAGGGTACAGTAGATATTGTCTGATGCATTACTTGGAACAGCTCGAATCATGTACGTTGGATCTGTAAAAATTAAAACATATAGAACTTAGAACAATTACAATTTTATACAAGAGATTTGGATGCAGATGGTCTATCTTAGTTGCTTAAAAATGTACAGGGACCTTCATGCCACTCAATTAAACCATAAAAAGCAGTTAAACATAAGAGAAACCTTGTAAGGAGCAGCAAATAGCAGTTACTGAATGTATCTAGCTCTATTGCTTCTATAATGACCTTTTTTTATCATTAACAGAAGGGGAAAATGAAGTGTCTATAAGCGCAAAGTGAAAACACAAAATCAGATGGTTTCCATAAGGCTTTATGTAAAGGTATCAGCGACATCATGTCATGGACTTTTGTATACAACATGTATACTTTCATGCACCAGATTTCAACAGTCCATAGGCACAGATCCTTGTGCAGTTATCATGCACCATATTCTTTCGGATAAAATATAACTCATGAAAGGCTAATATTATCAAGGTCATCTTTGCTTTTTATATAAATGTGTGTGTGTGTGTGTGTGTGTGTGTGTGTGAGAGAGAGAGAGAGAGAGAGAGAGAGAGAGAGAGAGAGAGAGCTTATGGGAAAATAAAGCATATCTCCTACTATAAGTGAAGGTAGAGAGATCACATGACTAATGCTTTTAACATAACAAAAAAAGGGACCTACCCACCCTGCGGGCGGGGGTGGGGGTTTAGAGTTTCTGAGGTGCCTCTCTCTTGTATACTCCTAGTGTACAGGGATGTGCCCCCTGGAATTTCCTTCGCTAAATTTGTTTATCAGGGTAAAAATAAAAAGTTCCACACTTCTATAAAACCACACAATACAAGACTTGTCTTGAAGGAGCTTCATTTAATCAATTGGGATCATAAGAGCCCCATATCACCAACACATGCATGAATTTACTCATTATGTCAGTCAGAGGTCATGGTGTCCACTCTCATTAACTCAACAAATGCATGCATTTACTGTGCTTACAACTGAAGCATCTTTTAGTTTTCCTCCAGCACTAGACTCCTAAAGAATATCACCCAGTGAAATTTACCACAAGTAGCATTGCTAATTCTTAATGCATATGGGTAGCATTGCCAATTCTTGATGCATATGGGTAGGCTATATAATTCTTGATGCATTTTCCATACTACCCCAGCACGGCAAATGAAATTTAGGTTCTGATGAAAAAAAAAAGCAAAAACCTGATAGAAATTAGAAACTAAGCCATATTTTGACAAGAAGAAATTGTTATGATTTTAACAAGTAAAATTTCCCATATCTATTATCAGATTCTGACTTTTCTTCAATTGATTTTTCTAGATGAACTGTTTGAACTTTTAAATGGCTAACTTTTCCGACTCTTCCAAACTTTCCACAAAATATTAACCCTTGACTGGAAAACTTATTTTTGAGACATTCCATATCATCAATGTATAATTATACTGAGAATCATATTAGGAGATGTGAAAGTCATTTAAGATTCCAGTGCACTACAGAAAGTAAAGCAAAAATCAAAAACTGTTATGGAAGGTACCTATATACTTCATATTTATCACCATCTTCTTATCATTTGTAAAATGATCCTGCAACATGTGTTATATAAATAGACAAAAGAGGATTTAAGTATAAAAAAGATTAAAGGTAAAAAAAATCATTGACAACTTAATTGAAGTGAAAAGAGATGTCTCAAATCAAACAAAATGATGGTTGAATTGGTAAAATTTTACCAAAATTACTGATCAGGCTAAAGAGAAGATGCAAGTTTGAGACTCGGTACAGGATGTGGTCAACACAGTATCCATGACCAATTTTATAGTTTTCATATTCACATTTTCATTCTTATTGGCATTGATAAAAATTTTAAAAATAATAATAATAAACATCAGGCATTCCCTTTTAGGAATTCACCATATCAGATGAGCTGAAACCACTTTTGCTTGCAAAATTCATAATAGTAAATAGAAATCAATCAGGCAAGGGGTAGACTATGATTGGTGCCAAAACTTATATAAGAAAATGATCCTGGTCCAGACTCTGTATTAACATGATTCTGGTTTGTACGAGCAATGTTACTGAATTTTAAATGCAATGAACAAAAAGTTTCAGGCTATAGCTATTAATGCCAAGTCATAATCAATTTCAAACATTGATGGAAGTGACCCCAAGGAAACTAGTTTTTAACGGAAAATATATATATCCCTAAAGTCTCCACCATCGAATCAGTTTTTGAAACTAAATGTACAAGTTCAACCAAAAATATAAAGGAAAGAAATTAAATATACAAGGTTAGATGTCAAGAATAGATGTTCAAGTAAAGACTTCTGATTACAACTTCTATAAACTGCAGAGACAACATTTGTGGCCCAAAAGCCTCATGGACAAAGTCACAAAAGAAAATAAAACATGAGCCAAACAAGAATGTAACAAGTTTAACTGCACCTTGATCTTATGAGACAACCATAGACCAACATCTAGTAGTAGCCTGTTTCCTGATGCATCTTTCTCATCAACCTGTTGCAAATCCTGAGCAACATATTCCTGGCCTGCTCCTTCTGCTAACACAATAACTATATGTCCATTTTCTTTAAGTCGCTCTTCAACAAACTCAAAAAGCCCACCCCGGCCTTCCAAATAGAATGGAGACTCTGGAATCAAACAGCAATCCTGTTACATTCCAAAGCCTATTATTAGATCTTGCAATACCAATTACAAAGCATATTTCTATATTTCCAACCACCAAATCATTTGTTTACTTTTGGAGAAGTAGCCAAAGAATATATTGTATAAATAGCAAGAGAATATATTAAAAAGAGACAAAGATGTAAATAAACTCTGATTAATAAAAAACTACACCTCCTGGTGAATAGGAAATCAGACCACAACATCAATTGCTATACAAATGAAATGTTGAATTGCATAAATCTACTATAGTCAATTATTTCCACAAACTCAAAGGAAAATTCAACCACTGATTTGCAAAATCCTCTATTATTTTTCCCCCTCAGTAGAACCCATCCTTATTATTTCACATTAAACAAACAATCATTCAAATGTAAATATGGGTAAGAAATTGCGTTACCCACTAAGATGTCTACCAAATAAGTCAAGTTCCAAAACTTTACAAAATTCTATGCAAGAAATATTTCCTTCTTCAAAAATGTATACCTATAGTTGTCAAAGTTTTTCACAAAGATTTCCGACTTCTTGAAAAATCTCTTAAATAATTAAAACCAAAACAGCATTAATATTTGCAAAAGATATGCAGAATTTTCAAAACCAACCAATTTCTCTTCACCCAAACCTTTCATTCCTTTTGTTTCTCTTCTCATGGAAAATCATGATTCTTTGAACAAGTGATGACAAAATTTCGGCCTTAACATAGGCACAAAACTTCTAAAAACATACTTTCTTTAGAACATAGGTTTTGACCATATGATCTTACTTCCAAGAGCAATAACTAAATTGATGGGTTTTAAAGCATGCCTAGTTATTAAACCCCACCACCCCCCCCCCCCCCCCCCCCTCCTCCTTTCAAAAAAAAAAAAAAGCAATACAAGGAAAGAAAAAGAAACATAAGAGAGCCAAAAAAAAATAAAAAATTGCTTTTGCTTCATTGATGCAAATCATCAGAAAGATTTAGTCTATGGTTATTGGTTACACAAGGGATAGCATCAGATGATGATAAAGAATGAACAAATATCTTTTCCTGGATTTTTTCTCTTTGCATACTCATCTACCCATAATAATTTCTCCAAGGTAGAAAATATTGTTTTTCAGCAGCCATTTGATCTATTCTTAGCAGTTTCTCTCTCCACAGCAGAGTTTTCTCCCTCTTCTAGAAAAATTTTCCTCTTGATTTTGTAGCTGAATTTTCTCCCTTCTTTCTTTCTTAAATGAATTTCTACCTTTATGACAGGGTTTTTCCCCTCAATTTTTCAGTGTTAGAATAATGATTAAATTCAAAATTCAAAATCTCATGTGCTGGGCTCCACTTATTAAGGGAGAGTCTAGGCCCACAACAGCTTAAGCTTTTGGATCAAGTGATAATTTATCACACAGAATTCTCTCACTACAGCAGAATCTTATCTTAAATTTCTCTTCTTTTTGCTGGCAGTCCAGCCCCCACTCTATAGGAAGAAGCTAAAAGAAATTCATCAGGTTTCAACATCCCTTCAACCAATCAGATCTGTCCCAGAATTCTGATAGTTCTTATCACATTTTCCAGTTGAATTCTTATAGGAGAATGACCAACAAAAGAGAGTACAGATGCTTCTTTTTAAAATTCTCAAGAATCTTTATTGGTAAAAGAGAACAAGTCCTTTAATGCCAGAAGCTACTTCCAAATCTTCGGCCAGAATTGATTTGTATAAATTAAACTACTTTGCTATAAGACTAGCTATGTCAACATGTCATAAAATGAGTGTAACTAAAATGAGAATGTTAAGATGGATAAGCTGAAAAACAAGGAAAGACAGAATTCAAAATGAGGAAATTCGCATGAAAATAGGGGTGGCCCCTATTGATGAAATGATGAGAAAGAGTCAATTGAGATGATTTGATCATGTGCAAATGAGAGCAATTACTGCACCAGTGAAGAAGAGTGAGTTAATTCAAGTCGAGGGAACGAATTAGGTAAAGGAGGACCTAAAATAACATTAGTAGAATAGTACTAAAAAAAGACACGTCAATTAAGGAAGTGACAAAGAGTATGCTTTGGATAGGATAGAATGACGGAAAATAATACATATGGCCGACCTTGATTAGTCTGTTAAGGATCCATAAACGACCCCAAAGTTTTGGGAATAAAGCTTGGTTGTTGTTGTTGTTGTTCTTTATAAGTATTCCATTTAAATCAAACTTCATGAGGCCTAAATCTTCAATAACTAAAAAATTGTTGATGAACCATCTGCTGACAGATTGATTAATCTGGCAGCAGGGAGGACAATATGTTGCCATAAAGTATTCCTCAAGCCACTTCCAAAGAAAGAGTCCTCTCTGCTGCCAGGTTAATTTCCAGATCATCTTTGGAATTATCAGACCATAGAGGCCTACTTTTCAGGCTGAAAACTATCAGCCATAGACTGAACTAGGCCCCATTTTTTGCCTGCAAACTGAGAGTATTATGGAACTAGCTCCTTTAGAAACCCATAGTGCTAATTCAATGGCCCTTTTTCAGCCCATCGCTCCTCCTTCAATATTTCAAGCCTTATTTTACTGTTCCGGACTTTTTTACTTAATCCAGCTGTTGAAACTCAGCTGCCACCAAGTCAAAAAAATTTGAACTCTGATAAAGAATTTCCAATTAAAGACATTTTGATGAGAAATAGGAAAATATTTTGAAAAGGCTATCCCAGCAGATCCTACATACCATAGCCAACCTACTCAATAGTTAAGTCAGTAACTTATTTCTTTGTCAATACAGATCAATATCTCACACTTGTGTTTCTAGCCAAGTTTATCATTAGTAGATTGTTACCATCTTCTCAAAATTGCTTCAGCTTTATTCATCAATTTTTATTTTTTTTTTATAATACTTTATTCATCAATTAGAATGATACATTTGAATAGCAAGAGAATTTATGCAGCAACCCTTAAGATCAAAGATTGTTTACTGTACAATGGGGCTAGGATGTTACCACATCTCGACTTGCCAAAGTTGCATACATGGCAATGAAACCTGCAAAATGAAAATTTGTAAAGCTTTGTTGCAGAGATACAAAAGTTTGGCACTTTTTTTTTTCTCTTTCAGTTCAGAAGAAAGAAGAAAAATAGGATACTTGAAATGCCTTATATTTTATACAGTTCAACCACACTTACCACTATATCTGCCCATAAGTTTAACAATTCCAACTCCATTTTCCACACTTTCAACCTCCACATGAGCAGCATTAATGGCTCTCTGAGCTTCTTCAACAGCAGTATCAAAACCAAAAGATTTATCTATAACCTAAAACCAAACATGCAAAATCAACTAAATTAAAAAGAAGACAAACATTTTATTAAACAGAAAATCTTATTTTTCTATTAGAAAAGTGCATGCAAATCCCATCCCAACTGGGAATATTTGACAGAGATTCATACAGGAACCACATAGTGAGTGGTCAACCAATTTTCTTTTCAGGAAGACTCAGAGAAAATGAGCTTGAATAAACTGAAATAGATTTGGCCAACCAAGACAAAAAGTCTTTTTAATGAGAACAAAAAAGGAGGTTTCATTCTCTTCTTCCAATCCATCTTCTTAGAAGTCAAGGAATATTCAATGATCAATTCACTATTAAGAGTAATTACTTCACCAAATAACAAATATAAGACAAAGAAAATTTAAAAACAAAATTCAGATAACACATTCATTTAGTGGAACCATTTGAATTTAGACACTAAATCTAAGGCTTCAAGCAAATCATTTCACATCGTCATGAGCAGCCTGCATAATTACCAAAATAGGGATTGGTTAATATAACTTACAGCAATATCATTATCAATCGTCTTGGGAATCCCGGCAACTGCCACTTGAAGACCACGTTTCTCAACTTCCTTGACAAAAATATGCTCATGTTACATCATGCCACAACATATCTAGATTTACAAACAGTAGAAGAATAGAAGCAAATTATGTTAGAGGAACCAATCACCTTGGAAATTAAAGCTGCTCCTTTTTGGGTGCCATCACCTCCAATAATGTACACCTAAAACCCCAAAAGAAATCAAAATTTTCATTCCAAACTCTTCTTTATTTGTCAGGTTTTTTTTCCAAACTATCAATAACTAAAGCATCCCAGATAGTCAGTAAAAAGAGATCATATGTCCACCTGATTTATTCCCCGGTCCTGAATGTTATCAACTATCTTATGGGTATCATGACCTCCTCGTGAAGTGCGAAGAAAGGTGCCACCACGTTTATGAATATCATTGACAACTCTAGGTGTCAATCTCAACGTATTCTTAGAGTAAAAGCCTCTATATCCTCCCTGTTTCAACAGCACCACAGAGATGTATATAGATGGTAAGTGCTAATACAGCAAAAAGTGAAGCATGTGACAATGAAAATTAATTGTTTTAAAGCATAACAGAAAAGGATTATATGAAACTTTGGGTACCATAAATGAAATACATAAGACCAAATCCTTCGTTCTGTATTCTTTTAATTTCTCACCACACAAATGAACCAAACAACAAGTAAATAGTGCTCTTTCACAAAGTAATACCCTTTATACAATCAAAGTCATAAAGAGCAATACCCTACTTATATCTCATGAATCTAAATGAAACTTCTAAATTGATGGGTTGGTAATTTGCAGTTTATCCTAACAAGGTTGCATTAGCATGTCAAACTAGAAGAAGAAGATGAAGAAACAGTATGCAGACGATTTTGTGCATTTAATATATGGCATACAAACTCACACGCTACAGAACTAGTTAGTACTCCGGGAATCTTACCCAAGCTTTCTAAATTTGTAAGTGTCTGAGCAATGTCAACCCAAACTCAAGAGAAGATTCAGAAGAATCTAACTAGAAAACTCCTTGAATTTGCTAAGAAGATATGGCCTTATCATTTAAATGCAATTTGATCTATAAATGAAATTATGAATTTATTATCAAATTGTATTTCCCTATTGACAAACAAGTCAAATTACTCAAGTAGCAGATCCATCCAATGTGCATTAAACTCACCTCAATTAAGTTTAGAAAAGAAATACCAAGTGGAACCCATATAAACCAGTAATTATAATGAATCAAACGAAGAAGCTAAAATAAGACATTAAGATTAAAAATTTAATTTAATTAAACACCACTAGAGTAATAGAGACATAATGTGCATTAAACTCACCTCGATTCCAAGTATGTCATCAACTCCATACATAGTGTTCAAGCCACATACAAGCTCTCGTATCACCGTATTGATCCCCGGGCATAACCCCCCGCATGTCACTATGCAAGCCCGCACTTCATCTGACTTGAAATAAACCTAACATTACAAAGACCCCTTTATCACCCTTTTTTTTATTATTTCTATAATCCCACAAGGACATGGCGGTTTTAACCGAAAAATATACCTTTCCTCGAGGCCCCGCCCGCCTAAAATGTACTCCCCTAGGACTATCTTTTTGAACAACAATCTGGAAGCAGTTCAAGATAAATATGAAATATCAAGTTTTATTTATATTGTAAATTTGGTTAGTGTAAGAAGAAAAAGGATTGCTTACTTTTTGTGCAACTATATCTTCAGGGCTTACAAAAGTTTGCCTAGCAAAATATGAAATTATAAGATATCATGACCAAGAAATCACAGTTAGAACGTAATTAGAGAAATAAAATTACCTGACAATGGCATAAGCTTTACTGTTTTGCAATGGATTTGGATAAGTCTGAACGAAAGGAATTAACTCATTAGCGAATCACATGCATAATAAAAATTAAATTGAAAATTGTGAGAAATAGTTACGGGCAAATCGGGCAGGAAATTGGTCAAGTGAGGGACGTCTTCGAGGACAAAACCGTCAATGGGCGTTTGGTTGGAGGATTGAGCTCTGATTGGACGCTTTTGGCGCGAAATCAGAGGCTTCCTAAGGAAGTTTCTCGATTTGGAATTCAAGTTTGGGAGATTTGTGAAGAGTGTGAAAGTGTGGGATTTGAAGGGAATCGGGGTTGGAATTAAAGACGGAGAGAGTGAAAGATCCATCGAGGAACTCCTTTGTTTTTTTTAATTTCAATGTCTCAAAAAATGATAGTATATACAGAGAGAGAATTGGTTGGGAATAATGAGGGAGTCTGTTTGTCAGAGAATAATAGTGTGTGCGTTTGAATGAAGGAAGGAGGGGAAGTTATGAGAGCGGAGTAATTTCATTTGTAAAGATGATCATAAATTGGTATTTTTTTGACTCCTTTGCCTTGACCGCAACGGAGCCAAAGTATACAATTTTGGCACGTGGAAGAACGTGGATAGTTCCACGAAGAGTTCCAATCCTCCAAGTAAGCGGTTTGGGTCCCAACTCTCTCCCAAAAGCTCGGAGAGCCAAGGAAGCCACCAAAGCTGGAAAAGCCATCTTGTATTTCTGCTGGAAAAGCCATCTCTCACAAAGTAAGTGGGACCCAACTTCCAAAGCAGAGGGATGCTTGGACCTGACAAAATTGGATTCAGACCGTTAATTCGTCCAACCAACAAAATAGGGTATGAGTAATAACAGTGAAGACAAGATAGAATTATGGGTCTGTTAACGAATATTTTTAGGGTAATGGTTAAGAAAGTATTTAATGCTTCTATTTTATAGGAAGTAGTGAAGTTTTAATACTTTTAAGGATATTTTAGTCTTTTTAAATATTATTTTAATATTAAAAATTTATTATTTCTCGTAAAATATAAGCATTTAATACTTCTTAAGGGCATTGGTTAACAAAATCCTAAAATTATTAGTGTTGAACATCTTTAAAAAGTTACCTATTTTCAAACAATAACGTGATACAATCTCATCCTGAAGGCTGAAGGTAAGAAAATTATATTTATTAAACATTGGGAGGTGTTACCTTTGGTGGAGTGGTTGAGCTCTAATTGCATTAGTTCTTGTCCTTATGACAACTATCTTCCCTACTTATCAAAAAAAGAAAAAAGAAAAACTATCTTCTTTGACAGTCTGTTTTTGCTTTTGGAATTTGGAACCTGTGACATCGTAGAAATCAAATCATTTTTAATTCTTGCTCTTCACTCCTAGGTCCGGTGGTGAACACTATTTCTTACACCTCAGAATTCTTTTGCCTCTTGGGGAGTGACACTAAGTCTAAATCTCTTGTTCATATACCTGTCAAATGGGGTTCCTCCCCCTTCGGGTTGGTCTAAGCTCAATACGAATGATTAATCATTGGATAATCCTGGTTTAGCAGGTGGTGAGGAAATGATCCATGATTCTAGTGGGCCTTGGGTTGGTGGCTTCTCTTGGGTTATTGGGATTACTTCTAGTGTTCAAGAAGTTGAATTGAGGGCTTTCAAAATTGTTTAATTTTAGCCATAGACCTTGAGATTGAGTTGGATTCTTCAATTGCGATAGAACTTGTTAATTTCACTTTTACTACTAATATATTCTTGAATGCTATTGTGGGTAATTGCTAGTGTCTGTTGGAAAGGTTTGAGCACTTCACTCTCAAACATATAAAAAGAGAAGCTAATAGATGTGCAAGATATTTTTGCCAAAGCTGGTTACGCCAAGCAAGTTGATTTTATTTCCTTCACCATAGCCCCAACACATGTGTCGGAGGCTTTCGCCTTGATATTTCTGATGCTACTCGTAATCGTTTGATTAATTGTTAATTTATCTCCATTTTAATCCCAAAAAAAAAAAAAAAAAAGAGCAGAAATATATATTTTAATGTACCAAGTAGGTTAGAGTTTTGATTGGGAAGTACATATGTATGTAAAAAAATTATGGGTTGATTTTCTCTATATTATTTTTTTCAATAAACTGTTTACATCGACAATCAACAAGGAGACAACAATTCGTCTTTTGTGTCCTCTGAATTGTGGGCAAAGTGAAAAACTATAGGGAGCACAAGTAGAATATGGCTGTCATTGATGGTGTGTTTGGATGAAGAGAGATAAAAGGAGAGTAGAAGAAAAGAGAAGAAAAGATGATCAAAATATACTAAAAATTAGTTCATTATGAACCTTCCCTCCACTCTCCCTCCTTCTCCCTTCATCTCAAACATACCCTAATTAGTCATTGCGCATTACTGCCTTACAGCGGAGGCTATAATCTGTCTTTGAACCCATAATGACCTACATTCTCACCAAGAATTTAAATAGGTTGGGAAAAAAAAGATAGTCTGACATAGATAGATGTGATGAAAAGAGAAGAAGGAATTTTAGGTTAAATTTAGCTAAATCCGTAGAGGTTGGTGTATATGCTCTTTGGGGCTGAACAGCCATTCAACTTTCCTCACTACTAGAACATTTTAATCTTTACAATGATTTCGTTTGGGAGATAATGCCTTAAAAATTTGGAGTTAGTTTCCTCTTGAAACCGATTCTCTAAACAACAAAGCTTCGATGGACTTTTTTCCTTCCTACTTCAAGTTTAAACCTTGCTCAAATTTTAATTGAGTTGTATAACTCGTTTTGTCTGTTTCATAACTATAAAGTCAAAGCAAGTTTCTCAGCAGTATCAAACCAAAAGTTGATGAGAATGTTGTTTTAATATAATTAATTTAGATACAAAATAAATCACTTGCGTTTATTAAAATTGCCTGTACATATACATTGCAAGAATACCGAAAAAACAAAATTTCTCTAATTGCTTCCATTATCACAAATTATGCAGAGATTGCCGTGTAGAGAATAGATTACCTTCAACCTAAAGCCAATGGAAATTCAGACACAATTCAATGTGGCAGATTTAGGGAATTTGGCTTCATATCTCTTGTAGCATACCTGAAGGAACCTTGCATCTCAGGCTGTCATGCATTTACTTCTCTGAGTCAGGCTTCTAAGTGAAAATGATCGATCATATGACAAATGACATCTGCACCTTCTATATGCATGCTTTGGTCTTTGACCTGTAAGATGCCCAGAGTAGGAATTTGCTCTTTTAGAATGAAGAAAATATTTTACAGTTCTTCAAATTTTTAATGGGGGCGTTTGGTGAAAGACCAGTGCTTGAAAAACAGCTAATCAACTGTTTAATCATATATGAACTAAAAAAAATGCAAAAAACAAAAATTTCAGTTTCTTCAAGTCTAAAACCATGATCAGCTGTTCCTTCTCTTCTTTTCTCCACACTAGTGCACAAAGTTTAGTTTCCATTCTTGTCAGTGATGCTTACAAATTAACTATGTATGGTTACATAATATACTTTGTCAGACTAGTAGGTTGTTCTCTTCAGCTTGGTTTTGAATGCTTTCCGTCATCCTTGACTTCAGCTTGACTTTTGTTTCAGACAAGTAAAGAGATTTTATTGAAAAAGAGGAACTACCTCATGTACAAAAGTAAAAATAAAAATAAAAAAAGTGAAATTGAATGACTTCAGCTTGATTTTGAATGCTATTCATTCCTATGATGTTTTATCTACTATCCAGTGTCAAGTAAATTTTATTGTGCTTATTGATTGTCTGTTATCTTTTTCTTTTCTTTTGAGTACTAACATGAAAGAACTTCAGCTTTGAAAAGCCACAAAGTAATACATAGAGCCATGTCTAGCACATAGTTACACAATGGAATAACAGGACCAAAACTTAGAACTCCATTTTCCTACATGGCTCCTCTTGTTTCCATAGCAATGAGTCTAGGTGGGCAAGACATCTGTCATGGCACAGGTTTATTATGGAGGGTCTACCACGTAGGCCATTGAGACATACTAATGTAAAAATATATATATATATATATCCTTTAGAATTGGATAGATACAATTCATTGCCATGGTTGAATAAGGGGGAAATGAGAGGTGAAAGAGGGGACAAAAACCCAAGAAGCAGGTCCTGCACTCTATGCCCTTGACATGGGAGGACAGTGGCGGGAATTTTTTTCGCCCTTTTTCTCCCCTCTCCTTTTCATCTCCACATGTTTGGGATAAAATACCAAAAGGATGGCAAAACATATCAATGAAATTTTGCCAACTAGAAATAATTCCAGCATTGATATATGTAACCAATAGAAAATAAACTGCCACAAAGGCAACAGAAAAATGCAAACATATACGTAGACTTGCATATATACCCACATGTGCATGCATATGTTCATGTGTCTGTGCGGGTGGGTGGTTATGTGTGTGTTTTTTTTTTTTTTTTTTTTTTTTTTTTTTTTTTTTTGGTTGGTGGGGGGGGGGGGGGGGGGGGGGGGAGAGAGAAAGAGCTACCTGAATCACACTATGAGCAGCAAACCTCTGTCTGCTACTATGAAAGCTAACATCTACTTTTTCCCATGACACGCGAGATAGGCCTGTCACCAGTTCCTCTGCACAATTAAGTCCAATCAACAAACTTGTAAGATTGTGAAGACATGGAAAGAAACTAATAGAAACCAACTGAGAAAACAAAGCACACAAGTAAATTATTACATAATAACCATGAACTGGTTCAACAACTATCTATGTGAAACTAATCACTACAGAAGATGATTTTATTAACATGGCAATGGTTAACCTAGAAAGAAGCAAGAACCTTAGCTTTCACCAGCCTAAAATTTTTTCAAGCATAATATGATGTTTGTCTTCTTGTCCTCATTTCCTCCCCGATAGCAGGATTTCACAATAGCAAATTTTTAAATTAAAATAGTGCTAGATTGATCCAGAAGAAACCCGAAATTCCAGTTTTCAGCTAATGAAACATATGCATCAAGATATGGGTAGTCCTGCCCATAAATTGATGAACCTGCAAAAGTTTTAATTCTTATTTCTATAATACTTAGGTATATATATATATATACATAGAGAGAGAGAGAGAGAGAGAGAGAGAGAGGCAAAAAATTTAAAAAAAAATTTTAAAAAAAAAATTTGGAGACTTGGGTGTATATATATATATATATATAGAGAGAGAGAGAGAGAGAGAGAGAGATTTTAAAAAAGTGTAGTCAACTATGTTTTTGAATTTTTTTTTTTTTTTGAGCTATTATGTGATCTAAGGAATAGCTATTAGCCTACTACAGTCATTTTGATAAGTAATAGCTAAACAACCGAATAATTACTCCTTAGGAATAGCTATTACATTACAGGACCTATTATAGTGTACCAAATGTGTCCTTAGTGAATGACCGGGGTTAATGCACTGGCACATACTTAGAAAATCCATAAATTCTCTTAAGGAAATGAAGCTAACAATATTTCTAGTGCTGAACTGAATTTTACAGCCTTGGCTTACATAAAGTGGTAAAAAAAATAAGGATTGCTAAATTTCTCATAATGGATAACAAAGCCAATGTTAGTGTACATAGTCTCAGATCTCTTGAGAGGATGTAGTATATACAATCCGAGTAATGATTTCATTACTTCAAAATAAAGTGTAAACAGTGTCAGGTAAAAGATACCCAGTAGCGCATTATCCAAAAACATAGACCCAGCTCGGTCAATCACCCATCCAACCAAGAGAGAGATCAACCATATTTTTGGTTGAAGAATAATTCATAGCTCCCTCATTAGAGATTCTATGCAAGCCTTTTCCTTATGATGCAGCCATTGAAAATTAATTTGTTACTACTTTGCAAATTCGTCTATTCAAGATTTATTTGATGGGCCACGTGTGAAGTCCAATTGAAGTAAAAGTCTTGTGGTTTTAAAAGTCTAGTTATGTGTCCTAGGGTTAAAAACAGTTTTAATTTGGGTTTTTAACAAGTAATGATCAATTGAAAAGCATGCTCAATAAGCAAACTAGTGAACTAGTTATAACAAAAGCAACTACCAAAAAAAACCACAACAGAGATTTCCCTTAAAGAGAAGTTATAAACCTTCCAGCTTGTCAGAGCTATGATCTTCAATTGAAGTAGCCTCACACTGCTCAGCATCATAAGCCTTGCAATGTTCTTCATATACAACATGCGGATATTTTTCATTAAGAGTATCCTCCCACTGATAATCACAAAGATGCTTTGGTTATAAAATTTCAATCAGAACGTGCAGTACCTAAACCACAGTTACAAAATTCAAGCACACAACAATACCTTTGGCAGGTCACTATTACGCCTAATACATGATGTTCTCCAGCCCACAATATCTTTATAATTTTTCATAATGGAAAACAAAGAAGATAAATTTAAGAAAAATGTTCAAAAGTATAAAATGATTAGAGCCACATCTACTGTGAAAAAAGGATACGGTCATAGCCCACATTTGAATATACCACCCGACGTTTGAATGTACGCAATGCAGACCTGCATGAATAAGTTTTTTTTTTATAAGTAATTTAATTATTGAAGAAAAAAGACTACCTCATGTACAGAAGTATTACATGAGATGCCTAAAGAATCACAAGCAAATGAAAGAGATTCTATGAACTCTATTATTCAATATATTCACATAAGAAAAGTGATGCAAGTACATACATGAAATAACAGTCACCATTATCTTCTATCATGCGTTTAAGCAATGGAGGCTTTCTTTCATCATTGTCAACGAGAAAAAGATGTTGACCTGTTCTCCTAAAAATCCAATGAATAACAAGAGTTGCAGCTTTCTCAAAAGCAGGTACACCAAAAAGAAACGGCACCTGCACATGACCAAGTTTTGGAAGGACCACAAATCAGTCAACTCAATTTGACATGGTCTGAAAAACCATATGGAACAATAAAGTCAGACTGAAAAAATCAAGAAACAGGCCAGTCAACCCTTAAAAGCCAATACCAACCCAAATCGCCCATTCTCAACCTCCTCCTCTTGTTCTCTCCCTCATATGATGAACTCAGGTAGCCTACACCCAAAATCATCATAACATCTCCCCCTTTAAAGAAAGCTTTATCATCG
>OU015763.1:26383249-26694802 GCA_907173295.1 Fagus sylvatica
AAGAGAGAGATTTCCATCAACACCTTTCCATATCATTCTATTGTGTCCATATATTTCCTGAACAACACTATACGCTATTTGTATATTTCCATTTCACTTCACCTAAATCCCACAGGGATTAGTTTCAAGTGTGCCCCCATATTTCCTATTAGGCACACAGAAATTAATCTGCCATTTTATGAACTGCTACAGTCTGCTACATAGCACAACAACTAACCCACCCCCCTCTTTCTTCTTCAACATTTCAAGAGAGAGCCCTGGTGTGGACAATTGCATACCCTTTTCAATGTACTTTGACTTGCATTCCCATCGCAGCATGACACAATAATTAATATTGGGACTTTCTATGATGTAAAGAAATATGAAATAATTTAGCCCAGAATGCAGTGATATGATAATAGCAACAATTGCTTCCACAGTCACCAGTTGCACTTGCATCTAAAGGCATGCATCAAGAAATAGAATGCCGCTATCATCATCGCTTCTTCCAAATCTTCTTGGCTTTTCTTGAAAAATTTCTAACCATAACCGTGTCAGAGAATGTCAATGGAAGTTCTTCATCAACAGTCTCTCTTTGATCAGACCAGCCAGTGGAACCACTTTCTTCTTTTGAGTTGCCTCCACCGGATTCCTCTGGTGAGTTGGGGTCCTCAGGTGTATCTCGAAATAAGTGTTTTAATATGAAAAGAGCGGTATCATAATCCCTCCAATAGTTTCTGTGTACCAAGATTCACAAATCAATAGAAGATCAATGCACAAAAGCAACACAACTTGCAGGCTCAAGTTACTTGTCTGTTATTATTTTCCCCATTGCAAAGAATGGGGATAAATGAGAAGAAAAATATTAAAGCTTTAAGTGTTGGTTATGTGGGAGCACATAAGCTTTGGTATAGGGTTCGTAGGGGTCTCTAGCCTCTTAATTTTCAGATTTATAGCTTTCAATCAGTAAGAGAATTTTAGGAACTTAGTTAAATCTGGAAGGGACCAGATTTATGGGTTTTTACTATTATGGATTTATATTTTGTAATAATGCCTCTTGGTGCTTTATTTATGGGTTTAATTAAAGTCAATGTATCTTGAGGACCAAGTTGGCTGATGGTTATAAATAACTTGTAACAGGCATAGGTTTCTATGGAATTTATTTGGAGTTTGGAACTCTTTATTGGCCGTGAGCATCATTCTCATGCAACCCTTTATGGATTTAGGTTAATCCCCCTCTATCTCGTTGGTGTGTTCTCTTTGGTAATCTTTTGGTTTTAGTAAATTATATTTAAATTATAATGAGCCTTATACTTTAGGGGTGTTTCAAATTAAATCCCATAGTTTCAAAAGTTATTAAACTAAACCTTTAAGTTTAAGTCTATTACAAATTAAACCCTATAATTTCTTTAGTTTCAAACCGAACCTTGGACTTTTCAAAATCGTATCAATTTAAACCTCCCAATCAAACCCAAAAATCAATCTCAAAAAGTCTAAAGTTTAAATTCATATGATTTTAAAAGTTTAGGGTTCATTTTGAAACTAGAAAAATTGTAAGGTTTAATTTGTAACAGTCTTAAACTTCAAAGATTTAATTTGAAACTATCAGGCTTCAATTTGAAACCACCCCAAAAAATATATGGTTTAAAATGTAATTTACCCTAATCTTTTTCTCCACTTCTGCAACATAATCTCTTCCTTTGAGATCAAAATTATTGATTTGCTACATTTTTTGCCGTTGCCTATCACCTATCAACAGTATTGTAGTCATGTTAATAATTCAACCTTGTGCTGCATCTGTTGGCTTGATTATCGGAAGTATCTATTCTAAACTATAATTCACTTTATTTAATCATAAAAAAAGTTGAGTGTAATTTATCAAATGATTACGAACAGATGAAAAAGGAAAAGTCTATAATTCACTTTCTTTTATCATAAAAAAAGTTGAGTGTAGTATATCAAATGATTACGAACAGATGAAAAAGGAAAAGTTTTAAGAACACAAATATCATAAACACAATCAGAAGTTTTGTTAAAAACTTTTTAGCTCCTTTTTTCATGTGTGCAAGTATAAGAAAGAGAAAGGAAAAAAGAAAACTTTTTAGTGACTGCAAGTAAATAGTCAATGACAGTAATCATTGACATTGTGAAAACTTTTAAAATTAGCACAAACAGGTTACCAGATAAGAACCAAACGCGATAGCTTGATAAAATGCAATAAGGCCATCAAATGTGAGCACATAAGAAGAATCGCAGTGATGGTTATTGCTTAAAGATGTCTTGGTGGAATCAGATACATTGATCACCACTTGTTTATTGCATGAACATTCTATGCCAAATGTACAAACAAAAAGTTAATTGTGGAAGAGAGATGTTACTACTTGCTCACTATGTAGATGGTGAGTACTTGCTCAATAACAAACATCAAATACTACTTGCTTACTACATTTGCTCAATAACAAACAATGATTGACAGCACCGAAGTTATGTATAAATTGACTTTTTACACAAAGTAGAGAGTGGGTACTTACGTATGTGATCCAATGGCTTGTAGGTATGGATGCTCAAATGTTTTATCCTGCATGAACAACATCAAAACTATTATTGGAAAAGTCAGTAGAATGGGCTGGTATTCATGATTTATGACTAAAGTACCATGTATGTACCAAATTAAGAGGAAGTAAGCAACCAGGTACAACTCTTTATGCTGGAAACTGCTTAAATATTAAGATTGTTACTTTTTTTTTATATAATTATATTAAGATAGTTACTACTAAGCACCTTTTACTGTGACAAACATATTTCAACATTCACGTACAACTCGATTCAACACTTCAAAAGGTCATTTTCTTTGCTAACTCTTTGGAAATTATCTTCTTACTACTACCCACGTATTTTTTGGATCCCCGTTACACTTCTTCCACCTATATCAACCTACTTTTTCAAACTAGTGCATAACACGTGGACAACAATAGAGAGGGTGATCTGCCCAACACTTAAGTGGTGGCTCTGATACCATGTTAAAGTCCAATAGGCCTAACTCAATTTCAAAAGACGCCTTGAAAGATGAGGATTGCCCATGGCTTATAAATTGCACAACCCAAGGAAACTTGGGTAATGTGGGACAAGACTCTCTCTTTAATAACCTACATGTGCTGGGTACACAGAACCAAGTCCATATCCTTGTTTTAAGAAAAGTATGCAATGAGGTGGGGATACATATGAATAATCTGACAAGAAAGCTGCTCCAATGATAAAACTAAGTCCTTATATGTTAAACTGATACTATCTTCTCCATTTTTTAGAACTTGTTACAAGTAACCCATGCAAAATGATATCTCCTCTTCTAATTGCAGTTATCTGTAGATATATATGTGTGGTATCAGTGTGTGTATGTGAGTGTGCGTGTGCGTGTGCGTGTGCGTGTGAGTGTCTGTGTTTGTGTAGTTCATCAACAATGGACAGAAGACATAGTATGAGGGTTAGCATCAAATTGGTAAACAACGCACTTGAAGCATGTGATCAATCCGTCCCTCTTCACTTCCAGTTAATCTCTTAATCATAAGAGAACCATATGATATCTCTTCTTTTTCTTGGGAATCCTCTCCCCCTTCTGCATTATAAACAAAAGGATTTTATCTATTAAGAATATAGATCAAGGAATATAAGGATAATCAAATTACTTCTCCGCACATCATTGGATAGGCTTAATAGCAAAAAAAGGATTTACATATCAAATACCAATTAGTTTGGACTACCACTCAGTGGAACTAGGTTATAGTATTAAACTTATTTTTCTGTCTTGGGGTGACAGTTTGGTGTATCTTTCTCCCTGCTTTTCTTGATTTTGAATTGAAAAAAAAAAAAAGGGTGGGGGGAGGGGGGGGGGGGGGGGGGGGTGGGGGGAGGGGATGTGGATACGGGGAAGAGGGCCCCTCTGCTAAAGGGCATATTCCCACTCCTTACCTTTATAAACAGAAAGAAGATAATATGAAGTGGGAAGGAAAGGGAGGAAAACGGGAAAAGCAATGCGGAACAGAAGGGTGAAAGATAATGTAACCTTCTAGGCTATCCATGCTTCTGGATTGGCAAACTGTGAGCACTTTGACCTGTTTAAACAGCATACAGCTTAGAACTTAACATCTTGCACATGAGTAAAAAGCAAACACCACAAACATATAACACTGTAACATGTAACAGAGCGATTGACGGATCCAACTGAAGCTCAAATTCAGTAAAAAGCAAACACCACAAACATATAATACTGTAACATGTAACAGCGATTGACGGATCCAACTGAAGCTCAAATTCACTTGGTACTATAAATGAATATGAGGAAAGTTAATCCTAAACAGAAACCCATATACAATGTATACATATTTACATGATTACATATTTACTTATTGAGATAGCATTCTATCCTCCCAAACTGGAAACCAACCCAACCAGTGTAGTCAATTTGGATGCATATACACACTACTTCATTCAAAGTTGAGAGAAATGGGAACCTTACCATGGCCATGCTAAATTATGGGTTATGCCAATATAGAACCCACCAATCAAGTAGAACCTTTAGTGTAAGTGACAATCTTAAGATTATTTTGAAATACATTTCAATTTCCTAGGGTTTGAAGAGGAAGGATGTTTTCTTTTAACTGTTTATCAACAAAATTACTAGTTTAAAAGTGACATACATAAGTATATAAAAGTGCTATTTCAAGATTTAAGGGATTTCTTACAGATTTAAATTTATCACAAGTGGTGTACAAGTGCCATTGTAGTTAAAACCAACAGATTCAAGAGCTCAAACTCCATCTTTATTTTTTTAACTGTTAAGTTATCCATGCATCTAGTGGATCTTAAAACCCTGTCCACCCCCATTCTAAGGGGGGAGGAAGTGCCAATTGAGCCACAGCTCATTAGCAACTCCACCTTTAAATTTCACCAAATAGCACAGCCACAATTTGATAAAAAAGAACCCCCCACCCCCAGGCGCATACCACCTCAAAGAGAAACTAAAGAATACTCGATTTCAATTTCTAACTCATTTATCTTTGGTACTTACTTCATTAATTGTCAAAAAAAAAAAAAAATACAAAAGACGTTTGGTTGCCCACTAATAAGTTGGGAATTAAAATCCCTGTTATTGATATTAAAAAGAAGAAGAAAAATGCAAAGGGAAGGTTTAAAGCTCAAGCAAACTTTCCCCACACCCAAAGTTTCCATATCTAGATCCTTTCTGAAGCCCCACTCTCAATGTTGTCAACTCCTTTGTGCACCCTTTTCTTACTCCTACCTGCAAACTTCATATGTAAGAATCATTTAACCTATATCCATAATGCAGATATCCTAAACTGTAATTTTAACCTAGTAATATGACAGATAGCTATAAGCTTTTTCAAGCAATTCACAACAGTCAAAACTAGGCCCACCAATTTATCATATATCAATTTGTTGGGGGAAAAACTAAGGCACAGAACAACCACTGGCCAAATTCCAAATGCAAAACACCTTGCCAACCCCACCTAAAAAAGAGACAAATCAGGAAACAAAGTTGGTTTTCTTTTCTTCTTCTTTTTTTCCTTCAGAATTCATTGTGTTTATATAGAACATGATTATGAAAGTAAATTCTGAAGGTAGACAATGCAAACACAGCCTCTTTTGATTTTTCATTGTAATGAAGTTCCTAATCATCAGCTCTGCAGCAGAGACATGTCAGAAGTTCTACTTCCGGCTAAATAAAAATATAATAAAATGCTCTGATCTCTAAAGAGAAACCATATGATCTCCTAAAATCTGCTTGCTCAAAGCAGGCACAAAGGACAGGAAACTTGATCAAAAGGCTGGTGTTGATCAATCACCAAGAGAAATAAAACCAAAGTTTCAGATGACAGTTAAGATGTTAACAAAAGTATGTCAAATTTTGAAGCAGAAGGCAGCAACTCCAAACCATAGCCACTTATTTATTACAATATACTTACCTTCCACTACAAATCTGTAAATCTGTACTCAAGGAAGTTATTATCTTACAGCTCTTCAGAATGTTATGTTACTACACATTTGTGATTAAAACTTGTGACTGACATTGACCTTAGAAAAGAACTTAAAGAATGAGCAAAATGACCCAGATAAAAAGAAGTGATGCAGGGAGCAGAACCAAAATTATCAGGAGTTTATTATTTCAGATTTTTTTTTCTTATTTAAGATACCAGATTTTATTTTTGAATTTTGAACTAGATTTCTTTTTGAATTTTGAATCTAGGCTTTAAAGTTGTTGAGGATTTTATGGGATGTAATTGTGGCTTGATGTAAGCCTTGAGCCCTATTAAAAAAGAGACTCCAGGAATAGTTTGAGACAGTCCAATTTGAATAAAAAATCTTTAGAGTTATAGTTTTCTTAAAACTTGTTGGTGATTCCAAGCACCCTTAGGTGGTGAAGTCTAGGATTTTCTTTTCTTTTTCCTTTTATTTCTTATACATGCAAACCCGTTCTGCATCAAGAAGTCTCAAAGAGGAACGGAAACACATGGCAACTACAACAAAGGGCTTGCACATCTAAACTCATACTTTAAGATATATAACTGAAAACCAAACTCATGCATGTAAAAAATTAGAGAGATGTATTAATTTTGGAAGGGATAATAGAGCCCACCCTTACGGAGTGTAGATGATCCATGATTGCCTGAGAACGAGTTGCTAAATCTTCAGTAAATTCCTACACCACATACCATAAGCATATTAAAAACAGGGAGAGGAAGAGATTTTAATCCACATTTATATATTATTAAAGAGCCATACCTGGAATCCAATATGCAACCGCCTTCCACCCTTGTGGTAAGGTATAAGAACAGGGCGTTTACTGATGTATTCTTTGCAGACAAGTGGTTCTATTCTGTATGAAAATTCAAGAAAATTTCTATTATGTGTAGTAATTTCACCATAGATTATCACATTCAGATAAACAAGACAAAAGGAAAAATGGTAACAACTATAACAATACATATAGCTGATTTATATCATCATAATTTGATGTGTATGGTTATGCAAAGTGAAATGGAGGTGGGTGTGTAAGTGTATGCATTTGTTTGCAGAAAGAGCAAGAGAGGGGAGGAGGAAAGAGGAGGGAGGGGGGGGGGGGGGGGTGGCTTCTCCATTTCTAGCAGTTGAATTACGATTTATTAAATATCAAAGCTCAAAATATTCCTTGCTTGCTTCGTTTGTCCTTTTCAGTAAGCATAGCAATGCCCTGCGTGCACCATTTTTTATTTTCTTTTGTTATGAGTATTAAACGTAAGGGCAATCTTGAAATTTTACATCATAAATGATATATAAAAGAGAAAGGCAGCCACTCTGGGGTTAAGCTCTCACAATCTTTTCATATATTCTCCTCTCAAGCCATCAACACCCAAAGTTTTGAAATCATTCCATTCGGCCGGAACAGCCGGAATTTTTCGTCCTGGCACCTAGTCCGGTGCAAGTGGCCCCCATGTTCCATATCGTCTCAAATTTCAGACTGAACCAGCGTTCTGGGTGGAATACCGCCGTGCTGGGCGAAATTAGCATTCAGGACCGAAATGAAAACAGAGAAGCTGTTTTGTGGTCATGGCAATCAGAGAGAGGAGGAGATGAAAACAAGGAAGCTAGCTTATGTGAAAGAAGAAAATGAAGAAGAAGAAGAAGGAAAAAAATATAAAAAGAGATAGTGGGTAGCTGCAGTGGCGAAAGGAAAAGAAAAACTATAAGTTAATGTGCCTATGAATTAATGTATTTATGAATAAACCTTCCTTCTACGGTTTTGGAACATTAATGTAATTATGAATAAAGTCTCCAGTAACTTATCAAAAAAAAAAACTTAACTCAATACACGAATTCCTATTTCCGCCCACTGGAAGGAGAAAAATTCCCTTTGATATAGTAAATTTGAACCTAAGTTTTAGTCTACTCAACCCACTCTTTTATGATAAAGGAAAAATTTTCATAAAAAGATTTTAAGTGGCTTGTGAGTTGTTAGAATGAGTTATAAATTTTTGAGCAAGGATGTGAGTGTAAATATAATGTCATTTGGTGAGAGGAAATAGTAAGATCTTTGATGGTGTTGAATGGCCTAATCATGTACTGAAGCAAATGATGTTGAGGTCTGTATACAAATGGATGACTGTCTAGGGCAGCATCCCTTCGTCCCTTTTTTAGACTTTCTAGATCTTCCCAGTTTGAGTTTGCAATACTTTATGAGTGGCAATACACATGTTGTGTACTTGATCTATTTTCTCTTTTGAATAAAATTATTTTACTTGTAAAAAAAAAAATGCTTTTGGTTACCTCATTTTGGTATTGGACCCAAGTTCTGACCCTTCAATTTAAATATCATCAAAGTATATGTGAATCCAAAAAACATAACTAAGTCTATCAATATGCCATGGCTGTAAGTGTTCACATCAATTTCCATTTTTCCCTCTTTTGCCTTTTTGTCTCTTTTCTTCTGTTCTTCCCTTTTACTAGTTCCTCTTGCTATCTTGTTTCTCTCTCTCATATCATCCTATATCTGTAGTCTCTCTAATATTCCCCCTACTTCATTGTTTCTCTCAGATTTTGCTCCTTTCTTCCTCCCCCTCATATATCATCTTCTCTCTAGATCTTCTTCTTGGTTTTCCACAAATAAAAAAGGGGATAAGTTAGTTTATCACAAAGTTTACCTCATACTACGTTTTTTTTTTTTAATGAATTTTCATATGTACCCCAGCTTTCTGTCATTTAGAGGCTCTGTTTATAATCAGATTCTGCTTTTACGATATTGAGTAATAAATTGTATTATATTTATGACGGAAAATTCAGGCCTGAAGTATGTGTATGGCTTGACAGGTGTTGGAGATTATTTATGATCAAGCTGTGGAATCATGGTCTCCTTGATGCGCGCACAATGAACAACTGTAATGTTTATCTTGAACAATGCAAAAGCCAGGATTTATGTCCTAAAAGCTGAAGAGGTGAATTACATTCAACCATGTACGGGATGCTCCCTAACGTTCTGATCTTTGATCACTACATTTGTAGCATCTTCTTCATTTTCATTTTTGAGCCGTAAACCTAACCGGCTGTTGTCTTCTTGTAATGATATAGTCAACACATCTTATCATTCCAAAAGAAATGTGCCTTGTATAATTCAAACGAAAGAGGAATAATTTTTTCCCACATTGTGTAAGATTGAATTATTAGTTCTGTCTTATAAAGCCTTGTAGCAATCTCAACACAACCTCCACCTCCCCGTTCGGGCGGTGACAGGCCTTGCAACTTCCCCCTTTCTTTTCTTTCTTGTTCTTCTTACACCACAAACAGAAGCTTACGTAGCATTTGGTACAAATTTTTTAGGGCATTCCGCTATTCTACTTTCTGTTAACATGAGAGAGGTCTTTGGTTTGTGAGTAAATACATATTTCAATTAAGGGGTTGGAAGTAGGCCAAGAAACTCATCTACATAGATTTTCGTTTGGAAGGAAAAAAATTGTCAATTGGACAAGGGACCATAAGCCTGGGTCATTCTTGCTAGAGTTGTTAATGATTCTAAAGTGCAACATGGGTTTTTTTTTGGAAGAAAAAAAGGTCAATTGGGCAAATTTGTCCATAGTGACTAGAATGGATGGCCGAATTACTAGGGCTTGGTATCTATGAGAGTATTAGCACCAGTCTCACCAAACCGTAGAAAAACAAAAAATTTGGCTATAAATCCCAAAAATCCACCAACATCAGCCTCACCATACTGTATAAATTTTTTGATTTTGCTACAGTACCTCACTCGTTTAGTAGTGCCACAGTAGCTCACTCGTTTAGTGGAGCTACTGTTTATCATCAGATCAAACCATTTGAGTTTTATATTATTTTCTCTCTCTCTCTCACTTCACCTCTCTCTCAACTTTGCGCCAGATCTGGTGAAGCAAATCTCTCTTAACTTCAAGCCAAATTTGGAGCAAACTCGTGGGTTTTGATGCTGATCTGGTGTTGCGGAGGAGCTGTGGGTTTTGAGCGGAGTCGATTTGGTGCTGTGGAGGAGCCGTGGGTTTTGAATGAGTTTGATTGTGGGTTTTGACTGGGTTTGATTTTGGGTTTTGATTGTGTTGTCGTGGGTGTGGTGTTGTTGTCGGAGGAGCCATGGGTGTTGGGTTGATTTTTGGTTGCTGTGAGTGAGAATGTCATGGGTGGGTGGTTGATTGGTTGATTTTTGGTTGCCAGAGGAGCCGGGTGAGAATTTGTGGGTTGCCGTGGGTGAGTTGGTTGTCAATGGAGGAGGTGGGTTTGTGGGTTGTCAATAGAGGAGGTGGAGGTTTGTTTCTGTGATGAAAAAAAAAAAAAAAGAAAAAAAGGCTGATGAGAATTGGAAAGTTGTGAGGAGAGAGAAAATAATAATATTTTAATAAAATAGAGAAAAAATTAATGAGGCTAATGTAGTATAAGTTTGCTCAAATAGAAAAAAGGTGGTATTTTTTTGTGCCAAATTGGCTAAATTTATACTGAGACTAATGCGAATGCTCTGAAACCGTCATAATTTCTATTTTGGGATGGAACCGAAAAGAAAGTGTGATAAGAGAATTGGTTCTTGCTTTCACAACTCATTTGTCATAAAAGCTCAAGTTTTCTTTTCTGTTTTTGGTGGTCCATAAGCAGAGGGGGGATTATTCACAAGAAAATATATCCTTTGATATTCTAGCAATCATGTACAATATTTGGCTTTCTCCAAAAGTTAAGTAATAAGAAAATAGCGTGATAGATGACTATGAAGACTTCAACCTCAATTTCATGAGAAATTATTTAGTGCATTCATTGGATCACATTAGTAATGTCCAGTGATCCTCTCATCCTCCCAAATAATAAAGTTTCATTTGTCCAAATTAATTGACTAAAACAATTTTAGTTGGTCCTAACGCATCATATAAAAAAAAAAAAAAAAATCCTTCACAGGACAACTACCATGACCATCACAGCCATCTTCCCCAACTCCAGCACTGACAAATCCTCTACATGACAAGTTAACAAACCCCCTCCCCCCCCCCCCCCCCCCCCCCCCCAAAAAAAAAAGAGGGCAAATGACAAACCCAAAATCACTCAACATCATTTTGATTTACCATTCGCTTAAAAAAATAAAAATTAAAAACTTTAAGCCCATCCCATTCTGTAATTCTCCCAAGTCTTTTAATCTCTTACATGTTCTCTCTAAAATAATGAACCCGTGCTTATGCTATTGTTGCTGCCATAGAGCGCTACCTAGAGGAGCGAGTGGTGGACAACAGTAGAAGCAGCAACATCACACTGTGCAATTAAATGTCACAAGTTAATAAATAAATAATAAATATTTAATTATGAATTGTAATGTAAATTTTTCAGAAATGGTAAAATTTAGGTACAATTCCTTAAGTTAGGTACATTAGGTTCTCCAATTGAATGCAATACTTATTAATAATTTATAATTTATTAGTTTGCATATATAAATTCATTGTAATTGTCTATATTTTTCCCAATACGTCATTTAATGGAACATTAAATATACCTTAAAGTGTCATAGAAATAACACCTAACAAGATCCCAATATTAATTGACTGCACTAGGGTTTCTCTGCACTAGGGTTTTAGACTTGGTCTTGCCCTAGCCGCCGTAGAACATAGTTTCTTGCCCAGTGCAAGGTTATTGTTCCCTCCGATGGTTTTTATCACAGGTAGGACAGATTGTGAGGGTGTAATCCTCTTTGTTCCTTCTCTTTCTAGCAATAGTTTTGTTAGTTTTGCAGCAGCATGGAAGATCTAGATGGCCTCTGGAAACGATTTTCGCTTCAGGAACAAGAAGATGAGAAATTCGATTTGTCCTCCATGGCTCAACAGGACAAACCGACTCTAGCAGCCAAATTCTTTACCCGAAGAAACATTAATGTTGAAGCAGTGGCAAGAACATTCAAACCCCTCTAGCAAACAAAAAACAATTTCTATCTTCAAGATGTCGGGGACAACACAATGCTGATCGAGTTTAAAGATCGAAGTGACTTGGAAAGGGTTCTCCTCGGAGAACCATGGTCTTACGACAAATATCTCATTGCTTTCCAAAGGGTGAGTGAAGGGACAGCAGTAGAAGAGCTCCCTTTCAACAAGGTAGATTTCTGGGTGCAACTCCACAATCTTCCGATACTATGCATGAAGAAGGCAATGGCAAAGCAACTGGGGGGATCAATTGGAGAGGTGGTTCGAACCCAAGTACACGACGAGGAATCAGGGAGTGGAAGATATATGAGGATTAGAGTCCGAGTGGATATCACCAAACCATTATGCCGAGGAAGAAGAATCGGATTGACTAATGGCGGTGAAGGCTGGGTTTCTTTTCGGTATGAACGATTGCCAAACTTCTGTTATTGGTGCGGAATTCCGACACATGGGGAAAAGGATTGTGAAGCTTGGCTCAAGACGGGGGATGCCGAGAAAGAGAAGTCACCGGAGTTTGGGGAGTGGCTCAGAGCCTCTCAAGAATGAGCCATTCGCAGAGTGCAGATCAAGGTGGAGGGGTGGGGCCGTGGAGCTGGGACCAGAATAGGGGACAAGACTCCGGCGCCACAACCAACTCAGTCCATAAGTAGAACGACGCCGGTACAACCTCCTCAGAGACAGTCTGACCCAACGGATATGGAAACAACAGAATATCCGGAGGGAGATATTGTGACAGTAGATATTCCGGCCCAAAATCATGCAACGTTTGATGACCAGTTGAGGGAGATTGATTTGGCAATCAATTACGTACCAGGGATTCCTATTTTTCCGGAGACAGTTAACAGCAATAAGTCAATGAGGCAGGTGGATGGGCTTGGGCCGAAAAGCCAAGTTCAAATAAGAAGTAGGGCCTCACCCCCTACAAAGGATAATAGGAGCCCACTGGGAGAGATTACCAATACCAGTCCCATTTCAAATCAAAAGCCCAATGGGGGGAAGTGGAAAAAACTAGCTAGAGCCAAGGGGCAGGGACTATATGACTCTAGGACATTTACAGTAGCAGAAAAAAGGACGTGTGAAGATGCTTTCCAGATTGAGGAGGAGGAAGCGAGAGGGACCAAGAATGCTCGAGTGGTAGTGAATGAACTATTATCGGCGGAGGCTGGAGTCCAGCCCCGCCGAGCCCAATGAGTTGCCTCAGTTGGAACTGTCGTGGGCTTGGGAACCCACGGACAGTTCAAGAACTCGCAAATATGGTGCGGGTTAAAGCTCCATCAGCCGTCTTCCTTATGGAAACGTGGTCGAATGAAGGATACTTGGAAAATGTTCGTTGTTTTTTACATTTTAAGAATAAATTAATAGTTCAAAGTAATAACAAAGGTGGAGGTTTAGCTCTTTTCTGGAATGATGATTTTAATGTCTTTATTAAGAGTTACTCTTGTAGTCACATTGATGCCATTATAAAGGAAGGGACAGCTGATGCTTGGAGGCTCACTGGAGTGTATGGGGCATCAGAGACGCAGAAGAGAGAAGAAACATGGGCTCTACTTAGACACCTGGCCAGCATGTCTCAGTTGTCGTGGTGTTGTATTGGTGACTTTAATGAAATAGTGAAACTTGAGGAGATGAAGGAAGACATTCAAGACCAGACCGCCAAATGAGAGGATTCCGAAGTGCACTTGATGATTGCAGTTTGGTGGATCTCAGATTTCGGGGATTTCCTTTCACGTGGAGTAACAATAGAGATCCTCCTTTCACCACTTGGGTCTGTTTGGATAGGGCAGTAGCCACCATGGATTGGCTACAGCTTTTTCCCATGGCTATGGTGGAACATTTAGATGTTGCAAAATCGGACCACAAGTGCCTCTGGCTCAACTACTCCCCTCCTGCGACAGCAAGACCAAAACACAGGCCATTCAGATTTGAAGAGGCGTGGATGACTGATGTGGGGTGTGAGGAAATTATCAGGAAGGTCTGGGATTTCTCTTATCGGGGTACAAGGATGTTTACGATATGGCAGAAAATAAAGGAGTGCAAAAAACAGCTTGGTTCGTGGAGCAGAACTCACTTCGGCAGTATTAAGAAGAAAATCGAAGTTCTCAAGCTGAAGATACACTAGGCCAAGACCCTAGCAGTCCAAGACCGAGAGCATGAGAACATCAATGGCTTGCGGAGGGAGTTGAATTCCCTTCTGGAAAAAGAAGAAAAATTTTGGAAGCAAAGATCAAGAGTTGCATGGTTGACTCAAGGAGACCGAAATACAAAATACTTCCATGGGAGAGCCTCTCAGCGACGTAGAAGAAATTATATCTCCAGACTTTGGGATGAGAGAAGCGGTTGGCATGAGACAAATGAGGAGATGGCAGTATTGATGACCGAGTACTATAATAATTTATTTACCACATCTCACCCACCTAATCTAGATGAAGCAGTAAGTGACATCCCAAAAGTGGTTACAGAGGCAATGAACAATAGTTTAATCCAAGATTTTAGAGCAGATGAAGTGGAACAAGCCATAAAACAGATGTCTCCCTCAAAAGCTCCAGGACCCGATGGTATGCCTCCTATCTTCTACCAAAAATATTGGCATGTTCTTGGAAGTGATGTAATCTCAGCTGTATTGTCATGCTTAAACTCCGGTTGCCTATTGAAGTCTATTAACCATACTTTTATCATTTTGATACCAAAAGTCAAAAATCCTGAAAAGGTGACTGATTTTCACCCAATTAGTCTTTGTAATGTCATTTACAAACAGGTCTCTAAAATACTGGCAAATAGACTAAAGTTGATTCTTCCCCAGGTAATTTCAGATTCTCAGAGTGCATTTGTTCTAGGACGTTTAATCACTGACAATGTCTTGGTAGCTTTCGAAACTCTTCACCACATGCACCACAATAAAATGGGGCGAGAGGGAGTTATGGCCTTGAAGCTTGACATGAGCAAGGCATATGATAAGGTGGAATGGAAATACTTGGAAAAAGTTATGAAGAAAATGGGCTTCCACCAAAAATGGATTGGCCTCATGGTTGAGTGTATTAGCACTGTCTCCTATTCTATATTGATAAACGGGGAGCCCCATGGCAATATCCATCCTTCTCGGGGATTGCGCCAAGGGGACCCTCTTTCACCTTACCTTTTTCTATTATGTGCAGAAGGGCTTCACCCTCTCATTAAAAAAGTAGAATCCAGTGGTGACATCCAAGGGGTTTCATTGTGTAGGGGGAGACCAAAGATAACTCATTTGTTTTTTGCAGATGATAGTTTACTATTCACAAAGGCCACTACAGCAGCTTGTGACAAGATCCAATTAATCCTGAGACATTATGAGAGAGCATCAGGGCAACAGGTCAACCGGGATAAGACTACCATTTTCTTCAGCAAAGCAGTTCCAACAACCACTTAGAATGCAATAAAAGATACTCTAAATGTCCCAATTATCAGGCAGTACGAGAAGTACCTGGGGCTTCCTTCATTAATTGGAAGAGGCAGAGCAGAGAGCTTCACGTAGATTAAGGAGAGGGTCTGGCACAAACTCAAGGGTTGGAAGGAAAAACTGCTATCCCAGGCAGGATGTGAAGTTCTCATCAAAGCAGTAGCCCAAGCCATACTTGCATATTCAATGAGCTGTTTCAGGTTACCAACAAAACTTTGCCAAGATATTGAAGCCATGATTCGCAGATTTTGGTGGAGCAACAATGCGGATCAAAGGAAAATAAATTGGGTGAGATGGAAAAAGCTGTGTGAACCAAAAAAGATGGGTGGAATGGGCTTTCGGGATCTCCAAAAGTTCAATGAGGCCTTACTTGCTAAACAGGTTTGGAGACTTATGCATGACACCTCATCTCTGTTCTATCGTGTTTTCAAGGCGAAGTTCTTTCCCCACTGCTCAATCTTGGAAACTGATACAAAAACCAGGGGATCATATGCTTGGCAAAGCATAATTAAGGCTAGGGCAGTCATTTTGAAAGGAGGAGCCTGGAGAGTGGGGAATGGGAAGAGTATCAAGATTTGGCAGCACCGATGGCTTTTAGAAGATAGCCACAGAACCATTATTACGCATGGCCCCCAAGTTCTCCAAGATAGTACAGTGGATCAACTAATCCTCCAACTGTCATAACCCCATTTTTACCCACAGGATTTTCTCGGGTGTCGGCACGCATGGCGGGGCGACCCGGACCCAGCCCGTATGATCCAACGAAGTCTGGTCGCATCAAACACTCCTAAGGAGAAGGTCCGGGACACATTTCCCAAGGTTTGACTAGGGTTGACCAAGTTTGACCAGGGTTGACCAAGTTTGACCAGGGTTGACCGAAGTTTGACCGAGGTTTGACCGAGCCGTTCCCAGCCTGACTAGGGTCCATCTGGCCCAAAAACCTTCGAAACGCGGTCCGGGATACGTTTCCCAGAGTTTGGAGAGTTTTGACCAAATTCGACCAAGGT
This sequence comes from Fagus sylvatica, assembly GCA_907173295.1. NCBI lineage: Eukaryota > Viridiplantae > Streptophyta > Magnoliopsida > Fagales > Fagaceae > Fagus > Fagus sylvatica. The sequence continues at coordinate 26,399,626 of OU015763.1, forward strand.
TGACCAAGTTTGACCAAAGTTTGACCTGACTGTTGACCAGACCGAAAGCTGAATTGAACTGACCGCTCCTGGACCATTCTGAAGAACGTAATGAGAGCTTCGATTCGATACTTGACGAGCCCAAAACGGACGAGAAACGAGGAAGTTATGGTCAAAACTGCGAAAAAACGGTCTAACACTTAGCCAAATTTTGCTAAGTGTTGTTAACAAAACAGCCTATTTGGGAGGCAACGTTTACGCAGAGATTCTCTCCGGCCCATTGCAATTTGGTCCACGAGCCAAGACCCTTAGGCAAGAGGTTCACTTCAGCTACCACATGCAACTTTCGGATCATCAAGAGCTCCTCCGGTCAAGCCGGAATCTCAGTCAGAAGATGACCCCTTGGCATAAGGAACATTCCGACGGCCTCCGTTCGCAGGATCATATCTTGCGAACCCAAGCTCGCCTCTGTGCAAGGCCTGTACCTTTGGAAAATAGGTAGCACCAGCTTTCCGACGATACCAAGATTGCCGAAATCCGACATCGGGAGCTACATCTACCATGCGCGTGAAAACAGGCTGACGAAATAAGGCTGTGCTGAAAATTCCGGAACTTTCTTACCGACGTTGCCACGCTTGCGCGCAGAGTCTTCCTGACTCGCAACAAGTTGATCCACAAGCCCGGGTGCGTTGGAAAGAAGACACACTCATGCACGACGTGGAACTCTCGGATCGCCAAGATTTTATCCGGTCAAGCCGGAATCCTGATCGGAAAACTGCCCTCAAATGGACCAAAAACACTCCGGTGGCCTCCGTTCGCGGAGCCATATCTCGCAAGTCCAAGCTCGGATTTCCGCAAACCCGGAACCTTGCAAAAGTAGGCAGCGCAAGCTTTCCGACGGTACCAAGAACGTCGAAATCTGACATCGGGAGCTAGGTCAAATATGTGCGCGAACTGGGACAAGATTTGAAGAAAAACGCGCTGGGAGGAAAACGCGTTTTTCCTCCCGGACAGCCGCCTTCGCGCGCAGAGTCTTTCCGGCTCGCAACAAGTTGATCTACGAGCCCGGGTGCGTTGGAAAGATAACGACTCCAGCTACGTCGTGGAACTCTCGGTTCGCCGAAAGCATCCCCCATTTGATCGGAATCTTCACCGGAAAGGTGCACGAAAACAGCTCCGATACCCCGACTTCCGGGAGCCATAACTCTCTCATCCGAACTCCGATTCATGAAAACTTCATACCGTTGGAAAGAGGACGTCGAGAGCTTTCCGGCGATATGCTGCATGACCCATTTTGAGTTCCGGAAGACTTCCAAAACTTCCCTCGAAAATTGGGTCAAAAAGAGAATACGCGCGCGAGAATCGAGGAAGTGCAGACAGTTGTCTCGGGAGGCGTGCACGCGAGGCGCGCCACCATCACGCGCCGCGCGCGATCATGGCGCGCCCCGCGTGCACGCCCCCTATAAATAAAGCCTCCCCCCCCTCATTTGCACACAATTTGGCTCGGGCTCTAGGCACCTTGAGCGTTAGAATAGGCAGAAATAGGGGTTTAGGGGGCTTAGGAAGGGGTTTTTGGGTAGTTTTAGAGAGAGAGACTCCTCTCTAGGTAATCTCTCTCTCTCTCTAAGCTCTCTCTCTCTCTCTAGGGATTTTGGGGGGTTTTTAGAGTGAGAAGCATCTACTAGGTGCTTCTCTCTCTAACTTCTCCTCATCTTCCCCCCCCTCTCTCTCTCTCTCTTACATTCTTTAGTTCATTTATGCTTTATTTACATTTTCTTGTCTCTTTATCGCTTTATTTACATTTCCTAGTCTATTTATTGCTTTATTTACTTTTTCTAGTCATTTATCGCTTTATTTACATTTTCTAGTCATTTATCGCTTTATTTACATTTTCTAGTCATTTATCGCTTTATTTACATTTACTACGTACTTGTGAATATATATATGAATATTTGTTGTGATTACCCCCCTCCCCCGGTGTGTTTTAGTACGGCAATATTGAGTGGCTTTGGCGGCTCGCGTAAGTCCTCTAACAAAGGCCGTGACAACCATGTTAGCCCACGAGGTCTTGACCCGAAAAATACACCGGTTTCCTCGTGTTTTAGTACGGCAAATATTGAGTAGCTTTGGCTCAGTTGCGTAAGACCTCTAACGAGGCCGTAACAACCATGTTAGCCTACGAGGTATTTGACCCGAAAAATACATCCCCATGTGTTAAATATTGTCATTTATCGCTTTATTTACATTTACTACGTTGCGCGTATTATATTGTGAATATTGTCATTTTCTCCCCTTTTCCCTTTGTGATTTGGGCGTGATAATCCCGATTGGTCGTGGTGGATTATGTAAGACCTCAAAGAGGCTTTATCCACCATGTAATTCCATAGGCATTGGACCCATTAAAAACCCCCATGTTAAATATTGTCATTTATTGCTTTATTTACATTTACTACGTTGTGCGTATTATATTGTGAATATTGTCATTTTCTCATCTTTTCCCTTTGTGATTTGGGCGTGATAATCCCGATTGGTCGTGATGGACTATGTAAGACCTCAAAGAGGCATTAACCATCACGTAATCCCATAGGCATTGGACCCACAAAATTCCCTCCTTGTAAATTCCATTAATTTATAGCTTCCCGTTATGCTCTAAATTTCTCGCCATTTTTACTACCTTGTAAATATGATTTATCCGTCATTATTTTGATTTGGGCATGAAAATACCGAACGGTATTGGTGGTTTTAGGTAAGTCTTTCAATAGCACTAAACCCCATGTAAATCCATGAGGCGTTGGACCCGTAAATTGAAAAACCCATTTTCAAATGATTTTCATCATGTAAGTCCTATTTGGCATCGAAGGTTTGGATAAGTCTTTCAATAGCACCAACCCTTCGTGTAAGCCCGAAAAGGCATTGAAACCCATTTTCAAAATAGATTTTCACCATATAAGTCCTATTTGGCGTCGAAGGTTTGGATAAGTCTTTCAATAGCACCAACCCTTCGTGTAAGCCCGAAAAGGCATTGAAACCCATTTTCAAAATAGATTTTCTCATTTAAGTCCTATTTGGCGTCGAAGGTTTGGATAAGTCTTTCAATAGCACCAACCCTTCGTGTAAGCCCGAAAAGGCATTGAAACCCCATTTTCAAAATAGATTTTCACCATATAAGTCCTATTTGGCGTCGAAGGTTTGGATAAGTCTTTCAATAGCACCAACCCTTCGTGTAAGCCCGAAAAGGCATTGAAACCCCATGTAAATCCATGAGGCGTTGGACCCGTAAATTGCAAACCCCATTTTCAAAATAGATTTTCACCATATAAGCCCTATTTGGCGACGAAGGTTTGGATAAGTCTTTCAATAGCACCAACCCTTCGTGTAAGCCCGAAAAGGCATTGAAACCCCATTTTCAAATAGATTTCCTCATTTAAGTCCTATTTGGCGTCGAAGGTTTGGATAAGTCTTTCAATAGCACCAACCCTTCGTGTAAGCCCGAAAAGGCATTGAAACCCATTTTCAAATAGATTTTCTCATTTAAGTCCTATTTGGCATCGGAGGTTTGGATAAGTCTTTCAATAGCACCTACCCTCCGTGTAAGCCCGAAAAGGCATTGAAAACCCTTTTTTAGATTGTTTTGTTTATTCATGTAAATCCTATGGTGGTGTCGGGATCCGAGTAAGTCTTTCAATAGCATCGAATCCCGACCCCACGAGGTCTTGACCCTTTCCTTAAAAATTCTTGTGTTATAATAAATTGCACTTTGCATTAAGCATCATACTTATGCCGATCCATATTTGTCATCTTCATGATACATGTGTCGCGACTATGCCGTGACTATTTTGTTTGGATGTTTTACCATTTTACTATCTTGATTACTTGTTTGAGTGTTTATTGCTTTGATATAAAAATGTGATTAAAATACACTTTGCCATGAAAACTTTAAAAAGAGTAAACATGGTAATGTGGGCGTTAGAAACGAAGGTATGAGTCCTTTACACGGGGGCGTGGCTGGTACGTGCTTTCGTGTAAGGGATTCTACACGTTCTAACTCCCATAGGATCATGGTCTAAAATTCCCCAAAGTGTGAATTAATCACCCAAAACCCCGCCATTTGACGGACCGCTTTACTCTTGGAAATCAAGGGTAAAGAGATCCCGAATATGGCACAAAAAAAACATTAATTGTTTGTCCCGGCACTAGGTGATAGGATTTCAAGTACATCCTGCCACCGAAATGCCCGGAAACTTTAAAAAATACAAAGATAAAGGGACGGTGAAATAAAGAGTCTAATCAAAACCGAACGAAGTCATATTACGTTTGCCATTTTTGGTATATCGTACGACGGAAATCGGGACATTTGTACATAATAAAAACCAACAAACTTAGGCTTAGCAAATAAAAGAAAACATTAGGAAGGAGGTAACCGTTTTCTTAAACGGATGTCGTGGGGTGCCTAACACCTTCCCCACGCATAAGCAAACCCCCGAACCTATCTCTGGTTCAAGACCATTTAGTTGTAGATGTCTAAATAGGGTAAAATCTATTAGACATAGGTGCCCAATCACACCTTAAAATTTCCCATGATTGGTGGCGACTCCAAATTTGTGCTCACATGCACACACGTACACAAGTTCCCACACACACACAACTCGTATCTCGAAACGGAAAAGAGATAGAGGAACACACACAACACTCGCCAAATGGGGGTCGGTATCTAGGAAAATAAAAAAGGAATAAAAGAACTTAGAAATTTTCCGCCGGTGTCGACACCAACCACAGATGGAATGGGATAGAACACTAATAGACAAACTTTTTCTTCCATATGATGTAGAGGCAATTAAGAATATTCCACTAAGTGATCGGGCTCCCCCAGATAAATTCTTTTGGCCAGGAACAACCAATGGATGTTATTCAGTTAAGAGTGGATATCAAGCTCTCATTCACCTAGAGAACCAACAACTCCCTGGCAGCTCAACTAATAATGTTCTCCATCCCATTTGGAAAGCGGTTTGGTCTCTCCGGATTCCAAAGAAATGCCAACATTTTGCATGGAGAGCATCTAGAGATGCCCTGCCCACAAGAGTAAATCTACGCAAAAGACACATCCCCATTGATCCTATGTGTGAGATTTGTCAGATCTCCCCAGAAGATGTATTGCATGCGGTGTGGAACTTTCCTTTAATTCAACCAGTTTGGGAGAAGGAAGTCTGGACAAAAAGTATCCGAAACCAACCAGTTTTGGACTATGCTGACCTGTTCTCTAAGGTCCTAGAAATCAGTCCACAACAGAGCTCTGAAGTTTTCACCATTATCTCATGGGTCCTCTGGAATAGACGAAATAAACTCAGGATGAACCAAACGGTAGAAGCACTAGACCAAGTGAACACCAAAGCGAGAGCTTATCTAGAAGAATATGCGAGTTGCATTGAGATTCCACCCCCCAAGGGGTCCGTTCCAGCGCTGGGTATCAAGTGGCAACCACCTCGGTATCTCAGTTTTAAAGCAAATTACGATGGGGCAGTCTTTCAAGAAACTAATGAAGCTGGGATTGGAGTTGTAGTGAGGGACAGGGAAGGAAAGGTGATGGCATCCTTAGTCCAGAAAGTGCGCCAACCTCAGTCAGTCGAATGTATCGAAGCCTGGGCAGCAAAAAGAGCAATGAAGTTTGTAACGGAAATAGGGATCACGGAAGCAGAGTTCGAAGGTGATTCAACGACTATTGTAGCAGCTCTCAACAATCATTCTTCGGGTTTAACCCCATATGGGCACTTGATTACAGATGCAAAGACACTGGCTAATGGCCTAAAATCTTATTGCTTCACCCATGTTAAGCGCCAAGGCAACGGGCTTGCCCATGCACTAGCTCGTATGGCTCTTCATTCTAATAATTTAGAGGTATGGATGGAGGATGTGCCTTCACCTACCAAACAATTGTATTTGTCTGATTTTCCAGTTCAATAAAATTCTCTACTCTTTCCATAAAAAAGAAAAAAAAGAAACAACACCTAACAATTGTAGTCTCATCTTTCCTAATTAAAAAAAAAAAAAAAAAAAAAAAAAAAAAAAAAAAAAGGAAGTAATTTTAGGGATTGAGATCTCATGCTATAGCTATAATTTATAATTTTGAACTTTTTCAAATTTTTTACTTTTAACTTTTTCAAAATTTTAAATTAAATGATTGAGATTGAAAAGAAATTGCATCCATGCATGGGATTTCAATCCCAATTTTATTCTCATATGATGAAAGCAAGGTTTAAACTATCTCGATTTTGTAAAAAACTTTGCACCAACTCTTCTTGCATGCACCCACGAGGCCACAACCATTTTGTAGTCGAAGTCAGTTTCTGAGCTTGTCTTTTTGTTACCAAACCATAAAAGAAACGCATGCCAAACCGAACGACACCTCGATCAGAGTCAGCTAAATCTGTTTCAGCTTAACTATTTAGTCCTCTGACACGTGCAAGCCCGGAATATTTTATTAACTTTTTTTTGTCGTAAATATAGGTCATGTCATTAATCATTCACACGTGTGGATCACCGTCCGCTTGCTATATTTAGCAAACTTTGTTCGTGTTCTCTGTGAGACTAATACGCCGTCGTTATGGTTCTTGTACCGTGGTCTAAAACGTCCGTTAAGTTTTGGTCTCTTTTTGCGATCGGCAATGTTCACGTCACTGTATTTTGTTTTCAACCGGCCCCTAATTCTTCTCGTGAAGAACAAGAAATATCACTTATATTACAAAGTTCTTGACGCTATGTAACAACCTCAAGATCATGTGTTTTCAAAATCTAATTTTCTTGTAATTGCAAAAGAGAAATGCTAAAGATTAACCCCAATTTTATTATCAAAACTTTCAAATTGACGACTCAATAATCTTGATTGATGCTAAATCAATAACATAGTAAATGAATTTTGGAATTACTTTAGGTTGCATTTGGATTTCAGGATTTGAATTAAGGGTTTTGAAGAACATGTGCTAATATAAATTACTGGATATAAATTTAACAACACATAATTATGTGAGGTTTTGAAATTTTACTTAAAGAAAAATACTTGTGTGATTACACATAATGGAGGGAATATATAATCCAATTGTGTGATTGACAATACATTGATTTAGTATAAATTATGAAGAGGTGTAACTTTAAATATCCATATCTTCTACGAATATTCTCCCTTTAAAGAGAAATAAGCAATGCGCCTAAAAACTTAAAACTCATTTTACCACAATTGTCTTGAGGTTTGTGTAAGGGGAAAAGACCACGAGTACATGCAAGGAGAGTCGGACATGACACGTCACCAGAACGATTAGATGTTGCTGCCTTCCTCGCTGCATTCATCGGTCAGAAGTGGATCTCGAACCGAGCTAGAAAGGGAACCGAGCAAGGTTATTAAAATCAGGATTCTACCTTGAATCGTTAGGAGGGTTTCGCGAATCGAATCGTAGAATCGAATCGTGAATCGTAAGATTCTACTTTTCGTAAATAAATAAAAAAAATAATTATTATAATTCATAACATAGGTTAAAGAATCATTGAAAAATAAATAAGTTTTGGCATAAAATTTATAAAATACAATAAGTCATCAACTACTAAATACCAAATGACAAATTTCAAACTTCAAACTTTCAAGTTCCAAGTTTTAATACTACATAACCACAAACATACATAATGTTCCAAATAATAACACTACATAAATCAAAATATTTCCCAACCATTTTCCACAATGGTGATTTTGTGACAAAAATAACACATTACTTATTGTTCAATGTGAATAACCAAGATCTAAAAACTAATATCATCATTTAAGGGTTTGCCGTTTGCCTTTCTTTTTATTAAATGGGCGGGCTAGTGGGCTACTAAGTACTAACATTAACATACTAAAATGGGCGAGCTAGTGGGCTACTAAGTACTAACATTAACATACTAAAATGGGCGGCTTCTCTTAAAAAAAAAATAAGGGAGAGCTACTTTTTATCAAAAAAATAAATAAATGGACGGGCTACTAACATACTAAAAAGTAAAAATCAGTCCAATACAAGCTAAATTTTCATTGGAGGCCCAAAAAAAAATCCGAATAAACCTTGTGCAGTAGAATCGTATAGAATCGGAAGCAAATCGGGATTCTAAAGATTTTAAGATTCAAATCGGGATTCTATTAAGATTCTATCACCTTTAAGATTCAGTTAAGATTCGAATCGTTTTTATAATGTTGAATCGTAAAATCGTAAGATTTTAAGATTCGAATCGGGATTTTAATAACTATGGAACCGAGCAAGTAACACAACATTAAATACTACTCAGACGTTCAACTGGATATTGAATATATCTCAAAGGGTAATTACGGACATTTAATACCCTTAAAGAATATTTCACTGGAAACACACACCTAACGACAAGGTAAACTAAGTCATTAATGTAAGGAGGAATATCGGTTGGACAGGACGGCGAATATCCCTTCCATCTTGACACCTCGAGAAGGAGGCCCACCTATCCGATGCTCAAGGTCCTAGATATCTAAGGAGATGTCTTGGAGGGAAATCACAGGCATAAGAGCATTTCCAACCCATTTTGGGGTTATTCTCTATTTTGCATCTTCAAAAAGTATCTTTTCTATTATACAAACTCATTTTTACATAACACCCCGCATTCCATTCTCTATTTTACAAAATATCTTATTAAAATAATATTATAATTTTTTTAGAAAAACTTTTTTTTATATCAAATCCATTTTTCTACCCGTCCCCTCCCCTCCGACACTACCCATCTCCTCCCAAACCCAACCCAACAACCCACGCCCAAACCCAACCCACGCTGGCGGCTAGATCAAAACCCAACCCACGCCGCTGGCTAGATCCCCACCCACACCCACATCGGCGGTTAGATCAAAGCCCAAACCGACGCAAACCCAAACCCAACCCACGCCAACGGCTAAATCCCCACCCACACCCACACTGGCAATTAGATTAAAACCCAAACCAACGCAAACCCAAACCCAACCCAGCAACCCACGCCCAAACCCAACCCAAAACCGATCGGCAACCAAATCCACGCCACCACCAACCTCACGGCAACCAAATATCTGAGAGAGAGAGCAAAGCAGAGAGAGGAGGGGGCAAGAGAGAAAAGGAAAGAAAAAAAGAAGAAAAAAAAAAGAGGAGAGAGAGGAGAGAGAGATCGAAGACGGAAGAAAAATGAATAAAAAATTTATACACGTTACTACAGTAACTATGTGTAAATCTGGAATCTATTATACTTGACCGGTTGGGAGCAACTTTTGTGTGATTTATTGCTACAGTATCATCTATTTTAACAAAATATCTATTCTAAAAGGTGGGCTGCGAATGCTCTAAGGCCTATAAATACCATAGTGATCGAAAAGGTAAAGGTAATGCATACTTGATCACTTAAATCTATTTATTTTTTATTTATATAAATATTATATATGGAAGGGTTATATTTAAGGTAGACAAATAATTGCTCAAATTTTTTTTTTGGCAGTTTACAGATTTAAGAATTCAATGAAAACGATTTTGTCAAACACTTGTCTACTTAAAATGGTGAAAGTATAATATATTAAAAAGGTGTGGGGGAAAGGAAAAGAAATTATCCTATGCGCTAACTTTTTGAATTTACAAATCTTAGTGTCACAATAATTTTAAAAAATGTTAATGTAATAAATTATTTTTAGAATAACATCACTTCCATATGAGTCTACCACTAATGTCAGTTTTATTAGCATCAAACATAACATGTCATATAAATAATTGTGAAAAAAATAAAATAAAATTGTGCAAATTATTGTATCCCTACAGGTTTTTTTTTTTTTTTTTTTTTTTCTGATGATCCCAAGCTTTTGACTTGACACCATATAAACCAAGAGATTTTACTAAGCGCACTAGTTGGGAAGTTATACTTTTTTTGATAGTTATGATAGAATTTAAACCTATAGCGTTCGCTCATGATGGTTGCTCACTTGCTCTTACCATCAGGCCAAGACATCAATTGGTTTTTGGTGTAGGCGGGATTTGAACCCAGGTCCCTTGCTCGACGACAAGAGACTTTACCAGTTGAGCTAACTAAAACCCACAGTTGGTAAGTTATACTTGAATATAATACATCTAGGCAAATCCTATTCCTCTTATCGACACTATATGATCAACTTGTATGTTAACTCAAACTATTTTTCCAAAAACAAATAGTAATCATAGTATGATGTATGCCAAGATCTAAGAGTTTGTCGTCTTTAAATTTCAATGTTTAATATTTTTTTCTTCAACTTTTCATTCACAATCTTCCATTTTATCTACAAATTTATAGTTCGCTGGGATCGTGCTACATATGATATGTATTAGATATTCAACTAACTTAATAAGTAAAAAAAAATCTATGATCTAATCTAAATTAAGTTTTTGTATACTAATTCAAATTAAATACATAACCCATTTTTTTTAATATTTTTTATTCTCTATTTCACTTGGATAGTACAATTAAAAGAGACTTAAATATTCTTGTAAAAAAAAATGACTTAATACTATTAATATAACATATTTAATTACTTTATGGCGACAATACTTTGAAATTATAATAAAATAAGAGAAAGTATGAAAATTTGCAAAATATTGGAACTATTTCTATTTCTATCCAAGTTTTGAGCCAAACCTTATAATAATTTTTTTGGGTAAATTATAATTTTCATTCCTAAACTTTGCATAAAGTTCGTTTTTCGTCCTTGAATTTTAAAAAGTTCGTTTTTTGTCTCTGAACTTTGAAAAAAATCGTTTTTACTCATGGATTTCGTCCTTGGACTATTTTTTAAAAGGAAAAAATCCATGTGTTAAAACGAACTTTTTTAAAGTACAGAGACGAAAAACAAACTTTTTAAAATTCAGGAACGAAAAACGAATTTCATACAAAGTTTAGGGATGAAAACAATAGTTTAACCTAATATTTTTTAGCATGAACTAACATTATACATACTTTTTTTTTTTTTTTCCAAACATTATACATACAAATATACTGTAGGTCATTCCTTGCATCATCGATATTCCACCCCTTATTTTACTAGGGGTAGAATTTAGGTACAATTACTTAGGTTAGGTACATTAGGTTTTCCAATTGAATTCAAACACATAGTTGTATTATCCAATGAAAAAAAAATAATGTTATCTTTTCTAAGGGTAATTAAACTTAATGCAATTATGTGTTTGAATTCAATTAAATAATCTAATTAATGTACCTAACATAAAAAACTATATCTAAGTTTTATTCTTTTACTAGAGTACAATAAAGACAAAAGTTGTTTCAAGCTAGGACACCTCATTGTATAACTTTCCCTGTCAACAATCATTTGTTGTGTAGGAAAAATGAATCTAGATCTAATTTCAAGTAATTCATCGAGTTGTAGACTTGTAGGCACGGTTCTTCTGATGCACTTTCTTCCTTCTTTATTTTTGTTCATATTAAGATTTGAGAGAGCTTGTTTTTATCGGACTTAAAATAAGTAAAAGTATAGTTGTAACCTCTTAAAAAAAAATAATAATAATAAAAACAGTATATAATCTAAATAAGCTAAAAAAAGAAAAAAGAAAATATAAACTCTCTCAAACAAGCACTTAATTATAAGGTTATGATCACCTACATAATCAAGGTCAATTAAGTTTCCACCTTAAGTTTGAGTTAGGATATTTGAAATATTTGGACATAATCCTATTGTAGTCCAAGTTCATTGTATTGAGATATACTTGTGGTGTGATACTCTAAATTATGTAGATTTGATTCGATTTGTATGGTTGTGTGTGAATCCCACATCAATTCGGCATTTACTAGGTGGGTATTGAGCTTATAAGTAATTACAAAGAGCCCTAATTGAATCTTCATTAAACTCAAGGTTTCTTCAAGTTTTCACCTTAAGTTTGAGCTACGGTATTTGAAATATCTAAGCAGAATCCTAGTCAAGTCTCAACCTAAGGTGTTTAGTAGGTGAATATTGGGTTTATAAGTAATCACGAGGATCCCAATTATAACTTGATTAATCATTTTAAGGTTTAAGCGCATATGTGACTAGTATTTCCCCAAGTCATTACATGTAGTAGTGCAAGCAAAGTAATACTAATTTTGCTTATAGTTATAACATTACTTATAGTGCGAGGAAAATAACCCTCAGATTAGTCTTGAGTTTAGTATATATAGCGCTACTATATATAGTCTTCAATGCGGTTGTTGTAATACACAAGTTTTATATAGTAAATATATAACTACTCAAAGGGTTTCCATTATGGATGATTTTTAGGACGAACTACATTATATTCTTGTACACACTCTCTTTTTCTCTAATTTCTCTATTTACTCTTAATCTCAACAATTATTCTAACATGTTATCATATTCATGTCCCACATTTAGAATTAATACAAACAACATTTTATACTCTCTCATGTTTGAAAAAGAAGATATGACTTGTATTGATTAATTTTCAACATAAATGTTAAATTTTGGAGAGTGGAGGTCCTAGGTTTGAATCTTGGAATGGAAAGCGTCTGATATTAAATTAAGCATTGCCCACCAATATTCTTGTAGGGTTAAGATAACAATGATGATTCATCGAACTCCTGCTAGCTTATAGGCTCAAGCCCAATATGTAGGATGCTACTATATATAGTCTCGTTAAGGTAGGATAGCCACCCTAGTCACCCTCTCTTACTTTCTTTCTTTTTTTAATAAAAAAAGGTAGCTATGATCCTACTAAGTGCATATGGGTACCTTACCCACATATGGGCAAGCCAATTCGGGAATTGGCTTGGGGTACTACATTCAAGCTGGGATGTCCAAGTTCAACTCCCTCAATTATTTACACAAACACCTCATTCTTAAGTGATACTCATCTGGGTTTGTTCTTTAAGGGTTTATCCAAAGGACATTGCCTTAACGATATTCCAAATCATCAAAAAAAAAAAAAAAAAAAGTGCACATATGAGTACCCGTCGGTCTATGGTGGAAAATTTCTATTTACTAACTTTAACCAAACAATGCCAACTAAAAAAATGGAGATTTTTATTGTGGTACTGTTGGAGCAAGCATCACAGAACTCTGGTGATTGGTCGACACGAAATTTTCGATCCAAAGATTTCTAATTTACTTTCTATCTGATAGTATCCTATAAATCAAATCTTTTCAGAATAGGGCGATTTCATGGATTCTACAGAGTATCCAAATTTTATAGCTAGCGTTGACCTTTGAAGAATGATTGGATGAAATTACAATTGTTTTATTACTGTCACCGAAAAGGGGCTAAATGTTAAGTAAAGCATCAATCACTATGCAAAGAATGGCCAACACCAAATAGCCAAGCTGCACTCTCCATGGGCTCACAACTGGCAGACTGTGGTGACCAATGTCTTCCCAAATGGCAAAGAAACCATGCATGCCCATTGCCACCCATGCCCATTACAGGGAACCCCAGCAGACGTCCGTTACCGTTAGATGAAAGGTCCCATTGCCAAGCTCCAAAAGTAACTCATGATGGTTAGCTTTTAACTCAAGCACAGTTCATTTCTCATCACTATAAATAAATGCACACCCTTTCCTTCACCTTCCAACACTATTCAATGCTAGTTCTTCCTCAAACACCTTCCTTCCTCTTGATTTCTCTTCTTTCCCCATTTCCTTTCTTCACCGTAGCAATCAGAAACACATAATCAGAGGTATTATGAAGAGATTAAAGCTTCACAGATTATTAATTATCATTATTCAAACCCCAAAACACTTTAGTTTCTCAATTCCATCTTATATTTCAATTTTCTAATTTATATTTCACTTTCCATTCTCATGCATTAATCTTGAATTCTATACATATATAAATCAAATTCCTTTAAAATTCATAAAATATCACATAATTTCAATATATATTTTTTTGGTGGTATTTCTTTCATATTTAACATGTTGAAAGGCATCAATCCCAGTATCTACGGATTCTCCGAACACCAAATTCCCAACCTCGTACCTGCCGAGTACAACAACGATACCATTGACGAAGTTATCTTCGGCTCCGACGAGTTCCGCATGTACGCTTATAAGATAAAGCGGTGTCCGAGAATGCGTAGCCATGACTGGACCGAGTGCCCCTATGCCCACCGTGGCGAAAAGGCTCAGCGCCGTGATCCACGAAAGTTCATCTACTCGGCCATCGCTTGCCCCGCTTTCCGTAACGGGAAATGCCTCAAGGGCGATGCGTGTGAGTTTGCGCACGGAGTTTTTGAGTACTGGCTACACCCAGCTAGGTACCGCACGCGTGCATGCAATGCTGGGCGTTATTGCCAACGTAAGGTATGTTTCTTCGCTCACACCCCCGAGCAGCTACGCTCTGAGACTAAATACAAGTGCCATTACACTTACCGTCCAAGAATGATCAATGGTGGTGATGATGGAGTTCGTGATGGATCAAATGTGCCGGGGAAAGCCACGTCGGTGCCAGTTCAGAATGTTGATCTGCAGGGTTGTTGTTGTGATGGGGTTTCGGAGTTTTTGAAGAGTTTGAGGAGTTTGAAGATCAGGGATTTTGAGGAGGGAGGGAGGAGCTCTAATTGGGGGTTATCGGACTCGGATTTGCCTCAAATCGATTGGATTTCGGATTTGGTGCAGTAGATATATTGCATGTGACTATGTGAGAGAGATGTGAGTGTCATCAAGGAGTAAATACTATGTATGTTTTGCTTAATTAATTTCTTACGTTTTATGTAAACTGTAAAGATTGTTTAATGTGAGTGTCCGCAAGGACTTTTGTTTTACCTATTCCAATAATATGTACCTTTTGAAAATAAGTTTATTTCCCTTTGTTTGTGTTATTAATTTTAAAGTTTTTAATTATTCTTCCTTAATATGTGTTGTCGTCATCAAAAAGTAGTGTTGCTATTAATTTGAAATGAATTCATTTGATTAAGATTAATTATTACAAATATGAAGATATTCAAACTGCCACATCATTTTAAATTTTAAAAAATTAGACTGCTAAAATTAAAAAATTAAATCTATCATGAAATGGACCATCTTTATTTCGAAATAGAGGGTATCATGTTCTACCGACAATAGACTGCATAATGGAATAGTTTTGTTCTGTTGTCATAAATACAGGTCAAAATCAATCTAGATTGCTTTTATAAAAGGAGAAAGTACAATATCATTATTAATATTATGGATCCAAATTAAAGAGTAGATATCATTATTAATCTTATGGGTCCAAATTAAAGAGTAGATCACTGTTGTATTTTGTGTTCCGATTATTGCTAATTTTAGGTTAAGTTACAAATTTTACTCTCTAAATTAATTTACATCTTTTTTTCATCCTATAGTTTTAATTTTTTTTTTTTTTTTTAATTAATCCTTCAACACATTTCTAAAGTAACCACAAGTTGGTTGGGCATGGATTGGGAGTTAAACCGTTACTTGACCCGATCCCTTCAGTTCGAAAACTCTCCCATGCATCTATTGTCAATCGTTGAACTGACAAAATTGTCCGTACACCACATTCAAATGAGCAATTGAACTTGGACGGATCATTGCGTATAACAATTTAAACATGAGAACAAGATGATATTTAAAAAAAAAAAACTTTTAGTTTTCTTTCTTTTTTATAGGGAACCAAACAAGAATTATAGCTTATAAGGTAACATAGAAAAAAAAAAAAAAAAAAATTCCACAAAATATCCCCCAAATCCATGAAATTTCCCTTCAAGTTCCTAAGAAAAATAACACTTTTATATAATCTAATTCTTTGCTTGGTTGTCGAGAAAACTCGAGCAAAAAAAGTAAAAAAGAAAATTTTAAACTTTGTAATTTTGTACCTTAAATTCAACATAGCTTTACACTAATTTAAAACTAAAGGATGAAATGTGCTTATTTCCACTAATTTTGAAAAGAAAAAAAAACCCTCTAAATTAGTGGAAATAATACCAAACAAAATTGATTTGAACTCTCAACGTGGAAAAAAAAAAAAAAAAAAAAACATTAACTTCTCACATTCATTGGATTAGATATATATCTACAGTTTAAGATGTTATAAACTATATAATCTACAGATCTAGTAACTCTAACTATATAGATGAATTAGAAATCAGCCAAGGACAAAATTGAAAATTTTGCAATGACATTTAAAGTTAAGACGTGTAAGTGTAAAATCTTAAATTGCTTAAGAAGTATTATGGGAATAACAGCACAGATGCATAAATCCAACCAAAAAAAAAATCCTTCACTACACAAATCCAAATTTATCCTGTGCTAGAAGTATAATAATGATGTCTCCATCGTGTCACATGAATGTATGGTAAGTCCCACCATAAATTTAAGGGTAAATTACACTTTTCCACCCTGAACTATCACCCATTTTTCACTTCACCCCCTAAACTTTAAAAAGTAACAATTGACCCCCTAAACTATTAAAATTGCACGGCCGTTACCCCCTGATGCCAAAATCCAGTTAAAATAGACGGGATGGAGTCACACGTGACACGCACGTGCTCTCGGGCCCACCAGATTTACTTTACCAACTTATTTTTTTGCAAAACCCCGAACTACCCTTACCCCCTTAACCAAATCTAAGAGAAAAACAAAGGAACAAATAAAGGAATTCGGGCCAATATAGATGTCCAATTGGATTGTGTTTGTGTTTGTCTATTCTCTGATAGAAACATATGAATATTTTGCAGCTATGTTTTTTCCATTTCATTTGAGCTTCAGACATTGATTTCTTACTGGGGAGACCAGCAGAGCTTTTGATGCTTTTGTCTTTCGTTTCTGGGAAGCTAAGGGGTGCTCTGATGTTCGCACCCAAAGACTTGCAGCTTAGTCCATTTTGTGCAGATTTAAGTTGAAAACTCACACTTTACCAAAATTTGAGAAATACCAAACCAGAAGCCCTTATGTAAATTTGTCAACAAAAAGATTCGAGACTAGATTCATAAATAACATGATGGAAATTTCGAATCCGTAAAAGTTAGAACAGTAGCTCTGAAATCAAATCTAACCCCTTTCAAAAGCAACCAGCCATGAAAGGTACCTGACTAGGCCTCTATTCGCAAGTCCGGCCACCAACTGATCTGTAAGTCCGAGGCCCCGAAATGCCGATTGTGGTGGTGTTCGCAAACCCAAACGCCGCACCGTCTCGCCTCACCTCCCCATGTCACGTCATCGTAACCCACCAGAAAACCCAGAAATTTTCTGGGCAACCCAATCCAGATCTGAGCCCCTATAAATTTCCTTAAAAAATTTGGGTCTGAATTTTTCGCTGGGTCACGAAGTAGGTTGTTGGGCCACGGCGTGGGTCGTTGGGTCACGGCGTGGGTCGTTGGGTCACGACGTGGGTCGTTGGGTCACGACGTGGGCTCGGGCTCGTTGGGTCACACCGGTGGCTTACCTATAGAGAGAGGGAGAGTGAGAGTTTGGCTGTTAATATTTGTTATGTTTATTAATTTTCTTGAATTTTTTTCTTAGAATTCCATTGATGTTTGGCTATTGAGAAAATAAGGGGAAGTGTAAAGATTAACTCATGTTCTGGGGTTGAATCAGTGGGTCAACAGCAGTTCCAGTTGCCATTGATTGAGGTTGAAGCTGAAACTTTGTTTTTACCTCAGATTTGGTTAAGGTGATAAGGGTAATTCGGGGTTTTGAAAAAAATTAATTTGGTAAAGTTATTTTGGTGGGCCCGGGAGCACGTGCATGTCACGTGTAGCTCAATTCCGTCTATTTTAACCGGATTTTGGAATCAGGGGGTAACGGCCGTGCAATTTTAATAGTTTAGGGGGTCAATTGTTACTTTTTAAAGTTTAGGGGGTGAAGTGAAAAATGGGTGATAGTTCAGGGTGGAAAAGTGTAATTTACCCTAAATTTAATGATCAGAACTTACCAAAATATTTTATAATATGTTCCATAATTAAGAGCAATACTACAGACATAACATTTTGATAACAATTTTACAACAATATCAAAGTGTAAGAGTAAAATCTTAAATTGCTTAGAAAGTATTATGGGAATAACAGCACAGATACATAAATCCAAGAAAAAAATTAAAAAAATCTTTCAAGGAAATTTATTCCGTGCTAAGAGTATAATAATGATGTATTTATCCTGTTACATGAATGTATGGTAAGTCCTGTCATAAATTTAATGGTTAGAACTTACCAAAATATTTTATAATATATTTTATAATTATTAAAATAACAAATTATTAATGATTGACAATCAAAATGCGAGTGAAAATATATATAGAAAATGTGTGTTTATATTATTACCCGTTAAGAAATTTGATAGATATGTCACATGTGTTGGCAGTGTTGCCCTATCTGTAGTGACATGGAAGGTAATCACCTGGACCCATAAGTGGACCCAGGGAGGAAGTTCAGTCAATAGCAAGCCACCACAACAACCTTCACCACGATAACCACGTAAGAGTCTCTCCTTTGTTATCACAACCATGATGCCTTCCTTCATGCGCGACGTGCCTCGTCTGTGGCAGAGTAATATAGCATCTTTGACACAATAATCCCTCCGAACCCCCTTCTGTCTTTCTCTCTGTCTCTAAATGGTTGCACCTCTTTCTCTTATCTCTTCTGCTCTCAAGTCTCAACAACAATGTCCTTCCTCTCAAGGTACATGACATGCAATTTCTTTTTTATGTGTTCAGATAAGATAGATGTAGACTAATGAGGTCGGTGTTAATTTTCTCACTTTCTTTTCTGAATGTTGTTGATTTTATATAGGTGGGTAGAGCTATCATCAAGAAATTCACACAACAACAACACTAACAACAACAATAGCAAAAGGAAAAGCAACGCTAATAGAGGTGGCGATGAAGACAACGCTATTGCCAACTTTAACGAATGCCATATCTGCAATCAGGTTGGGGTCCCAGTTTTTCACTCAATCCGCTGTGACCCCACCAACAAACCTCACTGGGAATCCACGGCTGGCTCCTCCTTAATCTCTCCGAAAAACCCACCTTACTCGCAATGGAGCTCCGACTATGTCAATCGGACCTGCCGTTCCTTCTGGTGGGGTCCATTCTGTCGCGTTCTGGACCCACGTAGCAAGCACGTGAAGAGGTGGAACCGTGCGGTCTTGTTGGCACGTGGGATGGCTTTGGCCGTTGATCCTCTCTTCTTTAACGTGATCTACATGAGTGTGGGGAGTGGGCCCCCTTGTTTCTATATGCATGTCGTTTTGGCTACTATCTTGACCGTTGTTCGCACGTGTGTGGACTTGGTGCATCTATGCCATATGTGGATTCAGTTCAGGTTGGCTTACGTGTCTAGCGAGTCTTTGGTTGTTGGGTGTGGGAAACTCGTGTGGGACGCACGTGCGATTGCCTCTCACAACCTGCGCTCCTTCAAGGGATTTTGGTTGGATGCTTTTGTCGTACTCCCGGTTCCCCAGGTTATAATTTCTCTTTCAGATTCCTATTTTTCTCTTATTGTTTCTTTTGAAGAAATTTAAATTTAAAACCGTTTCTTATTTTTATTCATCTAAATGCACTTAACGATCTTGGAAACTAATAAATCAAAATCTTGAACAATGATATATACGAGAATATTTATTTTAAAGTAATTTCTGACATGACTGGGATTTAATCTTATATGTCAGGTACAGCACCAAGAAATTAATTTTATCAATTTGGTTATTTGTCACATTAGTAAAATCTAATTATTTATTAAACGACAACTGAGATTTTGTAGTATTATGAGTTGGGATAGTTATGGTAATAGATTGTGCAAGAATGGAAGAGTATATAAATCTAGCTATCCGGTATTCCGGTGGGTTTCAAATAAACACACCTTCGGCTAACAATTTTGTCATCGGTGAAAAATGATAATTAAATTTGGGTTTGGATATATATTCATAAATTGTGAATATCAATGTTCACAAATTATCCATAAAATTGTGAATATCAATGTTCACAAATTATCCATGGATCGACATCCTCTATCACTATTTTAAAAAATTTGTTAGATGACATGTCATAATCTAGATCATTTATTTTAAAAGAAAAGTCATGATTAGAAAAATTTTATATGATAGAGTAACCTAAAAACTGTAGAGGATTTTGATCCTATATCCACACTTAAGTAGTGTGCAAAGTGAAGTGGAGTGAATTAAGGTAAAATGAGACCATCATTATCCTTAAATTTTCACGGATTTAATTAAGAAAAAACATTACACCATATTCTTTCTTGGTCTCAAAGTTCAAGGGCCTTGGAATCTATTCTTCTTATTTCTAGTTCCAAATAGAATATTGTATTGTATTAGAATTATAGTTAAATGATTATATTTATTATTTCCTAATTAACTGGTTAATTTTTGAAACAATCTGTAATTTTGAGCTTTTAGGATAATTGGTAATGTATCATATTCAACCATCTATCTATGTAAGAACATTTTGATACAATGGTGTGATTCCAATGGTATTAAGGAGTTAATTCACACAAAATAGCACCTACTCCAATATTTTCAATATTTTGCCCATTTTTCTTCTTTGGCAGGTGGTAATATGGATTGTTGTACCAAAATTACTCAAAGAAGAACGGATTAAGCTTATAATGGCAATACTTCTAGTAACCTACTTGTTGCAATTCCTCCCCAAGCTCTACCATAGCATTTACTTGTTGAAAAAACTGCAAAAGGTCACAGGTTATATCTTTGGCAGTGTTTGGTGGCGTTTCAACCTTAATCTCCTTGCCTACTTTATTGCTTCTCATGTAAGCCTACCTTTATTCCCCAATGTAACATAAAATTATGCACTATCTAACTCCAAATTTTTATAGTAATATAAAGAAATTAAGCTCATTATGTGTACAGGTAGCGGGTGGATGCTGGTATGCCCTTTCTGCACAACGTTTAGTGACATGCCTCCAGCAACGGTGTGAAAGGAGTAACAAGTGTAACATCGCTAACATGTCTTTATTATGCTCGGAGGCAAGATGTAACCAGCAGCCTCAGTTACTAGGAAATACCTTAATAGGAAATCAATGTCACGCTAATTTGACAACAATAAAGTCAGTGTGCTTGGACGATGATGGGCCATTCAATTATGGAATCTATGGGCCGGCACTTCCAGTCTTTTCTAGCAATTCCCTCGCTATTAAGATCCTTTATCCTATATTCTGGGGCTTTTTGAACCTTAGGTAATCTACTAAAGTATCAAAATTATAATATTTTTACACATGAATCAATTATGGCCTTCCCAAGATAATAAATTTGTTGTACCTCATTCATAGCCTGTTTCTTAGCTGAAAAGTTTAAAATCTTAAATTTATTTATAAATACGATAGGATTTGAATTTATAAGGTCTGTTCTATTATAATTGTTCTTTACCATCTCGTCAAGAACTAATGAATTTCTTTTCTGGTGTAGGTAGTATTTGATCTCAAGTTTTGAATATCTCAATTTAGATAAGGTTAACAATTAATTTAAACATTTTACTTTGAATGCCACCATTTGTAAGTGAAAGAAAACTCATTTTTAACCAAATGGGGTACAAAATTAAGGTTGGTGGGAATATTTTCACAACATATGAAAAAAATGCCAAAAGGAAATCTCAAATTGATGCTACTCCATGAATTTTTGAATTGAAGTTTTGGTTCTTGTTAACATAATTTCAGATGGGTAATGTTTAAATTAAATCTTTAGACTTCTTTTTTTTTTTTTTTTTTGTATTATATTTATTTGTTTATATCATGCTTATTTTACAGCTCTTTTGGTAACGAACTTTCGCCTACAACTAACCCGTTGGAATTGACATTTAGTATATGCATCACGCTTGCGGGCTTGTCACTCTTCGTTACTTTGATTGGCAATATACAGGTGATCCTAAGTCTCATTATTCTTTTGCTTCCGTTTTGATGGCTGCTAAATGTTGAATTTTGAGTATGTGGTATTGGATATTAGAAATAGGCTAACAATAATGACTTCCTGCTGTAATAAAGGTATTTTTGCAAACGGTCATGGCAACTAGGAAAATGGTGCAACTGAGACATCGTGACATGGAGTGGTGGATGAGACGAAGACAGCTGCCGCCTCATTTGAGACGGAGAGTTCACCATTTTGAGCGTCATAGATGGGCAGCCATGGAAGGACAAGATGAGATGGAATTAATCAAAGATTTGCCCGATGGCCTCCGTAGGGACATTAAGCGTTATCTTTGCATAGATCTTGTCAAGAAGGTAACAAGAACCATCTGCCCCATTGTCTTTTTAGAGGACAAGTTCCATAAAAAGAAAATGAACTTCATACACATTGTGAATTATTAATTTAAAATGTGACTCTTTATAGCATGAAATTTAGTAACATCATAGGGTAATTGATTCAATGAGTATAGTACAATTAATTCTTCTATATGGTTTATATTTATTATATAAATAAAAATAAAAAGTCATACTCAATACACAAATGTTTCGCTTTTACTTTATTTGGAAGAGATGATTAGTAGACAACCTTTTCTCCAATTTTTAAAAATGATCTTATGTTAGTTATTGTATTTTCTATTTCTTAGGTTCCTCTATTCCACATGCTAGATGATCTTATTCTTGACAACATTTGTGATCTAGTCAAGCCACTTATCTACTCCAAGGGTGAAAAGGTGAGAAACTGTACAATAACACCATCACCATAGACTACTAGAAATTTGTTAAACTTTTTGATGTTCTCATGAAGCAGATTTTTAGAGAAGGAGACCCTGTGCAAAGGATGGTATTTATTGTTCATGGACATGTAAAACGTAGCCAAGCCCTTACTAAAGGTTTCATAGGCACTAGTGTGATTCAACCTGGTGGCTTTTTCGGTGATGAACTCCTATCCTGGTGCCTCCGCCGCCCATTCGTAGATCACCTTCCCTCTTCATCAGCAACATTTGTTTGTTTGGAGTCCACAGAAGCATATTGTCTTGAAGCAGACCATCTCCGTTACATTACTGATCATTTCCGTTACCAATTTTCCAGAGATCGACTTATGCGGACAATGAGATATTACTCATCCAATTGGCGAACATGGGGAGCCGTGATTATACAATTTGCTTGGCGTCGCTACAGGATGAGGACTGATGGTACGGTGAGTCCAAATAGAGGCACTGAGAGTCTGCTCAGACATTGTGCTGTATTGTTCATGTCATACAAGCCTCATGATCATCTTGAATAAGGCAATATGTTAGCAACTTTTGCTTGGTCTTAACTAATTTTTTGACAAACTATTTTTCTCTCACAATTTCTTTTTTTTTTTTTTTGAATTTGGATTTAAAATAAGAGAGCTGGAGTTAGATCCTTTTATTAGATGGGTCACATATAATGGTGAAGTGCGAACTGATAAGCTCATTGTGTCCATCTTATAATGGCAAACAAGAGAGACGAAAATCAGGATCACATATTTCTAGATAGCAGTGTCCATCGTATGTTAAAATATATCAAGATCTATTCTATGGTCAAGACCCAAGTCTAAAACTTGGTGTACAAGTAAAGTATATTACTTTTATTACACTCATGTTAACCCTAGTTAATGTATGGTTAGTCCAGGGTTAGTCTTTCATAAATACCTTGCTAAGGGTTTATTGTAATACTTGTACAACTTGTCCTATAGTAAAGATATAGCCATTAAATTTACCAAAAAAAGATATAGCCATTAAGGGTTTTCCTCCTTGGATGTAGGCTGTCAAGCCAAGCCACGTCACCCTTGCCTTTCCACTACCTCTTTACTTCCTACATACTTTACATATTATTCTATGCTTGCTAATTGCTATAATTATAACCTGACATCTGAGTTTTATTGCTCAATATATAACAGTATCCTATTGACTAGACATTGTAAATGACAGACAATCAATGTCGGATTACTGGAATTTGTGTGACAGAGAAGAGATTGTAAATGACATACAATCCTTATTCTTTCATTCCTTACACATGTGGTGAGATTAGAAATTGACACCGAAAGTGTCTCGATCATGAACATGTAAATAACTTAGCAAAAATAGAATATCAAATTGGTGAAGTCTAAATAGAACCAAAGTCAGCATTATGTGGTCATTTCAAAATTAATTATGGAACTATCCCAAAATAATTAGCCAGGCATAGCTTTATGTTTCTAATTTCTAAAGTATCAAACGCTTCTCAATTTGAAGTTTTCTAGAGGGAATTATGCCAATTTTACTATAGATTGCTGGATTGGCAGAATGCATACGGGAAACCGTGAATTTTGAGTTGTCTTACTCTTAATGTGTCTATTAGCTTTCCATAGTGCATTTTCCTTTTCCTAAGCATTGATAAAAATAAAATAAGTATTGATAATTAGTCTGGTCTCTTGTATTTGATAAAAAAAAAATTGGTCTTGTTCTTGAGCACCTCCTATATATGATGCAACATATTCTTGGATGAATTTCAAGATGATTTCCCAAAGATATTTCACTTGGGGTAAAACTTAGGTATAGTTCCTTAGGTCAAGTACATTAGGTTCCTCGTTAAATTCAAATACATTGAATTTAAATATTCTTGGAAAAGATAACATTGTTTGTGTTTCATTGGTTAATGCAACCATGTGCTTGAATTCAATTGGGAAACCTAATGTACCTAACCTAAGGAACTGTATTTAAGTTTTACCTTTTCACTTGATCTCTCATATGAGAGACATTCAACATTGCATTGATCTTGTTCCCAGTGCAATCATCCCCAACAAGGCGGCCTATAAAAACATGACGAGTTGCAATGACAAGTCAAAGAGATTTTGGTTAAAAGTTTGGTGAGAGAAAGCATAAGTCCATATGTTGTCCTTGCCCTTCTTGTACCGAAGAAAGATGAAACATACCGAATGCGCTGATAGTATAGTGGTAAATAAGATTACCATCAAGTATAGCCTCCCAATTCCTCATCTTGATAATCTTCTTGACTGACTTCATATATAAGAAGTTAACACTTGGAGCATCATCTATTAAAAGTATTCAAAACTTTAATATCAAATGTTGTTCGCCAATCTAAGGAAGCAGTACTATCGGGTCATTCTACGGTACCCATGTGGGTACCATACCTCTAAATGGATAACCTGCTATAGCAGGTCACCAAAACATCACATTAATGGAACCAACATCACATTTGATGATACCAATATCATATATGATAATATCTTCATCACATTATTTAGTACATTTATTCACTTCACATATGATAGTACCTTCATCACATTTATGGTACCTGGTACCAACATCACATATGATGGTACCTTACATCACATATAATGGTACCTAACATCACATTGGTTAGTACCTATCCTCACATTAGTTAGTACCTAACATCATATTGGTTAGTACCTTAATTTTGTGTTACATCTTATGATACCAACATCACATTTAATAGTACCATTATCACAAATAATAGTACCTTGTCATCACATTATAAAAATTATTATATTTAAAAATTGATAGTACCAACGTCTGTTAATAACATCACAATAAAAACCATCCCTCATCTGGAAACCTTCTAGTTCACATTCATATCTCATCACCGCCCCCACCACCGCCGCCCCAAATTTTTATTTTTTTTGGCATGCATGTGCTATGGCAAATGTTAACATACTGTTGCAAGTGGTTCAGGAAAATCCCTAAAATCCACTTTCAATATCTACTCTACTCCCTCGAAAAACAAAACTCATAGTGGTTGGTTTGGAATATTTCAAGAAATGGTTTTTTTTTATTAATTTAGGTACTTTTGCTTGTATCTCAAACAGATAATATTAATATGTTTAGATTATGTGACCTTTAAACCCATATAGCATATTAGCAGCCACATGAGAATTCTTCATGGAATTTTCTTTGTTCCATGACCAACATCCAATAAAAAATCCAGTGTGTTGAAAGCCGGAGGTGAGAATGAGATGGGTTTGGTGGGAGGGGTTGATGAGGACGTGGTGGTGGGGCAACAACGATGCGTGGGTGGTTGCCGACCGTGAGTTGTCTATGAATGTGAACTAGAGGGTTTCTAGATGTTGGGGTGGAGATTTGGGGATGGGTTTCAAATGACAAGGATCATTCTACAAAAGAGGGGAATCAAAGCCCACCAACCTGCTACTCAAACGCACTTTACGCCCAAGCTCTAGCAGAATATCCATACCACTCTGACGTTCATCGTGGGCTAGCATAGCTGACTATCGTGCAAATCCGGGAAGGTCCTGCTCTGCAATTCGCTCGAAAGAGAGGGGGGCTTGCCATCCGACCCGCTTCCCCCTTCGGACTTCTTCCTGTGGAGTGAACCGATTTGCTTCACACTTGATAGAAGCACTAGTCTCGCACGGCTGCATGTCTGCTTGTTTGCGCTGTCTGCTGTGCTCTTAGCTTGTTTGAATTGACTGAATCAGGAACTAGCCTAAAGAAAGGGTGCATTCCTGAGGAGAAGCGTAGGCTCGATGCTTCACTCGATAGAAGGCGATCTAAGAAGAAACAGTTTAAAAAGGAGGGGAAAACATAAAAACTTGTTCCACAGGTAACAGGTAAACCCATTTTAATTAAATAAATGGTCTAAATTAGACTTATTAAAATTAATGACGGAGATTTTTTGTGGGTACGGTACCCACAAAAAAAAGGTGGGTACTCTAGAATGACCCCAGTACTATCATTATACCCCAATCACCGAATGCTTGAAGGGAGGAACATTCAAGTGGATACAATAAACTAAAAAGAATTTTGAATTCATTAAAAAAAATGACACAAGCTCTTATTCTCTCTTTATCAAATTTTGACAAAGTGTTCTCACTTCTCAGTTGATTGTGATGCTTCTAATGTGGATAAATTATTCCACTGTTTGTGCTTTGAGTCATTGGAGTCGCACCCTCCTTCCTAAGGAATTTATTCTCTTTTTGGATCTTGAAGCTTTCTTTGATGTACTTGAACAGTCCAAAAAGCTCAATACTCGGAAGAAATTATTCAGTCTACCAGATAAACAAGCTTGGGCTTGACAATCCACTGATAAGTGTCATTCCTGCTCTTATGGACAAGCTCATTGGTGTCATAATTGTACACAAAATGAATCTCTTTGCTTTGATTGATGAAGGTGGAAACTAACGGAGATTTGGGTTGTTTGGCTATGAGGGAGGAGCTGGAGGTGCAAGGTGGGGATATTTTGGTTTTTCACTTTTGTTTGTTAATTAATGCGTAGCTGAGTCATTAAATTAAAATAAATGACATTTAATTATCAGGTGGGTGGACCACAAATAATTTCTTCAATACTCAACACGCAAAGTCGACATTCCTTGCTTTCTACAATTCAAGTGAAGTCTTAGATTTAAATTTTGAAGGAGCTGTACCAAGAGGATCCTTACTTTTCCAAGATGTGGGAAGAGTGCTCAATGGGGCCTATCTATTCAAAGTTGACGGTTATGTGTTCCATATATAATGCTTTGAAGTATTCCATTACCACTGGAGCTGGTGGCCAAAATTGGAGCGATACGTTATGCCTACCAATTCTGGGGAAACCAAGATGTTGGTATGGCTTTTGTTTTGAGTTTGCCAAAGACACAATAACAAAGATTCTGTGCTAGACACCTTGGGTAGATGTTAGTATGGATTTTGTTGAGTTTGCGAACGACACAAAGAAACAATTAAAGCTTCTGCTGCGCTGGTCGGCGCATTTTGTTCCTTGTAGGAAGACTATTGAAACTTCTCATATTGATCAACACTTTCTAGAGATTATTAAACTTCATAGAATTCCAAAGACCTCACTGAATCGTGACACTAAGTTCATGACTTAATGTTTATTGTTTTGCGCGTATAATATTAAATTGAGTAAATTTAAATTTTTGAGAGAAATATAATTCATTAAGTAAAATAAGTAATTTATATTTTTTTTTTTATATATAGAATTATAATTAAATTCAGACACATTTATATTTTGAAGATCCTGGAAATTGAACCTATAACCTCATAGAGGGGTGAGACTTTTTGGGAGGGGATAACCACGGAGTCGAATACCCAAGTGGCTTATAGGAGTATTTATAACTCCTATATTTATAAACACATTTGAAATGTTCAAATGTTATTTTTTAAAAATATAAAATCTTAAAAAGATAATTTTAATACAAATTGCTCAAAAGGCTTTGATTGGCTCACTAACACCACCATTATTGGGTTCAAATATCTAAGTGGTGAACATAATTAAGTGTGGGTTCAAATATCTAAGTGTTGAACATAATTAAGTGGTGTTGTATGGTGTATTTGGAATAGAACACTCTCCACTTAAAATCTACTTAAAATCTTTTCATTTGTCCATTTCATGGTTCAGATTTTATTTCACAAATTTAACATAGTAAACAGATAATTTTAAATGATGTATTAATCTATACATTGTAATTGTAATATTAATTTAATATGGATGGACAATAAACAGATTGTCATTTAAAATTTAAAATCACGTCTCAGTCAGTCTATACATTAGATTTGTAATTAATATTTAATTTGGATGGACCTCTCCTAAATGAAATGGATAGGATCATTTTCCTTGTATTTGATATGAACCAATAATTACACTTGTAGTATTAGAAAAAGTGACTTAATACTTTTTTAAGTTTTTATTTGATATTGAATTTCGTTAACTTTGTAAAAAAAAAGTCAAGAAAATTCAGTAATGCAAATCTTGATCAACTTAAGTACACGTGTATCACTGCATGTTTGCCCTCTTGAGCAAAAGCCATGTATTTTGACGCGTGCACTTCCATTCAAAGATTGAATCAGCTCTCCTGGACTAAAGTGAGCTAGCATGGATCTTACTCTTACCGTTAAATCCAAAGTAAAATTATAATCCAATAAAGTACATATACAACATATAGATAAATAATAAAACAAATCTTGCTACAAATAAAAGTCTATCAATATTTGTAGCATGTTGGGTGTTGTGTTTGTAGCACTGCAAAAAGTCGGAACCCAAATTGACCTCCTCGATTATCATAGGGGTATAGGGGAAAAGGCAAAAAGATTAAAAGAAAATAAAATAAAATTTAAAGTTTACTTAAATAGTAGATTTCATTACAAAGACCTTAACAGACCCCATAATTATAAAGCACAAACAAAAGAAGGTACAAACTTACAACAGAATAACGACACACAACAAGACAACAAATGACTCCCTCTTAGTACAGCTTGCATATATGGTGAAGTGCAGAGATGAGATGAGATGATATGCATGGTGGTGCAGCTTAAGAGACCTGAGGACCAGAGATATGGTGCTGACCAAACTGCTCAGCCCTGTCTTTCATTTCCCGAGCCTTATTCGCGAGCCTGTAACGTGCATGGTCAAGTTGGTCCGCACCAAGTGGGTGCCCTCCAGTCACGTACCTGTAAATCCATGACAAAACCGTCACCGCCGCTACACCGAATCCACCGGATGCCAAGAACCCCATGATGATAAGCGCTACTGTAATGACAGCAGGGACCAGAACCGGACTGAATATCACAAACAGTGGGGTGGCAATGGTCAAGGCAATGACCGTACCGGCTAGGATCAAGCCGGAGAGGACTAGGAAGGACCCACCAGCAGTGACCGCAGTGGCTGCCTTGACAACTTGGTGGGACCGGTTTTCTGGGACCTGGTGGTGGGGGCCATGGTTTTGCTGTTGGTACTCAGCCATTTTGATATGAAGATGATGAATGAGATTGTGTGTGTGTGATATTGTATTGGTTTGGGAGTGAAGTGGGGTTTATAAAGAGGGAAGGGTTGTGAGGGGTGGGGTGGCACGTGTTGGGAAAAGGTGGCACGCGTTGGGGAGGTTTTCATGCAGGGGTTGCATGCAAACGAAGGGGCTTTGTTTCGGGACACGTCGTTTTTATCTGATTCGAGGCTCTTGTTGTGCATGTGAATGGTGTTTGATACTTTGGGACACGTTTTGGGAGGATTCAAAAACGTAGTAATGCATATGACGAAAGCTTTATTCCCGATTTAACATGTCTTTTACTCTTTAGCTCGGTGGCTTGTGGCCTGTAATGTTTGTGCATAAGATCAAGATGTTGTGGAATAGTTGAAACGAGTAAATAGTATTTGTACCATCTATGTTTAGTTATTTTTTTCAACTTTTCATTTTAGTCATACAAATAAAAATTAAATTTTGTATTTTTTAACATATCTATTTAGAGTTTGGACCGCTAAAATAACAATTAAAAAAAATAACTTTCAATCTCGACCATTCACATACTATTGTATGTGCAAAAGTTTTATAACTTTATTGTATGGTATAAGTCTCGATCCATGTTTGTTAACTATCTCTGTAGATCTTCTAAATTTCCTTGGTGGTGTTGGCTAGAAATTCAAAATAGAGTAGACCTGCTTTTTTATTTTTATTTTTCCTAATATAGTCATCTTATTCAGGAAAATAATAATAATAATAAGGTATAGTGCTAGTAACAAATTTTTCCACTCAATTTTTATTGTTTTTTATTTTTTGGGAAATTGCCCTTCAATTGCATTAAGATAATCATGATCGTATGGTGCTAGTAAGTAGTAACAAATTTGATTAAAAAGACTAAAGGAAAAGATGAAATATATTTGGGAATGTGATATGAACCTGCAGGAATGGAATCTCTTGAACCCACAATCAATTTGAAAACTCACCCAAAAAAGCCAAAATCAAGTCAATGGATAGAGAATCAAGACCTGTTGAGAACTTGTTTCAAGAACCTGTCTCAAGAACCCAGATTACAAGGAACGCCACAAAGATTATGGTTTACCTTTGATAAGTTCAAAAGTTCAATCAAGAACAAGAGGAGTAAACTCAACTCACAATAAAAATTCAATATTGTCTACCTTCAAATGAGGTTACAAAAAATATTTAAACCAAAACCTAATTAAAACCCTAGCCAAAATAAAGCCTTTTCTCCCAAAAATATCCCTGCATGAACAGTGCCGCGCTATAGTAATTCCGCTACAGTAACTTCTTTAAAACCCTAGCTTCCTAAAAAACAACTTTCCAAATAAGCCCTTGGCCATAATACAAGGCCTTCACAAAATCCTAGTTCATAAGAAATAACAATAGGCTCAAACAATAACCCTAAGTCATGTCTTCTACAGCTTGTATCAAGTGGATCAAAATTGGTTCTCCTTCTTTCAAACCCATCTTGAGTGTTGGGCTCTTGCTAGCTTCATCCCAAGTGGATTGCACCAATCCTAACATTGCTTCCTTGATCTTCTTTGCTCTTGATCTTGTAATTGGCCTATCTGAAACTTGCAAAGGATCTTTAAAACTAGGCCCACCTTGGTTCCCATCATTCCCCCTCTCCTCAAAAGGATTCGACCTCGAATCTTCACCTACATCAAAAAAAGAAAGATTAGAAACATTGAAAATAGCAGAAACATTATACTCACCTAAAAGGTCCACTTTATATGCATTGTCATTAATTTTCTCAAGAATTTGGAAAGGTCCATCTCCACGAGGATGCAACTTAGTCCTTCTATGCACTGGCGGATCCAGTGTGTGACCAGGGTGGGCACGTGCCCACCCTCAAATTTAAAAAAATAATAATAAATAAATAAATAATTAGTAGGTATATATAAATTCAAAAAATATGGATTTGCTAAAGTTTTTCGTTTTAAATCCTCATTTTCGTTTTAGAAAAAAAAAAAATTAAGGGAGATAAATTTATCAAAATTACAGCAAACACCCCAAACAATCCAAAATTACAGCATTCACCACACATAACAAACAACCAAATAACACAAGAAAAAGGCCAATAATATCCTCAAAAGCCCAAAAATGGAATTACAACAACAAATTAGCTCAAATAAAAACAAATCAGCCCAACACAGAGTGATTTTAGTTCTATTATTATTATTATTATTATTTTTAAACAAATCAGCCCAACAAATCAGCCAAAAAATGTAAAACACATCACATACTCAATCAATCGAATTACCATTCAAGAGAGAGAGAGAGAGAGAGAGTGAACAGAAGTTACAGAACGGCTTAGCTACTCCGTGTTGAAACAGATCGGCTCCCTCCTATCTCCACGGCCACTGATCCACCGTCCACTGCCACCGATCGACTCCCTCCCCTCCTGTTGAAGTAGATCAGCATTCGGCTCCCTCCCGTCTCCACGGCCACCGATCGGCCCCCCCTCCTGGATCTCATATTCTCATTCCTAGACCGACCAGAGCTCGACGCCTGGACCCGAGCTCGAGGAGGCGAGGACTGGTATTTCGCTCTCTCTCTCTCTCTCTCTCTCTCTCTCTCCCTCCCTCCTTTGCTATCTCTAATTATCTCTTTTAACTTTGAAGTTTTTGGCTTTGGTTGAATATTTATTTTGTTTGATACTTTGATGTGCTAAGTGCTGGCCATGTGGTGTCTTGGTGAGTGGTCCGAGTGGACCATGTGAAATGGAAAGTGGTCCCCGGACTGGTCAAATGGTCAGTGACTTTTTTTTTTTTTTTTTGCTGAATCGGACTAGTCAGTGACTTGCTTCAATATGTGATTTGTGAATACTTTTTGTTACTGTGTAATACAGTGAAGTGTGGCCCAGTGTAAATTTTGTCGTTTGTGATTTGTGAATTGTATTTGTTTGTGATTTGTGAATTGTATTTGTGGCATATGAAAAATTTTAAAAATGTTAAATTTATAATTTATGATGGGTTAGTTTTATTTTATGAACATTGTTTTTCTTTTAATATTTTTGAAACAGTAATGGAGAAATATTTCAAAAGAAAGTCAAAACTAGAATTACCACCTTCTACAAAAAGAGTTGATAACTCTTCTTCTTCTACAAAAAGAGTTGATAACTCTTCTTCAAAACAAGATTGAGTGAAAATTAATTTGGCAGATCTTCCATCTGATCCGGGGTTATGACCTCGAATTACGGATTATCATCCTAATGATCGAGATCAAGTTCGTAGAGCATATGCACAAAGGGGTGCTCGCCAACCTAAGGAACATATTTTTCCATACAAACATATGGTGCTAAGGACCGACGGTTCAACAAGGGTTGGTTTACTCAATTCAATTGGATAGAGTATAGCATAGCAAAAGATGCCGCATTTTGTCTATGTTGTTATCTTTTCAAAAGTGATATTGGAGAACAAGCAGGTGGTGATACATTTGTTAGTGAGGGCTTCTCAAATTGGAAGTGTCCAAAAAAGTTCAAAATTCATGAAGGAGGAATCAATAGTTCTCACTGCCAAGCTAGTAGAATGTGTGATAATCTATTAAAGCCAAATCAAAGTATTCAGTCATTTCATTTTAAGCAGACAGACCAAGCTCGAATTGAGTATTGGACTTGCTTAAATGCATCAATTGACTGCATTCGATTTCTTTTAAGACAAGGGCTTGCATTCCGTGGTCATGATGAATCAGAGGATTCAAGTAATCAAGGAAACTTTCTTGAGCTTTTGAGATTTCTTGCAGACCACAATGAAGATATCAAAGCCGTTACATTAAGAAATGCTCCTGAAAATAATATGTTGATTTCTCCTGCAATTCAGAAGGACATTATAAGTGCAGCAGCAGTTGAAACTTCTAATGCTATTATTATGGAGCTTGGAGATGCATTTTTTTCTGTTCTTATTGATGAATCTCGTGACATATCAACAAAGGAACAGATGGCGGTTGCATTGCGGTATGTTGATAAGAAAGGTCCATGTCGTTGAGCGCTTTTTAGGCATTGAACATGTTACTGATATTAGTGCTCTCTCACTCAAGGCAGCAGTTGAAGATTTATTTTGTAGGTATGGATTAAGCTTGTCTAGATTGCGTGGGCAAGGTTATGATGGAGCTAGTAATATGCAAGGTTAGTTCAATGGTCTTAAAACTCTTATAATGAAGGAGAATGAAAGTGCATATTATGTGCATTGTTTTGCTCATCAATTGCAATTAGCTCTTGTAGCCGTGGCAAAAAATCATAATAAAATTGCCACATTTTTTAACTTTGTTGCAATTGTGGTGAATGTTGCTGGAGGTTCATGCAAACGTCAAGATCTTCTTAGGGAGAAGCAAGCGACTAGAGTAGTTGAATTAGTCCATAATAGGGAGCTTCCGAGTGGGCAAGGCCTAAATCAAGAAACAAGTCTTAAACGTTCATGTGATACTCGTTGGAGTTCACTATTCACATTATAATACTCTGATTAGCTTGATTGATATGTTCTCATCCATAGTTGATGTGCTTGATACTATTGCAGAGGATGGTGCAACCTCAAAGCAGAAAGGAGAAGCAGGACATCTCTCACACTTTATACAATCTTTTGAATTTGTGTTTAATCTTCATTTGATGAGAATATATTTTGGGAGTTTCAAATGAATTATCACAAGCATTACAAAGAAAAGATCAAGATATTGTGAATGCTATGAAGTTAGTTCGAATGTTTAAGGAACGACTCCAAATAATGAGAGAAAATGGGTGGAGTTCTTTGCTTGATGAAGTTTCTACTTTTTGTGGAATAAACGAGATAGTAGTTCCAAATATGGATGATATATTTGTAGTTCAAGGGCGATCAAGGCGTAATGCTCATGGAATGACAAACTTACATTATTATCGTGTCGAACTATTTTATGCTATTATAGATATGCAACTCCAAGAGCTAAATAATCATTTTACGGAGTCAAACACTGAATTGCTTCTTTGTGTGTCATGCTTGAGTCCATCTGATTTTTTTTGCTACTTTCGACAAGCAAAAACTTATTCGCCTTGCCCAATTTTATCCAAAAGATTTTTCTTCATTGAAGCTCATGATACTTTCTGAATCAGCTTGATAATTATATTTTTGATGTATGCTCTAGCATTGAGTTTTCAAAACTGGAAAGGATTTGTGATCTTGCTCAAAAAATGGTTGAGACTAAAAAAAATGTGGTCTATCCATTAGTTTATTTATTGGTGAGTTTGGCATTAACTTTACCAGTTGCGACTGCCACTGTGGAAAGAGAATTTTCTGCTATGAAGATTGTGAAGAATCGATTGCGTAGTCGAATGAGTGATCAGTGGATGAATGATAGCTTGATTGTCTACATAGAGAAAGACATTTTTCATAGCATTGATAATGAAGCTATCATGCAACAGTTTCAGAATATGAAGACACGTCGAAATCAATTGTAAAAGGCTATGATAAGCCTCTTGTTTGTTACTTTTTCTTTATATAAACAATGTATTTCGGCTTTTGGCCTTTTTTTGTATCATATGTATTAAAGTTTGAAATAAAAAAACAAAAGGTGCCCATCCTGAAATGGAATTCCTAGATCCGCCCCTGCTTCTATGGGCTTAGGAATATTTCTTTGCACATGTGAACCCAAACCCAATCTCCGGATTCAAAGATGACACGCCTTCGCCCTTTATTGGCTTAGGAAGCAACCCTTTCATTCTTTTGGACAATTTGAAGCCGTACTCTCTTATGAAGTGACTTCACCAACTCTGTCTTCTTTTGTTCATCCAAGCTGCTCTTGCCATCAACAGGTAAAGGCATCAATCTAAAGAAGTAAGTGGATTAAAACCATAAACAATTTCAAAAGGAGAATATGAAGTAGTAGTATGCATGGCCCTATTATATGCAAACTCTATAAATGGCAAACAATCCTCCCAAGTTTTTAAATTCTTATGAACAACAGTGTGTAAAAGCTGAGTTAAAATCCTATTAACTACTTCAGTCTGACCATCAGTCTACGGATGACAAGTAATGGAAAATAAGAGCTTAGTACCCAATTTCCCCCACAACACCTTCCAAAAGTAGCTAAGGAATTTAACATCCCTATCAGAAACAATACTCTGAGGTACACCATGGAGTTGCACTATCTCCCTGAAAAACAAGTCAGCTATGTTTGTGGCATCATCTGTTTTATGGCATGGAATGAAATGTTCCATCTTACTAAATCTATCCACAATCACAAAAATATAATCTCTATCCCTTTTTGTCCTAGGTAGCCCCAAAACAAAGTCCATAGATATGTCTATCAAGGCAGATCATTCAAAAGATAATCAACCAGATTCCTAGACTACAATCATGGGGATCATGCGAATATTCTTACCAAGAATAATGCTACTGATTTCTACAATTTATGTAAATAGATAGTGCAGCAGGATTCTAGCAAAACAACTGTAAATCCTTCTATATTTAGTTTGCTGTAATTCCTTACTTTTAGCATGTACTCTGTATAAATCAGACTCTCAACGATCAATAGAAAGTGTGGAAAATTTCCATTGAAACAACTCTCTATATTCCTCAACATGGTATCAGAGCACCACAACTCAAATGAGAATACGAACCCTTCTTCCTCTATGTCTTCTTCTCAAAATCCACAAAATCAACCTCCCTCCCCCACCGAAACACCACTGGTTGCTCTCAATATCACAGCCCAAATCAATGAGAAATTAACCCCCTCCACCTTTCCACAATGGCGTGCCCAATTCGAAGGTCTTCTCATTGGGTACGACCTACTGGACTATGTCACTGGCCTTTCGGTGTGTCCATCATCAGATGGCACTTTCCCATCTGCCTTAAAAATAACCCACTGGGTTCGGCAGGACAAGTTGATTCTAAGTGCCATCCTCGCCTCAACCTCCACCACCATCACTCCTCTCATTGCCACCACCAAAACATCACACGAGGCATGGAAAAAATTAAATCATATGTATGCTAGCAGATCTCAAATGAGGGCTATGCAACTCAAGGAAGAAATTACCTTGATTAAAAAGGGAAATCGCTCGAATTCCGGAGTATCTTCATGTCGTAAAGGCGTTGACTGATGAGATAACTCTAATCGACCATCCCATATCCGATGACGATCTAACCCTTTACATTCTTAATGGTTTGGGTTCTGAATTTCAGGGAAATAGCTGCCCCAATTCGTGCGAGAGAGAGGTCCTTTGACCTTCGAAGAGCTTCATGATCTTCTAGTTAGGCCATGATAGCTATCTCCAGCAGCTAGAGTCGGCCACCCAATAGCTTGTGGTGTTGGCAAACTACATGAACCGCAAGAACTCTCCTGGATATTCTTCCCAGAAAAATCACGGTAGGCCCTTTGGTTTCTCACAGGAACCAGGGCCAAAATAAAGACTCACGGCCTCAAAACAAATCTTTGGGCCGACCCAACAACACTCAAAAAAGATATCAGCCCAAATGCCAGTTTTGTGACCAGATCGGTCACATGGCCAAGTCATGTCCCCGCTTGATTTCTTATGCAGCCACTGCCAATTGCACCTCTACCTCTAATGTCACGGACAATAAATGGCTCATGGACTCCGCTGCATACCATAATATCACCAGAGATCTCAACAATCTATCAATTCACTCGGAATATGATGGCACCGATGAAGTCATGCTTGGTGACGGTTTAGGTTTGGCTGTCTCACATATAGGCTCCCTAACTTTAAAATCACCAAAAAAGACTTTCATTCTCAAAGATACACTTTGTGTTCCAAACCTCTTCAAAAATCTTATATCTGTGCATCATTTTACATCCCAAAACAATGTGTTTATTGAATTTCACCCTTCTTATTTTCTTGTGAAGGACAAGATCTCGAGGGTGACCCTGGTAAAAGGTGCATGTGAAAATGGTGTGTACATCTTCCCAGAAACACTGGTGGCATCTTCCTTCCCAATGGTTGCTAATGTGCATGAAAGAACCTCTCTTGATGGGTGGCACAAACGTCTTGGTCATCCGTCCTCCAAAATTGTTCACAATGTTGTTCGTAATTTTTCCCTTCCCGTCATAACAAATAAAATGTCCTTTTTATGTTCCTCATGTTCTATCAATAAAGTGCATCAACAACCATTTGGTTCTATTAGTCTATCGAGCAATGCGCCTCTTGAACTCATTTATACTGATGTTTGGGGTCCCGTTCATTGTGTTGGTGTAGATGGCTCTCGATATTATCTTCTTTTTGTTGACCATTACACCAAATACATGTGGTTTTATGCTATGGAAAAAAAATCCGGGGTTGCAACCATTTTTCCACAATTTAAAACTCTTGTTGAAAACCGGTTTCAATGCAAAATAAAAACCATATACTCGGATAATGGGGGTGAATATGTGCGTTTAAAATCTTTTTTCTCTCTTCATGGCATAAGTCATTTAACTACCGCTCCAAAAACACCACAACAAAATGGTGTCTCGGAACGACGACATCGTCATCTTGTGGAAACCGGTCTTACATTGCTCCATGATGCCAATTTACCTCTCACCTATTGGCCACATGCTTTTCAAACGGCCACGTACCTTATAAACCGTCAACCCACACCAATACTCCAAAATATATCTTCGTACTAGGCTCTCTTTGGTCAACAACCAAATTATCTTAAATTGAGAAAATTTGGCTGTTTGTGTTATCCTCTCACCAAACCATACAACAAACACAAAATGGAGCCAAAATCCACACCCTGCATTTTTTTGGGCTATTCACTCACTCAAAATGCTTACCGGTGTCTTGATCCAAACACCCACCGTGTTTATATCTCACGCCATGTTTTGTTTGATGAGGCCTAAAGCCCACAAAGCCCATTGTCTAAATCTCCACCCTCTTCCAGCTCTTACTCTCTCTTGAGTCTCTCGCAAGTTCCACCTTCGGTCTCCAGTTACTGTGCCACCCGTGATGCTCCCTTCGCCACCAGTGCCTTCAGGTCGATGCTCCCACCATGGTTACTACAACTCCAGGTAATTCTCGGATCTCTACTTCCTTTGATTTCCAAGCTCCATTGCATTTAGATTCTCATGTTGCACATTCTTTCCCACCCATTCCCCCCGTCCATCCTGACTCAAGAGATCACTCTACCCACCCATCTAAATCAGAAACCACAAAATATCTCACGGAACCCACAACCACCCACCTCACGAACCCATCCTATGATCACTCGGTCTATGAACCAAGATCTTCAAACCCAAACAGTTGCACACTGTCACCAAGCATCCCCTACCCGAGACCATTGAATCTACTTATGTGAGTCAAGCCGTTTCTGAACCTCACTAGCGTGAGGCCATGTCCCACGAACTCACTGCCCTCATGCGGCATGGGACATGAGACTTGGTACCTCCTCCACCCAAATGCAACCCAGTAGGCTGCAAATGGGTCTTTCGAGTGAAGCGCAAACCTGATGGGTCAGTGGAGAGGTTTAAAGCCTGTCTTGTGGCTAAAGGATTCCACCAACGTCCGGGAGTGGACTATAAAGAGACTTTCAGTCCCGTGGTTAAGCCAACCACGATTCAAACTGTATTATCCATTGTTGTGATGAATGGTTGGGGCTTGCGGCAAATGGACATCAATAATGCCTTCTTACATGGGGAACTTAGTGAAACAGTTTACATGTTGCAACCCCCAGGCTTTAAAGATTTAACCAAACCTGACCATGTCTGTCAACTTCGAAAGGCCATTTATGGTCTAAAACAGGCACCTCGGGCATGGTACTCGGCCTTGAAAAATGCCCTACTTCAATTCGGTTTCAAGACTTCTAAGGCAGAATTCTTCATTGTTTATTTACAATCATGAGTCCATTATCTGTTATTTTTTGGTATATGTGGATGACTTAGTGATTACTGGCAATAATTCAAAATTTGTGAGTTCCATTGTTGAACAACTTGGCTGGAAATTTTCATTGAAAGACATGGGGTCCTTACATTATTTTTTAGGAGTGGAAGTCTTACCCACTCAGGATGGCATCTTTCTTTCCCAACATAAATATGTTCGTGATTTATTGTCCAATACCAACATGCTTGGGGCCAAAGAAGTCTGCACTCCTCTCTCAACCAGCACACCTCTCAAACTCAATGATGGTACTGCTTCCTTTGATAGCACTGAATACAAAAGAGTCCTTGGCAGTTTACAATATCTCTCTCTTACTCTAACCAGACATCTCATTTTCCGTGAATAAGTTGTCCCAATTCATGCACAAGCCGACTCAAACCCACTGGACAGCAACAAAGCGGCTCCTGTGCTACTTGAAGCAAACAATTTTTCATGGTGTTCAGCTGACCTGCAAGACACATCCAACTCTTACAACCTTTTCAGATGCTGATTGGGCAAGTAACCTTGATGATCGCACCTCCACTTCAGCCTATATCAGTTTCCTTGGTTCCAATCCCATCTCCTGGAGCTTAAAGAAGCAAGGTGCAGTGGCACAATCTTCAACGGAAGCCGAGTACAGGACTCTTGCTAATGCTGCCTCTGAAACTGTTTGGATACATTATCTTCTTCAAGAACTTGGTTTCAAGCTCCAATCACCTCCATCACTGCTCTGTGACAATCTTGGAGCTACATATCTTAGTTTCAATCATGTTCACCATTCAAGGATGTGTTGACACCCCATTTTGCTACCTCTATTCTAACCCTCACACAAATTAAGGTTTTTACAAATTAAAATTCTAAAAACGGAAAGTGCACAACTTGCCTAAATTAGGGTTTTAAACCAACAGTGTTTTTTTGACCGTTTGATCGACAACTAAAAGTAATCAAACAGATCTTTAAGTTGAGACGATTGAAATGACGTGTCATATGTTTGAATCGAACCACGTGTGTGAAAATTATATCCGGTTGAAGTTTTAATGAACAGAGTGCATAATAATTAAATGGCATTGGGCACATAAGATTAATCCAAATTAATTATGATTGGTCCATTAATTGGATTAATTTTAATTAACAAGGTGTAAATATCTTATTGGCTCAAAGTGTTAAATTATCATGGACTCTAGCACATTGGATAAACTGAGCAAGTTAATTGGATAATTGTTGATTAATTAATTAATTAAAACATTTGAATTAAATCATTCAGTGTTTTAAGGAGTTAAAAAAATCACCTATTATCTGATAATATCTGGAAATCAACTGGCAATAATTTGAAATTCAAGTTTTAAACAAACAGATAATACTGATTCATTTGATATAAAAAGGAGAAGAGAGTCACAAAATAAGGGAGGCAGCACAGGTAAGGGTATGGGTAACTAAGTATCGTGACTTTGATTATCATTCATGTTTTTTTCTTTAATTCATCGTACTAACATTATTCTGATTGGTTTCTTTTTGTCTTTCTGCATGAGTACACAACCATGATCAACAAGGAGGCAAGAAACAAATAGAAAGGCAACAACTATACCAACAGTATCACCCCTTTCATCATCAAGCTCGGAGCACAACAACAATAAAGCCACAACAACATAAAACAAAACAGGAAATAATCTAAAGGATTTGTTTCTTTTCTGTATTTCTGTATTTTTGTTTGTTGTTTCCATACAAATTATTCTGACATTTTTCTCCTTTGTTTCTGGTCATGAGCAAACAACCATGATAAAGGAGCACACAACAACAAAGCTACAACAAACAGGGAAAGGAGAATACACAGCCATATACAAAATGGTAATCTAAACACTTAGATTCACTGCAATTCCTATCTGTTCATAAAATCTCCACCACCTACATTCAAATCACAACACACTATGTATGCATTCACAAACACAAACCCCATACATTATGTTCAGCACGACAGCACCACACAAACAGCAGTCAAACCCACACTATCATCACCACCTACACACGGGTTCACAATTACCCACACACGGCACAACCCACGGCTAAATCCCACCAAACCCGTGAGCCTCTTGGCTCTTACTCCACAAACCTAAGACCACCATGGTCTTGATTTCACACAATACCAATCCCATACGGGTTCACCCAAACAAACCAAACCCATACCCATCACCCACGGCCAAAGATAACAACCCATCACCAAAACCCAATCCGTGACCCATACATGGGTTCACCAAAATCTAGAGTGAGAGTGAGAGTGAGCCGTGAGTTTGAGAGAGAGGGGGAGGCCATAGACGCCGTGAGAGAGAAATGCCGAGAGAGAGAGAGGCAAGGCACGGCATTGCCGAACCAAAATCCTCCACCACCGGTGGCGGTGGAGAGCGGCGGTGGTGAGTGCAAACGGAGCTCGAGCAGGAGCTCTCGTTCTTGGCCATGGAGTCGGTGAGAGAAAGTGAGATTAGAGAGAGAAAAAAGAGAGAAGATGAGAGGCGGCTGGAGTGGCTGGAAAAAAAGAAAGAAAGAAAGAGACGGGTCGGGTCAACCCGACCCGGTCTTTTTTAGTGAAACCCTACCCGGTTCCAAGATTGGGCCGGGTTGCCCCCCTCATTTAACCCAATCAGACCCACGGGTCAAACAAAAACTTTAACCCATCAGGCCCAATCCGAATCCCAAAGCCCAATCCTCCTTTAACCCAATAAGCTCATCTCTAAAATCCTACAAGCTCAATCCGAAAATTCAATTAAAAATCCAAACCCATTTGAAACCTAATCCAATCCAAAATTCTCTATCCCACCCTAATTTAAATCCACACTCAAATAATTCAACCCAACAAATCTAAACTCAAAATTACGCATTTTGACCCCAAACTTTCCCAAAATCACATTTCAACCCCAAATTCTCCCAAAATTACATCTTGACCCCAAAACTTCCGAAATCACATTTTGGCCCCAAATTCCCCCAAAAATCACATTTTGACTCCTAAGCCATACAAGCATCTTCTCAAGCTATACAAGCAATCCTTCTCAAGCTATACAAGCAATCTTGAGGTATTCTTTCCAAGCCAATCAAGCATACAGGTATAAATTTTAAACTGAAATTTATTTACTTGTATTTGATTGTTTTGTTTCTTTTCTTGAATAACATGCTTATATGACTATAACATGATATTTCACATGAAATAAATTAAACAACAACTTGAACATTAAAATTGGATTTTGATGCGAACATGAGTTTATGTATTTTGACATGATATGAATATTGGCCAAGTTTAATCTAGAAGACCGACGTATGTCGGGTAAAATGGGGTGCAAACACCTTCCCATTTTATAACCAAGCCTCCGAATCTTGAATTTAAGGTTCGTATTACAAAGTGTCTTGTAAACAAACAGTTTTCCCTTTTACTAGACTGTAACTAGGAAA
This sequence comes from Fagus sylvatica, assembly GCA_907173295.1. Lineage (NCBI taxonomy): Eukaryota > Viridiplantae > Streptophyta > Magnoliopsida > Fagales > Fagaceae > Fagus > Fagus sylvatica. Next base: position 26,442,495 of record OU015763.1, read on the forward strand.
CTCATTTACATGTAATTATTTCTTTTTACAAATTCATTGGCAATTGTACAAATTCAAAGATGAATAAAGAGGAATTATTGTTATTGTGGAATTTCTTATTTTGTCCAAATAATTAAAATAAGTGGCGACTCCATTTACATGTACAATCAACCTTCAAATCGAGAGGGTTGATCCATTGTCAGTTGGGTCACATTTTGAGGCCCATTTGACCCTCGGGTCGTGGTTCTCACAGGATGAAACACATCCAAATTGACCTTCACTTTGTTCGAGATCTGGTTCAATGAGGCGCACTTCAAGTCAGGCATGTCCACACTCAAGACCAGCTTGCAGACTTATTGACAAAACCTCTCTCAAGGCAGCGAACAGAAGTACTCAGAAGCAAAATTTCCCTTGCTGATGGCAGCTCAATTTTGAGGGGGTGTATCAAGGCAGATCATTCAAAAGATAATCAACCAGATTCCTAGCCTACAATCATGCGGATCATGCGAATATTCTTACCAAGAATAATGCTACTGATTTCTACAATTTATGTAAATAGATAGTGCAGCAGGATTCTAGCAAACAACTGTAAATCCTTCTATATTTAGTTTGTTGTAATTCCTTACTTTTAGCATGTACTCTATATAAATCAGACTCTCAACGATCAATAGAAAGTGTGGAAAATTTCCATTGAAACAACTCTCTATATTCCTCAACAATGTCTACCCATGGCTCACTAGGAACGGGTAAGGGTGTATACAACCCATGTGGCAAAACCTTAGATTTGGCCTTTCTACATGTAATACACCTGCCACAATTGCGATTAACATCTCTCTTCATCTTAGGCCAAAAGAAATGTTCATGCAAAATGTCTAAAGTTTTCTTGACACCAAAGTGTCCCATTAATCCCCCACCATGTGCCTCACGCACCAATAACTCACGCATAGAACAACTTGGCATGCAAAGTTTGCTTTCTTTAAACAAATAACCATCATGCTTGTAAAACTTACCGAATGCTGCCTTATCACATGTCTTATACACATCAGAAAAGTCAATGTCATCAGCATACATGTCTTTCACATATTCAAACCCAAGCATCTTAGCACTCATAGAAGTAAGAAGTACATACCTCCGGGATAAAGCATCAGCAACAATGTTCTGCTTACCTTGCTTGTAACGGATGACATATGGAAAGGTCTCAATGTATTCTAGCCATCTAGCATGCCTTTGATTCAACTTACCTTGACCCTTGAGATGCTTCAATGATTCATGATCGGTGTGGATCACAAATTCCCTAGGCCACAAGTAGTGCTGCCAAGTCTCGAATGCATGAACAAGAGCATAAAGCTCTTTGTCATAAGTAGGGTACTTCAGGGACGCCCCACTTAGCTTCTCACTGAAAAAGGCTATGGGCCGCCTACCCTGCATTAAAACGGCTCCAATCCCTATTCCTGAGGCATCACATTCAATCTCAAAAGTTTTGTTAAAATCAGGTAATGCTAACACAGATGCAAAGCACAACCTTTCTTTAATAGTGGCAAAAGCATTCTCTTAATCAGCTCCCGAATGAAACCCAACATTCTTTTTAATTACTTCAGTGAGTGGTGCAGCCATAGTGCTAAAGTCTTTAACAAAACGCTGATAAAAGCTAGCTAAGCCATGAAAGCTTCTTACCTCAGTGATGCTCTTTGGCGTTGGCCATTCCTTGATGGCCTTAACTTTCTCTTCATCCACCTCAATACCTTTTGTACTAACAATATAACTAAGAAAAACAACTTTTTCCATGCAAAAGGTACATTTCTTGAAATTAGCATACAACTTTTCACATTTCAACACATGAAACACATATCTCAAATGCAAAATATGTTCATTTAAGTCCTTGTTGTATACTAGGATATCATCAAAGTACACAACCACAAACTTGCCTATGAACACACGTAGGACATGATTCATTAATCTCATGAAAGTACTAGACGCATTTGTATGTCCAAATGGCATAACCAACCATTCATAAAGCCCATACTTAGTCTTAAAAGCAATTTTCCATTCATCACCCTCTTTCATTCTAATTTGATGGTACCCACTTTTAAGATCAATTTTATTGAAAATACATGAGCCATGCAATTCATCAAGCATATCATCTAATCTAATCTAGGAATGGGATGACGATACTTTACCGTGATATTGTTGACCGCCCTGCAATCAACGCACATCCTCCACGTCCCATCCTTCTTTGGCACTAGTAGCACTGGTACTGCACATGGGCTCATGCTCTCCCTCACGTACCCCTTGCTCATCAAATCCTCAACTTGTCCTCTGAAGCTCCTTTGTCTCCTCTAGATTACTCCTATGGGCTAGTCGGTTTGGAATAGCAGCTCCGGGCACAAAATCAATCTGGTGCTCAATGCCTCTAATGAGGTGGCAACTCATTAGGCATCTTTTTGGGAATACATCCTCAAACTCCTGCAACAAAGAAATAGCCAAACTAGGAAAGAGACTAGTTAGTTTCATCAAGATTAAGATAAGACTCTTTATAGACAAGAAAAATCATAGGGCGATCTACGAAGAAAGCCCTCTTAACCTCACTCTCTCTTGCATAGAAACTCACTTTTGTCTTTCCTTTTCTCTCTGCAGACTCTCTTTCTTTTTTCTCTCGTGGCTCCACTATTTTTTCTTTACTCTTAGCCACCTCTTTACTTTCTTTTTCACTCTTTCTTTTTTGCTCATTTTCACTCTCACTCTTTCTTTTTTGCTCAATCACTTTTTCACTCTTTCTTTTTTTATCACTCTCATTTTCACTCTTTCTTTTTTGAACAACCTCACTTTTCAGTTTCAGTTGGTCTTCATAGACCTGGCTTGGAGTTAAAGGAGCAAGCTTGATTGTTTTGCCCCCCTTTACAAAGCTGTACATGTTCTTGAACCCATCATGTGTCACCCTCCTATCATACTGCCACGGCCTCCCCAACAAAATATGGCCAGCATGCATAAGCTCAACATCACAAAACATCTCATCCAAATACTTCCCAATTGAAAAAGTAACTAACACTTGTCTATCCACCCTAACCTCTCCACAATCATTCAACCACTACAATTTGTATGGTCTAGAGTGTTTTAAGATTGGTAAATTCAATTTCTCAACCAAAGTAGTGCTAGCCACATTAGTACAACTCCCCCCATCAATGATCATACTACATACCTTATTGTTGGTGTGGCATCTAGTATGGAAAATGTTCTCTCTCTGTTGCTTTGCATCATCCGCCTTAATGTGTGTATTGAGAGCACGCCTGGCAACAAAAGACTCACCTGTCACGAGGGTAGACCACTCCATCATCATTACTAGCATCAACCAACTCGGGCACCCCATCACTATCATCCTTACTCTCAGTCATCACTTCCCCATTGTCACGCATAATCATCACCCGCCGGTTTGGACATTGAGAAGCGATGTGCCCTGAACCCAAACACTTAAAGCATTTAATATCTCTATTCCGTGAAGGTTGAGATTCTACCTTGGGTTTGTTGCTAGTTCCCTCATCTTTTCCCTTAGGTGGTTCGGTCTTTCTCTTTACTTCAGCTGGATCACTCCTATCCCACTTTGATTTCCAGGTAGTACTAGAAACCGAAGTGTACCTTGCTGTCCCTTTTCTCTTTAACTGTCTCTCCACCTTCATAGCCATGTGCACCATGTCCTCTATCTCCACATAATGCTGCAATTCAATTACATTGGCTATGTCCCTATTCAAACCACTCAAAAATCTAGCCATGGTGGCCTCCCGGTCCTCCTCTACATTAGCCCGAATCATCGCCACCTCCATCTCCTTATGGTAATCCTCCACACTCCTAGACCCCTATGTAAGATTTTGGAGCTTTTGGTAAAGGTCCCTATAGTAGTGGTTAGGTACAAATCTCCGCCTCATGAAAGCTTTCAACTCTCCCCACGTCTCTACAGGCCTTTCATAATTCCTCCTCCTATTGGTCACTAATTGATCCCACCAAATGATAGCATAATCAGTGAACTCAATTGCCGCCAACTTCACTTTCTTCTCCTCAGAGTAATTATGACAATCGAACACCAACTCTATTTTTTTCTCCCACTCTAGATAGATCTCAGGGTCAGTTCTACCTTGGAAAGATGGTATTTTCATTTTGATGCTCCCAAGGTCTCTATCTACACCATCCCAACCCCCTAGGTTCCCCTCAAGTCCTCTTTCACGCCTAACTCTTCTATGTCTACCCGACCTAACTTCAAAGGCTAAGTCTTCCTCATCCTCACCATCTCCTTCATTCTCATACACATTTTCAACCCTAGGCTCACGTCGCCTCCTATCTCTCCCACCTTGCAAATTTCTAATCGCTGCTTCTTGATGATCCATCCTATCCCTCACTTCACCCAACACAAAGTTCAACCGCTCAAACTGTTGTTGCATGGCTTGCAACACAAAGGATGAGTTATCTGCCATCCCCTTTGGTGATGAGTCACTCCTATGAGACATCGTAATGTGCTGCACAAAAAGAATGTTAGTGGAAAACCTCACACACTCCCTTACGTGTTTACACTCGAATAATGGCACTCCACTCGTATTTCACTCTTAATTGGCTTTTTTTTTTTTTTTTCCCGATAATAGTCTCACACTCTCTTGCCTTTTACCTCAAGAGTTTTCCCACTCAAGTTCTTTAAGAACTAATTGAACTCAATCAAGACAATGCAACCTTGTTTTATCCCAACTAGTAATTAGGTCCAAGAAACAAGAACAAGAGAAACACGGAAGGAATAAAAACGACACGAGAATCAAGGAAATTATACGAATGAAAGAGTAACTATAAGACAAGATACCAACTATAATGATGTATGCAGCCCCTTTGATGATAAGGCTCAAGAAAAAATTTCGGATTTTCTATACTCTTTTTTTTTTTTTTTTTTTTGGACGATTTTTTTTTTCACCAACTGATTTGATCACAATCAAAGGAATAAGCAATTGACAAAACCTCAACAATAACTCAAAAACCCTAGAATAAGTGAGATATGACAACCCCTAGAACAAGAGATTTCGGCCAACACAAACCCTAGAACAATGAAATTCGGCAACCCTAAGAATAGTGAAGAAATTCGACAGCCACCTTTTTTTTTCTTTTTTCTTTTTTCTTTTTTTTGTAACCCTAGAACAATGAAACCCTAAAATAAAATATGCAAGAAATAAATGATAGAATCAGACCTGATTGGAAACCTTGCTCTGATACCAAATGATATGAACCCGCAAGAATGGAATCCCTTGAACCCACAATCAATTTGAAAACTCATCCAAGAAAGCCAAAATCAAGTCAATGGATGGAGAATCAAGACCCGTTGAGAACTCGTTTCAAGAACCTAAATTATATTAAAATCTAGACCCGTTGAAGAACCTGTCTCAAGAACCCAAATTACAAGGAAGAACACCACAAAGGTTGTGGTTTACCTTTGATAAGTTCAAAAGTTCAATCAAGAACAAGAGGAGTAAACTCAACTCACAATGAAAATTTAATATTGTCTGCCTTCAAATGAGGCTACAAAGAGTATTTAAACCAAAACCTAATTAAAACCCTAGCCAAAATAAAGCCCTTTCTCCCAAAAATACCCCTGCATGAACAGTGCCGCGCTACAGTAATTCCGGCTACAGTAACTTCTTGAAACCCTAATTCCTAAAAAGTAACTTTCCAAATAAGCCCTTGGCCATAATACAAGGCCTTCCCAAAACCCTAGTTCATAAGAAATAACAATAGGCCCAAACAATAACCCTAAGTCATGTCTTCTACAGCTTGTATCAAGTGGATCAAAATTGGTTCTCCTTCTTTTAAACCCATCTTAAGTGTTGGGCTCTTGCTAGCTTCATCCCAAATGGATTGCACCAATCCTAGCATTGCTTCCTTAATCTTCTTTGCTCTTGATCTTGTAATTGGCCCATCTGAAACTTGCAAAGGAACTTGCAAAGGATCTTTAAGACTAGGCCCACCTTGGTTCCCATCAGAATGGATCCTAATTAATTAGTTTTATTTGAATTATTGAGTGGAAAATTATTTGGAGATCAAATTAAATATTGAGAGAATCCTTAATTCACACTTAAATCAAGCATATGTGTTTTTAGGGAAGCAAATAGTTATGTTGATGCGTCAGTTGTTTTAACAGTTGAATATGTTATATTATTCCCTTCTCCTCCCTTTACTATTAATCTTATGTTTTGTATAGAGAAAGATGAATAGAGAGTAAAAAAGAGAAAATAACCAGAATATACTAAAAAAATAATATATTTTATTAATCTTCACCTCCCCTTTCTCTCATCTTCATCTATCTCAAACATACACAGAGTCTTGTTCGCTTTGATAATTTGGTAAAAGTTGGCCTCGGCCTTGTAACTAAGGTTTAATTATCTACTTCCTTAAAAATAAATAAATCTCTTTTGATAATGTTGAAATAATACAAAGGTTGGAAAGTATAATATTGGTTGAATGTTGGCTTTGGCATGGGTTTATTTATTAGTTGGGCCTCCGCCTCCCCTCGTTATAGCTAAAGTTTTGAGTGACATGCTTTATTATGGTGTTAGAGCTTGTTTGTTTGTTTGGACTTTGTTGGTCACACATGACACATGACACATGTCAGACTTGTTTTATTGTTTATGTTTTTGGGGCTAAGACTTGAGAGGGTGTGTAATATAAGTCAGATATTTATTAGGCGTGGACTCACTTCAGTATAAGTTTATGTATTGGGCCCTTTTTAATCGTTTAAACTTTTGGATTAGATGTTTTATATTTAAGATCATGTTACAAATGGTGAAAAGACTTGTAGTTTAACTTATTTGCATTTTCTACTTTTCTCCAAATGAGATATTTAGAAAAAAGCATTATAAAATTCATGTTTTGAAAATAGAAAATGATTAAATTATTATTTTTTATTCATTTTTTGGTAAAATTTTCAAGAGAAAAACAATATTAAAGAAAATGCCACTTGTCCAATAAACTAGTAGTCACGGAATTGAGCAAAATTATTCAAAGCAAAATCATATGAAGTTGACTTCAAAAATCTTTCCATACTAAAATTTTAGATTATTATTAAAATGATTTGGATAAAGTTCAAAGAGCATCAAAATGATCATTGCGAAACTGATCATGACCACTTTTTAATTTCCATAAAGAAAATTTGGAAAATATTCAGGTAAATTCAGTACTACATTTAAAGGGTATGAAAAATTGGTTGTAGCATGCTATAAGTGTATAACAAAGGATGGTCCCTTTTTATTCACATCAAAAAGTGTATAACAAAGGTTGGAAAGTCTAATAATATTGGTTGGATCTGGGCTTTGGCATGGGTATATTTATTAGTTGGGCCTCACTTTATAGCTAAAGTTTTGAGTGGAATGTTTTATTATGTTGTTAGAGCTTGTTTGTTTGTTTGTTTGGACCTTGTTGGTTACACATGACACTTGTCAGACTTGTTTATGTTTTTGGGGCTAAGACTTGAGAGGATTGTAATATGTTAAAGTCAGATATGAATTAGGCGTGGACTCACTTTAGCAAAAAAATATAAGTTTATGTATTGGGCTTTTTAATCGTTTAAACTTTTAGATTAGATGTTTTATATGTAAGATTGTATTATTAATTAATGATCAGAAGATTCAAAAGTCTTATAATTCAATTGGTTTGTATTTTTTAGTTTTCTCCAAACAAGAGATTTAGAAGAAAAGAAAAAAAAAAAAAGGTTATAAAATTCATGTTGGGTTGTTTTTCGAAGTGTTGATAATAGAAATTGATTAAATTATTTTTTTTTTAATTCAATTTTTGCCAAAATTTTCAAGAGAAAAACAATATTAAAGAAAATGCCACTTGTCCAATAAACTAGTAGTCATCGTATTGAGCAAAATTATTCAAAGCAAAATCATATGAAGTTGACTTCAAAAATATTTCCATACTAAAACTTTAGATTATTATTAAAATGATTTGGATAAAGTTCAAAGAGCATCAAAATGATCATTGTGAACCTGATCATAACCACTATTTTCCATAAAGAAAATTTGGAAACTTTTCAGGTAAATTCAATAATACATTTAAAGAGAATGAAAAATTGGTTGTAGCATAGTATATAAGTATAACAATCACTACTTTTTTATATATATATACAAAATAATATTAAATTTATGTTTTTATTTATTAGTTAAGACTTTGCATTACCCATTGGGAAAATAAAATAAAAATCTTGGATTCATCACTGATAGTATGCATAATGCATTAATGCATGCGAATCAATCATTTGATGTAATTAAACCCGTGATGTCTAGTATTTAATTCAACATCTCAGTCAATTGCACTGTTCGCTCTGCTTAAATATCAGACAAGTTAGGCAAAATGGCAAACCCATGGGATTTCTAATCATCTTGAAAATTATTTAGGAAAAGGTCTGTTTCGTGGCATTAATTGTATTTGATGGAATCATAGTTTTACAATTAAATTTTTGACTCCAACAGTCGTAATGAAGTAAAAAAAAAAAAAAAAAAAAAAAAAAAAAAAAAAAAAAAACGACAGTGGTTTTAGATAGAAGATTTTCGTGGAAATCTCTCCTTGACTTTTGAATAGCACAAGTCTATCCTATCAGCACTCAAAAAAAATAGTGTTACCATGTTTGAGCAAGTGTGAAAGTGCTTTTCGTTTGATTCCTTTCAAACTGGTACCTTCTCAGTTTTCACATCGACTTCACTTTTTAGAGGCATTTCCACAATCTGCTTCCGCTGGGGTTATCAATGGGTCCCACCAGTTATAATCTCTAGTCAATCACAATTTGACTTTATTCAATTCGATCGATCAACATTTGATTATGGTTCCAATTTAAATCCTTGGCTTAATTCTTATATAAATTATGATCTTTTATTAAACTCAAATTAGATATCTATAATATTGTACTCTATAGAAATATAGTAATTAAGCATTTTAATACAAAATTAAACTTTTTTAGTTCGCCTTTTAAGTTTATGTTATATTCTTGTACTAAATAATTTATTTCTATTGGTATGGAATGAGAAAAATAATAAATAACTATATAGATTATCCGAATCAAATACTAAATAATAAGATTCAGCATGTAATTAATAGCTTATCAAGGAAATATGACTTGTATTTTTATTTTTACATTCTTCACTTCTTTTTATGATTTATTGTTTTTTGTTGTATTAAGTATTAAGTATTAACTTATAAATTATCAAGAGTTTTGTAACTTTGTTAATATCTTCTGATGTTTCCAATGAAGATACTTAGGATTCAAATCATCCCTCTACCAATTATCGAATAAATAATTAAAAAAAAAAAAAAAAAAAACGACGAACGGTCAAATTAGATGCTAATCATTGCCAACGTTGTTATATATACATATAAAAAATGCTACACTGACAATTTTCACAACAAGGCAAAGAATCATTTAATCATGATTTAATCATTTAATTATGTATAAATCATAATTGATATATATGCTTGGGTAAGTGAATCTTTTGCTAAGTTGAAAGGATAGTCGACCTCACTTTCTTTATGGTATTGTTAGGTCAAGAACCACACCAAATTCTCCTCGTTTGATAGAAGCCGTCTTTTTGTCTAAAGAGCAACTTGGTCTTGACAAAGCCATGCATAGGGTTAGGCATAAACTGGTGATGGGAGCAGAGAATTGGGAAAAAGTGTTCACCAACCCCCTAATAGCTTCCCAGCAAAGATAGAAAAATCACCCTAATAGCCGACCTAGAGGGAAATTTGTATGCAAAGCTGCAAGTTGCAAATAATGGTTATTGAATATGTATATTCCAAGAAAAATAAAATAAGAAAGAAGAGGAAAATGTTACTATATAATTTTTAGGAGAATCCTCAAGGATAGTTCAACTGATCCAGTCTTGAGTGTGTTTTCCAATGATCACTAGTTTGAGTCCCTCAGAGTCACCTACCCAAGGCAAAGTTTTGCATTTATTGTGGTACACGTTGCTAGTAGCTAGAGTATTACGTGTTCCTCCTGAGATTAGTTGAAGTCCACGTATTTAGAAAACACAAACCCGGACACTCAAGGTTGTAAAATATATATATATATAATATATATTAGGAGAAATTATACTTATCCACCCTAAATTTTTACCTTATTTATAATATATTCTAAATTATCAATTTATACGATTGACACCCAAATTTTAAACAATTATATCAATGTATCCCTTACCATCTAAATTGGGTGTAAATGAAATAGGATTTTTGTGTAATTACATAACTACCATCATTGGTTGCAATGAAAAACTATAATTTCGGTTTAATTTTATTGTCAATTTAGATAATAGGGGTATATTGATACAACTCTCTCAAATTTGGGATATCAATAAAATGATAATTTATGGGATATTGTAAATGGGACTAAAATTTAGGGTAGAAAATTTTAATCCGTCCCAATTTTTATTATGATATGTATTTGTTCCCGATAACATAATCAAGTCAATCGAATTGTGTCATCCAATCTAATATTACCAAATCACCTAAGGTGTAGGTGATCTATGTTTAGTAAAAGTTAGGCATGGGTACAAATTCTAAAAGCTCTGGGCTATTGGGATCTCATTTTTGTCAATAAATATGATGAGGGAAAGGAAGGTAAAGATCAATAATAGATTGGTATGATTGTAGATTTATCGTTATTCCATTTCAATTAGTCAATTTTGTCATGCATCATAAGCAACAAGAACATTTTTTTTTTTTTTTTTTTTTTTATTAAAAGCAACAAGAACATTAATTTTCAACTAGTATGTTAAATCTTTTGGTTGGATTTCAACGGAGTAAAGGATTCGGAATTATTTCACGAACTTCATGTATCTTCGTTATACCGGTTTCACTAATAAATTAAAAGGGTCAATGGCTTTCAATAATAATAAGTTATTAGTTTTGACATATTTTCTAAATGTCTTTTTCTTTATTAAAATATTTTCCAAATGTCAACCTCACTACAAACTGGTAAGAAGCGGTCATTTGAATTTGTTGTGAGACAAAGTTTTCATAATTGTTCCTTTCACATGAATAATTTCATTCCTTTCATTACTTTTCACAATATTGATTTGTCACAAACATCTGGGTCACAGATGTTCAGGAAGTCTTTCACCAAAGAAGTTGTCCAAAATATTTTAATTAATCACATTTTCAATTTTTATTAGTAAAATAGAGAAAAGAATATATAAAATAAAACATGTTAGAAATATGCTTAATTATGATATATATATATATATATATATATATATTATATATATTATTATCTTATAAATTATTTTCTTGCTCTACTTCTATATGGAAAAAAATTTTTTTTTTTTTTTTTTCAATAGTTACAATAACAACAAAATGAGAGATTTGATCTAATTCTTTAATATATATATATATATATATATATATATATATATATATATATATTATAATATATATACATAATTATATATATAAACTTGAAATATTATAAATTTAGCTTGTAAATATTATAGTAAGTTGAAACATAATAATTTTTTTTTTTTTAATTGCATGATATCAAAATGATGTATCGTGTGACTAAAAAGAGAACCAAAAACAAAAATGTTGTTTGCTATTACAATATCTCCCAAACCTAGAAAAAAAAAAAAAAATGTTCCAATCATCATTTATTTTTGGTGTTGCAGGATAAATAAAACTTTTTGAAAGTGAAAGTTCAATTTTCTATATGAAAATTATTATTCTTTTTTTTTTTTTTTTTAAAAAGGTCAATAAAATTATTAATTGATAATTGCGTTCAATCCGAATACAAGATAAAGAGCATTTTAGAATGATCATTATAATTTTTTTCTTTTTTTTTTTTAAATCGTATTACTCCAAAGATTTTTTTGCTTTGGAAGACCTTACTTAGTTACTCCTTGCTAAGTTCAAACTCCTTACTCTACTCCTTAAGTTTAAAAAAGGTGAAAAGTAAAATAAAAAAATAAAAAATAAAAATTGAAAGAGAAAAAATAATTGCAGCACATGCAATACTTTTGAGTTTTACATGAGATCTCAATCTGACATAAACCTAGGACTATGAGGCTTTTAACATGCTTGTACCACGTTTGGCACGAAAGGAAGTTACTATTATCAAATTAAACCATGTGCCAGACCAGAGATCTACAATTAAAGTGCTTCTCTTTGCACATATTATTAAAATTAAATCAATTTCATGCAAAAACAAAAGGAACAGAGGAAAAATGAGATTTTTGAATTTTTTAAAAAAGAGTGGCTTTACAAATAAAATTTTTAAACCTTTGCTTCGAAAGGAGACATGCCGATTTACAGTTTTCAGAAGAGGTTGAACATCTTATATGAAAGAGTGGCTTTACGAATAAATAAACTTTAATCAAATTAAGAAAAATAATAAATAGGAATGGGAATTTTTCGGAAAATTTGTCACAACAATATCTTATAATTTCCACATCAAATTCAGATAGCCTTGCTTTAAATTTTAATCAAGGAATATCCATCATTTTAAATCACGTCTCGTCCTAGAGTGGGAAAGGAGAACACGCTCCAGCTCCAAGAGAAAATGCTCCACAGAATTCAAACGATACTTTTTGTCAACAAACGTGGTACACAAATGTACGATAAAAGCAAGATGCTTGTACAGTTGTACGGTCTTCTAGTTGAGTGGATTGAGATCCATGCAATTGGTATTGTATACAATGGGAATGAATTCCCTCCGGTGCTCTAGTGCACTGGAGGGAGCTACAGGCTGACATGTGTCTTAAAATGGACATGTGTCACTTCCTGGCTCCCTCTAGTGCACTGGAGCACTGAAGGTAAGCCACTCCCGTATATAATACCAATTAAGTGATTGAGATTGAAGATTAACTTCTTAACTTTCAATCTCAACCACTTAATAAAAAATTATTAAAAATTTTAAAAAATGAAAAGTGAAAAATTTGTGAAAAAAAGAAAAAAAAAAATTGTACCCCTACAATACTTTTTGAATATTGCATCAAATCTCAGTCTCACTCGCTCTTTCTACCAAGAAAATGTGCTTAGCATGCTGGGGCCTAGGAAAGTGACACCTCAATTATGCTCTCTTCTATGAAGTTGGAATAAATGTGACGGTGTCCATTTTTCTATTTTTTCAAAAATAACTTTATTATCTAATTGAAATTAATTTAACAATAAGATAAATTAAAGATATAAAAATGAAAATAGAGTTTATTTTTAAACTGGTTTAAATGAATCTTTCTCTAACTCACTATGTGGCGACTCATAAGACTATACATATGTATTTTTAGTCACATAACCCATTTAGGATCAATTTGATAAAGCATTAAGAAACTGTACTTTTTGCTCAAAGCAGGTTTTGCCACTTAAACTCCTAGCTCCATTATCAAAATGTGCTTTTTAAGACAAAATAAGGGAAACATTCAATGATTTTTGGTTTATCAAACACTAAAATAGGTCACAACATTTTGAAAATGCATTTTCTGCCTTAGTATCATGATACTAAACGGACGCTTAATAAGTCACATGACTTGTTTAAATAATACATGTGAATAGTCTTGTGAGTAGCCACACAATGAATTGAAAAAAGATTATTTTAAATTGGTTTGGAGGTAAACTTTGTCTTGAAAATAAATAAATAAATTTAAAATTTCTTAATAAATTATGCTCCCACTAATAGCCCCATAAACAACCACATAAGAAAAGTCATTTTCTCAAAGCAAAAGATTAAATATAAATATTTAAAAATAAATCAAATTCCATTAAAGTAAGGGACACATTTTATTCTTTAAATATAATTATTTGTGGTTGCACTTTAAAAATATTATATTTTTATTAAAAAGTATGATCTTTAAACACACATGTAGTGGTTGTGAAGAGACTAGTATAATTAAGGTAATCCCTAATTGAATTATAGAAAGGGCTTAAATCCTAAAACACCTCATATAAAAAGTATAAAATGGTAATAAAAATGATTATTTAATGAACTCTCTCTCTCTCACATAAATTGACAGTAACAAGAGGATGAGAGTATATATATATATCAATTTCAATTAGGTGATGAGAATCGGTAAAGTTAACTGGGTTTGATTAGCTCGGTTGAGTTATTGATTACAGCACTACACTCTCACTAGGAGTGGATCTGCTTAGATTCAACATTTAATATTGTAGTTTAAGAAGCCACTTTGTCGTGCTTCACATTGTACTTTTGTAGTCTTGTACATACAGAAACAGGAAAAAGATCTTTATTGATTTCAACCTATTTTATAATTACATCACATCTGGACAGGGACTTAAGGATATAATAATGTTAGGATTTTGTTCGTTAAAAGATAATCTAAGATATTATGTTGTTAATCCTTTCAAATAAACCATATTCTTGAAGCAAAAAAAAAAAACCATATTCCAATCTTGATAAACAACCCAATTATCACTAAACGAATCTTATATATTTGTCACTTGGGTATTCAACTCAGTGCTAATCCCCTTCCCCAACAAGTTTCACATTTCTATGAGAATGTGAATTCAATCCCTAGGATCTTCAAAATATACGTGTGTGTGAGTTTAGATTAGAATTTCTATTATATATATATAATAAAAAAATCTTATATATTTAATTATTGTCTCTTTATATATATATATATATATATATATATATATATTATTACAGTCTTGAACTCGTGTTTTATAAGTGCAAAAAATGGTTACCTTTGTCTAATAATATATGCAAATTTATAATAAAAATTATTCAATTTCCTTTTGAAGAATTGCTTAGTAATGGCTCATAACTTTTTTTTTTTTTAATTACATTAACATCTGGATATTTGAAATTTCGTACACAATCTCATTGTCCCATACACAATAGATAATTATTAAGCCCAATAATAAAGTGGTCCCAAAAGAATTTGTTATTATGTAGTGTCAAACTCACAACTTACTTCCTGCCACTATCTACTCTTTTGAGGTTTGTAATAGCTGATAACTTCCTATGTAAAACGTGATCCACAAATTGCACTAAGCCACTCGATCGTTCTTTAAAGTTGAGATAAAATAATAATTTTTAGATAGCATTTTATAATTAATGACTTCATTGTAACGTTATTGTCACTTTTCTTTTCCTGACCTTTTACAAGTAAAGATAGGAAATGTCATCGCGGCACCAATAAATAGCACATTTTGGTACCGAAATAGTTGGTAGAGAAATAATGCCACCCTAAAAATAACAATCTATTTAACAAAAACATAAAATAAAAAAAGAAAGCAAAGTAAAAGCTAATTCAGTACACTTGTTACTTCATTAATAATTGCCATCATTTTGGTAAACTTCAATTTTACCTTACCAACTTACTTATTGACATTGTTCATAACCTCATATTAATATACACGTACAGAAGGGTTAAAAAAAAAAAGAAGGTGTTTTGCAAAAACTCACTTTGTACAGGTTCAAACAAACACTCCCTTGCCCACAACACTATTTGTATCTCTCTGTGTTTTTTTTATTTTTTCTTTGGCATGAGAATGAGATTCCCACCTGACCCCACTATGCTAATTAACCAATAATTGCTCGGCAACTAGCAGTGGGCCCAGCTGAAACTTTGTCCTCTTTGCTGAGCCGCTATCCAAACCCGGCTCGGGCTCCGGCTGCGGGTCACGGCGCTTACCCGTGATTCTGACCGGCTCTGGCTCACCCGACCCAATCCTATGTGGAAAATTAAGCAAAGCCTTTGAGCCACGCATCCTGTAAGCCGCTCTGTCATAAGCCAAAGCAGCTTCCTCAGCCGTCTCGTACGTCCCAAGCCAAACTCTGGCTCCATTCTTAGCCGGGTCACGTATCTCAGCCGCGTACTTCCCCCACGGCCTTCTTCTCACTCCTCTATAATGCCTTTCTTTAATCACTTTATTCTGAGCGTTACCAAAGCACTTTGATTGATCTGCTTTCTTCTTCGACACAATCTCGCTTTTCAAAGCCATAAAAGCACTTTCGTATAACCTGTTTTTCGAAGCACCAGCTTGTGGAGCCAAAAATCTCATTGGCTCATCATCTCCCATCATCATCACTGGAGCCTCGGCTTTTATAGTTGTTGCTGCCGTTAAGTCTAACGGAGACCACCCAAAACTAACGGCATCGCGTAAGGAGTTGTAGACAATCATGTCTTCAGAGTCGTTAACTTTGAACGGCAAGTCTCCCCACTGCTCCGTTAAGTAAGGGAACAAACCACCAAAGCATAAGCTTCGGTGACACAGTTGAGGAAAACTAAAGTCACCCAAGGTAGCATCGTTCATGTTTTTGTAACTTGAAAGGGTTTCAAAAGAGGTTTGTGTTTGTGTTTGTGTTTGTGTTTTGGTTTGTGTGAGAGGTTGGAGAGGCATGGTTGAGAGAATAAGAGTTAAGAGACACGAATTTGGGACTTGAAGGTTATGGAATGTATTTATAATGGGAGGGAGAGAGGGATTAGAGTCTCATGCAATAGTGGTGAGAAATTGAGATTGTTTTCGATTGGCTTTTTTGGTTTTTGGGTTTAAATTTTTTTTTTGGGGGTTTTCTTTGAAATTTCATTTTAGAAATTAGAGCAGCAAGTGGGCAAATTGATACAAAGAAAGAACTAGAAGTAAACCTCGTGGCACGTGACTGACTATTTCATTACCTATTTACATGGAGTATCTGACGTGTCATGCTTACGTTGGGCATGCGCCATGATCGTGCGAGACAGGTTGCAAAGAAAGTGAAATTTGTCACTAAACACATGGCAAACTTTTTATAGTGATTTGGTTTTTCATGTGGTTATATGTTTTATTTTTTCTAGTTAAAGTTATTGAAATATTTCATTATTCACGATAACATTATTGTAACTAAAAAGTGGTACCTATTGAAATTTTTTACTTTCTTTAAAAAGAAAATGTATATATTTTAATAAAGTGAGTAAGATTCTATCTAAAAGTCACCATATAAGATACAATCATATCATCACCAATCCAAAAAATAATACTATCCTTATATGGAAAGTAGAAAAAGGTAAGGACACTTAATAAACGGAAAATATGCAAACGAATATCTCATCAATAATAAATTATATTTTGGATTATATGTATGTCAAACTCACAAAGATAAAAGTTTTGTACGATTTTATTCCCACTTGGGGCTGCCGACGGTTTATCTGCCCCATTAAATGACACTTGTAACAAGAAGAGCATGGTAGAACATAGAGGAAACATCCAACTTCCAAGTGCATATTATTGTTTGTCTGATCATGTCCTAATTTGTTTGAATCAGTGAATATGAATAACCTGATTTATCTGATTTATTGTTTGTCCCTAATATTTCAATTAATCTCCCCCTTTTGTAAGCCCGATTGTGACAAGGAGATGGTTGCCGCGATGGTGGCGGCAAAGGTGTGATGATCAAAATGGTTATCAAGAAATGAGAAAAAGAAGTAAATGGAAGAGAAAGAATTATGTGCATTCTAAAAAAGTCTGTATAATTTATGGCCTCTGTTTATATACAAAGACAGAGAAAGATAAAACAGAAAGACTAACCGAAAGCTAAGTTATAACTGTTTGTTGTCAAACTAGAATTTATAAGGAATGGTCGTCAATTTGTTTGAAGGAAACAAATAACTATAAGTGAAAGTGTGGTAAATGGCTTTAGTGCTTCATTATAATGACACATTTTTTATATGTCACACACATAATTATGGCTGCCAAATTTATACATTATGGTGGCCAAATTATATATGCAATATATATATATTAAAAATATTTTATGGTGTTAACAAATGTTGGATATACAATGAAAAATAGAAATTTGACAGAATAACTAACTCCACTAATGTCTTGAGCTAATCGTTTCCCAAACGTGGTCCATTAGTAATAGGATCATAGCAGGAAAGATTGTACAACTTGTAGTTTTTGGTGTTTTGCTATATATATATATACGACAGTGACTTCTTCTTTACGTCATGTCGAATAGGACTTGTCGTATATCGTGAACTTGCATTTTTCATTCATGTGAATACTTCCCCTTCAAGGTACAACATGGATATTGTGCATCTGTGATTCCAATGGTACTTGGGTTAGGGGTTTTTCTAGCTCCATAGGGATCACTACAAGTTTTTAAGCCGAACTTAGGACTCTCAAAGATGACTTAGTACTAGAGGCTTTGTAGTTTGCCTGCTCAAATATTATGTGCACTAGATCTCTTAATTTGCTCTTAATGAAGTTTCATTTTTTTACATTAAAAAAAAGAAAAAAAGGATATTGTGCATTTTTCAAACCATAAACTCTTTTACAATGACGTTAGCGAAAAATGCTTAAACAAAATGATGTCATGTGATTATTTCAACACATATGCCTAACATATATGAACATTATTCACTGAAAGCAAGGCAATGTCGTTTTGTTTAAATATTTTTTTATTTATGCTTTTGTGCAGGTTTATTGTTTGTATTGAAACATTTTTTAAAATGTAGGATTTCATTTGAAACTTACAAAAAATGTGTGGTTGAATTTGAAACAACCTCTAAATTATGAGGCTTAAAATGTAATTTTCCCCAAATCTTTAATGTCATGAATATGACTTCCAAGAATGAAATCCTAAAGGGATGTTTGGCACACCACAAAACTAGTCTAGCCAAGAATATATTTACATAATTGTTTTTAGTTTAGTAAATTTTTTGGAGTAAAAAACTAGTCTAAAATGATAGTGGGGATATATTCTTGGGTAAAGTATTGTATTCATCCTAAACTTTGCATGAAATTCAGTTTTCGTCCTTAAAATTTAAAAAGTTCATTTTTCGTCTCTGAACTTTGAAAATATTAGTTTTAAACAAGAATTTTGTCCTTTTAAAAAGTGCAAATAAGCACTGTATATTCATGTTAGGGACGAAAAACGAATTTTTTAAAGTTTAAGTGCAAAAACCGAATTTCATGCAATGTTTAGGGACGAAAACAATACTTTGCCCTATATTCTTTTGTAAAAAATTTGTTTTAGCTTTAGATGTTTCGACATTCCCTCCAAAATCAAATTCTCATAAAAAATTACTTTAAAATTTGACATTTTCAAAAATTGCATGTCAACTAAAACTGGTAGCCTAATTCTAGAAAAAACTAAATAAAACAAAAACAATTTAATTTTAAACTAGTTTTACTTTTAGTACACATTGTATCATAATTGAACCACTGGTCTACATTACTACAGTAATAATAAGGCTTGGATAAATGATATGAACTTGTCGTCTTTTAACGGAATCAGTTTTAACAAAAGTAAAAATAAAAAAGAGTGAAAAATTGAACTATTTATAAGGCTTGTCGGCACATTTAACCAATATTATAAAGTGTAAACATAACAAGAATTAAAGTAGTCAGAATGTAACTTTATATGAAAATTTAATAAATGGGGCCTAAGATGTCCCTTTCATCAAGGCTTTTGCTTTGTACGGTCATTGCAACTCATTCTGAGAAAATGTACCTTTTAAAAGCTGGCACATGTCCAAGATACATAAGCCCTGGTCATGATTTATTCGATCAGACTTACTAAAGTCAATATGAATTTGCAATTTAATATAAATAAACAAGGGCCCAGGGAATGATGATGAAGATAATAGACAATTTTCCTATCACGTTTCGGCAACATTCGCGTAAAACATTTATTGCCATCAAGCCATTAGCTTTTTTACTCTTTCAAATGAGAGACATCCACAGCTGTCTCCAAATTATAATTTTTAAGTGGGTTCAGTTAACTTAATTGTTAAAATCTTTTGTGGCCGAGCCTTCAAATCTTATTTATACAAAAAATTAATTGATATCTTGGCTTGATAGTAGGAACGGAGTCAAGAATTTAATCTAAGATAGACACCTTTTGAACTTAAACTTTAATAAACATAATACAAAGAAAGGTCAAAAGCCAATATACATTATTAATATAAACAAAAATATCAAACAATAAGCTCATTATAACCTTTTACAATTAATTTCAACACGTTTTTATATTTTTAAACCGTTGTATGATAACCAAATTATTAATGCTACGAAAAATGTATTTCTCTATGTATACAATTAAGCAGTCATTCATCCATTAATCACCCATTCGACTACGCCATCAATTCTTCAAAATTTTCATAGCTGAAAATACTTTCTCCACAATAGTAGTCGTAACTAGTAAGGTTAATGCTAAACTCACCTATAAGTAAACTAATATATATACCACATTTTTTTAGGCTCAACCATTTTCTAAGCAACATCACAAATCTCTTCTACTTTAGAAAACTCAATATTAGAGAGTACATAAAAAAAATATAATTATCAAGCTGATCATAAAGTATCATGAGCTCCGATTAAAAAAAAATCTTTTGGATAAAATCGGACAAGGCAAATCAATTTCTGCTTGTGAAAAGTAGCAAAAGAATCAGATAAAATCAATTTTTTCTTGTCAAAAGTATCAAAAGGATAAAAAATTTGGGCCTATGTTGTTTTTGTGATTTTATTTTTGAGCTAATTTTTGTTTATATGATATTATTTGGGTTTTTTTTTTTTTTTTTTTTTTTTTGGGTTTGTTTTTTTTTTTTTGGGTTTTTTTTAAAAGTAATATATATATATATATATATATTAGGGGTGGGCAAAAAACCGTGGAACCCGACCCGCCCGACCAATCCGGCTGACCCGCTCGCCCGCCCGTGAGCATATATACGGATGGATACGGATACGGATATTTTAAATATCCGGATAATGGACGGATGACGGTTTTTGGAATTTTGGTCGGGTGGATACCCGCCCGCCCGACAATATTTAATTAAATAATATATATATATAAACCTATAACTACCCATAATCCCATACCCATACCCGACAATATTTATTATGGTGGCACTACCCATACCCGCCCATAATCCTCATTTCCTCACCCGGTCACTCACCCAGCCACACACAAATTCAAGCCTTCAGGTCAAAGCCAAAAAAATCAAACCCGGTCTCTCTCTCTTCTCACTCTCTCAGAATCTAAGCTTTCACCGCAGCGGCGCAGCCTCACGCCCTCAGCTCAGACTCACAGCGGCGCGGCCTCTCAACCTCTCACTTCTCAGAATCTCAGCTCCCTCTCTCTCTCAATTCCGTTCCTCCCTTGCTGTCACTCTCTCCCTCGCTCATCCGCCGCCTCGATCTCACACCGCCGCTACCCAAAGGCTCCCTCACCGCCGCAACTCAGATCCTCTCTCCCTCGCTCACTCCGCCACCTCGATCTCACACCGCCGCTACCCGAAGGCTCCCTCACCGCCGCAACTCAGATCCGTCCCTCACGAGTCACGACCTCACTTTACCAAATAACAGATAAGATCTTGATCTCTCTCCTCTCTAATCTCTTTATACCATATCTGAATCTCATGGATTTTGGATTGTTATCTGGGTTGGTAATGGTTTTGAAGTTCAAGTTTTGATTTTGATGACTGATTTTTGGTTTTGAAGTTATGTTTTTGGTGTGAGATTTTTGGTTGGGGTTATAAGATTATTTGATTGTGCAAACCCGACCAACCCGATCACCCGAACTGTCCGAACCGATTGGCTCTTCGGATGGTTAACGGATATGATATTTCTAAACCCGACTTGGTCGGGTATGATGAAATTTTACCCCCAAACCCGACCCGAGCCCACCCCTAATATATATATATATATCTAGGATAAAAAAATTTAACAAAAAATTGAAGGTAGGCAATTTATAGAATCCAATTATTTTTTTTACATATTTATACGTAATACTTTTTTTTTTGAAAAAGAATTTGAGGGTGAGCACGTGCCCACCCTGCTTGATGGTAAAAACAATCATCATGGAACGGACGCAATAAATCCAAATTCTATTGTAACAAAAAGAAAAAATCTAATTTTTAAACCATTTTGTTAAGAAAAATAAAAATAAAAATAAAAGTAAACTGTGCTCGTTAGTTGGATTATAAGCAAACTCATTCACTAAAGCATTCACATTAGATCTTTCATAAGTATTCTTTTTCAAATTATAGCAATCCAAGCTCCAAACATCCCTACATCAGACTCTCCATTTATGAAGAGTTAATGTAGCTCTTTCATTTGTTTTTTAATACCTTTTTTTTTCTTACATGCTCCTCTCTCTCTCTACAATTATTTTAGATTATTTTAATAGAAAGTATTGTAAAATGAAAAGTTTGATGTATGGTGTATTGTAAAAGTGAGTGGTTAAAATAGAAAAAATAGTTTTTTTTCTTTCAAAAATTGAAAAATTTTTAAAATAACTTATGTGAATGTTCTAAATGATGGATATAATAAATGAAGTAACATGTTAGGTTAAATCCACTTGAAACCTTTAAACTTTCTTTGACTTTTTAGTTTACCCCAAAGCCAACAACCACATTCCATTGGCCAAATCCACTGCCACCGGACCTTAGATTCTATTTCTAGGAAAATTCTCTCTCTTTTTTTTAAATAAAATAGTAGAAATTAGGAAAATCATACTCAAATTATAAATTAGTTTTTTTTTCCTATATTTTAATGTAATTATAATATACTTCTTAAATTTTATGCAATTGTACTAACATCACATGAACTAACATTTTTTTAATTAATTTAATGATTTTTTTTTTCAAAAAATAATTTATTTAATATATAAATCATAAACCATCAAGAAGTAGTAAATAAGTCTTGTCACCTTCCGTTCAAATTAGTATTAAAATGGAAGGGGATGCTAAGGTTTGCATTGATTCTATTTCCCAATGTAATGACTCTATACCGTGGAAAGTCATGTCTTTAATTTTCAATGTTAAATGTATTACTTTAATGTTTTTTTCTTGCCTTTTTTGTTGGGTTCGACGTGAGGCAAACAAATTAGCTCACTCTTTAGCTAAGTTTGTATCCACTCAGCATGTTTATCCACTTTGTATTCCCTCTAATCTTCCTCCCTCCGCACGTGAAGCTTTGCTAGCTTAAAGATTTGAGGTCTTTGTCCGCTTAATGAATTTTCCTCAATTTTGCAAAACAAGGCCCCCAAAAGCACAAAGATGCTTGTACGATTATATCATATGCCATAAAAAAATAAATTTATTTCATGTGCCACATGAGTACGGTCGCAATTGTGTTCAAAGTAGAGTGTTTTGATGCATCTATTTTCATTTATTTATTTTATTTAAAAATTAGTTGTGTAAAAATATAATTGTATCGATAAAAAGTGATTATTTATAAAGTTATAAATAAATTGACGATAAATATAAGCTGAAATTTCAAGTAAAAAAGAAAAAAAAATAAAATAAAATACATACCCTTAAGTTCAAAGTTAAAAAAGAGGAAATGTGTGAAATTGATTTGACATAGAAAATTTGATCATCTATCTCTCTCTCTCTTTTTTTTTTTTTTTTAATAAATCAATAAGGATCACCAACATAGATAGGGTTCCGTTTGAACCAATGGCCACTAGTATTAATAATCAAAGCCTACTCAACGTCTGTCATTGGCTTTGTTGGCATTTGTTGAGGAATGTGGGGAAAACAATGAAAAAAAAAAAACCCGAATAGTTTAGAGGCCTAAAAGTTTTGTTGTCTTAAAAACAATATTTTCCCCCATTAAAAGAGTTTTTTTAAAGGGTTGCAGACAAATTTGTCTCCAAGATCCAACTAACTTTGAGAAATCTGTGAATTT
This sequence comes from Fagus sylvatica, assembly GCA_907173295.1. Taxonomy (NCBI): domain Eukaryota; kingdom Viridiplantae; phylum Streptophyta; class Magnoliopsida; order Fagales; family Fagaceae; genus Fagus; species Fagus sylvatica. Next base: position 26,466,114 of record OU015763.1, read on the forward strand.
CTATTAATGGTGCAAAATCTTAAAAAAGAAAAAAGAATATGTAAGTCATTTATAAACAATGAAGACTTGCATTTGAAAATACGTATGAAGAATTACTTTGTATGATACAAGCCCTCAAAATTCTATAGAAACAACACTTATTGTAACTGTCTTGATAGAGCCCTCACTTGAGCAGCTTTGAGCGAACCTCAAGTGAGCACTCGCTCGTATCCACTCGTCTATGCTTGTACTCTCACTTGTCCTTACTCAATCCTCGCTCTTGCAGGCTCAACCAAATGTCGATTCATCGCTTCTGTCTGTTGATTCGGGAAGCTTGTTTCTCAATTGGCAATGTAATTGCACATTGACCTCATTCGAACAGTCCTAGATCTCACTTGAGCGAGCCACTTAAAATTTGTTTTTTATGTTATTCTATTTTATTTTTCTTCATTCTTTTACTTCCAAAGTAAAATTGGTCATATATATTACAACCTATACTATTTACCTATACATACAACAATCCTCCACTAGGTTGTAATATTCTTATCCAATTTGGTTGACACTTTACAATGCATAAAAGAACATGTCTTTCAACTCAAACTCCTCTTAATATAATAATCTAAACATTCCAAGAAGTTAATAGTAGCTGAAACTTAAATCAAAACTCTTTGCCTTAGAGTTAGAGAAAACACACACATGAAAGCATCCTAAAACATCGGAAATTTACATCTTGTTAGCTTTGTTATGGCCTTCTGCTACTCCTTGTATTAATGAGCATCAACCAAGAGAAAACCTTAACTCTTGTTTAGAAGCAGCACCACTTTTATATGCTCACATATAAAGTTCCTTTTTATGTCTTTGTTACACGAACATTTAACAATATATTGAATTTTATTATGAGTATCAAACTCATCCTCCATAACGTAACAATTAGCATTAATCCATCCTAAATGATGCTTTAAGAATTCAGTGCCCCAACTAACTGCTTATTAACAACTTATTCTTACTCTTTAAACCTCTTTTGAAAGATTCTATTAGAAGTTGGGTTCTCACCATTGATGATTCTATTAAAAAGCTTTTAGCCCAATTTCAATGGACGTCACCCTTACCAAATCTTGAGATAAACCTTTGGTAATGACATAGTGTAATTTATAATTTATAAACCTTTGGTAATGACATAGTGTAATTTATAATTTGGTCTCGTATCTTGTATCTTTTGAAATAACGGTACTGAATTTTAGATCTATCACTCCCTTGATCAGAATTGTTACCTCTTCCTCATCCACGGCCTAATCTATAATTTCCTTATCCTCCGCCTTTGTAATTCTGACCTCTCTTTGATTATGATCCCATTGGTTTGGATTCAGTATATGATTTCTCCTATTTTTCTTTCTTCAATTGTAGCTGGACTTGCAAAGATTCTTCCACTGAAGTTGGTAATTTTTAATATCAACCTTTTGTCGTGGACCTCCAACGAACCTTGCAAGATCTAAAATATCGTGCTGCTTATATCCTTGGACTCTTCCGTAGCTGTCACATTGTACAAGAATCTCTAAGTTGTAGTTCGAAGAATTTTCTCTATGACTTCAAGATCCTATTGTATTTACCTCCTTTCTATGGACTAGTATAGTTATTAATATATAATTATACAAATGTGAGTTTTTTTTTTCTTTTTTTTTGGGATCTATAATGAGAATATCCAATTTTTAGACATAAGAGGAAGTCCCTAATCCTATCCTATATATATGGTAATTGACGAGTTAAGTTGTTATTCACTATTGAGAATTAGGGTTAGAGACTTAGAGAGTAATATTTCCTCTCTACTTGCTCTCTTTTTTGTTAGCAGCTATCATCAAGTTCAAGGATCTCAAAGCTATAAATGAAAAATTTATCATCAAGTAATGGAAATTTGTTTTCAACCTAAAATCTTGCATATGCTATGAAATGAAATGAATTTATGTATATAAAGTTTATTTCTAACAGATCCTTGATCTCACCACCATTGGCTCTCATCTTATTGACAAGAATCAATATCCTTGTAATTTAATCGAAGAGGCTCTCTAATTTTTCCATCCGAATAAGCTCAAAATCTTTCTTTGAGAGGTTTGAATCCACCCTTAATTTTGCTTGGTCCACGTCTTTACATAAATTAATCGAAGCCTCCTTCGCCACTCTAGTATGCAAAATTTAAATTTTATGAAGAACGGACACTTGAATATTGTAATTTATGATGCATATAGGCTCTAGCATCATCATACTTTTTCCAAGCACTTCCAATACTTTTTGTTCTTCTTGTGAAAGTTGAACTCCTACTGGATTCAACAAATCCTTTCTCCACAACATCCCAAACACTCATAAATTCCAACCAAATTCATCCAGCCACACGATTCTGTTAGAACTCGCTTGATCAACCAATCAATTGCATCCCTAATCCAAGAGTTTGTTACCATCCAAGAGACGAAAGGAATAAATCTAAAAATATCATCAAACCGTCATAACTCTACAACTTAATGTGTATTTAGCTATTGGCTAATTGTTCGAAAGTGGGTAAAAAACTAAAAACTTAGTTGTACGAAATTACAGTTATATCTAACGTAAGCGAACGTTAAGTACTGAAGTAAATTAAAGAACTGAAATCTAGAAGCCATTGACCATTTAAAAGAGTTCTCATTCTTTAAAAATAAAAGTTAAGAAATCTAACCCAAGTGCTGTTTATATAATGAGACTATAGTCACTTGGGTATTCAGTCCAGTGATAATCTCTCTCTCTCTCAAAAAGTCGAGGGTGTGGGTTCAATCCCCGATATCTTCAAAATATACGTGTATGTGAGTTTAGATTAGAATTTTTATCATATATATATATATATAATGAGATTATCAATTGAAGTAATGCATTACATATGACAAGAATCCAAAACATTAGCTTTGCAAGCCAAAACATGGGCTACACATTAGCCGTAAGAAAAACATGAGAAATATGCAAGAATTCATGTTTGCGACTTTGCCTATCAGAAATAAGATTACCATACTAGGTGAACTTGGGTCAGATAGAATATCGAGATAATAATAGATGAGTCTCCTTCAAACTTTAGATGAGTTTCCTTCAAACTTTACTTGTTTCAGTTCAGTTCTGAAGTTAGTTGAGTTTGTAGTTTTTTATTATCTAAACACATCATTAATTATTGATATCATTTTATTATCTATTATTTACAACTTAAAATATGAATAAGGGAAATGATATTTCCACGATTTTTTTATATTTTCACACTAATAATATGGAAATATCAAATCATTGAGTGAAATATCATTCTATTTTTTTATATTTCCACACTAATAAAGTGGTATGGAAACCACTCTACCAACAATTATATACTATTTTTGACTTATTGTATCAATTTATCATATATCCATTAAAAAACTAAAAAATTTAAACTGTTTCGAGTTTCAACATTCAACCTTTTGAAATAGAATTATACGGTCGAACGTTTGACCCAAACCGTCTTCCATTATCTGCGTGCGGTCACAGGCTCACAGTATACTTTGCCTACACGACTCTAAAATGTATTCCCAAAGTCTGGAGGTCAAGGACCGCAAACCAAAGTTTTGAGTCGGCTGCTAAACGACAAAAAAGTGGAACCCAACACAAAGACAAACAGGGGTGGAACCCATACGTAGAAAATAACGTATACTTTGAGTGTTAATTTGTGGGCTGGGCTGGGCCCTCGTGAATGCGTCGAAGAACAAATAATCAAATATCCAACATTTCAAGAAAATGCTTTAATTGATTGATAGTGGGCCTTTCATATACATAATTTTTTAATGATAAAAATGTTTTGAATCTCTTTTACATCACGGCGGAGAAAAAAGAAATTGGTTTACAATGGATTATAATATAAGAAGAAAGTTCAACTATGTGAACATAAAAAGTGATGCAGTTTTAGTTTGGGTTTTCATTTGTAAATGTTCATTAATCTAGTGAGTAGCACATTGTCATAATAGTGCTATTAAGTTGTGAATTTCTAGTGTAAATGATTCTTTAATGTATGTATTATGAAGGTCGGCATATGTGGAAAGATTTCACTTAGAGAATTTCATTCAAAAGAAATGATCGCAAGAGCGAGTTTATAGTCGAATTAAAGGCATATTTTTTGTTTAAATTTTTAGAAGCTTGCTCGAGCGAGAATGAATATTCACTCACAGCAAATTAAGAGGCATTTCGTTCAAGTGAAATTCGGTTTTGCTCTTAGCAAAATCGTGACATATTGGTAGGTATCTGTAGCATTTGGTAGACAAACAAGACAAAGTGAACACTTAATGTTCCCAACGACTAGTAATGGTCATTAAAACATTTTGAAGGTGTTGTCTCTTATTCAAAACATACATTTTCAATAGTATTTCTTCATTATTTATAAATAATCAATCTATAATTTTTTTCTTTTTTTTCATAGATTTTGCACATCTATTAAAGAAATTCATAGAATTCTCCAAATTTTTTATTTTCAGAATCACGACTTAATTAGTTGTATTCTAAAGACAATTTACTTACGACCCTTAACAAAATCAATTGAGTGCAGAAAGAAAATAATGAATTTATGCCTCTAAATCTACTTCAATCCGTTGTTCTTCCATTGTTTCCCCTTAATTTTCCAAGACGTACTCTCTATTCTTTTTTTGTAAACTCAAAGAGTTTTACAGAATTTATTTATTTTTTGTGAATTATGAGCTTTTAATAACAATCTTCATCTAATTTGTTTACTCAACACACCAAGAATTCTTGAATTCTTGTCCATCAAGGCTATTGTTTGCCAATAATGTAGTTTCTTTCTTTGGGGTAACTTGAATATAGGTGAGATTCTTTGATAATTAAATCTTATCTTTCCTTATATAAGTTTTGGTTGACTGGACTTTATGATTGACTAATCCCAAGAGGCCAAGAGTATCAGACTCCATTATTATCCCAATTTATTCTTTGAATATTTTGTAGTATGACAAAATATTTATCTTATTCTCAAAAGTTATTTCCAAATTTTTCTCATTTTTTCTTCTAAACTATTGCGCTTGATTTAAACTCATGACCTGCCTTAAATCATTTGACTTAAGAATAAATAATGTGAAATAGCAAAATTTTCACCATGCATGCTCTTTTGCAAAGAAAATTCGCATTATACTTATGAGCTCTATCATTATCATTATCATAGTTTTCTCTTTGTTTTAAGCAATCATCAAAACTTTAAATGATTGTCATTTTCCATAATTTATTAGCCGATAGCGGTCCAATGCGAAATACAGCTACGACTCAAAATATCATTGCAAAAGACGGTCCGATTCATTGCCCGAGAGAAAAATGCACATGTTAGCGAATAAGCCAAACCACCTTCAAATAGGGCAGTCCTTATAAGCAAGTTGACAAAAGTGACATTTGCAAGTGGATGATCTTGCGGAGGAATGCAAGCAAGTTCGTTTCCTTGGATAAATCTCTTTCAAAATTTTCAATTTAGATACACGAAAGTCAAAATTCAACATCATGTGGTATTTGAATTCATTCTTGAGAGTCAAAGACAGATTTTTTTTTTTTTTTTACTTTACTTTACTTTACTTTTCAATTCTTGTGGGTACGTAAGTAAGAGAAGATGAAATATTAATGCTTTTAAATTCAGTACACCTTCAAAAGTGTTTTTTTTTTTTGATAAAAGTACACCTTCAAAAGTGTTGAAGTCATACACACATATATTATATATATCAAAGACTTATAGGCGGCTCTAACGAGCACGAGGTATATTTATTAATGCTTTTAAATTCAGTACACCTTCAAAAGTGTTGAAGTCATAAACACATATATTATATATATCAAAGACTTATAGGCCGCTCTGACGAGCACGTGGTATATTTCACTGCTAGAGACTAGAGAGCATGTAACTTTGAAAAGCAAAACGTAATCAAGAATATTTGCAAAAGCAAAAGGATCGACTGGACAAAACTTGTTCACAGGCTGGATTAGACAAGGTTAACAACATGAAAGGGATTAATCAGCTGGATAGGATTGGTAGTTAGCCATGACATGTTGGTCGCTAAAGTTAGACATGAAAATCGGCCTGTCAAGTCAAGGACAAAACCAAAAATTTCATTTTGGGGCCGACTTAGAAATCTGTCTACTGAATTTCCATAAATAAATATTGAAATTTTAATAGATAATAGATATATTATTAAAACTTAAATACAACATATTAGGTTTTTTTTTTATTTTTATAAAAACATATTAAGTTTTTTTTATTAATTATATTCAAACACATAATTGTATTAAATTTAATTAATTTTTTAAAACATTACATTGTTTGTACATTTTTTTTTTTATCAAACGTAATCATATGTTTGAATTTAATTGAGGAACATTTAACTGATTTAAGTAACTCTATTTAAATCTTAAACTATGATATTTTTTTTTTATAAAATTTAGACATGTCTTGTTAGTTCAATATACTGTCCATTCTTTTCATAAAAAACCTTAGTTGTGATCAAATCTCCTTTGCCGACTTGTAATAAAAATGCTATGCATTCAAGAATAGTGTAATATATTGGGCAATGATGAACTGGTTGAAGTCCTCGTGGATTAATAAATATTAATCCACACTATTATATTATCGGATTAAAATTATGAAAATATACATAATTTATGAATATTGATGTGCATGTATATATATTTTTTAATGGAACGAAGAGATTTATATAAATTTGGTGTCATCCTTTCATCAGTCATCACCCATCTACCAAATAAAACAAAGGAGAAACGTGCAGGGTGATGTTTGGATAAAGAAGCAATCGTCACCACCATACTCATCCCTATCTGACCCAATAAATTAAAGTGATAAATTTTATCATAAGCGACAAAGTTTTTTCCATTCACTGAATCGATTGACGGCAATTCCAATGGTTTTATATTTCTTCAAATTAAAAATTGCTGACAAAGCCCAACACATTAACTTAATCTAAATTTTTAATTATTTTCAAGGACGTGAGAGTGTGAGATGCATTATTGTAATCCGGACCACAGAATTAGCTGGTTTTAAGTAGAGTCCAAAATCTAAATAGTTTTTTTGGTAGGCATGGAATATGGACCGTCCAAAATTAGAAAGATACCGACAAACTCGGAAAGAGAGCTCCACTAACAAAAATGATGCTTCTTTCCTCTATCCTCGAAGCTAATGTGAAACCTCCTCCTCTCTCCTTCCCATTTCCTACACACAAATTGCTTGCTCTTATATAACTCCACCACACTCCCTTTCTTCCACTCAAACCCTTTTTCTCATTCCTAAATTTGAATTTCCACTCTCTCTTTCTCTAATTATTATTATTATCAAACACACAGTTCACTCAAATTAATGGCATCTTTAGAGGAAACTTCAACTTTAGACTTCATTAGGGAACATCTTCTTAATGATTTTATCTCCATGGAGAGCTTCATCTCCGATCTCAATCTTTCTATCTCCAACACCACCCAAAACCCTATTGAAATCTCTGATTACTTGACACCCAAGAAAGAAATAGAACTAGAAAAAGAGCAAGAACCACTCATGACCTATCCTTCCAACCAAACCACAACGTTAACCCTCCACTCATCAAAGCCCCCAAAACCCAGAGCCCCAAAATCTTCAAACTTAAGTCATCGTCGTCCATCCTTAAACGTTGCAATTCCTCAAGCAACAACACTTGGCCTGAATTCACAGCTGCCCATGTTGCAGCCAACTACTACAAGTAATCTCAATGTTTCTGAATATTCTAGTAATGAAAGTAGGCATTATAGGGGTGTTCGCAGAAGGCCATGGGGGAAATTCGCAGCTGAAATACGTGACCCGAATAGGAAAGGCTCAAGGGTATGGCTTGGAACCTTCGAGACTGCCATAGAAGCTGCTAAAGCTTATGACAGAGCTGCGTTCAGATTGCGTGGAAGTAAAGCTATATTGAATTTTCCTCAAGAGGTCGGGAATTCTTCTTTGGAAGTTGATGGTGATGGTGATGGTGATGGTGATGCTGAAGTGAGTGTTGGTATGAAAAGAAAGAGAGAGTGTGAGAGTGAGAGTGAAGAGAGGAAGGAGATGAAGGAGATGAAGGAGGAGGTAACATTGGCTGAGAGTGTTCCATTAACGCCGTCAAGTTGGACTGGGGTATGGGATTTTGATGGGAAGGGAATTTTCAGTGTGCCTCCGTTATCGCCGTTATCTCCTTATCCTTCATTGGGATATTCTCAGCTTCTGGTTATATGATAAATTTGAAGAGTGTCACATGAAGAAGTGTGCTAAATGTAAATTTGTTTAGAGGATAGTAGGATACATAATTGTGCTGTTGAATTTTTTCTATTCTTTTATGTCTTGATGCTTTTCTAACCAAGTTACAGACTTGGACTTTTATTTGTTTTAGGTATAACTAATGAATGGGTGTTTAGCACTAGAGTTTTACTTAATTTTCATGGCACAATGTTTCTTACAAAGAATTTCGAGGTGTCCTAATGTACAAATGAATGTTAGAAGAGGTTACCCAAAAACCCTTCAACAAAATTGTGTGGTTGTGGTTGCTTCAAATTTTTGTGGTTGCGGTGTCCAAGAACAAAGACTGGACAAATACTTAGTCATATTCAAAACTTATAATTTGGTTGAAATGACAGATTGTAATGGTTAAATATCACTATTACTGAAAATTCAACGCTAAACTTGTTTATTTTTTTTTAATTTCTCTATTAATTATAGCATGTCACTTCAATAAATTATAGACTCAGGTGTGATAAAGGGTGTGCCAAAATTTTTTCTATTCTTTTATGCCTTGATGCTTTTCAAACCAAGTTACAGACTTGGACTTTTATTTGTTTTAGGTATAATTAATGAATGGGTGTTTAGCACTAGAGTTTTACTTAATTTTCTTGGCACAATGTTTCTTACAAAGAATTTCGAGGTGTCCTAATGTACAAATGAATGTTAGAAGAGGTTACCAAAAAACCCTTCAACAAAATTGTGTGGTTATGGTTGCTTCAAATTTTTGTGGTTGTGGTGTCCAAGAACAAAGTCTGGGCACATACTTTGTCACACTCAAAACTAATAATTCTTGTTGAAATGAAAGACTGTGATGGTTAAATATCACTATCACTGGAAATTCAACGCCGAACTCATTTATTTTTTCTGAATTTCTCTATCAATTACAACCTGTCACTTCAATAAATTATAGACTCAGGTGTGATAAAGGGTGTCCCAGAATTTTCAATCCAAAAAAGATCCAATATTGCATGTTCATATGACAATATTTGTAACTAATAACTAATAACCATCTTATGTAGTCTTAGGAATTATGAGGCCTGAAAAGAGTAATAAAATTGAGGTATTTTATCTATAAAAAAATCTAAGATAAATTATCATTGATAAATTACTCTACACGCAGTTTGTGTTGTAAAATTGTTAATTAAAATTTTATATTTTATATTTTCTAACAAATTTTTTTTTTCATAGATAATATGGCTAATCACATTTAATCTTTCTTGTGACATAGTTGATCACAAGTAAGATTTTAATAATTTTACTTTGAAAAACTTCTTTTAGTATACGCAACTGTAATAGGTATAATCATGCAATAGATACATTCAGAAAATAATTCAATCACTTTCTTTTTTTTCTTTTGGTAAAATCTCTTATAAGACTTTTAATTCTGAAAATAAATCAATACCATCAAGATCAAAAAAATTATCAGGTTTTAAAAAACTTTCAAGATTAACATAATATTTTTTCAAATTATCATGATCCTAGTGAAGTTAGCTTCTTCACATCAAATAAAAACCCAAAAATGTTCTCATATATTTGAAATTGTTCAAACCTATTTTTTAAAGAAGAAAGAGCTTGATCTACTATATATATAAAATAATTAACTCTAAAAGATTCTTCAGGTGATTGTTCAATCTCAGTTATAATCATTCTCATTGAATCGTTTTTTCCTACTAGTATAACTTAGCTTGATCTATTATATAAATAATTTTAATGTTTAAACTTTTATTTTTTTAATTTAATTATTTGGGTCTTTTCAAAAAAATTTATAGGGTTATATTGTCATTTTTTTTAAATCTTTCAAAATTATAAAGGCTATAAAAAAATTTGGAATAAGGCTTAATTTTGAGAAATAAGGCTTGGAGCTTAGCACTCCTCATACATACTCAAGGCCGCCCCTGCTTGGAATGGGTATTTAATACTAGAGTTTTACTTAATTTTTTTTGTTCAATGTTTCTTACATGAATATCGCATGTCCTAATGTAAAAATGAATGTTAGAAGAAGGTTACCGAAAACCCTTCAACAAAAGTGCAGTTGTGGTTGCTTCAAAGTTTTGTGGTTGTGGACTTGTGGTGTCTAAGAACAATATGTCTATAGGCAGACACTTTTGTCACATCCAAATCTATAATTTGTAAAAGTGACAAGTTGTAAGTGATTAAACATTACCATCACTGGAATATTTTTTCTGAAGTTCTCTATCAATCACAATCTGCAATTTCAATAAGTTTAGGTGTGACCAAGGGTGTGTCCCCGTAATTTTCCGTCCAAGAAAGATCCAATATTGAATGTGCATAAGACAATCTTTGAAATGTCCCATCGTTTGCTTACATATTCTAACTCTGAGGATAATGAGGATGATGATGCAAGTCGATCTGACTCAGCTAACCCTTTCTCTACGATAGCCATCAATGTATAAGTATTTAAAAAATAGTTGTAACTAATAACCATTACATAAAGATACTTAATTTGTAACCAATAAAATTATTAATTTGTAAACACTTTATTTGCAACCAATTTTGAACCTAAAAAACTAAAATTATGTTTGACTAGCTTATCGTAACTTTTGCTTATTTCCACTTTTTGTTGTAGTTTTAATTCAAAATTTAAATAAGCTAATTTATTTAGCTTTTTGAAAACAAGCTACTTTTTTTAAATGTGAGACAAAAAGTGAAAATAAACAAAAAGCAAAAAGCTAACTTATTGATAGCCAAATGCACACTAAGGGTAAAAGGGATTTCAAAAGATAATGGTAAAAATGTCATTTCCTGAATCTTTAGATGAGCAAGATCTAAATTCCAAACATCAAAATTCATAGAGATCAAAACGACACCTTTGGGTGCAAAAATCATACCATAGGATTGAAAGATCAAGCCAAGTCAAGTTTTAATGGTTGAGAAACATTCATATAATTAGGTTGGGTTCTTACAAAAATAAATCCTAATTGATTAAGTGTCAAAATTTCATTAGTTTAAACTTAAAGACAAGAATGTACAATAATCCACTGAATAAATTAACTTCTAAAAAAAATTAAAAACCCTAATTATCCCTTTAAATTACTTAAAACTAATCCAAAACTCGTAATTATGCCCAAAACAAATCAGAAAATTGAAGCAAATCAGATAAGACTAAAAACCTAGGGCCTAGAGGTCAGAGTGTCAATCGGCATACCTGGCCCCATATCAACACTTCAGCCTTTTGATGCATGAAAACCATTGTTCTGCACAGTTTTTATGGTTGGCGCATTAATTAATCTTATCATTATAGGGGATAGGTATGAGTTGGATAACTCTGAAATGAGAGATTTTTAATTGAAATCTATGACTTTGAGCTCCCCCTGCCTCTATAAAAATCGAGGAGGATACTCAAAGATGCCGTTAAAAGCCGTGGTTCCATTCACTTGATAGAGGTATGAAATATTAGCCACGATAATAACCCATTTATCCAATATATAGTGACCACTAACTTATGCATCAAAAAAAGTTTTAGCCTTCATCATACCTATGCCACCTGAACAATCTAGTTTTCTTTTGCGCAGGTATACTCCATTGAATATTCCAAACTCAAATTGACCGTCCTAATACTAATCACTACTAATACTCCATTAGAAGACAAAAGGGTCGTTGTATACACAAAATTGGAGGTAAATTATTTCCAATCTTCAATCGTTTAAATTTTGTGTATACAACGACCCTTTTGTCTTCTAATGGAGTATTAGTAGTGATTAGTATTAGGACGGTCAATTTGAGTTTGGAATATTCAATGGAGTATACCTGCGCAAAAGAAAACTAAATTGTTAAGGTGGCATTTGGAGGAATCCTCCTTCAACATACTACGTGGCAAGTAAATAGACCATTCACGTGTACTTTTAGTCACATGACATTTTTAATGAGTCATGTGACTTTTTAAAATACAGATGTGGATGGTCTATTTGCTTGTCACATAGTGGGTTAAAGGAGGATTCCTCCAAACCGGATTGGAGGTAAACTTTATCCTTAAAGATTATGAAGGTAAAGATTAGCACCTACAATTTTGCTGATTTGGTAACAATATTCACAAAAGAAACACAAAAATAGCCGATAGTAGAATTATATACATCTAAAAAAAAATTAAAGATTTTTATTTCTTTATTTTCTTTTTTTATTAAAAAAAAAAAAATCGTATTACAAGGTCTTAGTTTCACCACGTTCTTGTACTTGTACATTAACGCATCACCATATGTTAGCCACCACATCTTCTATTCTTTTTGTTTCCCCTTTTCTTTTTTCCTTTTTCTTTCTTCCTTTTTTGGTTACTTATCCTTTTCATTGGTTAAATGTTATGGACAAGTTGATGATGTGGGAGCTCTACAAACGCAACAGCTTTTCACAGCTTGCATATCTGGTCACTATGAACTTTTCATAGCTTCCGTCCTTTCTCTGTTTTCAAGAGTCAAATTGCATATTGCAAGGGACCCCCAATAACACAAGTTGCGAATTTCTTGTCTACTAACCCAGTAACCCCTTGCCTGTCCATATACAATGCGCCCTGGTACACAACAATTACTTCTGCAGGTAGCTACATGCCAAATACCAACTTGGGGTTCAATATTCGTTGCAGTGTGTGTGAGGTGCTTTGCTTTCATTTCAATTCTAAAACTCCAACTCATCTTATTAATGATAAAAGGATAAGATTACGGATGCAAGTGGTGATATCATGAAGTGAAAGCCGTGTGACAAACTCTTTCCAATGCGTCCGACGTGTTAGTAAAAGTAAATTAGGATAAAATACATTAAAATTCCCTCAATTTTTATATATACTTTTGTAGAAAGAGTTTTTTAACTTTTTTTTTTTTTGGGTAATTTAGTACATAAATTTTGGTATGATAACCTTATAGACCATTTTTGTCCCTCCTCCGGCTATTTTAATGTGTTTTATTTTATTTTATTTTTTTTGCACCAAATTTTTTAAATGAAATACAATAAGACCTTCTAAACTTTTATATCATTGCAATAAACCTCATTCTTTTTCCTTTTTTTTCCTTTTTTTAATGATTTAGTACCAAAAAGAAAAGTAAAAATAGACACACACACACAAAAACAAAAACAAAAAATGTATTTATCTACTGCCCTATTAATGTTGGCTAAACTTGCTAAAAAATACATTTTTTTTAAGTTTTTAGACCAAACATGACTTTTATGATATTTATTTAAAATATGAACTCATTCAAAATCGTTTTTATAAAAAACAAAAAATCGTCTTGTTTACATATTAAATTAAAATAATAATAATAATAATAAGGAGAAGAAAGGGTCTTATTTCAACTCTGCCACAATATCTTAGTGCATTTTTCCCAATAAATTATGATGAGTCTTAAAAGAAAGGTGCATCCCCCTTTGACATTGATAATTCAAATGAGTGGACGATATTTACCATTGCAAAGTGCAAAACAGAAAATGTCCTGACTTTTATCTATACCCTACTCTCTTTATCTGACAGTCAAATATATATTATATATCTGCCTTGAACTTTGTACCTTATTAGCTCAAAAATCTGTTGTGTTCTCTCAAAATGGCAACACCTGCAGATGAAGAATCCTCAACCATAGAGCTTATCCGACAACACCTTCTTGGAGACTTCACCTCCACTGAGTATTTTATTAACAGCCTTAGTTTCAATACCACACCTAAAGCCTACTATACTCAACCTGTCAAACTTGAAGCTGAAAGTCCTCCATCTGATTCTGATTCCCACTCTCCAATAATGGATTCAAACTACCAAAACCAACAAGCCTCTGATTTCGAAACAAAGAGTTATAATGCTATTAACTCAACTCCAAAACCCCACATTTCAAGTCCAAAAAAGGCCTGCATACAGTCCAAATTGCCTGAACCAGCTGAAGAGTCCAACAAGGAGACAGATTATGGTGAGTGGAGGCACTACAGAGGTGTTCGACGTAGACCATGGGGCAAGTTCGCTGCGGAGATTCGGGACCCGACCCGGAAAGGGCATCGCGTTTGGCTTGGAACCTTTGATACTGATGTTGATGCTGCTAGGGCATATGACTGTGCTGCCTTCAAGATGAGGGGACGTAAAGCCATACTGAATTTTCCTTTGGAGGCCGGCGCGTCTGATTACGCTCCGTCAGTAAACAGCGGCCGGAAGAGGAGGAGAGAGAAGATAGAAGAGATGCCGGAATCTGATGACGTGGCAGTGGAGAGTTGGGTGTTTTGGGAGGGAGAGGAAGAAGAGGAGGAAGAGAGTGGTGGTTGATGTAGCTCAACTGTCACCGTTATCTTTTTTTTTTGATAAAAAAAAAAAAGGGACTCGCAGGTGCGTTTATTATCCCGACCTACTTAAACCCGATTTTGACATGGCGTGGGGCACATCTGGACTGTCACCGATATCTTTTTTTGATAAGTACTGTCACCGATATCTTGAAATCTAGTTATTGCTAAGTGTTAATATGTTACTGGTTCTATTTTGGTTTAAAGTAAATGTCGTGATATATATATAAGTATGATCATGTCATCAAAAGAAAAGAGTATATATAAGTAAGTAATGCATACCCCTAATCCAAAAGCATATATAATGACTATATGTGAATGTCTAAATATTTTGAAATTATGGAAATGAATGTTAAGAAACTTTGGACATACCACCTAGTTGTAGATAACAAAGTCCAAAATGTATGGGCCGTGGAGAAATTCTAGACATAGATATTGAAATTGGGAGGGGTGTATTAAATATGTGAATTAACAATTAAATCATGATCTCCTTTGTGACTTGATATAGGGTAGGTAAAAGCCAACTCAATGAGGTACCGTTGAGTAAAAAAGAAGGAAAGGATGGCAAGAAGAAAATGGCTAAGAATAGTAAATAGTAAGACTTTGTAGTAAGGATTGTGGCAATGATGCTTGAAGTATCTTCAAATTATTTAAATTGTCATATTTTTTAATAATCGACCAAAATTGAAAATGTTTTCCTATGATGAGATAATTTTATGGATAAAAATTACATGTTATATATAACTTAAATAAATTGAGAAGGCTTGTTGAGTAATCTTGACACGTTCACAACACACAGTCCATAATACAATTCTGAGGATGACAAGCGAATGTGCTTGAGAAGAAGCAAACTAAATCAGAAATTAAGAGTTAAATTTCAATATGAAAGTTATGAATGAAATTACTAGAACCAACCAATTTTGAGTAGAGTACACGTTATCCTCTGTTATATGCATATTTTCTTGCTCTCATTGTCTAATACGAGGCTCGTGGAGCCCACAGGCTGTGAGTGACCTACTACATGCAACATGTGTATAAGATAATTGATCCAATGGAAGGAGTCTCTCTTGTGTTCACTTCATGGAATGGGCTTTTCACAACAGGTGGATCTTACAAGCAGGGGCATCTTCACATAGAAGTCAGAGGTTTTAAATGAACTCTAGACTTCTAAAAAAAAAATGAAAAAAAAATTATATAGATATGAACTCCCTTGAAATAAAATATGAACCCCCTCTAACTTGATATCCCAAAAGACTTTATCCACTAAATCCTTAAAATAAAGTCAAATAACAATAAAAATTAAACTAGATAACAACAATAACAAAAGTAGTCCAAATAACCACAACCAATTATCAATGACCCATTTATTTAGCCAACCTAATCAGGCTTCGTTCAATTAATTTATTTATTTTTTTAAAAAAAAATTTAAAGAAAAAAACTAAATTTACTAACCTTAGTACATCAACATTGGATTAGCTAAAATATGCCTAATATACATAAACAAAAAACAAAAATACCTACATTAAAAAGTATCAATAGCCGACTCAATTATTTATTATTTTTCTCGAATCAAGCTCTCTGCTCTCTTTCGCTTTATTGTTATCTTCATTTGTTTTTCATATTGCTCTCTGATCTTTGAGTTAAAACCTATTCCTCTACGACTTGCCCACAAAGCAAACACAGCGCAACTCCAATGAGATCTAGGAAAAGTGTTTTGCAGTTTCGGCGAGACTTGGAAATGGTAAATCAGAGCAAAAATCTCTCCAAAAATCCCACAGTTTTCTCTCAAATCTTTGAACTCTTTAAGTTCAGCCCTTAGCATCTCCTTGAGTATTTCTTTGTTTTTATTTATTTCTCTAATGCCCATGGTGAGTCTTTTGATGGTCATGGTTAGTATTTGATGAGAATGACTTAGATTGAATTTATTTTGTATTGAAATATTGGGCTCTATAGTTGAATATTTGCAATCTTATCTTTTTTCACTTGGACTTTATTTGTTTGACAAAATGTCTCATTGAAAGAATTAGTAGATATAAGTGTTTTTTTTTTTTTTGTTTTATAATATATATATATTATGATTTCAATATATTTAGATTTTTAAGTGAAACCCTTGAAAAAAATCTAAGCCAGCACAGCCTACAAGTACGTGGAACCCACCTGCTATGAGAGACCTACATTATGCAATGAACTGAAGAGATATGGCTAGTACAATAGAGAAAATTGCTCATACAATAAAGTGCCAAAATAGCATGTTTTTGTAAATTAGTATCATGACAAAACACCTGTATTAAAAAATAAAATAAAATAGGTATATCCACATATGTATTTTAAAAAGTTATATGACTTATTAAAAATGTCATTTGTATTTTTTTTCAAGGGTTTCACTTAAAAATCTGAATATATCGACATCATAATATATATACATTACGCAGACCATGATGAGAGTGGGAACTGTCCGTCAATTTTTTGGCAGCTACTACTGCCCTTGGCTTTTTGGTACGTGTAAATACCATTACTATGCCCAATTTTTAGTTTAGTCGCATTACATTACATTTAAAACTTTCTAATCTAAATTGTAAATGACTAAATTATTACTATCGTCCGTTTTTTTTTTTTTGGGCTAAGAGTAGAAGATATTTGAATGAAGTTCATAAAAAGTAAGCTCCAAATTAATTTTAACAGAATTACTCACATGGATTTAAATTACTCGTAGTGTTATGTATATTATTTTCCTTTACAAATTGAATATCTTATATATCACATATGTCCTGGTGGAATAGTTTCTTTATACTTTGTTTATCCTTTAGAGCTAAATGTTTGATGTAAATTAGTAGATACAATAAAGCAATGGCATTGATTTAAAGATCATTATGTCTTAATGATAGTATCCAATCGAATTGAAGAAATGACATGTTTACGAATTTTTCACTTTACACTTATTGAAAAAAAACAAAACTAATAAACGAAACGAAGGTGGCTAATTTTCATTTGTTCCATTTAACTCTTTGTACAACTCTTAGTCTTACCAGTAGTTTCTGATATTTTATTTCTATAATGCCGTGATAGTGAAACAGAAAGCAATGTAGATTCTATTACATGTCCCATGTCCCAGATAATAGAGCCAAACCCAGAATTAAATTCTAAATTCTATGTTCTTCCAAAATAAGACTCAAAAGTCTTTAGGTTGATGCTTACACAAGAGTATGTGAATCAATTGATTTGACTAAACTCATTTAACCGATCAGGGGTTAGATTAGATGTGGCGGTTTGCGCAGGTAGCCGCCTGGTGGATATCTGGTAGTACAAGTGGCACTCCTCATGTTGCTATCAATCATCAATCATCAGTCTTCAGTCTTCAAAATATCATCATTATGTTCTTCTTAGTTCTATTCAAGACTTCCTGTTCTTCTTACTTCTTCTTTTTCATACAGGGTAAGTGGATAAGGGTTTTAGCCTTTTAGGTTCAACCATTTTCTGGTCTTGAAATTTTTTCCTATAATGGTTCATTTGTATTCTTGGAATTTTAATTCAAGTAACAAGGAATGTCTATGAGTTAAGTAAATTTTGAATTGAAATTTTGCTGAGGAAAAAGCACCTGATAAAATAAAAATAAATAACAAAAAAACAAAAACAAAAACGAAGTTAAAGAAGTAACCAAAGTCAAATGAGTCAAATGTCAATTTAACTGTAATGGTAAGTTTATATATATAATTCAGCCGTTATAATAATAGAGAATGGGATTTGAATCCTAATTCTTCACGTAAAGGAGACTAGTGAATGTTAATGTTATTAAATTACAAAACTCTTAAAATATTGTATTGTTACGATACTGAGAAATGCAGCAGCTAGCGAATTTATGAAAGTGGATGGCTGACAGTCGGCTAGTCAAGTTGCTTGACCATTAGTTAAGATAGAGCCAACATTGTCGGCAGCCATTCCAATTTGAATACGTTGGTATAGTAAAAGACAGTTAGAAATGGGCTTAATGACAAGTTGCAATTCGGAATTGCATACGAAGAAGGCAGAGTCAACCTAGTTGCAAAACTTGTCTCCCGGTTCCGGCGTAGACGTGCATATATACAACATGCCAATGCCTGCTAATATGCAACTAGCAGATAAAGACAGGCTAGGGGACCATCTGAATAAGAAATTGATATGCTTACTACTCGAAGAGGTAGGAAGAGGGAGAGGAGTGGTGTAAATTGTAATCCCCACAAGTTGGGTTAAACTCATATCATATCCATTCATGGGGTAATCCCCAATATGTTGACATAACAAAATCCAATCCACAACTCTAGTGTAGATGTGGAGTTACCGTAAAAACTCCAAAAATATTAAACCCAACTCAAACTGTCTTTAAAGTCCTTGTGCACACATAAGTTCCCATTATCCAAATGGGAAATTCATAAAGAAAATTCGATATGTTTGTCAATTTACTAAGTTGGCCAGTTTCGTAGGCATTTGTAATGCCTAAGAATTGTCGACATACCCAATGCACAAAGCTCCCCAAAAAATAAAGAGGTGGTTGGTAGACAACCTTACCCCTAATTTTGGAGAAGAAAATTCTAAATTTGTAATGCCTCATAGTGAAATAGTCCAAACCTCTTCATAAATAATTGTAATGCTTTAAATGCTCTCATCATCACATAGAATTCAACAATAAGCCAGCAAGTTTCAGATGGCACAAGTTCCCTATGTACATAATACAAGTACTTTTCATTAGCAGCCTTATGTATTTTTGAATTATTCTTTGGTCAAGCTACATTCACAACGTTTGACAATAATAAATCTTCCTATTTATCATTTATTAATCAAATTATCACTATAGTATAAATCAATGCTTGCAATACACAACCTAAGATGTAGCCAACAATTGACTTTGAGCCACCTACATACTCACTAAGATTCACCATATAAGGAGAGCAACCAACTGGTCAGAACTGTAAGATCAAAAAAGCTCTCAGCAAAAATGTAATCAAGGAATGGTACTGATTGATCTGGATATGAGCTCAAATCATAATTTCTAGACTGATGTAATTTACATGCTGTTGATGACTTCAATAGTCTCTTGATCAACTTTTTCTGGGATCACCTCGTTGCTGTTCAAGAAACTAGGTTGATTCGTTGATGCCAGAAGTCTAGCCCACATCCTATCTGTCAGCTTCACTATGTTTTGAGTCTCTGTCACACGCTGCAAAACCACATTATGTCATTCATAATAAGATTTATGACTTAACAATGTAGCACAATGATTATCATGACCAAAGTACATTAAAAAAAAAAAAGTGCAAGAACATACTACATATGCTTTAGGGAAGTAAAGAGCATACAACAGAGCAAAAATTCACTCAAATACACATACAGATAAAAGGGAGAAACAAACAATAAATCAAATACAAAGAAGAAAAGAAGCTATTAGCTCAAATTCATCATCATAAGTGCAGGCCTTGAAATCTAAACTATTACGACCTTTTTTTTATGTACTGTTCTGCATCTTGGGAATATGGTGACCACTACACTTGTAAAAGAATTCTATTCAAATCTGAAGTCTTCATATCATCAAGAATATCAGCTAATGGCATACTAATGAAATGGACAGGAAAAGTGGAGTATCCCACCTCCTTCCAATTATTATAGTTAGCAGAGTTTAATATTGCAGAAAGTTCAGTAACTGCTACAATAGTTCAAATGAGAGAGGGATGCCAAATAAGCAAGCTAATCAGCTTTCTCATTCTTGGACCAACTGACCAAGCATATATACATATATAAAATATTACTGAAGTAGTAGATACTTGAGAGAAGAATGATTGGTAATAATTTTCTATTTGCCATCAGTCACAACCAAAATATGACAGGAAGATACGATGTCCAACTTGCACCGCACTCCCAGACTTAGGAGGTAATGCCAAAAGTATTCCACGAAATGATTGTGTGAGCCAGCAGCAGGAGAAAGAAAAATTTTCCCTCAAGAGTTTCTTATGCATGCTACCCAAAATAGGTTGAATAACCTCTTGACACATCTGGTCCAAATCTTGCTTCTAACATTCTTGTCCTCATTTTCTCTCATATTAGCATTTATTTTACTATCTTTTACAGAAAACTATGATTATCCTTGGGATTACTCCCTTTTCTGCCTTTTAGGCTTTATCTGCTGTTTTATAGCAAAGCTATCAACTTTGCTGCCTTATTCAGGCTGCATCAGTTGGTATCATAGCAGAAATCAGTCCACAGCTTTACGTCGAAATAGATTAAACTTCAGCTTAAGTATATATCTCAAAGGGATTTTCTACGGAAAACTTTGATTATTCCTGGGATTACTCCCTAAGCTGCCTTTTCGGCTTTATCTGTTGTTTTACAGCAAAGCTATCAACTTTGCTGCCTTATTTGGGTTGCATCAATATCATAGCAGAAATTAGTCCATGGCTTTACGTTGAAAGAGATTAAATTTTAGCTTAAGTCTCAAGACTTGATGAGGAAGATGCTCATATGGGGATTTCTAAAAGGAATCTCTTCATTTCTAGTTCTTTCCAAAAAGAGACCGAAGTGAAAAGAATAAAAAAAATCTTCTTGTTCAAATTAATGAACAAAAGGTATTTTTCAAATTCGTCTCCATCTCTTGAATTAGAGATTGATTGAGATTCACCTCCCATCTATGATGAGTATTTAGATGATGAGTAAATTCTAGATGATCTTATGTCTCAATTTTGTATAGACTATAACAATGTACCAATTGTTGAAGAATCTCTGCGTTTTGTTTTAAAAAAAGCTATCAAGAGGCAGTTTTTTTGAAGTTCTTTAGTCATGCTTACGAAGATCCTTTCCTTTTGGGGTATACTCTATGTAATTGCATGCAATTATGGCAAAAATAACTTGGGCAAGGAATGAAGGATTTTTTATGGACCGGCCACATGATAAAAGAACGCCGGTGCAATTATTAGGTCTTCGCAGTCAACTACCATGCAAGGGGCTACTCAAAGTGAAGGTTATCAAATAGTTGATTATTGACCTTCCAAACTCAAGGTCAAGTTTTTCTCAAGCATGGGAAAATGATGCAGGAGCTAAAAAGGTGAAATCGGCAACTAAGTTCCTTGAATACATTGAGGATTTTGATGCCTAGAAATTAATAATAAGTTGGCCTTTGTGGTCTTAGTATTGCTATTTAAGCTTTTTTTGAAAATTATATCTGACTATCTAGAAAAGTGTTTGGTATGTGAGAATATGTCTAGTATTGATATTAGTTAGCAAGATGTGTACGGTAATGGATGTTGGAGACAGGTTGGGTGATTGGAGTTGTCGCCGACAATTGGTAACACCAACGAAGGTGGCAATATCCTTAAAGCTTTGATACCACGAAATCAGGAATTCTCAAAATTTATGCTTAGGGTTAAATGTTAATTAATCTAAAACACATGTATTATTTATAGGTTTACCCCACAATACAATATGACAAATTGCCCTTACCATTTAAACAATAAGGTAGTGGGTTTAAAAGACCCATGGGTGCATGTGTAAATAAACAATAATAATAATTCAAAATAAAAATCAAAACTCACTATGAGTATACGAAGTGCTTACAGCAATTGGAATATAAGCGTGTCTGCTGTTAACAGGTCCGACTGTAAAACCAGTGTATCCAGCCATGGCCCCATGAACAGCACTTTGAGCAAGAAGGGTACAGTAGATATTGTCTGATGCATTACTTGGAACAGCTCGAATCATGTACGTTGGATCTGTAAAAATTAAAACATATAGAACTTAGAACAATTACAATTTTATACAAGAGATTTGGATGCAGATGGTCTATCTTAGTTGCTTAAAAATGTACAGGGACCTTCATGCCACTCAATTAAACCATAAAAAGCAGTTAAACATAAGAGAAACCTTGTAAGGAGCAGCAAATAGCAGTTACTGAATGTATCTAGCTCTATTGCTTCTATAATGACCTTTTTTTATCATTAACAGAAGGGGAAAATGAAGTGTCTATAAACGCAAAGTGAAAACACAAAATCAGATGGTTTCCATAAGGCTTTATGTAAAGGTATCAGCGACATCATGTCATGGACTTTTGTATACGACATGTATACTTACATGCACCAGATTTCAACAGTCCATAGGCACAGATCCTTGTGCAGTTATCATGCACCATATTCTTTCGGATAAAATATAACTCATGAAAGGCTAATATTATCAAGGTCATCTTTGCTTTTTATATAAATGTGTGTATGTGTGTGTGTGTGAGAGAGAGAGAGAGAGAGAGAGAGAGAGAGAGAGAGAGAGCTTATGGGAAAATAAAGCATATCTCCTACTATAAGTGAAGGTAGAGAGATCACATGACTAATGCTTTTAACATAACAAAAAAAGGGACCTACCCACCCTGCGGGCGGGGGTGGGGGGTTAGAGTTTCTGAGGTGCCTCTCTCTTGTATACTCCTAGTGTACAGGGATGTGCCCCCTGGAATTTCCTTCGCTAAATTTGTTTATCAGGGTAAAAATAAAAAGTTCCACACTTCTATAAAACCACACAATACAAGACTTGTCTTGAAGGAGCTTCATTTAATCAATTGGGATCATAAGAGCCCCATATCACCAACACATGCATGAATTTACTCATTATGTCAGTCAGAGGTCATGGTGTCCACTCTCATTAACTCAACAAATGCATGCATTTACTGTGCTTACAACTGAAGCATCTTTTAGTTTTCCTCCAGCACTAGACTCCTAAAGAATATCACCCAGTGAAATTTACCACAAGTAGCATTGCTAATTCTTAATGCATATGGGTAGCATTGCCAATTCTTGATGCATATGGGTAGGCTATATAATTCTTGATGCATTTTCCATACTACCCCAGCACGGCAAATGAAATTTAGGTTCTGATGAAAAAAAAAAGCAAAAACCTGATAGAAATTAGAAACTAAGCCATATTTTGACAAGAAGAAATTGTTATGATTTTAACAAGTAAAATTTCCCATATCTATTATCAGATTCTGACTTTTCTTCAATTGATTTTTCTAGATGAACTGTTTGAACTTTTAAATGGCTAACTTTTCCGACTCTTCCAAACTTTCCACAAAATATTAACCCTTGACTGGAAAACTTATTTTTGAGACATTCCATATCATCAATGTATAATTATACTGAGAATCATATTAGGAGATGTGAAAGTCATTTAAGATTCCAGTGCACTACAGAAAGTAAAGCAAAAATCAAAAACTGTTATGGAAGGTACCTATATACTTCATATTTATCACCATCTTCTTATCATTTGTAAAATGATCCTGCAACATGTGTTATATAAATAGACAAAAGAGGATTTAAGTATAAAAAAGATTAAAGGTAAAAAAAATCATTGACAACTTAATTGAAGTGAAAAGAGATGTCTCAAATCAAACAAAATGATGGTTGAATTGGTAAAATTTTACCAAAATTACTGATCAGGCTAAAGAGAAGATGCAAGTTTGAGACTCGGTACAGGATGTGGTCAACACAGTATCCATGACCAATTTTATAGTTTTCATATTTACATTTTCATTCTTATTGGCATTGATAAAAATTTTAAAAATAATAATAATAAACATCAAGCAGTCCCTTTTAGGAATTCACCATATCAGATGAGCTGAAACCACTTTTGCTTGCAAAATTCATAATAGTAAATAGAAATCAATCAGGCAAGGGGTAGACTATGATTGGTGCTGAAACTTATATAAGAAAATGATCCTGGTCCAGACTCCGTATTAACATGATTCTGGTTTGTACGAGCAATGTTACTGAATTTTAAATGCAATGAACAAAAAGTTTCAGCCTATAGCTATTAATGCCAAGTCATAATCAATTTCAAACATTGATGGAAGTGACCCCAAGGAAACTAGTTTTTAACGGAAAATATATATCCTAAAGTCTCCACCATCGAATCAGTTTTTGAAACTAAATGTACAAGTTCAACCAAAAATATAAAGGAAAGAAATTAAATATACAAGGTTAGATGTCAAGAATAGATGTTCAAGTAAAGACTTCTGATTACAACTTCTATAAACTGCAGAGACAACATTTGTGGCCCAAAAGCCTCATGGACAAAGTCACAAAAGAAAATAAAACATGAGCCAAACAAGAATGTAACAAGTTTAACTGCACCTTGATCTTATGAGACAACCATAGACCAACATCTAGTAGTAGCCTGTTTCCTGATGCATCTTTCTCATCAACCTGTTGCAAATCCTGAGCAACATATTCCTGGCCTGCTCCTTCTGCTAACACAATAACTATATGTCCATTTTCTTTAAGTCGCTCTTCAACAAACTCAAAAAGCCCACCCCGGCCTTCCAAATAGAATGGAGACTCTGGAATCAAACAGCAATCCTGTTACATTCCAAAGCCTATTATTAGATCTTGCAATACCAATTACAAAGCATATTTCTATATTTCCAACCACCAAATCATTTGTTTACTTTTGGAGAAGTAGCCAAAGAATATATTGTATAAATAGCAAGAGAATATATTAAAAAGAGACAAAGATGTAAATAAACTCTGATTAATAAAAAACTACACCTCCTGGTGAATAGGAAATCAGACCACAACATCAATTGCTATACAAATGAAATGTTGAATTGCATAAATCTACTATAGTCAATTATTTCCACAAACTCAAAGGAAAATTCAACCACTGATTTGCAAAATCCTCTATTATTTTTCCCCCTCAGTAGAACCCATCCTTATTATTTCACATTAAACAAACAATCATTCAAATGTAAATATGGGTAGAAAATTGCGTTACCCACTAAGATGTCTACCAAATAAGTCAAGTTCCAAAACTTTACAAAATTCTATGCAAGAAATATTTCCTTCTTCAAAAATGTATACCTATAGTTGTCAAAGTTTTTCACAAAGATTTCCGACTTCTTGAAAAATCTCTTAAATAATTAAAACCAAAACAGCATTAATATTTGCAAAAGATATGCAGAATT
This sequence comes from Fagus sylvatica, assembly GCA_907173295.1. Taxonomy (NCBI): domain Eukaryota; kingdom Viridiplantae; phylum Streptophyta; class Magnoliopsida; order Fagales; family Fagaceae; genus Fagus; species Fagus sylvatica. The sequence continues at coordinate 26,491,613 of OU015763.1, forward strand.
TTCAAAACCAACCAATTTCTCTTCACCCAAACCTTTCATTCCTTTTGTTTCTCTTCTCATGGAAAATCATGATTCTTTGAACAAGTGATGACAAAATTTCGGCCTTAACATAGGCACAAAACTTCTAAAAACATACTTTCTTTAGAACATAGGTTTTGACCATATGATCTTACTTCCAAGAGCAATAACTAAATTGATGGGTTTTAAAGCATGGCCTAGTTATTAAACCACCCCCCCCCCCCCCCCCCCTCTCTCCTTCTTTCAAAAAAAAAAAAAAGCAATACAAGGAAAGAAAAAGAAACATAAGAGAGCCAAAAAAAAATAAAAAATTGCTTTCTCTTCATTGATGCAAATCATCAGAAAGATTTAGTCTATGGTTATTGGTTAAACAAGGGATAGCATCAGATGATGATAAAGAATGAACAAATATCTTTTCCTGGATTTTTTCTCTTTGCATACTCATCTACCCATAATAATTTCTCCAAGGTAGAAAATATTGTTTTTCAGCAGCCATTTGATCTATTCTTAGCAGTTTCTCTCTCCACAGCAGAGTTTTCTCCCTCTTCTAGAAAAATTTTCCTCTTGATTTTGTAGCTGAATTTTCTCCCTTCTTTCTTTCTTAAATGAATTTCTACCTTTATGACAGGGTTTTTCCCCTCAATTTTTCAGTGTTAGAATAATGATTAAATTCAAAATTCAAAATCTCATGTGCTGGGCTCCACTTATTAAGGGAGAGTCTAGGCCCACAACAGCTTAAGCTTTTGGATCAAGTGATAATTTATCACACAGAATTCTCTCACTACAGCAGAATCTTATCTTAAATTTCTCTTCTTTTTGCTGGCAGTCCAGCCCCCACTCTATAGGAAGAAGCTAAAAGAAATTCATCAGGTTTCAACATCCCTTCAACCAATCAGATCTGTCCCAGAATTCTGATAGTTCTTATCACATTTTCCAGTTGAATTCTTATAGGAGAATGACCAACAAAAGAGAGTACAGATGCTTCTTTTTAAAATTCTCAAGAATCTTTATTGGTAAAAGAGAACAAGTCCTTTAATGCCAGAAGCTACTTCCAAATCTTCGGCCAGAATTGATTTGTATAAATTAAACTACTTTGCTATAAGACTAGCTATGTCAACATGTCATAAAATGAGTGTAACTAAAATGAGAATGTTAAGATGGATAAGCTGAAATACAAGGAAAGACAGAATTCAAAATGAGGAAATTCACATGAAAATAGGGGTGGCCCCTATTGATGAAATGATGAGAAAGAGTCAATTGAGATGATTTGATCATGTGCAAATGAGAGCAATTAATGCACCAGTGAAGAAGAGTGAGTTAATTCAAGTCGAGGGAACGAATTAGGTAAAGGAGGACCTAAAATAACATTATTAGAATAGTACTAAAAAAAGACACGTCAATTAAGGAAGTGACAAAGAGTATGCTTTGGATAGGATAGAATGACGGAAAATAATACATATGGCCGACCTTGATTAGTCTGTTAAGGATCCATAAACAACCCCAAAGTTCTGGGAATAAAGCTTGGTTGTTGTTGTTGTTGTTGTTTATAAGTATTCCATTTAAATCAAACTTCATGAGGCCTAAATCTTCAATAACTAAAAAATTGTTGATGAACCATCTGCTGACAGATTGATTAATCTGGCAGCAGGGAGGACAATATGTTGCCATAAAGTATTCCTCAAGCCACTTCCAAAGAAAGAGTCCTCTCTGCTGCCAGGTTAATTTCCAGATCATCTTTGGAATTATCAGACCATAGAGGCCTACTTTTCAGGCTGAAAACTATCAGCCATAGACTGAACTAGGCCCCATTTTTTGCCTGCAAACTGAGAGTATTATGGAACTAGCTCCTTTAGAAACCCATAGTGCTAATTCAATGGCCCTTTTTCAGCCCATCGCTCCTCCTTCAATATTTCAAGCCTTATTTTACTGTTCCGGACTTTTTTACTTAATCCAGCTGTTGGAAACTCAGCTGCCACCAAGTCAAAAAAATTTGAACTCTGATAAAGAATTTCCAATTAAGGACATTTTGATGAGAAATAGGAAAATATTTTGAAAAGGCTACCCCAGCAGATCCTACATACCATAAGCTAACCTACTCAATAGTTAAGTCAGTAACTTATTTCTTTGTCAATACAGATCAATATCTCACACTTGTGTTTCTAGCCAAGTTTATCATTAGTAGATTGTTACCATCTTCTCAAAATTGCTTCAGCTTTATTCATCAATTTTTATTTTTTTTTTATAATACTTTATTCATCAATTAGAATGATACATTTGAATAGCAAGAGAATTTATGCAGCAACCCTTAAGATCAAAGATTGTTTACTGTACAATGGGGCTAGGATGTTACCACATCTCGACTTGCCAAAGTTGCATACATGGCAATGAAACCTGCAAAATGAAAATTTGTAAAGCTTTGTTGCAGAGATACAAAAGTTTGGCACTTTTTTTTTTCTCTTTCAGTTCAGAAGAAAGAAGAAAAATAGGATACTTGAAATGCCTTATATTTTATACAGTTCAACCACACTTACCACTATATCTGCCCATAAGTTTAACAATTCCAACTCCATTTTCCACACTTTCAACCTCCACATGAGCAGCATTAATGGCTCTCTGAGCTTCTTCAACAGCAGTATCAAAACCAAAAGATTTATCTATAACCTAAAACCAAACATGCAAAATCAACTAAATTAAAAAGAAGACAAACATTTTATTAAACAGAAAATCTTATTTTTCCATTAGAAAAGTGCATGCAAATCCCATCCCAACTGGGAATATTTGACAGAGATTCATACAGGAACCACATAGTGAGTGGTCAACCGATTTTCTTTTCAGGAAGACTCAGAGAAAATGAGCTTGAATAAACTGAAATAGATTTGGCCAACCAAGACAAAAAGTCTTTTTAATGAGAACACAAAAGGAGGTTATCAAGCAACCATTGCAGGTTTCATTCTCTTCTTCCAATCCATCTTCTCAGAAGTCAAGGAATATTCAATGATCAATTCACTATTAAGAGTAATTACTTCACCAAATAACAAATATAAGACAAAGAAAATTTAAAAACAAAATTCAGATAACACATTCATTTAGTGCAACCATTTGAATTTAGACACTAAATCTAAGGCTTCAAGCAAATCATTTCACATCATCATGAGCAGCCTGCATAATTACCAAAATAGGGATTGGTTAATATAACTTACAGCAATATCATTATCAATCGTCTTGGGAATCCCGGCAACTGCCACTTGAAGACCACGTTTCTCAACTTCCTTGACAAAAATATGCTCACGTTACATCATGCCACAACATATCTAGATTTACAAACAGTAGAAGAATAGAAGCAAATTATGTTAGAGGAACCAATCACCTTGGAAATTAAAGCTGCTCCTTTTTGGGTGCCATCACCTCCAATAATGTACACCTAAAACCCCAAAAGAAATCAAAATTTTCATTCCAAACTCTTCTTTATTTGTCAGGTTTTTTTTCCAAACTATCAATAACTAAAGCATCCCAGATAGTCAGTAAAAAGAGATCATATGTCCACCTGATTTATTCCCCGGTCCTGAATGTTATCAACTATCTTATGGGTATCATGACCTCCTCGTGAAGTGCGAAGAAAAGGTGCCACCACGTTTATGAATATCATTGACAACTCTAGGTGTCAATCTCAACGTATTCTTAGAGTAAAAGCCTCTATATCCTCCCTGTTTCAACAGCACCACAGGGAGATGTATATAGATGGTAAGTGCTAATACAGCAAAAAGTGAAGCATGTGACAATGAAAATTAATTGTTTTAAAGCATAACAGAAAAGGATTATATGAAACTTTGGGTACCATAAATGAAATACATAAGACCAAATCCTTCGTTCTGTATTCTTTTAATTTCTCACCACACAAATGAACCAAACAACAGGTAAATAGCACTCTTTCACAAAGTAATACCCTTTATACAATCAAAGTCATAAAGAGCAATACCCTACTTATATCTCATGAATCTAAATGAAACTTCTAAATTGATGGGTTGGTAATTTGCAGTTTATCCTAACAAGGTTGCATTAGCATGTCAAACTAGAAGAAGAAGATGAAGAAACAGTATGCAGACGATTTTGTGCATTTAATATATGGCATACAAACTCACACGCTACAGAACTAGTTAGTACTCCGGGAATCTTACCCAAGCTTTCTAAATTTGTAAGTGTCTGAGCAATGTCAACCCAAACTCAAGAGAAGATTCAGAAGAATCTAACTAGAAAACTCCTTGAATTTGCTAAGAAGATATGGCCTTATCATTTAAATGCAATTTGATCTATAAATGAAATTATGAATTTATTATCAAATTGTATTTCCCTATTGACAAACAAGTCAAATTACTCAAGTAGCAGATCCATCCAATGTGCATTAAACTCACCTCAATTAAGTTTAGAAAAGAAATACCAAGTGGAACCCATATAAACCAGTAATTATAATGAATCAAACGAAGAAGCTAAAATAAGACATTAAGATTAAAAATTTAATTTAATTAAACACCACTAGAGTAATAGAGACATAATGTGCATTAAACTCACCTCGATTCCAAGTATGTCATCAACTCCATACATAGTGTTCAAGCCACATACAAGCTCTCGTATCACCGTATTGATCCCCGGGCATAACCCCCCGCATGTCACTATGCAAGCCCGCACTTCATCTGACTTGAAATAAACCTAACATTACAAAGACCCCTTTATCACCCTTTTTTTTATTATTTCTATAATCCCACAAGGACATGGCGGTTTTAACCGAAAAATATACCTTTCCTCGAGGCCCCGCCCGCCTAAAATGTACTCCCCTAGGACTATCTTTTTGAACAACAATCTGGAAGCAGTTCAAGATAAATATGAAATATCAAGTTTTATTTATATTGTAAATTTGGTAGTGTAAGAAGAAAAAGGATTGCTTACTTTTTGTGCAACTATATCTTCAGGGCTTACAAAAGTTTGCCTAGCAAAATATGAAATTATAAGATATCATGACCAAGAAATCACAGTTAGAACGTAATTAGAGAAATAAAATTACCTGACAATGGCATAAGCTTTACTGTTTTGCAATGGATTTGGATAAGTCTGAACGAAAGGAATTAACTCATTAGCGAATCACATGCATAATAAAAATTAAATTGAAAATTGTGAGAAATAGTTACGGGCAAATCGGGCAGGAAATTGGTCAAGTGAGGGACGTCTTCGAGGACAAAACCGTCAATGGGCGTTTGGTTGGAGGATTGAGCTCTGATTGGACGCTTTTGGCGCGAAATCAGAGGCTTCCTAAGGAAGTTTCTCGATTTGGAATTCAAGTTTGGGAGATTTGTGAAGAGTGTGAAAGTGTGGGATTTGAAGGGAATCGGGGTTGGAATTAAAGACGGAGAGAGTGAAAGATCCATCGAGGAACTCCTTTGTTTTTTTTAATTTCAATGTCTCAAAAAATGATAGTATATACAGAGAGAGAATTGGTTGGGAATAATGAGGGAGTCTGTTTGTCAGAGAATAATAGTGTGTGCGTTTGAATGAAGGAAGGAGGGGAAGTTATGAGAGCGGAGTAATTTCATTTGTAAAGATGATCATAAATTGGTATTTTTTTGACTCCTTTGCCTTGACCGCAACGGAGCCAAAGTATACAATTTTGGCACGTGGAAGAACGTGGATAGTTCCACGAAGAGTTCCAATCCTCCAAGTAAGCGGTTTGGGTCCCAACTCTCTCCCAAAAGCTCGGAGAGCCAAGGAAGCCACCAAAGCTGGAAAAGCCATCTTGTATTTCTGCTGGAAAAGCCATCTCTCACAAAGTAAGTGGGACCCAACTTCCAAAGCAGAGGGATGCTTGGACCTGACAAAATTGGATTCAGACCGTTAATTCGTCCAACCAACAAAATAGGGTATGAGTAATAACAGTGAAGACAAGATAGAATTATGGGTCTGTTAACGAATATTTTTAGGGTAATGGTTAAGAAAGTATTTAATGCTTCTATTTTATAGGAAGTAGTGAAGTTTTAATACTTTTAAGGATATTTTAGTCTTTCTAAATATTATTTTAATATTAAAAATTTATTATTTCTCGTAAAATATAAGCATTTAATACTTCTTAAGGGCATTGGTTAACAAAATCCTAAAATTATTAGTGTTGAACATCTTTAAAAAGTTACCTATTTTCAAACAATAACGTGATACAATCTCATCCTGAAGGTAAGAAAATTATATTTATTAAACATTGGGAGGTGTTACCTTTGGTGGAGTGGTTGAGCTCTAATTGCATTAGTTCTTGTCCTTATGACAACTATCTTCCCTACTTATCAAAAAAAGAAAAAAGAAAAACTATCTTCTTTGACAGTCTGTTTTTGCTTTTGGAATTTGGAACCTGTGACATCGTAGAAATCAAATCATTTTTAATTCTTGCTCTTCACTCCTAGGTCCGGTGGTGAACACTATTTCTTACACCTCAGAATTCTTTTGCCTCTTGGGGAGTGACACTAAGTCTAAATCTCTTGTTCATATACCTGTCAAATGGGGTTCCTCCCCCTTCGGGTTGGTCTAAGCTCAATACGAATGATTAATCATTGGATAATCCTGGTTTAGCAGGTGGTGAGGAAATGATCCATGATTCTAGTGGGCCTTGGGTTGGTGGCTTCTCTTGGGTTATTGGGATTACTTCTAGTGTTCAAGAAGTTGAATTGAGGGCTTTCAAAATTGTTTAATTTTAGCCATAGACCTTGAGATTGAGTTGGATTCTTCAATTGCGATAGAACTTGTTAATTTCACTTTTACTACTAATATATTCTTGAATGCTATTGTGGGTAATTGCTAGTGTCTGTTGGAAAGGTTTGAGCACTTCACTCTCAAACATATAAAAAGAGAAGCTAATAGATGTGCAAATATTTTTGCCAAAGCTGGTTACGCCAAGCAAGTTGATTTTATTTCCTTCACCATAGCCCCAACACATGTGTCGGAGGCTTTCGCCTTGATATTTCTGATGCTACTCGTAATCGTTTGATTAATTGTTAATTTATCTCCATTTTAATCCCAAAAAAAAAAAAAAAAAGAGCAGAAATATATATTTTAATGTACCAAGTAGGTTAGAGTTTTGATTGGGAAGTACATATGTATGTAAAAAAATTATGGGTTGATTTTCTCTATATTATTTTTTTCAATAAACTGTTTACATCGACAATCAACAAGGAGACAACAATTCGTCTTTTGTGTCCTCTGAATTGTGGGCAAAGTGAAAAACTATAGGGAGCACAAGTAGAATATGGCTGTCATTGATGGTGTGTTTGGATGAAGAGAGATAAAAGGAGAGTAGAAGAAAAGAGAAGAAAAGATGATCAAAATATACTAAAAATTAGTTCATTATGAACCTTCCCTCCACTCTCCCTCCTTCTCCCTTCATCTCAAACATACCCTAATTAGTCATTGCGCATTACTGCCTTACAGCGGAGGCTATAATCTGTCTTTGAACCCATAATGACCTACATTCTCACCAAGAATTTAAATAGGTTGGGAAAAAAAAGATAGTCTGACATAGATAGATGTGATGAAAAGAGAAGAAGGAATTTTAGGTTAAATTTAGCTAAATCCGTAGAGGTTGGTGTATATGCTCTTTGGGGCTGAACAGCCATTCAACTTTCCTCACTACTAGAACATTTTAATCTTTACAATGATTTCGTTTGGGAGATAATGCCTTAAAAATTTGGAGTTAGTTTCCTCTTGAAACCGATTCTCTAAACAACAAAGCTTCGATGGACTTTTTTCCTTCCTACTTCAAGTTTAAACCTTGCTCAAATTTTAATTGAGTTGTATAACTCGTTTTGTCTGTTTCATAACTATAAAGTCAAAGCAAGTTTCTCAGCAGTATCAAACCAAAAGTTGATGAGAATGTTGTTTTAATATAATTAATTTAGATACAAAATAAATCACTTGCGTTTATTAAAATTGCCTGTACATATACATTGCAAGAATACCGAAAAAACAAAATTTCTCTAATTGCTTCCATTATCACAAATTATGCAGAGATTGCCGTGTAGAGAATAGATTACCTTCAACCTAAAGCCAATGGAAATTCAGACACAATTCAATGTGGCAGATTTAGGGAATTTGGCTTCATATCTCTTGTAGCATACCTGAAGGAACCTTGCATCTCAGGCTGTCATGCATTTACTTCTCTGAGTCAGGCTTCTAAGTGAAAATGATCGATCATATGACAAATGACATCTGCACCTTCTATATGCATGCTTTGGTCTTTGACCTGTAAGATGCCCAGAGTAGGAATTTGCTCTTTTAGAATGAAGAAAATATTTTACAGTTCTTCAAATTTTTAATGGGGGCGTTTGGTGAAAGACCAGTGCTTGAAAAACAGCTAATCAACTGTTTAATCATATATGAACTAAAAAAAATGCAAAAAACAAAAATTTCAGTTTCTTCAAGTCTAAAACCATGATCAGCTGTTCCTTCTCTTCTTTTCTCCACACTAGTGCACAAAGTTTAGTTTCCATTCTTGTCAGTGATGCTTACAAATTAACTATGTATGGTTACATAATATACTTTGTCAGACTAGTAGGTTGTTCTCTTCAGCTTGGTTTTGAATGCTTTCCGTCATCCTTGACTTCAGCTTGACTTTTGTTTCAGACAAGTAAAGAGATTTTATTGAAAAAGAGGAACTACCTCATGTACAAAAGTAAAAATAAAAATAAAAAAAGTGAAATTGAATGACTTCAGCTTGATTTTGAATGCTATTCATTCCTATGATGTTTTATCTACTATCCAGTGTCAAGTAAATTTTATTGTGCTTATTGATTGTCTGTTATCTTTTTCTTTTCTTTTGAGTACTAACATGAAAGAACTTCAGCTTTGAAAAGCCACAAAGTAATACATAGAGCCATGTCTAGCACATAGTTACACAATGGAATAACAGGACCAAAACTTAGAACTCCATTTTCCTACATGGCTCCTCTTGTTTCCATAGCAATGAGTCTAGGTGGGCAAGACATCTGTCATGGCACAGGTTTATTATGGAGGGTCTACCACGTAGGCCATTGAGACATACTAATGTAAAAATATATATATATATATATCCTTTAGAATTGGATAGATACAATTCATTGCCATGGTTGAATAAGGGGGAAATGAGAGGTGAAAGAGGGGACAAAAACCCAAGAAGCAGGTCCTGCACTCTATGCCCTTGACATGGGAGGACAGTGGCGGGAATTTTTTTCGCCCTTTTTCTCCCCTCTCCTTTTCATCTCCACATGTTTGGGATAAAATACCAAAAGGATGGCAAAACATATCAATGAAATTTTGCCAACTAGAAATAATTCCAGCATTGATATATGTAACCAATAGAAAATAAACTGCCACAAAGGCAACAGAAAAATGCAAACATATACGTAGACTTGCATATATACCCACATGTGCATGCATATGTTCATGTGTCTGTGCGGGTGGGTGGTTATGTGTGTGTTTTTTTTGGTGGGGTTTTTTTTTTTTTTTTTTTTTTTTTTTTTTTTTTTGGGGGGGGGGGTGGGGGGGGGGGGGGGGGGGGAGAGAGAAAGAGCTACCTGAATCACACTATGAGCAGCAAACCTCTGTCTGCTACTATGAAAGCTAACATCTACTTTTTCCCATGACACGCGAGATAGGCCTGTCACCAGTTCCTCTGCACAATTAAGTCCAATCAACAAACTTGTAAGATTGTGAAGACATGGAAAGAAACTAATAGAAACCAACTGAGAAAACAAAGCACACAAGTAAATTATTACATAATAACCATGAACTGGTTCAACAACTATCTATGTGAAACTAATCACTAACAGAAGATGATTTTATTAACATGGCAATGGTTAACCTAGAAAGAAGCAAGAACCTTAGCTTTCACCAGCCTAAAATTTTTTCAAGCATAATATGATGTTTGTCTTCTTGTCCTCATTTCCTCCCCGATAGCAGGATTTCACAATAGCAAATTTTTAAATTAAAATAGTGCTAGATTGATCCAGAAGAAACCCGAAATTCCAGTTTTCAGCTAATGAAACATATGCATCAAGATATGGGTAGTCCTGCCCATAAATTGATGAACCTGCAAAAGTTTTAATTCTTATTTCTATAATACTTAGGTATATATATATATATACATAGAGAGAGAGAGAGAGAGAGAGAGAGAGAGGCAAAAAATTTAAAAAAAAAAAAAAAATTTGGAGACTTGGGTGTGTATATATATATATATATATAGAGAGAGAGAGAGAGAGAGAGAGAGATTTTAAAAAAGTGTAGTCAACTATGTTTTTGGATTTTTTTTTTTTTTTGAGCTATTATGTGATCTAAGGAATAGCTATTAGCCTACTACAGTCATTTTGATAAGTAATAGCTAAACAACCGAATAATTACTCCTTAGGAATAGCTATTACATTACAGGACCTATTATAGTGTACCAAATGTGTCCTTAGTGAATGACCGGGGTTAATGCACTGGCACATACTTAGAAAATCCATAAATTCTCTTAAGGAAATGAAGCTAACAATATTTCTAGTGCTGAACTGAATTTTACAGCCTTGGCTTACATAAAGTGGTAAAAAAAATAAGGATTGCTAAATTTCTCATAATGGATAACAAAGCCAATGTTAGTGTACATAGTCTCAGATCTCTTGAGAGGATGTAGTATATACAATCCGAGTAATGATTTCATTACTTCAAAATAAAGTGTAAACAGTGTCAGGTAAAAGATACCCAGTAGCGCATTATCCAAAAACATAGACCCAGCTCGGTCAATCACCCATCCAACCAAGAGAGAGATCAACCATATTTTTGGTTGAAGAATAATTCATAGCTCCCTCATTAGAGATTCTATGCAAGCCTTTTCCTTATGATGCAGCCATTGAAAATTAATTTGTTACTACTTTGCAAATTCGTCTATTCAAGATTTATTTGATGGGCCACGTGTGAAGTCCAATTGAAGTAAAAGTCTTGTGGTTTTAAAAGTCTAGTTATGTGTCCTAGGGTTAAAAACAGTTTTAATTTGGGTTTTTAACAAGTAATGATCAATTGAAAAGCATGCTCAATAAGCAAACTAGTGAACTAGTTATAACAAAAGCAACTACCAAAAAAAACCACAACAGAGATTTCCCTTAAAGAGAAGTTATAAACCTTCCAGCTTGTCAGAGCTATGATCTTCAATTGAAGTAGCCTCACACTGCTCAGCATCATAAGCCTTGCAATGTTCTTCATATACAACATGCGGATATTTTTCATTAAGAGTATCCTCCCACTGATAATCACAAAGATGCTTTGGTTATAAAATTTCAATCAGAACGTGCAGTACCTAAACCACAGTTACAAAATTCAAGCACACAACAATACCTTTGGCAGGTCACTATTACGCCTAATACATGATGTTCTCCAGCCCACAATATCTTTATAATTTTTCATAATGGAAAACAAAGAAGATAAATTTAAGAAAAATGTTCAAAAGTATAAAATGATTAGAGCCACATCTACTGTGAAAAAAGGATACGGTCATAGCCCACATTTGAATATACCACCCGACGTTTGAATGTACGCAATGCAGACCTGCATGAATAAGTTTTTTTTTTATAAGTAATTTAATTATTGAAGAAAAAAGACTACCTCATGTACAGAAGTATTACATGAGATGCCTAAAGAATCACAAGCAAATGAAAGAGATTCTATGAACTCTATTATTCAATATATTCACATAAGAAAAGTGATGCAAGTACATACATGAAATAACAGTCACCATTATCTTCTATCATGCGTTTAAGCAATGGAGGCTTTCTTTCATCATTGTCAACGAGAAAAAGATGTTGACCTGTTCTCCTAAAAATCCAATGAATAACAAGAGTTGCAGCTTTCTCAAAAGCAGGTACACCAAAAAGAAACGGCACCTGCACATGACCAAGTTTTGGAAGGACCACAAATCAGTCAACTCAATTTGACATGGTCTGAAAAACCATATGGAACAATAAAGTCAGACTGAAAAAATCAAGAAACAGGCCAGTCAACCCTTAAAAGCCAATACCAACCCAAATCGCCCATTCTCAACCTCCTCCTCTTGTTCTCTCCCTCATATGATGAACTCAGGTAGCCTACACCCAAAATCATCATAACATCTCCCCCTTTAAAGAAAGCTTTATCATCGTCAGCCATCTCACCAATCAAGTCAAAGCTCTGGATATCGTCCACGCCTAGCCAGCCACCTTCACCATCCACCATTGCATAAGAAACCCTACATTTCTCCCTCTATCTTTGGGTAAACTGCCAGTTTTTACTTTATGGCTTTCTCACTCTTCAAATATGTTTATATGTATTGATCATTGATCAAGTTTCATCTTTATTTATCCAATGGTGGTAACATCTCCATGGTCCATTGGCAGTAGATTTGTCACTATGTGACTGGTTAGGTAGGGCTTCAATCAAGGTCATATAAGAAAAGTAATGTGCTTTTATTGTCGCGCCTACTGTGGTATTATCTCGAGTCTTTGGATCTAGTATTTAGCGGACAAAAGAAGATCTTGTACATGATAATATACTATCATACTTAGTTTTCTCATACATGCTGTGAAAAAATTGTCTTAAAAAAATTTAGATATTTTTAACAATTTTTTCTAATTATATTTTACTTATTTCTCATTTAATTAATTATTTATCAAATCACAATCCAGCCCCCAAAAGAATTATGCCTCAGACCCTTGAACCTCTCACTTTTCCGATTCTCTCAATGATAAAGATTTAAAACATTGCAATTTCATAGAGTAATAGCTAACAATAAGGAATTTTAACTTAGAGCTTTAAATACACCTAAAAAAAATGAGAAATTCTACTCATAATCAATATTATTGGAAAATAAGGTAAATATACCGCCAAGTGAGAAATATTAGATTATGTTCACAGCTGCTGTAATCTAGAATAATGTGAGAAGTATTTGTTTCTATTTCATGTACCCCACATTAGAATGTCACATGTAAAGTTGATAAAACCTAATAGTTCATGCATTTTAGGTTGATTAAGAAAAAAGTGTTTTTAATCTGACTAGGTCAGATGGGGAAGAAAAAGTAATAATTGATTAACCACGGTTTGTTAACTCAAGGTTTTAAGACCTTGATAAAAGCATGTATTTTTTGTACAAGAAGTGGCCAATTTGTTTTTTACAACAACAAATTAGGTAATACAATCAATAAAAGGTTCTGACAAATTTGAAAATTTCAATATTCTTTCTAAATTGATATATTATGCCGCATTAATGTTGGAAACAAATAATTACTCAAAGGCCCTCCTTGATGATTGAGATGCCTCATCAACCTTTCAAAAGATGGCTTAACCAGAATTAATTTTTATAATATTCCCAACTTTTATAGCAACTGTACTGAAGGCAACAAAATCAAATACTAAATGTGATTCGAATTTATTAGGCCACCGAAAGAGCTTAATCAAGTAAGAGAAGTTAACTAACGCCTTTCTATAAACTTCACTTCTTTAGTTTTGCTCTTTTGGTGGCTGTTCAAATTCTGCATCAAAATTAAACTAACACTGATATCAGATACGATCCTTTTCCAAAACTACTAAAACCAGTACTTTTAATGAAAAGAGAGTATAGAATTTCCAAAGAAACATCTCCAACCAAAACCCCAATAAAAGCAAATGAAAATAAAAAACACACACACAGGCACTATATGATGAAAATATAATTTCCCCATCCACCCGCAAGTCATCAATCACTTTGCAAACACTCCCTAATTTATTCCTAATCACATAGGCACTAATATATGAGCAATATTAACTTCAGCAAATATAAGCTACTTTTAAACATTGGACAATGAACAAATTGCTCCAGAGGGAGAGATATGGTACCTGCTTATTACCCCTTGAACCAAGGTGAGGTGTAGCAACAGTAATGAAGTTCATAGCCTTCAAGCCACTTATTGTAGCCCTTGAATCCTCTTCACATCTATTAGCAGATGAATCCTCTACACTTTCTCTCTTAGGTGGTCTGTAAAGTCTCCCAATTGCATATCTTGTCACTAGTCCTCCCACAGAATGTGCAACAAAGGAGATCATACGTAGGTTAGGCTTTCTCTGAATCACTTCAAGGACCTAAAATTCAAATGTTCTCTTAGTTATGATATAGTGTGCACTCAATGCTTATTGTCAGAAAAGTAAAAAGATTTGGTTAATTTTAAAATATAAGGTAGAACCACAGCTCTAACAAAACTACCAACCTCCTCTGCTAACCGCTCTCCCATCACATCCACCCCATCAAGAGTCAATTTGGACACATTTCGTTCACTACCTGCAAAACAAATTGAACCAACTTAAGTAAAATTGAGCAAATGTTTCTCAAGGCTACAAAAGAGATCCCATGAACTTGGTAGCTAAATATCAATATTCTATCAATTTCATGTGTATCAAAGCAGTTTTGACTATCAGAGAAGGGCACAAGACACCTCAAACCTCAAACTTCTGACAGCTCAAACAAAGCAAAGCACTGCATTAACACCTCCCATATTAAAAAGCACAATTATTAATTTGTACACCACAAAAGTCAAATCTGCAAGACTCATCAAGGAGAATCTGGGGACAAGGCAGTATCTATGTCTAAACACAAGTTTTGGTATATAATGGTCCAGACTATGGACTTCAGAACAATCCAGTGACTGCAATAACATATCTAATGTGCAGTGGCATGTTATTAAAAATCAACAAAGAGAAAAGGTGACTAGAAGGGAGGAAAAAGAAGTATTGTAAGGAGATAAGAAATCACGAAACATAGCTTGAGAAGGGGAAGGGGTAATAATGGTTTGTTATTAAAATCCACTAATGGAAAACTTGGAGTAATATTAAATAAGCATGAGTTAGAATGGAAAGAAAAGCAGCCATTGTTAGGAAAGAAGAGAGTTGCAAGCATGCAACAAAAAAAATTTTGGGGGGGGGTGCACGCGGGGGAATCGTAAGTCAAAGGGAGATAGTATGCAAAAATTTAAATAAATATATAAATAAATAAATAAATAAAGACCTTCCTAAGAGGTTAAAATATTGGCATGGGCTTTAGGGTGATCCACTATTTGGTCGTTAATTTTACATACTTCAAATTCTTGTTAGAGTATCCATTTATAATCTGCAATTCAAAAATTTCACCATTTCTTCAAGGTCTGACTTCAGTAGTACTAGGACCCAACATATTACACTGTTGAGAACCTTATGGATGTAATAGTTCTATAATTCCTCATTTCCAATTAGTGGCATGATGAACAACTCCTGATTAGGAGTTTAAAAATCACATTGCCCAACCCACCAAATATAGAACTATTCAAATAAGACATGTAAAGCATGTTTAGCTCTCAAATTAAGATACTAGTGTGGCTCTTTTCCTGCTTTTTAATAGTTCATATAATTAACCCAAACTTCTTCTTTTTTATTAATAACCCAAACCTCCATACATGACAAAGATTGAGAAAGACCCTTAAACAAAATCAAATAAAAATGCTTTTAACGATAACCCAATGAAACTAGCACGTGAGGACAAACAAGAAGTTTTTCTTTTCAACTTGAAAGTGTGATTCAAAATGCCACTTACAATGAACAAACACTTTATCAGGGAGCATTTTAACAAACTGCTCTGCTGCAAACTTCCAATCTGCAGCGCTGCACAAACAAATATCAACTACTTTCAGCAATCTACAGAAGTCAAAGAGTTTTCAAATAGGAAGTAATCATTTTTTTGGTTGTTAGAAAGAGATAATGAGAAAAATAGAATAAAATACAATTTCAATTTAAATAATTTATTTTATAAGCAATAACAGATAACCAGACCATTAAGCATTATTGAAATAGACTAGTTCAACCACATGAAGCATTAAGATGATCATCGAGAGAGAGAGAGAAAGCCAAAATTTCAACTCTTACAACTAAATAGCCTTCAAGAATAAACAAATTGCTAGCAAAATTCTACCAACAACAACAACCAAACCTTAGTCCCAAAATTTTGGGATCAACTATGGATCCTCAATAGACTACTTAAGGTCAGCCACATGTATTCTTTTCCACCATTTCGTTATAACCGAAGTTATACGCCATTACCTCCTTAATTGACATGTCATTTTCTCCTTTTTTTTTTTCTAAAACCCACCACATAACCTCTTTAGCGATCCTATCATATGCTTTCTCTAGGTCAATAAAAACAATATGGAGATTTTTTTTTTTTGATAAATAACAAAATTTATTGATCAAGAAGAGTCAAGAGTATACTGGAAATATACTCAAAAACCAAAGAATTACAACCGACAAAGATCAAAGAACTCAATAAAGGAACAGGAAAATAAACCAGTGGCTCTCATCCACTCATACAAAGATCGGTAAAAGAGCAGCTTTAAATCCACTATATTCCGCTCACAATCCTCAAAGGTGCGAGCATTCCTCTCTCTCCACAAGCACCACATCAAGCAATGCGGGAGAGCCTTCCAAATTTCTCGATGGCGACCCAAAGAACCTTGCCAACACCACAATAACTCAACCACCTTTCTAGGCATAACCCAAGCCACCCCAAATAGATTAAAAACAGAATTCCACAATTCTCGAGCCACTTTGCAGTGCAGAAACAGATGATCTATTGTCTCCCCATCCTCCTTACACAAGCAACACCAATCCACCAAAATTATGTTCCTTCGCCTTAAGTTATCCGCAGTCAAGATCCTTTCCAAAGCAACCGTCCAAATAAAAAAAGCAACTCTAGGAGATCTTTACGAGCTTCTTTATATTTTTCCATTATACATTTAAGTAAGATAACAACTTCCATTATAGATCGTGCTAGCATAAAACCAAATTGATTCTCTCCTATTATTTTTCTGTCTTGAAAGAAAACGCAAAAATCAAAAAGCAAAAGAATTCAATTTCCCCACCAAAAATGACAAAATTTAGCAAAATCCTTTAATATTTAATGCATGTTCCAAATTATCAAGCTGACTTCAGAAGAAGAAAAAATAAAGTTTAAAATTAATTATAAAACCAAAAAATAATCAATCAAAGAGGTGAACATTTAACTTTCCCTTCCAATATGAACATACTTAAAGCATATATTTACAAAATTAAACATTAAATTCAAAATTATGATCCAGAAAAAATAAAGATGGAACTATAGAAAATCTCTTAACATTCAGAAATTACACGTTATCAAATAGTAACAGACTTTAAGTAACAAAAAAACAAAAAAGCCAATTCACCAGGAAAAAAAAAGATTAAAAATTAGATCAGAGCAAAACCTATAATTTCGCGAAATGAACAATTCAAACAGTTATCAAAACTAATGCAAAATATACAAAAACAACCATAAAAACAAGTTAAGCTATCATCAAACAGAATAGAAAACAAAACCAAAAAATTCACGTGAAATTCTAGATCCTAAAATTATCAAAATCAAATTAAAAAAAAAAAAAAAGACCTGCCGAGAATTCCATTCACCATGACGACGAGATGATCAGCGGAAGAAGAATCAGAGTCCTTACAGCTCCAGATGTCGCAGCCTCCATTAGCCGATTCGGAGGAGCACACTCCGTTCTCTACGGTTCCGTTTTCCATAGCAAAAATCCACAGCTCAGTTCAGCTCAGTTGAAGCGCATTGATCAAGATGAATCGGAAATCGGAACCGAGTCGAAGATCGAGTGAGGAGGAGAAGAGTGTCGTTCTAGGCGGGAACAGATTCTCGGGAAAATTTGGGAGAGAAAGTGCAAGAAAGTTAGTGAAAACGAGATTGGCATGAAAGGTGGGTGGGTCTTCTGAGAGAAAATGAGACAATACGTGTGTGAGAGAGAGAGTCCTTCGAGCGAAGGAAACCGTAGCGAGAGTCTTTTTTTTTTTTTGGGAAATGAAAAATGATTTTTGGGTTTGGATAAAGGCTTGGCTTTAATGCTTTGATTCTACACTACGGTGTCCTGGAGCGGCTAATTAGTTGTCACCACGTCACCAACTACAAGATCTAGAACCGCAATGAATTATTTCTTTCTTCTTCTTTTTTTATTTGTATTTTGATTCCTTGCTTTCAAGGATTTGCAACAATGATAGTTTCGTCAATTTTATAAATTTGTAAACTTCACTTATATCTTTGCTTGTTTTTCTTCTGGTGGTAAATAAGTTATGAAGTAGTTGATTGTATGACAAACATGGATAATTGATACCTATAAAAAGGGAAAGTCAAAAAGACACGGGTGGGAGTGGGATATCATCCATCGGGCACAAAAATAGTGTTTTTATAAAAATATTTTAATAATTAGAGTTTTACCTCCATCATGGCATAAAATTAGGTTGATATTGAGTTATGGTGACACGTTATTATGATTATTATCTTGAACTTTTGTTTTCATGGTAATTGGGGTAACGATAGTAACTATAGGCACATTATAGAAAATATATTCATTACTCTTAGGTTTAGGCTGACCAACCTTAGATATCGCCGAACTAAAGTCTTATGTGGTTGTTTTGAGTAAGGATGTTCATTAGTGTGATAGATCAATTATTTTATGGGTTTTTTAACTACATTGTAGAGGATGGAAATTTGAGGTCAGCAATGACGGTATTATATCAGTATGGTAGGATAGTTGCCACCAGTTGAAAACAAAAAACAAAAGCTCGCACAATTTTTTTCCCGATGTGAATTTCTTAGTCGCCAGTTATGAGATTTGGCAATTTGTGGTGGTGGATTTTGGTGTTTTGGTGGCCAATCTGTATAGTTTTAGGCAGTAATGTGGCAAACAAGCACCTGGGTGGCTGATATATGTATATCGATTAGGGGTAAAACCGAAAGGGAAATTACAAGTAGCTAGAAATGTAGTTTTGTCAGCTTTCCAAATCTATTTGTTGACGACTACCTTGTAGAGGTCGAATTTATACCCAAAAAAAAATACAAAAATCAACCAGTATTGTGGATATTGTCATAAACACTAGAAATAGTCAAGTCGATGCAGTCGCAATCGTCTTGATCAATCGTGCGGTGATCTTAAACAACCCTAGTTCTAAGCATGTCCTAACTAATTAAATTACTTTTCAAATAATTTGAAGGACCTATGTAGATAATATGGATCCTCTAGGAAAGTTTGTGAAAATAGTATTATGGTTGTTGAGAAGCCAATTATATATATTACATTTTTTTCAATTTAAGTACTTTTAAAAGGTGGGTGTGTAGTCAATAAATTTCCACTTTGGTGCATAAAAAGTAAAATCATCTTATTTTCTTCTTCTTTTTCTATATATAGAAATACTTTTATATTCTTTATTCTCGAATTTCCACCTTATGAGTTGCCACCCATTATGGGATAAGCATGCCAAAATTGTGAAACTTGTATTGTTTTATACTGAGATGGCAAAGGTTTAATTGGCAAATTGGTCATATGATCATATCAATAGAGAATAGCGCTGCACGCTATCCTAACCCGATGTAAGATATGATAAGCACGTCGGCTATGCGCGCGGTAAAAAGGTCGGTACATGGTCGATGGCCGTTTGTGTCATTGGAAAAGGATGGCTCATAATTTCATTAAGTCCAACCTTCTTTATTTTATTAAAAATAAATAAATCAGTAAGTCCAACCTTAGAGACAGAGACTTAGAGAGGATTACCTTTATTTTTTGGCAATACAAAACGTAGCGTTTGGTATAATTTAAGGATAGAGTGGACGTGTAATCTAATTGTGTATTTTTTAAATATTAATTATCCAGCAAAATAAATTGGGCTAGATCAAGTTACATTTACATATAATGTAACTTTTAATTAATGTTACACTTACACCACTTAATAATTTATATTTTATTTTTTATTTTGTTAAAAATAAACCATTGTAAAAATATGATTATACTTAAAAATAAAAAATAAAAAAATGTACTTAATCAAATAAACTATAAAAAAAGTCTAACCCAAACGAGTTAATTGTACCTTTTTATCTTATTGACTTTTGACTAAAGAATCCTTTTTGTGAGTTACCTCCTTTATTTTTATATCTTTATATATTTTAGTATTTTTTTTTATTATTCAATATTTAGAAAAGATGAGCAATATTAGAGGATCCCTACAGTCCTACACTATAAGATAATAGTAAAAATGCATATATCTTATACATAAGATAATTATTTGTCATTGATAAACCAAATGTAGACTTAGCTTCATGAGCACAATAGACTTCACCTATTCCGTATTAAAGTTTACAATAATTTCTCTTAAATAAGTTAGAGGCTATTCTAAATACGTGTACCTAAACAAATTTATGTTGTCATATCTATTCTAGCACTTAATTCCAAACAAAAAGGCTTTGAGAATAACAAAACATAAATAAATAGAAGTTGGAATTGATGATTATGACAATGAAAAAATATGTATTTCTTTGCAATTATAATAAATAAAAATGAAAATTTTATATATTAATACCCATATTATAAACTGTGTAAATCGTTATATTTATTAAGAAATAACTCAACTCCTTCATGTCAAACTTTTCAATACCATAAACAAAAATTTGGTCTAAGAAAAAACTCAACACTCAACAAATTTTAAGCCTCATTAGTTTAAAGAGATATTAAAAACTATTTTATAACATAATATAGGCATTAGATTTTTTTTTTTTTCCCCAACTACCCTTTTCAAAAAGATATTAAAAACTTTTTTTTTTTTTTTTTTTTTTGATGGTAGAAAGGACAAACTTTTATCTCTTTATTTTTAATGTTAGGTTTGTAAGTTGGTTGATATTAACTTTTGTAAAGAAAAAGGTTAAATATACTATTAGTACTTAACGTTTATACATATTGCTAGTTTCTAATGTTTGAAACGTGCGTAATTGGTGTCTAACATTGTAAAATCATACAATATTGGTTCTTACAGTGATTTTTAGTCCTTAAGTGTCCTAAAGTGAATACAATTAGTCTCTAAAGTTTCAAAAAGTGAACGATGTTAATCCATAAATTGTGTAATTTAAGGACTAATAGGTAATAGGCTATTGCACTCATTTTTAGTCTTTAAAGATTAAATAATAAGCGTTATTGGTCCCTAAGGATCAACAATGCACGCTTTTTAAACTATAATAAGGACTAATTACACACGTATCAAACATTAGAGACCAAACGTGTTACTTATATAAACATTAGAGACCAATATCGTATTTGACCATGAAGAAAATGTTATTTATGAGTAAGATTAGTTAAACATTGTAGGCTGTAGCGTTTCTGAAGTCCTCCTCCTCCTCCTCCTAACGTACACTTGTCCATTTAGGTGCGTGTGCAAAAAGAGGGGATAAGATTAGATTTTTCTATCCAATTCGCCTACCGACTTGTCCATTCCTTTCTATTTTGGTAACCAAAAGTCTCGAACCGAATGTTTTGGTAACTAACAGAATAGATTAGAATAGAATGGTATTCAGAGTTTCAGACCAATTAAAAAATGTTGAAAAACGATTTCCGAAGCCTCGGAGGGACAGTTCTTACTTCTTACATCATGTATCATTCCTCAGTCCTCACGCGGCTATTTGTTTTGTTTTGGTATTCACAAATGTCTGGTTGGAACTTGGAATAGATAAAGCAGATTATATGGTTTCCAACGGTTATGATTGAAGGGGCGGCTGCTTTAACAAAAAATCCCCATTCTAAGGTAAAATACAACTAAGAGCCTAACATCTAGGAAAAAATAATCCTTAAAAATCTAAGATAGAAAAAATTTGCAAAATAATACTGGGGTCATTCTACTTAAAAGCTTTCCATGATAATTATTATGTGGGAATTTACTTTGACCTAATAATTTAGGAGCGTCCACGTCCTAAATTTAGGAATCCTTTTTATTTAAAAAAACAACATAGGGATAAGTTAAGAAGCCTTTACAACTTAGCAGTATGCCTTCATTCTTGCACAAATGAATAGTCGCTGTCACATGATGAATTTCCCTAGTATGAGTATCTCATCTAATAATTGAGACTTGACTAGAACCTTCATGCAACAACATATTGTACCACAATAGTGTTGATTGATAACAATTATTATACAGATTTTTCCATTTTGGATCAGAATATGAATAATGAAGGTAAGAGCGAAGAGCCAACATCTAGAAAAAAGACAACCTCATATAGTTATATTCATACAACTTGATATTGGCCACCCTTCCATAATTATTCACCTAATTTATTGTCTTTAGTCTATGGTAGTATATATCCACATATGCATTATAGTTATAGGAGGACCCACATTATAAGTTGGACTGACTCGGTTATCAAAAAAAAAAAAAATTGGACTGACTTATGTCTGCCTGTCGTTAGTGGTTTTTCATAAGATCTACGTGAGAAAATGTCTCTTAGATTTTTGGTAATTAAAAAAATATCTCTAAGATAGTTCCCAAATGCCAAATATGTGAAATATATCATCATGAATTAATAGTGGTGAAACACGTCTTGGAGTATTTAATACAAAGAAAACTGAAATTATTAGTGCATGGTGAAACATATCTTGGAGTGTTTAATAGGAAGAAAATTGAATGTCATACTTTTATGTTATATACGTAGATGCTGGAGAGTGATTAATCTCATATTGAAAAGAGTTTGAGTGAGTAATGGTTATATAAGACATTGGACCTCTCCACCCATTACCAATTGGTTATGCTCCAAATCTGTAATAGTATAAGGAAAGAAAATTACCTTGGAAAGAGTATTATTATGCATAACTCAATCAATTTAAAAAAATAAAGGGTAAAAGGTTGTAACACTTATAACCTTTTCTGTTAAAACAATATATCATAACCATTTATACTTTTAAAGATATTTTCTTGGAGGAAAATACCCAAAACTTACATTTTCTCATTCATTTTAAAAAAATGAAGGGTAAATTACTTTATAAACCTTAGGGCATGTTTGTTACACTGTAGTAGATCCTGTAATGTAATAGTTATTCTTAAGGAATAACTATTCGATTGTTTAGTTATGCTTTCATTACATGAATATTCTTTAAAATGAAGAATAATTATTCCTTATCAAAATGACCGTAATAGCTATTCCTTAGATCACGTAATAGTTAAAAAAAAATAGGTATGTTTCACTGTAAAAGTTATAGAATATATAGTAATACTTATTACATTATCGATTCTTTTATTCCCTATAATATTGATTCCTATTACAGTGTAATAACCATTACAGTGTACCAAATGTGCCCTTAGAGTTTTGGGTATTTTTCATTTAAATTTTAAAGTTTCAAATTGTTTCATTTAAATCTCAAAGTTCTAAAAATGTTTTATTTACAACTTATAGCTTCAAATACTTTTATTTAAACCTCCAAGTTTGAATTAAATTTTCCATTTAAACCAACTATTCACATGATGTTTAATGGTGTATAAAAAGTGATAGAAGGTTTAAATGACATGTTTTTGTAAACTCTGAGGTTTAAATAAAACTTTTTGAAAGTTTTAAATGAAACATACCTAAAATTCTAAAGTTTAAATGAAATATTTTAAAATGTTAAAGTTTAGAAGGAACACAACGAAGACTCTAAAGATGAGAGATGGTATGGGGTTTATTTTCATTCGAGAGAGATATTGTATACAGTTATATAAAATATTTGTTTCCACCACAAGGGTCAATTTATGAGTAATGCTACTTAAACAACAAATTTCACAACATTTAAATTGGTAGGCTTTTACTAGTTGTCAAATGGCCTCACTACTGATACCACTTTATTATTTACTATTAATAATTAGTTATCTCGGCAAAGTATAAAATTATTGTAAAAGTATTGTGTCCATAACGCACTTTTTCAAACAGCTAACCCAAACCCACCCTAAGGGTTTGTCCCATCGGTTATAAGGTGGACCATTTTTACTATTTCTTTTTGTCTTTAAACCTGACCAATACAAAAGAAAGAATTTTTTTTGGGGGGTTAAATTGGATATGATCATCAACCTGCAACATTTGTTTCAAAATACTTTGACCTCCATTTTAAAATCAGTATGCAATTTAACTTTTTTTTTTTTTTTTTTCAACTTAATGCAATGACAATAACATCAGTATTTGACTGGTTCTTTGTTTTGGATCAAACAATTAGACTCTGTCAATAATATTAATTTTGGTCTAAATAATATATGGGTTTGAAGAAGAAGATAAAAATATGGAGCAAGTGAGCAACAAAGCCAAAATTAAAGATCCAACAGAGAATGATACGGGACAAAATAAAGGAAAGGGTAAAATACTCCAACTTCTCTGATTTCTCGAAAATGATATGAGCATCAGCAGGGCTCCATTGTGAACTAGCAGCACTGCCCCCACGAAAAGCATCATGCTTGGTGAATGGATAAGGGCAGTTTTTGTTTTTGTTTTTTTTGGGATCGGATGGATAAGGGCAGTTTAGTTTACAACACAGGTGCAGGATGGATGGAGGTCCCTTGTTGGGGAAGTATTGCTATAATTTTTAATGGCTGGTTCAAATATATTAAAAAAAACATTTTGAAAATTACAAAAGTTATCTTTTGCATTGAACGGCCGAAATCAAAAGTATTTCATCATGCAATATAATTTAATATTGCACGGGATCTCGGTCCTCAATACGATATACATCAAATATAAATGTCTCTTTTTCTTTTTTGTATTTACTCAAAATGAATAAATATCTATATATACATATAAGAACTAATTTAGTCTAATTAGGCTCAACTGGCACCACAGATAATTGAAGTATCTTATTAACAAACAAAAAAAGTTAGTTACATTGATTGAACCTGAAGAACAAATGAACAATGATACCTTCCTTTTCAAAGGTCTTTAACCAGCAGGGTAGTTACTAATACAGAACTGAGCTTAAGACAGCTGGAATCCTACTGAATATAGTTAAAAAAAAAAAAAAATGAAAAGAATACATAATTTTGAAGAAAGGCCTTATGAATAATACAAGCAACCAAGATCCGTTCCAACTATAATAAAGATCTTACCTAATAATTGGATAGAGGGAGAGGAGAAGGAAAATTTATCTGAATGTACGAAAGATTAATTCCAACAACCTTCCCCTTTCCTCTCTTCTTTCTTTTTCTCTTCTGTCCCAAACGTACCTACAGCCATATTATAATTACTAATGGAAAATTTATTAAAATGCTGTTACTTTTCTCTACTACCATATTTGTCATTTGGGGCAATCAATCTGGCACTAATTAAAACGTTTCTTTAAAAGAGGGAAAAGAAAAAAAGACAAAATGTTTGAATAAACAGCATACAACATGATTTAATAACATAGTAAAGAGGAGAGTTTTACTAATATCATTGTGGAGAGTGACTCTAAAATCTGCATTGATTCTTTGGAGGTAAACTCGGCTGCATGTTGCTGGAAGATTGATCCGTTAGTTTCTGATGTAAATACTTTAGCTACTTGTTTTTTGTTTTGCTGTTTTTCGTGGGTTAAGAGAGAAGCCAATACAGTAGCTCATACACTTGCTAGTATCGCTTCCTCTCTTCACTCCTCGCTTTCCTGTAATGTGCACTCTCTTCCTCCCTCGGTGTGTGAGGCTTGGCAAAGAGATGTGCTTGGTTTGTCGTTTGTTTAATGAATTCCAGTTTACCAAAAAAAAAACATAGTAAAACTGTCAATGTATCCAACTACATACTACAAATGTAGCTATGCTCGCAGCAACCCAAGGTATATAAACTAAAATCTTAACATCAAGACTGTCACTAGGTTCCTAACTATAACAAATAGAAAACCCTCCTAAATAAGGCACATTACAATGAGAGAGAGAATTCGGAACAGCTCAATTGATGGAAGATCCCTGAGTCATCTAGTCTAGAGGAAGAAACAAACCTTTAATCATCTGAACTATATTCACTAGATTCTGGCAGTAGAGGAACAGCAGCACAACAAAATGACTCCTTATCCTTGAGGAGAAGACAGCTACCATCAGAATTCCATTTCAGATCAGTTATGGTAAACTGCGGCAGCGGAATATTCACACAGTAAGCACCTGAAGGGGTCCACATGTACAAGTGAGAGCTTCCAGTGCAAATAACAAGACGTGTGCATGTAGGGTCCCAAGCTGCAGCTCTAACAGGATCTTTCTGCACTAAGATTGCAGCAATTTCAAGATGGCGAATATCCCATATCCAGAGAGCAGTTGGCATGCTATCGTTGCGAGTACAGATATACTGGCTATCATTGCTCCATGACATAAGACCTGCAACAGAAACTAGGGCTTGAGCCATATGGGTCACACTACATATCTCAACCAAATTGAACCTTCGTATTGGGCCCAACAGAATTATATTACAAACAAACTGAATCTAAACTTGGCATTCTAGGCAGTCATTTTCGCTTTACAACTCAGCTTACAAGTAGATTATATTTGGATACAACTTATCAGTTATCACTAAACACAACGAACCCATTAGAAAAGTGGTTATTGACATCCTTATGGGCAAATAGCCTAGATAGTAAGTACCACCTCGCCACCAGAATTTTATGTTCTCATCCATGAGACCTTGTAAATTGTAGGCAAATAAACCTTCAAAATTTCATTAATACCTCCGCCTATTTGTAAGAGTTCATAAAGAAAGAGAAATCTTAGTCTATGAACATCCATAAATTCTACCTTCAATATGTGCATGTAATTTGGTTAACAAAACCCAGACATGATGATTCCATTTTAACATTAGTATATTAAAATCCAACATAATTGAATAATGTAAACAGCTGAATCCATCTAGCCAATGAGCTCTAGCTCAAATGACATTCCCTAGTAAAAGCATGGTGGAGGATGGGGTTGTGGGTTCAAGACTCACCGTATGCATATGAAATTAGCAATTAAAAAAAAAAGAAAGTAATTGGCTGACTGAATCCATCTCATACAGAATTAATGTGTACTTAGTACGCTTACGAGAGAATTTTTTTTGGCATGAGAGTAAACTTTCTTCCAACATATCTGATGTTGAACAGCTGAATTTATGATGCAGGACAAACCAGAAAATCAAAGGAAAAATTAAAGAACTGGAAATAAGGGGATATGATCTAGGAGTCGGCACCTAGGCCTTGCTTGGACTCAGCACCAAACGGGCAACCACTAGGAGTCAACACCTAAGGTTGGACTGGAGTCAGCACCAAGCTATTGGAATAAATCCAAAAAGAAACATTTTATTCATCAAAATATAATCTCCATGTCCATAGGACTACAATACTCTTATATAGGAAAACTAAATTTTAATTCTAATGGACATAGAAAAACCTACTTCTAATGGGCTTAGTAAAGCCCACTTATTGAATTGCAAAACTAACCTTGACTTCAAATAAAAATACTAATAGGTTTAAATACTAGGACTTAAAATACAACTAACCAATAAAAATACAATTGACTTGTAAAATTAAATAACACTAAAGTGAAATAATTATCTCTTTGAACGTTCTGCATCAATTTAGCTGATTGGAAAAAAGAGTTTGTACTCTTTTTTTTTTGGGGGGGGGGGGGAGGGGGGGAGAGAGGCAATAAATTTTGGTTACCAAAAAGTTATAACTGAAGAATATATATAAAGGTAATAGCTCATTTATCAAACAAAATCAAGGATCGCAGATGCCCTCATGAAAAATCTGCAAATTAAATGGCTAATATTCACGATTGGAATTCCTTGCCGCCAGGCTATCAAGGTGTTTGCTCAAGTTGTGTACTAAAATAATGTGTTTTTTCATACAAAAACCTCAAAACTGCATTCCAAATGGAACCCCAAAACTCCTTAATTTTAGTAACACCTCAACTTACTAACGATTCTGCCACTGTTGACTCTCACTTTGATTACATGTAGACAGAGTATTCATATTTATTTACTAATTAATTTTTAATATATTAATAATGTCACCGTCTGAACACGGTCAACCCAACGGTTGAACCTCTTACCCTTGACCATCTCATTTCTCTGATTTGTTGAACAGTCCAAATTTTAAAACACCGATCCTAACATTCTATCCTCAGATTTGATACTACTGCATCAAATGAAAACAAACAAAAAAACTTGCACTTATTTTCATCTTTATGGCAAAGGAGGAAGCAGGGGCTTACCAATTCCTTGTTTAGGGTTTGGTTTGTCTGCAAGAGGCTTCTGGAAAGGCAAAGTGATGGGTAACTCCATAACATCATATCTGACTCCAAAGTGTCCTTCTGAAGCATCTTCTTTAAGGTCAAAAAAAAAAAGGCCTTGTCAAATGAGTGAAAGACTGAATTTTTCATATCAAACAGTAACTAATGGATATATTGTGCAAAAGAAGGCTCATAGTACACCAATGACAAGCAAAAGGGACCAAAAAAAAAAATGCAGTAGAACCTCTATAAACAGAATGAAATACTCTTATCTAGTAGGAGCTGTGAAGTCCTAAGACTAGAATCTACATCCATGAAAATGTAGTTAAATTAAGATTGTTTTTAATAAGTTTTGACCCCAAGGGAGGGGAAGGAGAGACATTAAGATTTTAAGATCTGTAAACCTCACATTCATACTACTTTACAATTACAGTCATGTTTAAATGAAATCTATTATAAATTGCATTATGGTTATATGGACATGGCATGCGAAATGTATCACCTTATATTTGCAATAATTTTAATATATAACAGTTCATTCTATGAAATGGATTTCTTTCCAGAATAAAGAAAAAAGAATATAATAAAAATGAGGCAAAACCATTTATTGACCTTAGGATTACCTATCCTAAGTCAATTGTTGAGAGAAGCACACTCCCTTGACAGTTGCAGAAATACTGAATTAAACAATTAAACAATAGAAAGATATGGTGAAGGACGTTGCAGAGTATCTCCTCAATCTGCGAACTAAAACCCTGTTGAAGATAGTATCTAATTGCCAAGTATTAAATTTATTTATGTCATTATGTGTTCATTTAATAGGTCAAAATCAAGTTACACGAGATGACTAAACAAGAAAAAGCCTCAATTATCACATGGAACAAGACTTTAGACATCAAATCTCCTAAATCATGTCTTAATTGCATCACAACCTCAAAAACATATTAAAAGAGGAAACATTGTCAAGCTCAATAAATTGATGGATAAACACATAACTACATAAGATGGGGAGGTTCCATGCAGAGAATTGATACAGTTTCACACTGCTTTCACAGTTTAAGACGAGTACATGTTCAAAAATGAATACGTACATCACATCTCAAAAACTCAACTAATATCATGCTTACCATTATTGTTTTGTATAAAATCATCACTCAAACATAACTCGGACATATCAAGCGGCAACGGTTCATCTACCTCCTGTAATTTTAAGAGACAAGAAGTAATACATTAACAACATATAAACCATCACCATGTTTGACAGCAATAGAAAAGAACCAAAATGCAAATACCTTAAATAGAGCAGCACAACAAGGACTACGGACTGTAGATAGGTGCACAAATTCAGCAAAAGTCTTCCAAGTCAGGTGATTTAAAACCCGCAACATCTGATCATAACTACCCACAGCTAGAAACTGTCCACAAGGAGACCATGAAACACTCTTTACACCAAGTCCACTTTCATACGCTTGATACTTGAAAAGGCATCTCCCATCTGGAGAGTAAATCAAAACCTATATCAAACCACACCAACACATTAAGCTTTCAAGTTTCCAGCAAGAACAATTGCAAAATAAAACAAGTCAAGCCAAATTAACACACATCGTAACGCATTAAGTAGCCATAGAATTAAAGACAATCGTGTACTCATTGGCACGCCTAAAACTAGTTACCAATCTATTGATGCATCCACAGATATATATGGAACATTTGCAATTAAAACTATAGGACAAGCAAAATTAACAGACATTGTAATGCATTAAGTAGCCATAGAATTGAAGACAATGTCATACTAGTCGGCACAACTAAAACTAGTTACAAATCTATCGATGCATCCACAAACACATATACATGGAACTTAAATTCTGCTTACTTACAATGCCTAAACATAAATTCAAAGTTAAGTAATTCAGTTACAAGTATCATAACACCGCGTTTATTAGCTTATTTCCTTATGTACACATTTTCCGAGATACAACTGTACTTTTATCCACTTTTAACAACTCCACAAAAAAGCAAATCCAGACGCACACGAATGTCATTACCTTATATTCAAGAGGCGAATCCCAAATGACTATAGCACTATCATCAGGTGACCATTCTATATCAGCCAAGTCCAAAGTATCAACAGCGAAAACCCCCATAATCTCCCACGAATGACAAGAAAGCAAATTAACATAGTCCTTACAATCACGCCTCGTACAAATAGCAGCGAATTTACCATCTTTTGTGAACGAAACCCCTTTCGAACCATGCTTTGGCCACTGCACATGCACACACGCGGTGTTCACGAGTGACCAAACCGTTAATCGCAATTGGAAATCTGAAGTTGTGAGTATATGACGACTATCTGGGCTCCACCTCGCGTAGGAGATTCCAGCGGGACCTTCGTCGATCTTGCACGTCCATTCGGGTTGAGTCAATGACCAGGCTTGGATCATTGGCCTTTTGTAGAGACCGCAGAGAATGTATTCGGAATCGACGGCCCATTCGATGTAGCTTATTTTGTCTAAGCATGAAAATAATTGCACGACCTGTATTATATAAAAATTACTGAAATTAGATTGATTTGTGAATTTGATTTGAATTTGTGAAATTGAAGAGAAAGAAATGGGGACCTTGAAGGAGAGAGTGTCGCGAATGACGAGGCGGTAATCGACGGCGACGGCTATGAAGCGTGCATTGGGGGAGAAACAACAGGGGCCTGTTTGTTTGTAGCTTTCGGTGAACTCCATTTCTGGTTTTTTCTCAAATTCATAGATCAAATGCTAGACTGGACCATTAACTATTTCTGAATCTTTGGTGTATATACATAATGGGCTTTTGCTTCACTGCGATTTGAGAGTTTGTGTTTTTTGGAGGTGAAGTAGATCTATGAATGGGATAATTGAGAGTTCGGAGCTCGGAATGTGGTTTAAAATTTGAAAGTGAAAGAGTGAGAGAGACAGAGCACTATATGCTCATGAAATTAAAGTTAGTAAATTACACTTTCTATCCCGAGAATTTATAGGAATTTCTTCAGACAGTCAGCTATTTGAAAGTGGGCAGGGATAAGAGTGGAAAGGGAAAGTTATGAATTTGATGAAACAATGAATGATATTTTTTCACTCGATAACTTTTAATTAGATTAAACAATTTATTAAGTTTACCATCTATTTGAAAGCTAATTTTAATTAAATTAAAAGTTTATTAAGTTTACTATATGCTGAATCAACTGGTATGTAAATACTAAAATGTCTAGTTATTATATAATTTCACAACTCCCGTCTAACCAATAAAATCTTTTTAATGATAAAAGGTTGTATAACAAAGGGAAAATTATTCAATAGTTTATGACTACAAATAAATGCGTAATCCCGCTCTCACATGAATGGTGGATCCTACAATGAATTTAATTAGTGGGATCCATATTTATGGAGTAATGCTAGGGATACAACTAATTTTATAACCAAATGCTTACAAACTGACATGGCATCCTATATGGAAGTAACACATCAACAATTAAGGATTTATTAATATTAAATGTTAATATTGAATTGGTAATTTGGTGTTTTAATTGCTTATGTGTTATGTCCACATAGGATGCCATGTCAGTTTGTAAGCATTTGGTTGTAAAATTAGTTGTATCCCTAGCATTATTCTATTTATGTGGTGGGACCCATCATTCGTGATAGAGCGATTATGCATTTATTTATAGTCCTGGACTACTGAATAATTACTATGTAACAAAGTGTTAATTTCTTGCATAGAATCACAATATTTTAGTTTTATTTTCTCTAAAGTCTTGTAGCTCAATTGGCACATCTTGGTGTTTCCAAGGAAGACATGGAAAATTCAAATCCCCCTCCCTCAACTATCAAAAATAAATATAAAATTCATTTTCTTAATGCAGCTCTTTGTTAGATATTTGTTATCTAAAGTAGGTTGTAATATAGTGGAATTGCAAAAACCAGTCGCTTGGAATAGTATCCAGTAGACTGGACTTGAAGGACTGGAGAAGTCTGGAGTCTTTGCCTAAACACAGTCGACTAGACCACCAAACCAGTCGACTGGATGGCTGATCTAGTTGCCTGGATTAGTGGTCCAGTCGACTAGATGTCGTGCCTGGGAGTTTCTGTCTGACTCAGTCGCCTGGACCACTTATTCAGGCGACTGGATCTCGGCAGTTATGTGCTGTTATGGGCAGTTATTGGTGCCTTTTCATGGTGACTCTTAACTATTATTCAATAAGAATAAAACAGACTTCTTGTTCAGTCAATATATGCAGAAAACTTAATTGTTCTAAGAAGTTCAAAAGAGTGAAATTGAAGTGCTATCATCTCATTCTTGGCTTTGTTGTATCCTGGAAACTATTTGCTTGAACCCTTAGTAATCTCTGTGGAGAGGGGGCAAATCTAGTCTTAAAGACAGCGATTCATTGGTGCCTCAAAGCCTTAATTCTCCTTTGCATTCCCCTAAAATTCCTAACACTCTTTTTATCTTAGAGGTTTTATTTCTTTCCTTTCATAATAATAATAGTCAAAATTTCCAATATCATCTTAGGACCTTATGCTAAGTCATTATCTTTGGCTACTCTATTTAATCAATCTTGTTTTCTTTTTCATCAAGATTAAATTCTATTCAATTAAGTTTGTATTGAAACTCAACATATTAAAATAACTAATAAATTAATATTTTTCTTCGCAATGAGGCATGATGATCACTAAGCATCTCGCTCTATTCCATTAAGGGTTCGTTTGGTACGCTGTAATAGACCCTGTAATGTAATAGCTATTACATAGGAATAGCTATTCAGTTATTTGGTTATATTTTTATTACAAGGAATAGTCATTCCTTAGTAATAGTTATTCCTTAAAATGAAGAATAGTTATTCCTCCAAAAAAGGAGTGTAATAGCTATTCCTTTACTTTATGTAATAATTATAAAATATAAAATACCCAAAAGATCCGATCAAAATATGCGCTTCTACCTTTATCTCGCCTCTTTCTCTCTCTTGCTCTTCATCTTCCTCATCAGGTTCTCTCTCTCTCCTCTTTCTCTTTCTTGCTCTTCATCTTTCTCATCAAGTTCTCTCTCTCTCTCTCCTCTTTCTCTCTTAGGCCATCAAGGTCATCTTCCTCTAGTTAGTCGTGGAGATACTCTCTGTCTCATCTTTCTCTCTATGGTCGTGGAGGTCCTCTCTCTCTCTCTGTTCATCTGGCTGGTGTTTTTAATCTTATATAGTACTGATTTTTTTTTTTTTTTTCCCTAGGTTTTCAATCTGTATAGTACTGGTTTTTTTTTCCTATATAACCATTGTTGTTAATCTGTACAGTACTGGTTTTTGTGTTTACTGGTTTTTCAGTCGGTACAGTACTGGTTATTTTTTTTATTCCTATATAACCATTGTTGTTAATCTATACGGTACTGCTCATGGGAAAAAAAAAAAAAAATTGTTTTTGGTTTTTGTGTTTACAGCATATACCAATATTTATTTATTTTTTTAAATATATATATATATTATTTTTTGCTTTTGGCTTTTGTGTTTACTGGTGTTTTTAATCTGTACAGTATTGGTTATTTTTTTTTTTTCCTATATAACCATTGTTGTTAATCTATATGATACTGCTCAAAGAAAAAATAATCAGTTGTATAATTATTTTTGCTTTTGGTTTTTGTGTTTACAGCATATACCTGTATTATTATTATTATTATTATTTATTTTATTTTTTGTTTTTGGTTTTTGTGTTTACTGGATGGTGTTTTTAATCTGTATAGTACTGATTATTTTTTTTCCTATATAACCATCGTTGTTAATCTGTACGGTACTGCTCATGGAAAAAATAACTAGTTATATAATTTTTTTTTGCTTTTGGTTTTTGTGTTTAAAGCAGATACCAATATTGTTTTTATTATTCAATCTATACTGTACTGGTATTTTTCAGTTTATACATAATAGAATACTAAACAAGACTCATAAAAAGTGTAAATATATAATACATTTCAAAAAGGGTATTTTAGGAATTTGACTAAAATATAATGTCATTTCACCACGTTATTATATTGTATCAAATTATGGAATACAGATTCAGAGTTCTATTCATGTGTTATTATCCAAACTGATGAATAGTAATACTTATTCTATTACAGCTCATTCTATTCCTTGTAATACTAATTCCTATTACAGTGTAATAACCATTACAGTGTATCAAACGTACCCTAAATGTCAGCGATGCTCATTTGTTATTCACTAAGAATCTTGTTTGATAAAAGTGAGGCATTGACCCTTTGGAGAAAGTTGTCACATTTGAACTTTGTTTTATGTGTGATGTGATAAGCCATGAAGGGCAGTCATACATTTCACTTCATTTTCAGGGCGATATACATACCGCATTATTACATTCTTCCACCTATGCATTGAACCATTGAGCTAATACCATTAGATATGTAATCATTTGTTCAATTACTATTGCATTCAATAGAGCCATCGTAGTAGGAAGGTCACTGGTTCATCTTTGGTAACTATTTTGAGGCATATAATATAGGTTAATAATTTTACACTCAACATGTTTTCCCACTAACATTTTATTCCTAATTCATTCATTCTATTATCATCCTTTCATAGAGCTCCCATTAATAGTTTGATGGACACTAATCACCTAAGAGTTTGAAAAGGACCTTAAATAACAAGAAGCCTCTAAATACAGACAAGGGCACAGTTGACAAGGGCAAATGACCTAAAAGCAACCCCACTACTATTCTAAAACCACAGTCCAAGTTACTTTAGTTTATGAAACTACATGAAACTTAGGGACAAGAGGGTTGTCAGAGTAAGACCAGACAACTTGCTTCCTTTGTTGAACTGACACTTACCTATTCTATTTCAAGGGTTTTTAGAGCATTCTCAATTCTCAATGGCTTGTGTAAAATAAACCATCACCATCACCGATCTAGACTTTTTTTATTTATTTTTATTTTTTATTTTTTTATAAAAATGACGAAATTCATGTGTAAAAATAAACTTTTTAAAAGTTTAGGGACGAAAAATGAAACTCATGTATAGTTTAGGGACGAAAACAATATTTTGACCTAAAAATAAAATTATATTTTCATCGCATAACTTTAAGTTTAAACTATCCAAACAAAATATTTAGAAATCAAAATATCACCTAAATTTTCTAAAAGCACATCATTTCCACTTTTCATTTTTCAAAGTTTTTGAATTTTTGTTTATATTCATAAGTGTGCCATCTGCTAAGTTTGATTTTTCCATCTATATATATATTTTAATAACCTTGAGTGTTCGGACTAGTGTTCCGTCGAGACATATTCAATATGATTTTTCATTTGTTCGTTGTTGTAGTAATTTAAAAAAAAAAAAAATTTTAAAATCCTAAATGAGAAATAAAAACCCGCTTATAAAACCGTTCTCTGTTCGGACTTCGGACACCTCACTAGACCCGACCCACTGGCACTCTTAGCCCAAAATCAGCTACGCCAAAAACCTGGAAAGAAAACAAACAAAACCCCTCCTTTTCACAGAGTTAGTTTAGGGTTTAAGTGCCTCCCCGCCCACACACACAACCAGAGCGCTTTCGTTCTCTCTTCTTCTGTGGAGGCTTTCTTACCTCTCCGGCAGTCTCCAACACCACTTCCTCCGCTGCAAAATGTCCACCTCACTAGCCGCGCAGTTACAAGCAATAAAATCATTCCTACCAGCTGAGTCAGAGTCACACAAGAGGCCCTTCACTCGCCCTTCCATTCTCTTCGATCCCAAGCAAGCCGCCGACACCGATGTCGATACCATTCTCGCCATTGCCCTGCAAGGTCTGCTCAATTCCATCCAATTTCACTCACAACTTTATTGCTTATTTCATATAAAGGATTCACATGATTGAGTTTAATTTTTTTAATTTTATTTTTCAGGTCTGGAGGTTCTTATAGGTACAGATGAGCGTTTCAGAAACTACAAGAATGATTTGTTTAGTCATAAAAGCATAGAATTGGATAGAGATTTGTTGGGAATAGATGAAAACAATCGAATTAACGCCACAATCGGTTCGTACTTGCGGTTATTATCCGGTTATTTTCAACTTCCTTCGTCGCTAAGGACGCTTGAGTACTTGATACGCCGATACAAGTATGCGCTTCTTCGATTATTACTGCCTCATTACGATTCTAACTTTACTGCTTATATATTTATTTTGTTCCGTGGCATATGTTGGAATTGCAGGGTTCATATATACAATTTCGAGGAATTGATATTATGTGCTTTGCCATACCATGACACACATACGTTTGTTCGAATAGTTCAGTTAATTGACACGAGGTTAGGAAGTTAAACTTGTTGTATTTTGTATGGTTCGGTAATTCGTGGTTTATAGTTAAGTTAACGGAATCTGATATTTTCTCCAGAAATAGTAAATGGAAATTTCTTGATGGTGTGAAGACCTCGGGTGCACCGCCACCTAGAAAGGTCATAGTGCAGCAATGTACTCGAGATAAGGGTGTTTTGGAGGCTATATGCGACTATGTGAGTATTTACTTTTGATGTAATTGATTGTTTGACTATTAGTTTATCATGGAGTCGTATAGTTGACTATTCTGTTACAGGCATCTCCATCAAAGAAGTATCAGCCTTCAAGGTTCGTTATCGGCTTTTGCACGGCAGTTGTTGTCGAGGCTTTGGGTTCTGCTACAACTATTGAGGATGACGTTGTAAAGAGAATCCTTCCGTTTGTAGTTTCTGGACTTCAGCCTGGCACAAAAGGAGGGTCAGATCACAAGGTGAGGTTTAAAGGCATACTGTCCTTAAATGGGAGTAGACTCTTTCGTTACCATTATCTTTATTCTTAATGTTTCTAAGGCAGTTAGGTTTTTTTAGTTGTGTTGCCATTATGAATGGGTGTAATATGCCACCAACATATAAGATAAGTAATTTGTTTTTTTGTTTTTGACCACATATCCAAACTTGTAAGCTGATTCCACTCAATTTCTGAAACACCTTTGAAATTATTTCTCTTTCAGGACTAGCTAAATGACAAAATAGCATGAAATTTAAGTCCTTGTTATGTTTTACTTATCAAAAACAAAAAAAAAAAAAGTCCTTGTTATGTTTTGTTTGATGCAATAGTTTTGTAGTTTCATCGTTATATTGCATCCTTTTGTTCTTTTTTTCTCAATATTATCAAATTTCTGTGCTTTGTTCTGTATGTTCCAAATATATTCCTCTTCCTCAGGTCAATTGTGAATTGCATATTGTCTAAGTCAACATGATTTGACTTTTGATTTTTGTGTTGCCTAGATTTCCTCTCTCAACTCTAGGTTGTGGGTTAAAACGTGTTATTACTTTTTTTTATTTTTTATTTTTTTTAAATGAAATTTTCTCTTTCATATGTAGGCGGGTGCTTTGATGATTGTTGGTTTACTCGCAAATAAAGTTGCATTGTCCCCTAAACTTGTGAAGAGTTTGATTCGGTCAATTGCTGAGCTCGCTCGAGAGGATGCAAAAGAATCAACTGATTTGCAATGGTTTCGATTGTCACTTATGGCTTTAATTAACCTTGTTCAGGTACCACTGTTTTTATATGCAGTTAACATTCTTGTTGCATAAGCCTAGAAACATCAGTCAATTTTTCTGCAGTTACGCTCTGTCATTTTCTAATCAAGTTGCAATAATCTTCTCATGATATATAGGGTTTCCCCCGAATATGATATGTGTTTAGCTAATACTTATATATATATATATATAAGATATGTATATATATATATATATATATATATATATATATATATATATAAGATATGTGTTTAGCTCAATAGACTTGATTTTATTTTACCCCTGTAATCACTAGTTTTTTGTATGCCTTTTGGGACCATTTTATTATTATTATTATTATTATTATATATTTGCAAATGTGTTGTTAAGAGTGATGTATAATTTAATGATTTCTCAAATTCGTCCTTCGTTTATCCTATTTCTGTATTGAATTAGCGAGTGATTTGATTTCTCATGCATAATAATCAAGAAATCTTTTGGTGGACGGTTTCCAAGGGTAATGAAGATGCTTACTTTTTTGAGGACCATATACTTTTGTGTATAAATTTTTGAGCGATTTTTAGTGTCTCTTCTTTTTTATTAACTTCTTCTCTTTCAACAGAGTTATCGTTTCTCAAACCCCCTGCAATGTGCCCTGCAAAGAAAGTTCTTCTAGTTGTCTGTCATCCCTAACTTAGATATTGAAGCAATACTCTCATAAGTTGTGCCTCACTAATTTTCAATAACATTTTTTCTGGATCATGATAAAATTAGATATTATGCTAATTCATCCTTTTATTGTAATGAAAAAGCATTTCAGCTTACTTTTTAATAGTTTGGGCATGCTAATATTTAGAATGAAGTTGCTTTGCCTGAACATGAATAAAAAAGGAACTAAAATGTTCTTTTACTTGCCATATTTTGTTTGGTTTCAACTTATCATTTTTTCCTTTTTAGTTCCATAATTTGATTTGGATGACTTATATTATCAAGTTCTGTGCAAGTATTCGAGACTGTAAATTCTCAGGGGTGAACTTGGAATTATGTCTTGAATTGGACTGTTTGATTCTCATGATTCAAAGTAATACCTCAATTTGATTTCTTCCATGTGTTTGGCGACATATGTATGCTATTGTGTTGTTGTGTTCATTTATTATCTGTATTTGTGTTTGTGTTTGAGAATGTGATGACCATGGTTAAAAAAAACTCCTGTTCTGGTTTATAGCATCTGATGATTCTTGGATTTGTACTCCACGGCAGATGCACCCTTTTGAATCTGTAGTTATTATCTTAACATAAAATAATTTTGGTGCTTGTATCATCTTTGGAAAATATTAATCACTGTGAGACTTGGTGTACATCACTGAAACACTTAAATAATTTATGAACTTTTAAATAAAACAGTTATCATAAGACCTTGGTTGCTGAACTACGTTTTTCACCATCTAACTATGGTTGTAGTTTCTATTTGGTCCCTACTTCTAAGTTAAGTATTGTGCTGGTGACATGGCTTCTCATGGAAGATCTAGGTTGCAAGCTTAAGCAAATAATAGGCTTACATTGCTTAAATGGTAAACTCAAGGAGTAAATAGGACCTGTCTGAAAAGTTGGAGGGTGAAAAAAGTAGTTTGGCCTTATTGGTATTTGTATATTTCTCTTCCAATTTAAATAGTGAGTTTGTTCTTGGCCAAAAAACAGTAGGTTATCAATTTTTAAACTTTATATTTGTAATAGATGTGTTAATATTTGTTTGAGAATGTGTTGCATTAGAGTTAGGCCCCCCTTCTTAAAATTATTTTTTAGTTAAAGTTTGTAGTGTACATTTTCGTGGTGGTTAGATTAAATTCACCATTTTCTAACAACTTGAGCATTTTGGACTATTAGTAGTTTATCATGGTATCAGAGTCTGTGATCTTGATTCCTGAGTTCAAATTTAAAAATCCTATGTTGTTCTCCATTTATTAATGGGAGTCTAAGCCCACACATGAGGGGGAGTATTAGAGCAATGGTTAAATAATTAAATTCACATTTTACTAATAGCTTAAGCTTTTGGGGGAAAGTGCTTATTTATCAATGGTCATAAAAGGTTTCGTTTTTGGCATAGAAGCTGAATGTGCCATTTTATTGAGAAAACTGCCAATTTTGTTGTCTCTATTTCAGAGTCATTTGTAGTATCACCCCTAATCTTTCGAAGTAGTCTTATTGTTTGCTGAATATCATTTTTTTTGGCGATCTTTCCTCACTTTAGTTTGCATGAAAATTTTCAGATGCAAACTTTTGATATGTTCCCAAAGAAGGCTTTGGAGATTTTGAAGGATATAAGGTACTCCTTGCTGTCATAAACATGTTGGAGCATATTAAGTACTTAATGTGTTGGCTTTTTTCCATATGTATTTTCTAAGATTCTTTCATGCGGTGTAGGGATTTAGCTGTGATCCTTTTGGGACTGTCTAAGGAGTTCAATATTGATAGATTCCTTTATATGTTTTTGGAAGCCCTGGTTGACTGCAGGTGGGAAACCGATTGTTATTTCCAATTGTCCTTATACTTGTCACTTTTCTTATGCAAGATTTGAAACTGATGATCATTCATTCGCAGTTCTTCTGATGAATTGTGCCATCTTGCTTTGGTATCAATATTAGAGACAGTTCCTGTAAAAGATTTAGTTTCCCATGTGGTCTGTAAGGTGCTATTGTCCTGCATGAAATTGGCACAAAAAATTGGCAATTCAGGATCGTCTGAATCTGGTATGCTATTATCATACCACCTTTTTTGATGTTTTACTTTTACAGAACAGGTGTATATTGTCATTACAAGCATATGAATATTTTTCCATCTTCTCTCATAATTTGTACAATATTATTGAATTTTCTTTTGGTGATTGCTTCCTCAGATATGTAGTTTTGCTTTTCTTTCAAGTGATTCTAGAGCTACTTTACTGAATATTTGTCATTTGCTACACCATGATTCTGAAATTTTAATCAGGAAGCTGGGCCAAGAAAATTTTGGTGGTTGTGAACAAGCATTATCCATCTGAACTACGTGGAGCAATTTGCAAGTTCCTTGAGGTCCATTGAACAACCCTCTCTCTCTCTCTCTCTCTCTCCCCCCTCTTCCTTCTCTCTGTTTTTAGTTCCAACTTTTGATCTTTTGACCATTTCAATAGGATACTAAAGCGCAATCTAAGAAAGGGGAATCGACATATGAGATATTGGGGAAGGTGTTGGATAGAAATTTGGATATGCCACTGGGTATATCAGATTCAAAATTTTGGTTGGCATTGCATCATCCAAAGGTATCAGTAAATTGACATCCTGTTTTGGGACTGGGTTTGTTAATGCATATGCTTTATTTTTGTTGGACATCTTTTTGTTGTCAATATATGCTCAAGCCTAATTATCCTTTTGTAATGTGGCATAGGCTGTGGTCCGATGTGCTACATTGTCCAGTTTAAACTCCTCTGGCATTCTGAAAGTCAAGGCTGTTGATTCACAGGTAGTATCTAGTGGATATGCAAATATAAATATACATGTGTGTGTGCTGTGTGTATAATTTCCATTGTTATAGGGTGAAAACATGCAGAAAATGAGGTGATTTTTTTTAACGTGTTACATACACATGAAAGTGTTTAGATAACAAAATTCCAGATTCAAAATCTTCTGGTTCTCAATCATAATTTTCTTCTCTCCTGTGGACTAGAGTTTTGTAATTATTGAAGGTGTTCTGGTTCTCATTCATACTTTTCTTTTTTTACTTGTGGACTAGAGTCTTGTAACTATTGAAGATGCCATATTACGACAGCTTCATGATGATGATCTAACTGTGGTTCGGGCAGCTCTATCTCTAGATGGATTGCCTGATATGATAAGTTCTTCTGATCTTCTAAAGAATTGCAATACGTGCTTAAAAGATGCATTGGAATTCTAATGTCAAGTGAGTATGAATATATAGTGAATGCTTTGGCCTGAATTCTTTTATTCTATGTATGCTTTACCATCTCAGCCAATGCACTAATATGCTTCTCTTTTAATGTTAAAATGAAGGCCACATGATGCATATGATGATATTTTGCATTGTAATTTAAAGTTTCAGTGCCATCGTAGTCAATTGACATCTTCTTACATTTATCAAAGTTGGTTCAAAAAGGCCTATTATATTCTGGACTCACATCAGTTTGAATGGATGGTTCTGATTTCTTTTCTTAATTGTGCAAGTTTGGACATTGCCCCCTGGTCCCCTATGTTTCCTGTGGTTCAAAATTTGAATTGAATGTGGCCTTATATTCTGCATTAGAGGGCTGTCTAACATCAAGATTGTACCTTTCAATTAATGTAGCTTCATTGAGTTTGAGGGAGCGGTGAATTGTTTCTTTTTTCACTTAGGGACTGTTTGTTGTGATGACCAAAGTTGATGTTGTTCCTTTAGACCTTTATTTTGTTTTCCTATCGGAGGAGGAAGAAATTTGATTGAGGAAGCATAGAAGAATCAAAAGGATAAAGGAACTGTAATGATTACATACAGATGATGAGAAATGGATAGGGAATTAACTCATGTTGTAGTTTTATCTGGCCAAAAAAATTTTGCAATGTGGCTTTTTCTGGCCAAGAAATTTGCATCCTATTGGGACATGTTTGGGACTAAATGAATCTTTGCTTTTTTTTTTTTCATATTATACATCAAATTATAGAATTTGAATCTATGGCATGCACACCATCAAGAAAAATGTGTTTGAACAATGAAGCTATACATTGAGGATATGCAGAATAGGCTCTTAAATAATTGACATTAGGAGATTATTAAACTAGATGTCAATTCAGTCAGAAGATTTTCTTGTGAATTCTCTAAGTAGTTTTCAAGCTTAGATTTTATTGAATTCACTCTACTTAAATTAGTAAAATTCATTAGGGATGTTCCAGCAGACTGTTGAATTAAAAAAAAAATGCCAAATTAAATTCTTTGTCTTTGTCAGTCTAGCCCATTGTAAAACTATGCGTCTCATTTTTTCGGTCTGTTTCTGTTTGCAGGTTCATCAGATAAAAATAGTCTTGCTACTGATGTAGCTGTTGCCTGCCTGAAGAATGCCAACTCAAAGTTCTGTCATGATGGTGATTATCTGAAGACATTTGCTGCCATGCTGTTTCCTTTACTCTTAATTCTACCAAAGGTTTTTTGTTCTCTTGTCTTGACCTTATGTTTGATTTTCTAGTGTTTCCATTGAGGCATCAATCATGCATCTTATAATTTATATTTTCTTCATGTTTGGTTGTTGATTCTTTTATTTTTCTGTCTTACTACCTACAGACACAGAGGTTAAATTTGAAGGCTTTGCAGTTAGCTGAGGAAGTAAAATGGCCACTTTATCAGAATCTTGCTGGTGCCTCCAGTGCAGAAATGGTAAATTATCAGCTTATGAGATTCTGTTTGCTCCACTATATTGATTGTCTTTATTTTCACAAAAACCCGTGCTAAGTGTTTGATGGATAATCTTGATCTCCTGATTATTCTTGGATTTCCATAAACAGGGAAAATATGATTTAATTTTCTGTGCGTGCATGTGTATGGGCAAAAGTCAAAAAGGGTTTTCTGTACGTCGATGTACCTCTATAATATAAACATGGGTTTGGAGTTTTCAAATCTTGAATGACTAGTAGCATTGCCAGATATAACATTCTGAACGATTTATTTATTTTGCTGGAAAAGGACTACATGATTAGGTGGATGAGAGAAACAGGAAAGCTGAGAGCAAGGAGCAGCAATGTAGTGGGGAAATGTTCATTTGAAATCAATCTAAATACAAATTTAATGTTATGAGGAAGTCTACTTAAGACATTGGCCTTTAAATTGTTGGCGGGGATTAGAAATTGCCAATGCTTTTGTGCATTAGGGACAGCCACTTTGATTTAAGTTTGAGTTACCATGACCCTTGATGAGATGGCTAGTTTGACCCATAAAATCTGATTATAGGGTATAGTCTGTGTATAGTTTAGCATTCAGTTATTATTATAATGTTCCTTTTTATTCCAACAAAATTATGTGTAGCAACATTCCTTCTCTATTCCCAATCAATTTGAAAATCTCATTTCTTCTTGGGCTTGGCCAATGTCTTCTGAGCCCAACACAGAAACTTGTCTAGCCCTTGTTTGGCAGATATCAAGGAAATTTATTCGTCACAATTTTACTTTGACATATTTGCTATGTCTACTCTTCAACTATGTTCTCTCCTAATGATAATTTCTTAATAAGGTTGATCAAAGGCTGAGATTTTTTCAGGGTTAATTTAATTTTGGCTACCTACCTGAGACGTCCACTTGGCACATATTCTACTGGCCTGATATTTCATTTTCATGTGATATATTTTTATGTTGGTTTTTTCCCCTTCTAATTTATTTCTTCTTCCATGAGTTAGGAAAGCGTTATAGTTAGCTCTTATGAAGTTTCATTTGAAGTGCAGACGTTGCAACCCGGAACCCTTTCTTCAATTAACATGAAGACGGTTACTAGTTTGGCTGAGACTTTTATAATGCACCCTGAAGAATATATGGCTTGGCTTATCAAAATTATTGAGGATTTTGAGTTGTCGAAGACGCTCTTCTTTTTGATGCTGATGCAGTCATTTATGATGCAAA
Source organism: Fagus sylvatica (assembly GCA_907173295.1). NCBI lineage: Eukaryota > Viridiplantae > Streptophyta > Magnoliopsida > Fagales > Fagaceae > Fagus > Fagus sylvatica. Next base: position 26,535,845 of record OU015763.1, read on the forward strand.
ATAGTATGTTCTCTATTTTCACTTTTAATTGTGAATTGATTTATGTATTTTTTGTCTGTCCTAATGCCTGTGATCCTTTCTCCTTTTGAACTTTCTACGCATGTTTAGCACACTGTATTTTTATCAGCATGGTATGTCAACTTTTTTATACTTTTACTGTCTCTCTATGTCTCATTCTCCTTCTTACTCCTATAAAACCTCAAGTCTTGAATTTAGGTATTCTCTCGCAAATTTGTGTTAGAGCAAGTTAAATAGTAAAATCATGAACGATATTTTTGAGTTTGAATTTGAGGGTGATTATACCAAAGCCCTTCCTAGAGTCATTTGTATATGCATGTATTTGTGAGATTCTTTTTTTCTTTCCCTCTCGTAAAAAGTAATTTGGGTCTATAATAGTTAATCGTGATGGGATGAGGGGTTTCTTATGTGATTTAGAACAGTAATATGAGTTTTCTTTTTAATATTATGGGTAAATTACACTAACACCCTCTTCTTTTGGGAAAACTAGACTCGCTACACCCTATTTCGGGGAAATGACACTCTGCTCCCAAATTTGCAAAATAATTAACACTCAGCCCCTTTTCCCCATTTTTAAAGGACTATTCCTCACTTAAACTTAAAATAATTGGAATATAATTTTTCTTTTTAACTCTGGTTAGTTAGGCATTGGTTAAAAAAATAAATAAAAATTGATGGAATGGTCAAATGCCTCAGGCTTGACATCTTTTTCATCTATTTTTGATTTTTTGGATTATTTTGTCTTGTAACTCATTCTAGTTATGTTCTTAGCACACTTCTTGTGTACTAGGACATTTCTTCTTTTTTGATGCAATAAAACGTTTTACTACCTATCAAAAAAAAGAAAAAAAAAAAAAAGAAAAAAAGAGAAGGGGGCTGAGTGTTAATTATTTTGCAAATTTGGGAGCGGAGTGTCATTTCTATAAAATAGGGTGTAGCCAGTCTAGTTTCCCCAAAAGAAGGAGGTGTCAGTATAACTTAATATTAAACTTAATTTTTGCTGCTTGGTACTTTTGCAAGTGGTAAATTTTATTTAATAAAGAACAAAAGTTTGCTAGTCCATCTGGAAGAAAAGGTGGAAGAGTCACTCTGATTAATAGTATGTTTTATAGTTTACTGACTTATTTATGTCTTTGTTTACAATTTCTGTTTTGGTGGCTAATCTATAGGAAACACAACAAAGTGACTTTTTGTAGGAAGGTTTTGAGATGATTTTTAAATACCATTAATTGATTGGGATAGGGTGTTAAAAATTGTCCACTTTTAATCAAGGTTTGGTGGGGAAGTGGTTTTGGTGTTTTGGGGGTGAACAAAGTCACCTTTGGAGCTGTGATATTGATATGAAATGTGGGAAGGACTGGGGTATTTGAAAATCTAGAGTGGTGAGAGGGTCCAATGGTTCGAGATTGCAGAAGAGCCCAAGGTTTGTTAAATTTGTGGTTGGGGTTTGTGAGAAGGTTTGATTTTTTGTGTGATATTTGGTGCTGTGACCAAGCTCTGAATGATTAGTTCTTGAACTTATTTCTCCTGGTTGAGGTAGGTGATAGAGCTTTTTCTATAGAGAGGGAGTACGACATTAGCGGTTTCATGATATAGAGAGGGAGTACGACACTAGCAGTTTCATGATTGTGAGGTAGAGTCAATTGTTTTTGTTTAACAGAGGTTGCTGAAGAATTTTAAATTTGATGTGTGTGTGTTAATGATTGATAATCCAATGAAAAGGACAATTATTGTAGATTGGTGCTGCATGTGTAAGGGGAGTGGTGACTTGGTAGTCCATTTCTCACTTCATTGTATGGTGGTGAGAAATGTATGGTTTTTAGTGCCAACTCTTTTTGGAGCACATTGGGTGATGCCTAGGACATTTGCCAGAGGTGATTACTTGTTGTGAAGGTCAGTTTGGTTGTAATGTGAGTTATGAAATATGGTTAGCTGATGCATGATGGATTGTGTCAATAGCGTAAATTTGGATATTAATTCTAGGAGTCGGTGTATACCTGTTGTATGCTTGAGTTATTCTTCTACTTCTAGTAAAATCTTTATTAGATTGGAAAGGAGATTTAATTTGCTTGCAGGAGACGAAGATGGAATTTTTTTTGATGGAGATAGTAAGTATTTTATTGGGGAAAGGCTGGGGGGTTGGGGGGGTGGGGTGGGGGGGGGGGGGGTGGAAAGCAATTTGAGAGTGAAAGTCCCTACGTAAGTGACTTTCTGGTTTCCACCACAAGGGAAATCTGGGTTCGAACCAGGCTCCTTATGGGGACGTCTCAAATTACTATTAAAATTTTTGTGGACTGCAGCATTGGGGAATTCTCATGGTAGACAACCCTTATCAAATGAGGAATGTTAATAGTGAAAAATTGTTGTGTGCAAACAAAACGGCGAGCATGTTGATCATTTGCACCCTGCATGTACTCCAAATGCATTGCATGAAGGATAATAGGACCACGCTTATAACTGTTGCCTACAAAATCGCTTCCAACATGCTAACAGATGCAAAATAATGCCTTGCCTTGATTAAGACGATCTATAAGAATAATGTACTACGCTACTACTTTTTTTTTTGTTGTACTTAACTGTTGCCTGTTTACTTGTTGCTGGAGTGTTGCACAGCATAGCATTCGAACTTTTTGTTACAATATTGTTAGAGACTGCTTTGTCTATGGCCAAAACACTTATACTTCTCTGACCTTTTGAATTATGATAGTGGGATACTAAGTTTTTTATTTTCTTGGATGTTAGAAAGTGGCCAGTTTTCAGTACTTTTTGAAGTTGGCTATCCAGTTCTGAAGAGAGAGTGGGAAGCATTGGAGTCTGCGGGTGATGTTTCTGTGGAAGAGGTACAAAGGAAAATTAAAAGCAGATAAACATTGTTACTTATCAAATAAAAAAGAAGATGGACATTGTTATTAGATTTCTCTATTCACCTTGATGAAGCTGAGTTCTAATTATTTTTTCAATGTCTAATGTTTGTCTTTGTATTTGGTTGACAGTTCAAATCAGAAATTCTAAATTGGGATGGTAAAAGATTTTCAGAACAGCTATCTGATACTAATCTTAGAGCATTAAATACAAATATCTTGATATGCATATTTTGGAGGTTACTGGAGGCATTGATATCAGCAGTACCTGGAGATGTTTTGTTGGTTAGTGAAACTTATTTCCTTTTTTGTCTTATCTTTTAAGACTGCTCCGGTGACTGGTCATTGACATTGTAGCTTAATTTTTTAATGGTGCTGAACGCGTAACTTTTAATTATTGCAGGATGATAATGAAAAATGGGTTAGCACGGTTAAAGATTTGTTCTTTTTTTTCTCCACCTCTCAGTCTAAGCATGTTTTCAAGGAACACCTTCATTACCTCGTCACAAGGTGCAAGGTTGCTCCTGCCTGTTTTCTGTCCCGATTTTTTACAGAAGAAGGTGCATACGTAGGCTTTCCCCTTTGCTACTCGCTCTCTTATTCTTCTATTTATCTAAAAATCATTCTATGTTGTCAGTTTTTTCAAGAAATGCTTACCATGGCTTCCTGCTTTTTCGTTCTTCTATTTACCATGAAGAACAATATAACATTGTTGTTACTTTTCCTGGTGTCTGTGGCCCACTTTATTAGTGGTACATACTGAAATGATTCCAGGCTCGAATAGAACCCCCCCTCCCCCTGTGGCGTGGTGGCCTCCCGTGTGCCATGCTGCCGATCATGACTTTCATTACGTGCTGATTCAGCATGCTTGATTTTTGGGCAATCTCACAAACAATGGAAGTATAAAAGACGGGCACTAAAGAAAACAAAAGTAGAGTTTAATGTCTATAATCAAAGATCCAAGCCTTAAAAAGGTTAAAACAAGACTACTACAATTAACGGACATGCTAAAAACCAATTACATTAACATATTGATTCGTGAGTGTAGCACTTGGGTTGGCCTAACTAGTTACTTATGCAAGCCAATGAGCTTTGGCTCAAATGGTATCTCCTCTTCTTGTAAGAACAAGGTGGAGGGTGAGGTCATGGGTTCAAGAACCATTTTGTGCGTGTGTAATTACTAATAAAAAAACTTATGCAATCTTGTTGGGCAGTGAATACACCATGTTTCTTTTCTTGTTTTTGTTGAGTTGAGTAAAGTCTTTCTCTTTTCAATTTCTATGCTGTTATTGCCAGCAAAGCTGAAGAGGTGAAAAGCATGCAATATCCAAAATTTAGCACCTTTCTGGTTTGTACTAGGAAAAAATGACAAATCGGTGGGACTAGGCATTGAACACTTGGATTCTTGTCAATAAGGGTTAGTTATATAGCAGATGCTAATAATTAATGGTGTTTCCTCGGTGGGTTTGACTAAAAAAGGAGATTTTTGTTAATATAGGGGATGCTTGCATTTTGGCAAGGGAAGTTTTGTCACTGTAGAGTTTAAAATTTGGAATGTTGTGCCCTTGTGTGCAATGTGAATAGTCTGGGAGAGGAATGGGAGGACTTTTGAAGGTGTTGAACTTTCTCAGCATGTAATTAAGTCTTCATTTCCGAGATTACTATACGATTGGTTAACTGCCACAGGCAAGTGTCCATTCCTTGATTTTTTTTCTTGAATTTTTTTAAATCTTTTGAATTGCAGATTGTAATTTTTCAAGAGTAGCTTTGATTCACTACCTCTGTTTCTTCCTCTTTTAAATAGAGTTATTATTACTTTAAAAACAGGGAGAGAAAGAAAGAATTGGGTTAAATTTGTACAATATAGAATATTATTTCAGGAAAATTTGTCAATTTGCATCAAAGTACATAATCATGGGGCATTTTTTCTGTATTGAGCACTTTTGGAATGACTGATATTGGTATAAGGAGAGACATGGGTGGCTGAAGTAGAGATCATGCTGGTGGCTGGTTTGTCGCGTGATGTGTGTAGAAATAAAATTGAGGGTTGACTCTTTGATTTATTTTATTCAATATTTAAATTGAGAATTATTTTGTCATTGGTGTGCAAGTGGTGCATCATAAATATTAGATTTATGATTTGCTTCAAAATCTGTCCATCGATGCCTTTTTCAGCGCTTGTGTTGCAGGTTTTTTTAACAGGTTTGTTGGGTACTCTATTTTTTAAACATTGTTTTTCAATCATCTTAATGATGAACAAAAAAACTAATTTCCTTTCCTCCAAAATCACTTTTTGAGGTATATTTTAGATTCTGGAACATGTTTCTGATAGGTGATTTCTGGAACTTGTTAATCTGATTTGACATTCTTGTTCAGGATCAGTTTGCAATTCACTGGATCTGATGTTTGTTGCCTTTTACTTCTTGTAGGTGGTCCTGTTGCTGTCAAAATTGAGAGTCTCCGTTGTTTTGCATATCTTTGTTCTCATTCAGAATATAGATTGTCGATTCAATTTTTAGAGGAATTTCCTTCAGTTCTTGTCCCATTGGCTAGTGATAACCAGGTACCAATGCAAATTTAGATTATTTTTTGTTACGGTCAATATTTTTTGTGGCCTCTTTGAAGTATTGGACTTTAGAAAAGGTCTTTCCTAATTGTTTACTCCTGAAGTGAGGTGATTGTATGCTTTCCTCCTGCAGTTGTTGTTACATTTGTAAGTCTACAGATTTTTTTATGTTTTCTTTCCTTTCAGGATATAAAGATTGCTGCAATGAACTGCATTGAAGGACTACAAGCAATGTGGGCTCATGTTGACTTTTCTAGCAAGAAAAATGGTATTCCTGATGTCATAATAGTGTGTTTACATGTTCCCCACGTTGGTTCTCTCTATTTTTTGCTCTTGTATTGCTATATTATTAATCTGTTAATCAACAGGGAACAATGCAATTTGGATCCATTTTCTTGATGAACTTCTGGGCTTGATGGTTCAACAAAAAAGGCTAATATTATCAGATAAACAATTTCTCCCTTCATTGTTGGAATCTTTGGTCAGCTCATCTTGCAGTAGCCTTCTAGTGCCACAAAATATTCAGCAGAGGTATTTATGTAATGTTGTTATTATAGAGTCTTTGTATCATCATCTTTGTCATCTCAATTCATACTTCTCATCACTTGGAAGATTTATTTTATGCTATAAATGAATTGATTCTTCTCCAGCTTCCTTATGTTATTTGAGTTTTATTTGTCTGTGTTGCTGCCTTTTCACTTTGATATTGGCAGTTGGAACAGGTCTTTATTTGGAGGTTTCTTTTCACCTTTCTCCATGTTTACATCTTACATCTCTGACCATATTTCACGTACAGTATTGATATATGTTTTTAAGCTGTCAATGATACGTGTTGTGTGCGCAAATTGGTCAATAGTAGGGGATAGTTTAAGTGAATACTACGGATGCTCAATGTATCTATATTATAGATGATCAGATTTGATTGAAAGAGTGCCTTGTCATATTGGTAGCTTTTTTTTTTGGATAAGAAAAAATTTATTAAAGAAGAGAAAAAAGGACAGTATCCATGTACACAAAACATGTACATCAGAAGCGCTAAAATTACAGAAGAAAAACAGCTATCAATCACATCTAACAAGGAATAAAAAGAGAACAGCCCCAAAGCATTGCCCCACTCGAATAGGGTGCGAAGGAATAAAAGTTTCAGATAATGACTTGGTTTTTCACAGCCCTCAAAAGTCCGAGCATGCTTTTCTCTCCAAAGGCCCCACATGAGACAATGAGGAATCATACACCGAATAGCATTAGTAAGCCTAGGCAACATGCCAAAAGCTCCATCACACCTCTTGGCATCATCCAAGTGACCCTGAACAAGGAAAAAACCAATCCCACAAATATTTGGAAATAGTCTGTTTTTAGAGCCTGAATTCCTGAAGACTACTGTCATGTCGCTACCAATTGTTATGTTTGATAAATTACCATCGTCTTAGTAGGTCCATCTTTAAACTTTCTGAAGTATTTAGTTTTATTTTATGCTTATGTCTATTATTGAGTTTTATGCTTATGTCTATTATTGAGTATACTAATTTTTTTTATAACCCTTCCAGGTTTGATCAATCTACAAAAGAAGACATTCTTGCTTTTATTTTAGGGTTCTGCTCAAAGACTATCTGATTATGGGAAGGTTTGCTCTCTGTCTTTTTTTTGTATATTTGCTTGTCCATTTTTTCCATGTATGATAGAACTTTTCTATAGAAGTTTGGTACGAAAATTTTTTAATGAGAGTTGATGTCTTTGCAGCTAATGATTCTATCTTTACTCAAAGGAATCGGCAGTGCCATTATGCATTATAAGGCTGTCAAGTCATTTTTATGTTCACTTTTGGAAAGACGCAGTAAATATTACTTTGAGCTGGATAAGTCATACCAGAAATTGTCAAACACTGAAATTGAGATCCTATGCCTTCTGCTGGAGGTAAGTCTATGGATGGTTTGAATGTTTGTGTCTTCTGTCTTGTATTTGTGTTTAATTTGAACTTCATAATGTGCTGTATTAGAGCTGTGCTGTGCCCTCTCTATTTGATGGACATGCTCTTGAAGACCATTTATTGAAGGCTTTGCGAGTAAGAAGTTACTTGCAACTCCTATAAGAATTATTCTACTTTTCTGGACTTTGATGTTACCTTGCTTGTATTAACATCTTGTTTTGGACTCTTCAGTTGGACAGAGTGGCTTCAGAAGACCCAGCCATCATACAGCCCTGTATCACTGTTTTAAAGAAGCTCAATGGTGATCTATACACTGGGATGAAGCACGATGTGCAGGTGAGCTTTATTTATTAACCAGGAATTCACGCACAATATATTGCTTGGAAATCATACGAGTCTTGAATGCATGTTTTGACATGCCATTTCCAGCTAGTTATGATTTGGATTATGATTTGGATGATTGTTCTGGAGTTTGGACATGTATAGATATGTGTGAAATTCAGGAAAAAAAGGAGAAAATAATAATAGAAATCTTTCAGGCTGCCATTATTTAATAAAAGAAAATAATAGAACTTTAGGCGAACAGTTAACGACATTTTTTGTGTAGCCATTATATGCATTAAATCAGTCGTTTAGATTTGGGTTCTTATTATATTCTACAATTAGAGTAACATACACTTGTCACTATCCAATACTCAAGCGATTCTAAAGATAAAAAAGACTCTTCTGATTTATAAATGATGGAGGTAAATGTGATTGTTGTCAGGATGCCATTATTTAAATATTTTAAAGTGTTAGGGATGATACTGTTGTGCCTAATTTTTCGTTTTGGTTATGATACAGGTAATTCTTCTCTTTTTAATAATTTATATATTAAATAGATGTTTGGTAAGGTTTAAAAGGAAATACATATCTTGCTTGCATTGTTCTACTTCTGTGTAAAGTGTGCATTTAATTGATGAATACTTCTGAATAAATCATTGAAAAATAGAAAAACTTCTGTAATTAAAGCTTTTGCACTTAACCTTTAACTCAAAAGCAAAAAGTGCTTTTTTGTTTTTCAAATTTAATAAGACTGAGTTGGTAGACTTTATGTGCTTAAAATGCGCTAACTGCATAACTTTTTTCTTTTTTGCCCCCAATCTGTAGTGTGAGTTTGTTCATTAAAATATTTGGAATCTGCCAGGAACACTTTTTAGCAGCATTACTTTATGATACAATTGCAATTTATGGACATAGATTTTTTAGAGAATGACCTACTGTTATAAATTACATGGGAGTAATAATTCTTTGAAACACTGTCAATAATTCTAATTACTCCTGTTAAAATTTCATTCTCTTTTCTTTTTTGTTCTGGGCAGGAGCTTCTGTTTTATCGGCTCGTGTTTTTATTTCGGAATGCTAATGGTGATGTACAAAATGCAACCAGAGAGACCTTGCTGCGCCTAAAGGTTTGCCTCCTACTCTTTAAATTTGTTCAGTTTCTTTTCTTTGTTGTAGTACTTTCAGCACTTTTTGTTATTGCATTGGTTTTGTAACTATATGAATTTTGTTGATTGAATGTTTTTGCTTTGTGCTAAGCTTTTACTGCAATTTTGGACTCTTTATATTTGATGCTCTGAGGGAGAAAGGGAATTTAATTATTGATGGCCACAAACACTATTTGTTTTTTGAGGATGGTTTGTGTATGAAAAGATAGGCAAATCTAGACACACCTGGATTTCTTTTTACGGAAAACATGGATGCTTAATCAAATACGCAATTATCACTTTTATTGAATGAATAAAATCACAATTTTTTTTTTTATTTTGAGGATGGTTTGTGGATGAAGAGATTGGCAAATCTAGACACACTTGGATTTCTTTTCACTGCCATTGCACTGGCGAAAATTTCCTGAAAACATGGAAGCTTGATTAAATAAGCAATTATCACTTTTATTGGATGAATAAAATTGAACGTCAATTTCCAGTAAGTGGTTATCTTTGAAGGTTGGACAAAAAAGCGGGGTACAAAGAGCCTATTATCCTAAGAAGCCTGGTCACAAACACTAACATGGACATGACACAACACTGGGAGACGGCGACACAACAGTTCTTGAAAAATTAGGACGCAACATGGTGGGGTCATTTTGGAAAGAAATTCTTTTTTGATTGGTAAGCTACACATGCTCCTAATGGGTCTTGAACCCATGACCTCTTCCTCCACCTAGCACTTATAAGAGGAGGAGGTACTGGTTGAGCTGGACCGCATTGGCAAGAAAGTTAATGGGAGGATTTGGAAAGTGGTTCCATTATGCTTAATGTAGTGTATTTGCAGGGAAAGAAATGCCCCTTGCTTTGATGGGAAAGAGCAAGATTTGGTTTAGTTGATGCAGTTATTTTTGAAGGCCCTATATGAGTGGACTTCAACCCCAGTATTTTCTCCATGGTGGATTGTCTAGAGTTCTTGGACACATTGAGCTTTTGATAGTTTTCTTTTATTTTTCCTTGTGTTCGTTTCTTTGTTTGGGCATTACATTTGTATACTTCTAGTGTACTAGGGTTGCGCCCATTTTAGTTTTTTAATTATACTTTATTACGTATATAAAAAGAATGAAGCTTCATTGTTGTCACTCTACTTTTAGTTTTGCAGGATGTTAATTAGTATTTAAAATCTTAAGTTAGTGACTGTTTACTCATGTTTTTTTGAGCTCAAGGGATCAAATATTTATATGAACAAATGCTCATCCCAAAGGAAAGTGTTGTTCGTATTTCAATTTTTTTTCATATGGCCTGCTGATCTAGACTTTTTAGTTTTGTATCCGTAATAGCAATCTAATCTTCTTGAATGCTATGTACAATGTGAATTATGCTAGATGTAGCTTTGTTTCTATTTCTTGTTTTTAACTTTTTGTCATGTACCTAACTCAATGTCTATATATATAATCACAAGCAAGTTCCTTCGGGGTCTATTTACTTTTTGTTTGTTTGAGTAATGTGAACATAATTCATGCCTTTTAAATTGTGCAGATTTCTTGCTCTACTGTTGGCCAGATGCTCGATTTTATATTCAAGCAAGAAAGTCTCATAATTAGTTCAGTGAAAGGCAAGAAAAAGAAATTGGATGTGCATAGTTGGTCCAACCTACCTTCTGATATGATATGTAAAGGAGAAGATGCACTCTCTTTGCTTAGTGCTGTCCTTGATATTTTGCTACTGAAGAAAGACATAGCAAACAGGTTTGCTTTTATGAATGTGTCTAATTCTGGATTTTGTAAAATCACGCCGTTGGAATTGGCATATTACTTGCCACTTCTAATGCCAATTCCTTGCACTTTCTCATACTAACTGGATTCATATTATTGGTTGCAGGAATTCTCTTATAGGACCCTTATTTAAGCTTCTTGGCAAAGTTTTTTCAGATGAGTGGATATGTGGTACTCGTACCCAGGATGATAAGTTGATTGAACTATCACCCAACATTTCTCAGACCACTAGCACAATAAGCTACATTCAGCAGACGCTGTTAATAATTCTGGAAGATATTTGTACTTCGCTCACCAATGCTGTTCCACTTAAGGTACGCCATCTATGTTTCTGGATTTGGAAATTGAGGATGCTAACAGTTTCTCTTGTTCTATCATTTCAGTATTTATTCCTGTTTATTCTAATTATATGCGACACATTTTCATGGCAGGATGACATAATAAATGAAATCAACATCAAATTGTTGGTTGAGTGTGCCCATTCTGCGAAGGATGGGGTCACCCTCAACCATGTATTTTCACTAATTTCCTCTGTTGCAAAGGTCATCCCCGATAAAGTTTTGGAGCATATACTAGATATTGTTACTATCATTGGAGAATCAGCTGTCTCACAGGTTTGTTGATATATTTGCTTGCCTTGCATTGGTTTTATGTACCACATTTATTTTTGTGCGTAATAGTGGTGTTTCCTGTTGATCAATGTGATGAAATTCAACTAGAGGTGAAAACAATTTAAATTTTTGAAAAGCCTAGAGTCTCTTTGAAGAGCTTAGTAGATATTTTACACAAGTTTTGGACTTCAACCTAGGGTTAAAGTTTTAGTTACCTGATAGTAAATGCCCCACCCCCTGGATTGATTGGTAAACTAAACTTGTGCACCCATATGGGATTGAACCCATGAACTCACCCTCCACCCATTATTTATGGGGGTAGGAGGTGCCATTTAGTCCTATGACGATCGGCTAAAATTCAATCCCATTCTTGGGATGACAATTCTTTGTCTTAGTTTTGTACTAATCCCTTCAATTATTCTAATTTGTCTACAGATTGACAATCATTCGCGGCGTGTATTTGAGGATCTTATATCTGCAGTTGTTCCATTCTGGCTGTCTAAGACACACAATGTGGACAAATTACTTAAGGTAAACTATCTACCTTGGTCTTTAGCACTAGCACAGCTTCTACACCATAGGTCGTAATTGTACGTAATTCTGGTCTTCTAATTTGTTTGAGTTTGTCTTTTAGGTTTTTATGAATGTGTTACCTGAGGTTGCTGAGCACAGGAGGCTGTCAATTGTTGTGTACTTATTAAGGTTTGTTCAAGTTATTATTTATTTTTATAATTGTACTTTTTGTTGTTTCTTTAGCTGCTGCTTATGTTAATGTGCTTATCCACAGGACTCTCGGAGAATGTAATAGCTTGGCTCCGTTGCTTGTCCTTCTGTTCCGTTCGTTGGTTTCAAGGAAAGGATTAACTTGCCTTAGCACTTTGAACAATTCAGAGAGTTTCATGTCATTGATGCATAGAGAGTGGGAGTATGTCTTTGCAGTGCAAATATGTGAGCAATATTCATGCCAGATATGGCTTCCTGCTCTTGTTATGCTGCTTCAACAAATAGGGAGAGGTAATCTGTGCCAAGAACTCTTTATTGAATTGCTATTTGCCATGCAATTCACTTTACACAAAATGCAAGATCCAGAATTTGCATTCAAGCTTAAATCAGGGGAAGATTCAGATGACATTCAGGTATGGGTAGTTTTACTCCGTTTTCTCCAGCTTTGTTAATTATTCATTGTTTGTTTTGAAGGCCATGGATTGTTTTCCCAGAACTTGTTGGCTAGATATGTCCTGTCATCTATGTCCTTACATTGTTGTACTCTGCTATCCTGTTAAATGATAATACTGCAGGATTCCTCTGAAGTTGTCTCGACGGATTTGAATTACCAGTCAGATAGAAATGTGGTGCAAGGGAAAATGTCTAGTGGATTGTAATGTGATATGTACTTTATATAAGTCTTTGAATTAATAGGATATGAATTTCTTGGAGATGGGGTTGATAACACACATTTAGATACCTATTAAGATTGGAAGTGGCTGGTTTTTTCCAGTTATATTCTTAATCGGTTGATCCATATTTACACGTCACTGGAATTGAGTTAAAAAAAAAATACTTGAGATATGATTCATCACTAAATCTTGTTCTGAATTAAAAGAAATTGTCCACTTTTGTTTCTGGCCAATGATACTTTTTAATAAGACCTTTATATAGGCTCAAGCCCGTCTTACAATGCTGCTTCAGTGGAAAGTATTATTTGGAATGCTGTTCCACTTTGTTTATTTGGATGGAGAGGAATACTTGAACTCTCAATAGCCTAGAGTCATCAATGATTAGATTAAAGTCTTTATAGATTGAATGAAATCACTTGGGGGATTCCATTCTTTCTATTTGTTGGATTTTTCAGATCTTTGTGGTTGTATAGTTGGATCTTGTACATCGTCTGTATGCTTCCCATGTACGACAACTATGACCTTTTGTTTTTGTGCTCTTTTGGGGAGAGGGAGGGGGAGACAGGTTGGACCTGCGACACAGGACTGGGGACCGGTGCCAATCGGAGCTACAAGCCTGTTGGTGTCTTTATAATAAATTGATTAATTATAAAAAAAAATGGTTTCCTCACCCATTCAATATTCCATATCCTTGGATCTATGTTTGAGCTAACATGAGAGTGACCTGTTGAGGTTATAGTGAGTGAGTACTTGGGAGTTATTGCGTGTGTGATTTTGACTACTTCCATTTAAATTTTTTGTAGTCTACATAAACTTAATCCCCTCCTACAATAAATGTGTTTGTTGATTTGTATCCTTTTTCTTCAATAAATTTGTTTTTTATTATCGATCAAAAAATTTGTTTTATTGGGAAAAAGAGATGAAATTGTGCTTCTGGAATGAGGAAACCTTATTTTATCAAATAGCTGCAGCTAAAGCTAATTCATAAGTCAACGACGATTCTTTCTTTACTGTTTAGTTGCCCCTGGAAATCCATGGTTTACATTTACAAATGGAATCTCTTTTTGCGCAACGTGATGCATTTACATGCAGTCTTTTTCAATGATTTTTTCATGAGTAAATTTCTAGTCCGATTTCTCAAGCCAAAGTCATTACTCTTTCCTTAAACTTCTTATTTTTGTTATTCTAAATAGAGGTGATATCAGTCACATTAAGTATACTGGATGTTGATGTTGACATTATAAGAGATTGGGGGCAGTTAGCGTTGGCTATGAGAATAGTTGTCAAATATAGATAATTTTTTCCCTCACACATTTATCCTATAGTTTGCATGATTTGAATGGTCATCATTTTTCTTGTTTGGTGATCAAAGCAATCAACGTCTATTATATAAGTATGAGCAGGCTAGGATACTGTGACATCGAAGTCAACTATCTCTGCTGCTATCTTTAATTCACCCCCTTTTTTATGTGGGTATGTATGGTAGTGAGCATTTATAGTTACAACGATGATAATTGATGCTTTAATTTTACAGAGAAAACTTGAAGAACTCATGGAACAGGTTGTTCCTCTCTTACAACTTGTGGATGCAAGTAGGAAGCAAATAAGTATTCCTGTTGCCATCAGGAAAGAATTAAAGGAGTGTACGCGTGTTGTCTCGAGGACGATTACCTTGCATATGATCCCTTCGGCATACTTCAAAGGCATCATCAAATTGCTTGGCCATGCAGATGGAAATGTGAAAAAGAAGGTACTTCCCATGATGCCTTTTGTATCTAAGATAATTTGAGTAGGATGTGCATTTGTAACTGTGCCTGGAGTGTAAATTTTCTTTTCACAATTGGACCAGGGATTGTTGACATATAGGGATCTCAGATGAAACTTACTGTGCTTTACTGTAAATCAGTTATATGCCTATATATATTTTTTGTCACTTCTTTTGCATAATTTTTGAATTGTCTGATTATGTCAGATTATTCCACACTGAAATTCAAAATCAAGTGCATCTTTCTTTATTTGTATACATTATTGATCCCTCTTTTGATTTATGGAAAAAGTGGTGTTAGAATAATGATTAAATGATTAAATTCACCATTTCCTAATAGCTTAAGTTGTTGAGACAATTGGTAATTTATCTTAGTATCAAAGCAAGTGGTCTTGAGTTCAAACCTTGTCTCCACTCTATCTCCTATTTACCTAATAGCTTAAGCTTTTGGGATAACTGGTAATGTATCAAATGGAAAATACCCATATGAAAACAATTTAAGTTGGTTGTAAATTGTATTGTGAAAATGAACTGGAAAAAGGAAGATTGAAAAAGGACCCAAAAGTAACAGAAGTAAAAGATGTTTTTACTTTTCGTCACAAATTTTTTGATTCAACTGACACCTTCTCCCATAATAATTGGATGGAGGGTGAGGTTATGGGTTCCAGTGGTGTGTTGAGGAGAACTTGGGTCTAGTGTAGAATAGGAGCTTAAGAAGAAATTCCAGCAACAAACAAGATTACTGTAAAGAAAAGAAAAAGGTAATAGGATTGAAATTGGAATAATAAAATATCAAACTCTAGGCTCAAAGAGCCTAAGAAATGTTCAAATCTGAAATTTTATAAAGTAGATAAGAAAAAGCTGCTTACAATGACTCAATAGCCTTTAGTAACCTTAGAATCCTAACCCTTCATCTTACAACTAACAATTAAATTCTAATAATCCAACTTCACTAAGAGTCACATGAACTTTTAAAATACGAAAGACATATTAATAAATTAAACATGACATATAGAATTACAAGACAAAATAGATTAATGTGCCTTTTTTTGGGCTAAAATTTTCCTACATCATCTAGATCCACTGGGTGTGTGTATAACTTACGAATAAAAAAAATCTACCTTATATTTGTCTATTACTACATATTCGATAATTGTCAAATCACTTCGTATAATAAATTATACTTTCATGCAGGCTCTTGGGCTTCTATGTGAAACAGTTAGGAACCAGGACACAGTCAAATCAAAGCATAAGGGTAGAAGACGTATCAACCCAAATTCAAGTAGTACTTGGCTTCATATAAATGAGAGTTCTGTTGAATCATTTGAGAAGATGTCTTCAGAAATTATTCGATTAGTTGATGAATCTACAGATGATTCAAAAGCTTCGTTGAAATTGGCAGCAGTATCTGCACTAGAAGTTTTGGCCAACAGGTTTCCTTCTAATTATTCCATCTATAGCATGTCCCTTGCATCTATCACAAAAGGTATTACTTCGCACAACTTGGCTGTATCTTCTAGCTGCCTTCGCACAACTGGTGCTTTGATCAATGTGCTTGGACCAAGGTCTCTAGCTGAGCTGCCTCGGATAATGGAGAATGTGACAAAGATTTCTGGCGAAGTCTCTTCATGCTCAGATCTGAAAACAAAATGTGATGATGGAAACACTCCTGTTGCAGTATCAAGTTCCAAGGATTCTCTTATTTTGTCTATTCTTTTTACATTGGAGGCAGTTGTAGACAAGCTTGGTAGTTTTTTAAACCCATACCTTGGAGATATCCTAGAGATTTTGGTGCTTCATCCTGAATATGTGTCAGGAGCAGATCTAAAGTTGAAACTGAAAGCGGATGCAGTCCGAAAACTCCTCACTGAGAAAATCCCGGTAAGCCTTCTTATTGGAATTTGATATTTGACTATGTTCTGAAAAACAATTATGTTGAGATGGTTTTTGTTCATTTAGTTTATCAACCCTGATTTTTCTTGTCCAGGTGCGACTTGCCCTTCCTCCTTTGCTAAAAATATACTCGAGAGCTGTTCAATCTGGAGATTCAAGCTTGGAAATTGCTTTTGAAATGCTAGCAAACTTAATTGGTTCAATGGATAAATCATCTGTTAGTGGTTACCATGCAAATATTTTTGAGCTTTGCTTTCTTGCTCTTGATCTACGCCGTCAACACCCTCTTTCAGTTCAAAATATTGATGTTGTAGAAAAAAGTGTCATCAATGCAATGATTGCTCTGACCATGAAACTTACTGAGACCATGTTCAAGCCCCTTTTTATTAGGAGTATTGAGTGGGCAGAGTCAGATGTGGTTGAAACTGAAAGTATGGGAAGCTCAAATATCGATAGGGCTATAACTTTTTATAGCCTGGTGAACAGACTTGCAGAGAGCCATCGGTGAGTAAACATCTTGTATATGGTCTTGGTGTTGCTCTAGTTATGGGTTTCCAGTGTTTTTTTAACTGATCTAATATTTTTGTTTCTCTTTTTTGCTTTCTTGCTGGGTACCTGGTCTTTTTTACACCCAATCTATGTGTTGTTGGTTTGAAGGTTTTTGCATAGATTTGAATTAAGTGGGATCAAACGTCTGATGCCTGTCCAAGTTCCAGAATAATTTGTCCCATATTGAGTATTAATTAGACATATGGATGAAATATAAAATTAGTTAAAGATGAACAGTTAGTTACTTTGTTGAACTTGTAGTGTTTTCTTTTTTCTATTTTATCCCTTTATCAAGGAGTTTTAAGTTCTCTTTCAACTGCCAATGGTATGATCAAACATCTAGTGAGTTTCTATGCAAACATTCTCCGTATTTGGTTCTTTTTCTCAGTAGGCTCAGAGGATTAGATTGTGTGTGTGTGTGTGTAATTTAAATTGTACACGTTTGGTCTATTTTATTTTATGTTTGGACTACCCAAGGTGTTATCTATATCTGTATGTATGCGTTTGTCAAAAACCATATCTAATGTGAGTTTCCCCCCCTCACTTTCTCCTCTATTTAGTTATTTATTTCTTTAATTTTCATTAACATCTCTTGTACCATGGTTTACTCTGTGGGAGTAAATTTGCGGTTGTTAATAAGTCCTAGGATAGCACAATGGTTAGGACCACGCCTAATGAATTCAATGTTATCAAAAGCACGTGTAAAGCTCAAAACCCAAATGTGTAAGCGCTTCGCTTGGTTGAAGCAATGCTCATTTAATGAAGCGTGCCTCAGACACTTTTTGAAGAAGCACTGAGCACGACTATTTTGAAGAAGTACAAAGAACGCCTAAGCACGCTTTTTAAATTTTAGTTTAAAAAAAAATATGAATCATTATAATTAATTTCTTGATTTTGAAGGAAATGACATGGACCTTGATGATTGACTATTATGGTGCCACAAGAACACCATTCTTAAGGTGCCACAAAAACAATGTTTACTTATCAAAAGACACAAACCATGATGATTGACTATTCTTGTGCTTTTTGGTCTTTGCCTTTTGGATATATATTGATTGAACCATATACTTCTTTTAATAATAGCTATTACAATTATGATTTTTGTTAGCTCAAGAGGATTATAAAAAAATTTATGTTTAAACTTTCTATGACTAGATTATTATCATATTGTCCATTGATAATTGTTTTCAAAATTACTATATAAAATTTTAATAAATTGAAAGAAGTTATGTAAAAGTTAACTTATAAAATTTATGCAATTGCACTACCTATTTTAGGTAATAGGCAAAATATATTACTATTTTGATTTATTAATATTTTTTTATTATATGCTATGGATCATTTTTTTTGATACGTTATTATATATTGTATTTGAAAAATATGTACTTTACTTCAATCAAGCGCCAGCATAGGCTCCAAGAGGCCTGTGTGCTTGACGCTTTTACCAACTCTGCATGAATTGGAGGTCATCGGTTTAACTTTCCCCTTCTTCCACCTCTTTGGGCTACTCATCAAATAAAAAATCTGAATTTGTTAGGAAGTTTGTTTACGTCAGTCATTTTTACTTTTCATTTTCTATCAGAGTATGAGGGACAAAGGCTTATTATTTCAATTTACTTAACTTGTGTATGTATTGATTCTTTCAGTCATCTCAATTGTATTTCTCAATGACGCAGGTCCTTATTTGTTCCTTACTTTAAATATTTGCTGGACGGTTGTATACATCATCTTACAACCGCTGGGGATGCAAAACCTTCTGGTTTGACACGAAAGAAAAAGAAGGCTAAGATTCAGGAAGCAGGCAATATGAAAGAGGAAAACAGTGTGTTATCACTAAGAAATTGGCATCTCAGGGCATTGGTCTTATCATCGTTACATAAGTGCTTTCTCTATGATACTGGGAGCCTGAAGTTTTTTGACTCTTCAAATTTTCAGGCTAGTCAATTTCTACCATATTCTCTTGACAATTTCTAGAATGTGGTACATTTTTAACAAATAATTAGCAGCTGCTTACATTACTTTTCCAAATGTAGATCTTATTTTGGGAACTTTTGTGTTGCATCTTGAGTACAGTTACAGCAGCTGTTGCAGCATTGCTTTTAATTGTCTGTACCTTGGGATTTTTCCTCTATCGACACTGAAGTCACTGTAGTTCATGATTGAGCTGCTGGAATTTCTTATCACTTGAGTTGTTTTCTTGTTTATTGGTCACACACAATGTAATTTTCTATTTCACAAGTTTCAGAAAATGGAAGATATAAACGCATGCACATTGGTAAATCATTTATTGGTGTATTCATTGATTTCACAAATTATAGGGTCATAAATCATAATCTCTTAGCTTGTAAAGTAATTTCCATGTATTTTAACCCAACATGGTCTTGTGTGCATGTTGCATTTAATGATTGTTATAATGGGCTGATTGACGATTTATTCCCATTTTGTCATCGATCATTGTACATTAAGCCATAAGCAAGCATAATAGTTAATTTGAGACATGAATAACCTGATTCCAATCCCTCTGAAATTTTGGACCAAAAATATTGGAATTTTCATTTTTAACATGTCCTAATTCTATTGACATCTCATTTATTGGTTGTCTTTTTACTGATTTAAGCTTTAATTGCCTTTCACAGGTTCTTTTGAAGCCCATTATTTCACAGCTTGTCATAGAACCACCAGCTTCTCTCGAAGAGAATTCAAACATACCATCCACAAAGGAAGTTGATGACTTATTGGTGGTTTGCATTGGTCAGATGGCTGTAACTGCAGGAACTGACCTTTTGTGGAAACCTTTGAATCATGAGGTTAGTTACAAGCAATTACACTTGTCTGCTGCAATCTTTCAAACACTAAATGCTAGACATCTTGGGTTTTAGTTGCACAATTAAATAAAGATGTGCTCAAATATGCTTGTGATCTTATATTTTCAGTAACTGAAAATATAATTACTATTTCACTAGTTGGAAATGTCCGTTTATATTGTATAATATCTGGAATAATAGTTTGCAAACTCATATCTTTGCCCTTTTTAAATTGTTGTTGCAGGTTTTGTTACAAACTCGTTCTGACATGGTGCGGGCTCGAATTTTGGCCCTGAGAATTGTTAAATATCTTGTGGAGAATCTGAAAGAAGAATATCTAGTATTGTTGGCTGAAACCATCCCCTTCCTTGGTGAATTGCTCGAAGATGTAGAGCTATCTGTCAAATCACTAGCACAAGAGATTTTCAAGGAAATGGAGTTCTTGAGTGGTGAAAGCCTCCAGCAATATCTTTAATGTTGTACACTAGCTGAGAGTGATGCCCTTTTATCTTTTTCCCAGGGGTGACATATCTGGTGTTTGCAGATATGAGCTTGGGGCTTCAATTTTGGTAGAGTTTTCTAGGAAAGCTGTAAATTGTAGATTTTAAATTATAGAAAGCGGAGGACAACCATCAAGCTCAAGATCATTAAGTGTAAGGTGAGGATTTGGTGAGAGGTCATGGCTTTAAGGCCTTGTAATGAAATTACTTCGTGTAAGGAATAGTCTCATTTTTGTTTTTCTTTACTTCTTCCATATCTATATCTATATACGCAGTTGTTCTGTCTTAAGGAATCCCTCTCATGTTGATATAGTAGCAATACGGTTTACATGAATCAATATTCTATCAAAAACATTAAAGTACTGTGGGTGGGTGGCTCTGATTGGCTGCATTCCTACTTCCTATCAAATTGGCAAATTGCCAATGGCAAATCAGAATATAAATGCTTTTACTATATGTCCTTTGCCAGAGATAACGTAGTAAAGCAAATCAAATGACCATGTGTCCTAAAATGGTTAGAAGGTGATATAGACAAATTAAAAATAGGGTGATATGCCTCCTTTTTAAGTGCATGCGTTATGCCCTTAGAGGGAGTTTTCTGTTTCTTTTAATAATATCTCTATTACTTATCAAAAATAAAATAAAATAAGGTGATATAGAAAAATTTAAAATTGTAAACCTGTCATTCGGACCTACAAAAGGAAGACGAGTAATTCTTCCAACCCAAAATTAAATAATTATTGATATTTTCTCTAATAAAATAAATAAAACTAAAGAAAATTATTAGCAAATACAAACTCTTGGTAAAACCATTTGAACTTAATTTTTGATTGTTCAAAATTGACCATATGTCATCAAGGAGGTTAAATCATAGGAGAACTGCTCCTCATAAGTCATAAGAGTACTATAACTAGTGGGTAAGTGGCATCTACACCCAAATCCTCAAATTTGAAGAATGTGAAAAGCGGAATATTTTAAACAAGCAAAACCTAAAAGATTAATTCATTAATTGTTTCCAACTCTCAACTCGATGCAAAAAATACACTTCTTGAAACCTTTTAATCGAAATTACCTTTGAGGAAATGAATAAGACGAAATTCATTTGTCTAGTACTTTCACAGAAATTGTCAATTATAATCTTCTTTTGGAATCAATGATCCAATTTGTTGCATATTTTTCCAATAATTATCAAACTCAAAAATTATGTCTACAATTATAAGCAAGTATTGAGTTTAAATAAGACATAGACCATGTAGACTTTATAGAAAATAGTTCAAATTTGATTAGAGCATTATAAAAGAAAAGGGTGTGGATTAATTATTAAATCTTATATAAAAAATTTATTTTCTGCAAAGTTAATATGTGCTTTAAATATTTATTATTCGGTCCAATGGTAATCTCTCTACTAAAAAAATTTCACATTTTTATGAAGATGTAGATTTAATTCTCAGAATCCCCAAATATACGTTT
This sequence comes from Fagus sylvatica, assembly GCA_907173295.1. Taxonomy (NCBI): domain Eukaryota; kingdom Viridiplantae; phylum Streptophyta; class Magnoliopsida; order Fagales; family Fagaceae; genus Fagus; species Fagus sylvatica. The sequence goes on from OU015763.1 coordinate 26,557,450, forward strand.
ATAAGTTTAGATTAAGAGTTTTATCTTATCTATAAAAATAAAAAAAAATTATTATACTAAAAATTAGGAAATGACTGATTTTTCCTTTCTCCACGTAAATAACCCCTCTGTACGCTGACTCTAAAGCTTTTTCAATTTTGTATGACGTGGAGGCTGAAGCAGTGAAGGCGGAAAATGAAATCCAACGAAGTAGACGGAGCTAGTTGAGATTCAAACGACGTGGACCCTCATCCATCACTTACCGTTAGATTCGTTAACTCTCATCTCTCTCAGTCACACAGCTTTGCTCTTTGTAGGGTTTAAGACTAGGACTGTATTCAATACTACTTTCCTAACATTTCTCTACAACACACACAAACAAATAAACACTTTCCAAAAACCAATTACAACTATCGAAGCAGAATCGGAGAAGGTAATTGTTTTATTCATTTCGTGAATAATTTTGGTTCAGAAATGAAAATATCTGTTGGTATTGTATGTGTTTGAAACAATGTTTGTTTGAATATTGTGAACCCTGACTTAGTTATATATATATATATATATATATATATAAATGTATGTTTGAATCTTGTAGGGAACACATGATGTTGCCAAGATGGGGCAGAACCATTGCTAATCTTTCGAGAGCTGGGTTGCAAAACAACTCGAAATGCGGAAATGGCTTCAATCTTGTTTTGCACCGAAGCTACACCAAGGTTGCTGCAGCTGTGGCGCCGGCTGCCGCTGATTCCATGCAAAAAAGTCCGGCGGTATGAATTAAGAAACTAAAGGTTTTTTCAATAATATAGCTGCTAGGTATTGGAAAATAAGTAATTGTTAGTTGTAATTTGAATTGGTTTAAAGAATTTACTTTTGAATTATTTAGAGATTCTCTGCTTAGCCTGTTAGGGGTGAATGCCCAACTGGTTTTGACAGGTGGGGTCAGTTGCTCATAGGTTTTACTGCCTAGAGACGAGTCCAATTATTTAGAGATTATCCCCCAGTTGGATCTCAACTTGTGAATCTATTCTCTTGTGATTGTGTTTTTGATGCGTCTGTGTGGCTTTCTTTTAGTTTTCCTGTGTTTGGAAGATGAGCTCCTATGATCGTGTTTTTAGGCGAGTGAAACTCGTGGATGTTAGAGATCTAATTTTGTTGAGAATGTAGAGTGCCATGTATCTCTGGTGTAATACTTTTAGTAGCTGTAAATTTTTCTCACTGTGTCAGGTTTAAGCTCCCTCATTGTGTAGCTCATCTCACTGCTGTAATCACAATGATAATATTTTTCCTTTAATTTATTAAAATACATTCTTAATTTGTCATTCGTTTGATGAAATAATCATATTTGGTTATTTATTTTCAGCAAGTTACTGTCGTTGCCCTTTGTTTTCCAAAACCCATATATCTTTTCCTCTTCCCCCTTTTTCCTTTTGGATTAATTATCCATGGAAATTTGTAATTTTTGATGTGTCTGTGCAGACAGCTTGGGGTTTCTTACCTAAAGATGTAATTTTTTTTTTTTTTTTTTCAAGTATCATATACTAACATGTATTGCTAACACACATATCTATTCATGCTTTTAATGTCATTTTGGCTGCTTAGTTTGATACTGAAAGTCAGAGTAACTTTGCAACAGATTAATTTAAATAAAATGTTTTGGTCTAAGCCCTGTTCATTGGCTTTGGCCCCGGACTCCCCTTTGAGAGTTGAAGAACCAAAGTATGATGGCATTAAGCATATTATCTTCAAGCTGATGCTGTTTTATAGTAAACAAAGCAAGTCTATTCGAGGGGCAAATGTGGTGTACCGGCGAATCATTTCACAAGTTGAGAAACCTCTCATTTATGAAGGTGAATCCTTCCTCATGTTATTGCCATGATAAGCTTTTCTATTCTTCCTCTTTTACTTTTTTGTTTGCTCCCCCGCCCTGTTCAAGATGCTTTGAAGAATGGACTTTACCAGTATCTTTTAATTGGCTGCATTTGCCTAATCACTAAACTCCTTGTGCTAAAAAACTCAATGTCGTTGGTTTATAAGTAAATGAAAACAAATTAAGATCTTTCACAAAATGGTTTGGTGGTTCAATTTTGTATCTTCTACGGTACATTTTGAGCAAACTTTAGGAAAATGTTGGTTTACTAGATCTTCCAATACTCTTCTACTAAAAGGTTCCCTCTGGTCTTGTTGCTCCTTCCCTTGGCCTTGCTTCTAGTCTTATCATGCTGGCAAGTAAATTCAATTGCAGTCTCCCAAGTATTTCTTGATTGCTGGTCCCCATTAGCTATCAAAAAATGGCTTTCTTTGAAGGACCAGGATGGTCCCCTTGATACACTACCTTATACAGCTTGCACTAGTCATTCCTAGCAAACGTTAGCCAAATGTATGTGTATATGTTGTGTTTGTAATTTCCCTTGTTCACAGATGTTTACCAAATGTTCACCAGTATATTGGACAATCTAGTCTCACTTTACCTTTGTTACAAATGGCCTCCCTTTAAAGAACACATTCGTTGTCTTTTTTCCTTTCTTCTCTATCCCCACCCCTCTCTCTCTCACTCTTTCTTTTTCACTTTGATTGGTATGATTTGAACCTAAGGCCTAGTCTACCCCTACCACCCCTTTTCCACCCTTGTCAGTGTTAAGCAATCCTAGATTCACAGCTCCAGACAACAGCAACATGTCTGCTTGGTAATGGCCCAAGAGATGAGGTTCAATATTTTCAGGTTTTTTTTTTTTTTTTTTTTTTTTTGGGGGGGGGGGGTGGGGTTTACATTTTGATTGCTTATTGCACATGTATGTACAGGTGCACTCATAAACACACTCCTACCTTCCCACCCCTACACCCTGACACTCAAAAGCACATGTATACATACATACATAGCAAACATGTATACATACCCATACACATTTGTGAACAGCCAATCTATTTTGTAAAGTTTTTTTTATGGTTCTATACTTTGGAAATCTGCTGCAAGTAAAATAGGGATTTAGGAAATTATACTGTAAGTCACTTTTGCTTATAGCTCTGCATAGGAAAGAAAGGCTGCTTTACAAGGTCAAAAATGTCAAAGGGATTAGAACTGTGAAAATAAGATATTTTCTCATAAAGGACATTATTAAACCTAACCTAGGGTGTGGGGTTTAATGAGTACCACCCTAGTCAGTGATTTTGTAGTCTCTTTATGTTTTCATTCTATTTTTCCCTCTTTGATGTAATTTACCTCCTCCTTGTGCACTCTTTGTGCACATAGAGGAGCTTTATTTTCTTATAAAATTTATCTTACCTATCAAAAAAAATGATTCAACCTAACCATGAAACTTGCTGTTATATGCAAATGAGATTTCTGATTTATTCATGCTTTGCTGTGCAAAAAAAAAAAAAAAAAAAAAACAGAACAGAAACAGAACGAAGAGTCAAAGCCCTTGCTATGCCAAATTTGAATGTATGGAGAAATTTGTTATCATATTTGATTGAGAATCATCCACACATCTATAATTTCATAATTTTCTTTAATGCCTGCTAATTATGCTGACATTTCTGTAGTGGTCTAATCTAAACTATTCTCTTTCACATGCAGTATTTAACTTGGAGAAAACATTCAAAACAACATTCTCTTTACTAGTACTTCATATGTGGTTTTGCCTACGCCGCTTGAAAGAAGAGGGAAAGGAAGGTGTTGAATTTGGGCAGTACTTGTATGAGATTTACAATCATGATGTGGAACTGAGAGTTTCCAAGGCTGGGGTGTGTTCTAAATGTGTTCATCTTTAATATGCTTGGGAATTTAATATTGTTTGAACTTTATTGCTTCTGTGGATTATATTGTCAAAATAATTATATTATTCTTGGATAGAGTTTACCTTCAAACCGGTTTGGAGGAAAATTCCTTCAACCCACTACGTGTTGATTAAATAGACTAGCTATGTGTACTTTTAGTCACATGACCTATATAATTGCCTCGTAGTATGTTGGAGGAATTTTCATCCAAACTGGTTTGGAGGTAAACTCTATCCATTATTCTTTGCGTAAAGTCTATCTTTTGAAAATTGAAAAGTAATAATTATTTTCAAAGCTGATTGATCATTTGACTTAGAAGGCAATGATCAGATTGTCATAAATATCCATGTTCAACATATGTATACTTCAAAAACCATAAGGAATTGTTTAGAAAGAGTCTCTACAGCTTTTGGTGTCTAAGATTTGACAGAGGAAAACATGGCATGATTGCAACATCTATTTTCCTTTGTGAGAGTGCTGTTGCAGTTCGGTCATTGGTCTTGGGGCTAATAGTTTTTGAACCTGCATGGGTTGAAAGCTCTGGAGGCAGAATATTTATAGGGATCATAACTGACCCTTTATTATGTCTTGTAGAACAACGTAAATTCACTTCGTTGTTGAAAAGGCTGTACATTTGTGATATGTGCATAATGATTATCTATGTTTTAAATGGCAGGTTAACTTACTTTTGACTAGATGGATGAAGGATTTGGAGAAAATATTCTATGGAAACATTGTTGCCTATGATTCTGCAATTCTTCCAGAGGCTAAACAAGATGAGCTGTCAAAAGTGATATGGAGGTTAGACTCATTAGCACTTGGTTCTGCCATCGCTCATTTATCTTTATTTTATAACAGTGTTGATTGGAATTTTCTGCACCTGTTTTGGAGTTGAAACGGCACTGCTGATTTTTTTTAATAAAAAAAAAAATATAATTCAGGTCTCCAAAACCTTTAAAACTCTATGTTGCAGCACTTATACTTTTTCCCTAACAGAGTCCTAATTCGGTTTCAAATAACCCTGCTTTCTTTCCTCAACTGTGTGCAATGCTATATTTTTAATATTTTTTTTTATACCCATCCTGGCCTTGGGTAATTCATTCTTCTTACAACTAATTTTTGCAGCTGTCAAAAAAAAAAAAAAAAAAAAACCAGCTTGTATGGCTAAAAATAGATTTTATTTTGCTCTTTCTTTCCTGACCTACTTGTTCAATGTCTCTTTTATGCTCCTCGTGCCCCTCAGGAGAGGTGTAAATATATTGTCCTTAGCGTAAAACCTCGTAATGCCCTGCAATCTATTCTTCTTACGACCCATACTGGTTCCTGTCAAAAACAGAAAATTCCAGCTATACCTTGTCCTTTTTTCTTATAAGGCTAGTATATATGATAGTAAATTGTCAAGTATTAGTTAGATTTACATGAATTTCGTAGATATGTTTGAATTGTAACTTGGAGGTGGATATGAGATTCTCAAACACATGATAATGAAATAATACAGACAGCAACCTCATTTCACAATCTGGCACAGACAAATGCGTCTGGTTTATTGCTTTTGTCTATGGAAAAGTTTTGTGGTTTTTATGTTCAATATTCTTGATCAAAGAGAATGGAGAAGCGTATTTTCTAGGTAGAATAAAATAACATTAGTCAATACTTCTTATGGGGATATAATGTACTCCCCTTTGTATATAATAGATTATTTGTTACTTATCAAAAAGAAAATTAGCAAATTTTTTTTTTTACTAGTAATAGCAAGAAATTGTTTCCATCAATATACTGCTGAAAATTGGAATAACGAAACTTTATTGGTGGTTTGTTGTAGGGATATACGATAATAAATTAATATTAATTGCTGAACCGTGCAGTAGCTATTGAAAGCTAATGTGCTGTTGAAGAGACCATTTCCAATGTTAAGACGCTAAATTTGTTCTTCTTAACATTTGGCACTTGTGTTGTTTGTGTGCAGGAATATCTTTTCTGACGATGGTTCATCGCCGCAAACTGATGCTGCATCACAGATAGTCAAGGCATGTTCTCTTTTACTTTTATTACTGTGGTTGACACTAGAAGCATGGATATGGATATGACACAACATAGGAAATTGTAATTCTTGAAAATTTAGGACACAACATGGCGATGAAATGGAAAGTAATCAGTTAATTAATATATGTTTAAAGGCATTTTTTTCCTGTAAATTTTAAGTTTTAAAAATAAATAACCACCACCAAAATATTTGAAATTTTATCTAAAATTAACTCAAAAGATATAATAAATAGCAAACAAATAAATTGATACCCATATAATAATATCTTTGGGGTTTGGGGGCAATAGTGCTTTAAAAATAAAAGCTGAAACAGAAAGAAGAAAAAAGAAAAATGAATTAATTAGGAATAGTCAGGTTGTGTGATGTTAATGGGTGTTATGAGACATTGGGTTAATAGCCACTTATCAAAAAATAAAAGAAAAAAAAAACTTAGGGTAACAGCCAGTGAGGATAGAGAGCATGTCCCCTGCACATCCATGTCCGACATGGACACGGCAGGGGCTTTGTCGTTTCCATGCTTCTCCACTCATGTAAGATGTGAAATCTTGGTCCATTGTATTTGTTGGGATATGCACCAAAAAAAATGTGATTCTCCAAGTTTAAGATGGTTAGAAGTATATCTTTTTGGAACTTGAACAGTAACTAAATCAGTATTTCTCTGCCACATTGGAGAAAAGTCACTGTAGCGGTCACTGATTACAATGAAAAAAACCTGGTGAGAAGCTGGTAGGTGGAGCTATCATGCCATGCCATGCCTTTCACGTTGGTTGCATTCTCCATCTTGCATTGTGTACATGTTTCTCAGTGTAAAGAGATGGTCGAAAAAATATTAATACTCTCCAGCGTTTGACCCTCCTATATTGATGGTGTAACACCACTAAATCTTTTGAGTGTGTCTGCAGGCAATGGCAAGGTATGCTCGCCGAGAAGTTAGTTGCCTGTCCTTAACAGGTAGGGTAGCCACTTTATATTTTATATATTTTTATGTGTACCGTTTTAAGCTCTTGAGGATAATAAATATTTGTTGGTATATTAAATCAAAAGTACTAGAATATATGCGAGTACTTGAGTTGTCTCAACTAATAGATGCATTGCACTCCCAACACAAACAGGGAAGAATCTCCTTCCTATCCCATCCCACTCTTTATAGTCTCGTTCTTATAAAGGGGAACTAAAAAAATTGTTGGGAGACAGTTTGGATACCAGAAGTAGATTGCAACTTGCTCAATTATCTTGCTGTTGCTGAGTTGTTCACTAGATAGGATGGCTGAACTAGTTGAGCAACCAACTTGACCTGGTACCAGGTTTTCAGAATGTCCTTTCTGGAGCAATTTGGTGACAAAACATACACACAAGTGCAAGCACACACTCATACTCACAAACACACAGTTTAACTTTGTCAATACATGCACCTGGCATGTCTCTGTTAACATATGTATTTCTGTTTCCTATTAGGCACTTGGAATTTCTGATATTTGACTATATTTGTATTGTTGGATGTTTTCACTATTATGTTTCCTAGTATTTCAGTTTCACAAAGTTGTGGAATTTGGATTTGCAGACAAAGAAGCTATCTTATCTGGGAACTTCATGTTTACCTCGTTAGAGATCGAGAACCTGAATTTGAAGGGGCATTAGGTGAGAATGCATCGAGTCACATTGAAAGATTGGATTTAAAAAAAAATAGACTACAGAAATTCCTATAAATTTGTATTAAATTACAATTGTAAAGCCTTAGCCGAAAGGGATTTATTTTCTTGATTATTTCATCTAATCTTCTCATCAGGTGATTGAGCAAGTAAAGGGCGTCGATGGATTCAATTGTTGGTGCAGACTGTTAACTCTGTAATGATGGATTTATTTATGCAGCGTTTCTAATGGGTGACTTTGGAGTTTGGTCCCATAAGGGTTTCAGTAAAGTGAGTGTCATTTGGGGTACGATACATGTCATTCGGGTGATAGTTTCACCTCAAATGACACGCATATACTACAAATGACACTGTCCCGTTCCAAAGAAAGAAAATTTTCGCTTTTCTGTCCGTCACTCTTTCTTTAAAAAATAACTTTTTCGTCCTCAGTGTGGACCAACTACTAGAAGTTTTCCCTGGACAGCATCAAACTAACATCTATAATGGATATATACTTGTAGAAGAGAAACTAATAAAGGGTGAAAAATCGAAGTCAAATTTCTATCTCTACCCAATAATTTGTTAGTACTACAATTCAATAATTTTGGGTGAATGTTAGCTTAAGTGGGCCCAAACTCTTCCATAATAAATAAAGTGGAGACAAGATTTTTGAGTTGGTTAGGCAGTTTGTCTTGGGGCATTCTTGTAGAGTGCATTATGTAAACGTTTCTATAAAACACTCTTGTATTAATTGAATCATAATGTTGAATGATGCAAATTTCTTTACTAAAAGAAAGAGATTACCGAAGGCATGGTTTTGCTATTTTTACTTTCGAAAGAAAGTAACACAACTTTCTATTTTTTCATTAAGAAGAGCACGAGATCTTTAATAGTCTTCATTATCCACTTATTTTAAACTAGGCCTAAAAAACAAGGTACTCCAAATCAAGGAACACTTTGGTGCAATGATGAAAGACATTGATAGGAGTCTTCTAGTAGTTTCACTTATAGTGAGGTATGGGCACGAGTCGTGACCCAAACAAAACTCTCTCAATATTCCAAGTGTTCCCTGATTTGTAGTACGCCTTTTTTCTAGGCAACCTTCTTGCAATTTTGAAGAATTCTTTCAAAAGTATTTCAGACTCGGGTCCTGGATCAGGTTGACTCGGGTCTTTAAATGTCATTGCAAATAAATTCTGTGGTAGCCCGAATGACCTAACTGGTCTCATGCCGGGTCGACCTCGTTGGAACTGAGCAACACAACAACAGTGATGATGAGTGAAAATGGCTTTTCGATGGAGGTGAAGCAGCCTCCATGGTGGCGGCTTTGGTTTCGGGTGAAGCAACGACCTGAGATTTTTGTTTAGCTCCCAATTCTCAACCTGAATGTTTGAGAGTTATCTGAAACCGCTTGCTCGTTGTCGCTGGCTCTCTCTGTTATTGTTGTGCCGACGGTGGTGAGGATGGCTTACGAGGATGAAAGGCCATGGAAAATGGAACTTTCAAGAAGCCTTGATTTGGTGCTATACTGACACTGCTTAGTGCTTGGAAGTACCAGCGACATAGTGGTTCTCGGTGATGGTTGAATCACTGGATCTCGCATGCAACAAACAAAACCAATTAGGTTGTGTTAGAAGCTGTGTATCATGGCCTGACGACATCCACCACTGTGAAAGACCTACAACTACATCTTTCCTATGTGATTTCTTGTGCGTTAATGTAAGGTTTATATACGTTACAAAACTTAGAACAACTAGATTTAGGTTTTCTTATTCTACAAATACTAGATTTGCTTGCTTATTCTACAAGTAGCATCAGGTAGGACTAGGTTTGCTTATTCTCCAAGTAGTGAGTGTTACACTAGGTTTGAGTCTCATGGGCCATAATATTTTAACACAAACAATGAAGGGAAATTTTTTAATGGATTCTGTCGATCATTAAGACGAACCAAAAAAAGAAAAGAAAGGATATAATATATATATATATATATATATATATATATATACATCATGTTGAGGTTCCGTCATTTGAGATGCTTGAAGGTTTTAGTGTTTGACATGTGACGAATTTCTAAATATTATTTTATTTTATTCTTTTGTAGATAATTTCTAAATTTGTTTAAAATGATGTAAACTAACGATGTCATATAGCAAGCAATAATGTGTACACGTCATACATTGACAAGTGTCAGGTTTATTGTCTATACATTTGTATTTAATTATTAAATAAATGAGTCTCCTTAAATTATAGATACTATTCGTTTAACCTTCCACCTAAATAAAGGCTTTAGTGAATTGATTCATTTAACCTTCCCCCTAAGGAAACGTTTCAATGAATTATTTAATTTTTATTAAATGCGGGAGATTTGGGTTTTTGTCTTTTTGGCTTCAATGCAGTTCACATAATTGCCATTAGATTGTTTCACTTTCTTTTCCAATTTCTTGGATTCTGACTCTTAATTTTATTGAATCATTGGACATTGGATCTAGTGGTGTCCCCTCTCCTCTTTGGTCTCTATCCCTTCATGAGGATGTAGACTCGATCCCTCATATTTACAAATTAGAAATAGGCTAGAGTATTTTTTTTTTTAGGCCACTCATTTAGAGTGGAGATAGAAATTCTTAACTAGCATTGTCTAAGTGTGTGTGTCAGGATTTGAACCCACACTTTCAAAGAGGGATGATGACCAAGTGGGGAGATGGGGACACCGCTAGACTATTGAGAGAAGTTGTCCCATTGGGCTAGTAAATGAGAAAAGGCAAAAGAAAAAAGGATAGAGAAGTTGGCACAACTCTCTTTCAGGAAAGAAGATGCAAAAGGAGGAAAAAAGAGCAAAACCATGCCCAAAAATTCCTACACTTTTCCCACACACCTACCCTCTTTAAACACAATCTTGGTGTAAAGAAGACTAGTCAATGCTAGGTAGAACTCACAGGGAAGGTGCCTAGGAGCTAATAAATACATGTTCAAGCCCACACTTTACCAAAGTGGGACACTTGGGATCCAAACAAACCGACGTCCACGACGGCTCACACTCTGAAGTGAGGCCCGTGACCCTCCCCAAGTAGCCTTTTTCGAGACGGCGACCACAAAGCCGTCCCATACTGCATTCGAGCCCATACTCGACATGACAGGTGGCTCTAATACCGAATGTTACGAAACCCCAGGTAGAACTCACCCTTGAAAACCGACTTACAAGGGGAGGGTGCTTAGGAGCTAATAAACACATGTCCAAGCCTATACTTTACCAATGTGGGACACTTGGGATCCTAACACCATCCCATCCTTAAGACCACGAGAAGGTTCACTTCACTTAAACCCTTAGAAACTGATGAATTTAATCATTTAGTTATCCTTCTAACAATATTCCCACTAGACATAACAGACACCTACCGGTATAATTCATAACCCAATAAACCTCTAGTACTCTCAAAAAGAAATCAATCAATTTAAGCAATATCCTCTGTGTGATTGACTCATCAGTTATAGTAGTTGTTATATTTCTAATAACCGAAGAACAAATTCACACATGCCACCCGTGATTCAAAAATTAAAAATAAAAATAAAAATTGTCAAGCATAAACATTGTTTATGAACATATCCTTTTCTAAAAAAAAAGAAAAATTATAGATACCAAAAAGGAACAGAATAATAAGTAGAGGGTTCACTTAGAAAATGGTGTTCAACAGTGCCATTTTCCACATTAAAGACACCCATGTCATGTCCATGTCCGTATTGAAAGTCATCTGTAAAGTATATGCAATTTTCTTTGCAGCTGCCCCTACTGTCTGATGGATATAAAGACACAGATGAAGTACCTACAAACAGCGTCCTGCTTCCCAAGTTGTTCACTTCAATCCAATTGTACTTGTATTCACTTCCCACCTGAGAACATTCTTCCAGCTTAAAAATTCTGAACCTATAAGTCCAATAGGGAGGCTCCTCAAATTTAACATCATATTTAGTCCTACGAAAACATTTTGTGCGAGCCCGTGCAACAAGCAAAAGATCACCTGAAGATTCAACAAGATACTTTATGAAAGTATCAATCATTCCTTGAGGACCTGGTGCAATGACAGTACCTCTAGGTCTCCTGTCACGATCAAATTCACAAACAAACAATGCACCTTTGCAATCAACAGCATAAAATCGGTCCTTATAATATATGGTGTCATAATAATAATGAGAAGATACTTGCACTTTGGTCCAAACCTTGTCGCCCGGTCTTGCAAATGCCAATATACAAGCTTCTGAAAAGATTGCCATTATTACAAAGTCATGTACTTCGTAGTCATTGCAAGTTGAGTTCTTCCAGGGATTTGATGATAGAACAGCCTTCCGTATGAAGATGTCACTGAAATCTTCAGGCTTGGAAGTTATGTTAGGATCAAGGAGCTCACTAAATGCAGGGTGATGAGGATCAACCAGATCATCGAAGTTAGGGTTAGGAGGAAGCTGAAGTCGGTGTCCTGAGAAGGGATGCAAGAGGTTAATTTGTGAATCTACACTTAAAGTTAGCAACCATCCAAAATTTGATCCTAAGCATCTTTTGTAAGCAGCTTTTATGAAATTAATCCTGCAAACATGGGACTCAAAACGCAGCATACAACTCTCTGTTGTGCTTGTTCTCTTCTCCTTTTCAAGTGAAACAAAAAGTCCTCGTGAAATAAGTCTGAAAGATTGCTGGCTTTGCATATCCTTCTTGTCTTCATTGCCTTCACCTTCTTTATCTTTTATCTGTACAAGCATTAGTACTGGAAACTTGGGAGGCAAAGAAGGCTTCTCTGAAGCAACAGCCAATTGCCATGACTTACAGACAACACTAAAGCTAATGACATCTTCCAAGAAAGTCAAATGTTTAGCTATGGTGGTCAAAAGTTCCTTTGGAAGATTAGCCCAATCAACCTTGCCAACTGTGTACTTAAATTGCATACTGAAAATAAAAAAAAAGGCAACAAGATAGGGAAACTAATTAAAAAAACAAATTGTAGGAGCAACAATGATCATTTTGGAGAGTTGGGGAATTGGCTATCAACAACATATTAAAGATTATTTTGCCACAAACTCAAAAGTACCAACTGTTTTTAAGGTCCATTTTCTGTTGTACCAATACTTTCTTAAGTTTTTTGAAAAGCTAGATTACTTCTTCAATCATGACTAAAAGTGGAATTATACCTGTCAGATCAAAATAATTTGATTCAAATCTTTGTCATATGCATAATTTCATTCTAAAGTCTAAACACTGCTACAACTACTTCATTTAACGTTGAGCTTAACACAATCTTAAGCACTGAGGTTGCTATGTGGTAAAAGTTTTTAATCTTTTTCTTTCTTCCTCAAGGAATGCAATTTACATTACTCTTTTACTAGTACATTGTAATTCATAAAATTAGCAGGGACAAGTAGCAGAAGTTCTGCAGTCAAGATCTACAAACCAAAACCTAAACGAAAGATTAATTATAGTTCACCTAAAAATCCATTGAAATGCATCTAGAATTCACATCAAGCTGAGCAAATTGATGCACCTTAAACTGAACTTGAAATGCAGCAGGATAAAAAAATTACCGACAATTCATATGCTTTACCCAAAAAAAAGAAAAGAAAAGAATAAATAAAGGAAGAGTGCCAACCCTTTTAATATAATCATAAGTGAATACAGGGTTTTCAGACATACAACACAAAAAGTTCAGGAAATTTCAAAGGAATAAAGATGACTTCAGTGTGGCGCAAAGTATAATTTGCAGGGCAATTAAACTTCAAATCATGAGAAATATTGTCAAAATTTTGACCATAGCAATTTCTGGTGTTTATGAATTTGAACAAAGACACAGATACCCAATTCAGGAATTTCATAGTAATTTTTGTTAATCAAGATAATAATTCAAAAGAAAGCTAAAAAAAGCTAAAAAAAAAAAAGGAAAACCAACATCGAATTTCATATATAATTGATAAGATTATTGCTCCAAGGAGAGCCAACTAAACCCCATAAAAAAACAACCCCAGAAAATCAAATTCAATCAAGAATCAAAACCACACACCACATAGCAGATTGAATAACCCCAAAAGGGTCAGCTCATTTCTTGATAATAATCGAATTTTAAACAGTTTGATGAACAAAACAGGGACTAAATAAAAACACAGAATTCAAAACGCAATTAATCTAAAAAGAATAACCCAGAAAAGCAAATGGAATTTAACATAAGAGACCCCAAAAAAGAAGAAGAAGAAGAAGAATCAAGTAGTAAATCAAAAGGAAAATAGTTATGAAACAGAGAGGTACATGGTTTTAGAATTGAAAAAGTACCTGATGTCAGACTGAGAGACCAACCGACCAACCGACCGACCAACTATGTTGCGTTTGCAAAGGAAGATGGTAGTAAAGGAGAGTTGAGAGTTGAAGAGTAGAGTGGGTTCATAAGACAAGCAACTACTCATTATATATTCATAGATATTTTTTAGTCATATGAGCCTTTTCTCAAGTCTCAAACACTGGTGGTAGTCCAAGTTACTGACTTGGAAAGGATTTGATACCCTTCCCTCACAAATGGGAAAAGAAAAAAATGAAAAAAATAAAAATAAAATCCGTATATTACATCACTACAACCAACAAAATACAAACATTCTTACATTTTTTTCCTTCTTTAATTTGATACGTAATAAAATAATATTAGTGATAGATATAGGTCAACACGATGTTGTTTTAATTATAACAAATCATCTTAATAAATAATTTAAGAAAAAAATATATTATATATATATATAGTATTATTAAAAAAAAAAGGGAGATATGAAAGTTGTTTTGCTAAATAAATAGATAGGAAAGTTATAACTATAAGTGATTTCTTAAATTTATTGTTTTTTATGACGGAATGTTAAGTTTGTTTGTCTTTATTTTGTACCATTCAAAAAAATATGGATATATGTCTATAATTTGCATGGGTCATGAATTGTGGACATGATGCTCACATTTAGGTGATGTGAATGATGTAAGTGATGTGAGACAATAATAATTATCGTAGAATTCAGATACATTATAGTCAAGCATTCAAATTTCAAAAAAAGATTACCAAATAAAAAAATTTCAAAAAAAGAAAGAGAGAGAATGACAGAAATGTTAAATAAATAAATAAAAGAAAAAAAAAATAGAATATTTTTTTAAGGATGAATCAAAACTCACTCTTACAGGGAAGTAATTGAACTCACACCTTTGGAGTTGGAGCCTTTGGAGCCTTGGAGGTGCTGGGTGCTACTTTGTCAACCGAACCTTAAAATAGAAAAGAAAAGAAATACATTAAATACGAAATGCAAAATGGGTGAGTTTCGTGAAAGATTTGGGCCGGTAGTACTTGGTGGATGGGGGAGGCAATTGGCAAAATTAATGTTACTGACAAAATAATTTAAGATTCTGAGATTTTAAGGAAATAAATTTAGAATGTGAGGGGAATTCTAATACATAGATTCCATTTTTTATAAAACGAATATGGATATTAAACATCTGGATCTTACTTTTTATTTCCCTCCACCTAAATCCGGATGTTCGACTTTTTATTTCCCTCAAAAAGAAATACATATTTGTTTTGTAATTTTATTTTTTATTCTTTCGAATGATAAATACTACAACAATTTTTTACCAGATCTAACCATGGCAAGGAAATAATTATTAAAACAACAATAATACCAATAACAATAATAGAAATGAGATTAATAATAAGAAACACAATAACAATTATCTTCCATATATACTATATATGAAAACAAAGTCAAGAGACCGAGACATGTAATTCAATTGGTTGGCACATTTTGATGTTCCCTAAAGTTTAAAGGAAACATACAAGATTCAAATCATCTCTTCCCCAATTATCGAATTATAGAAAAAAAATGAAAAAAGAACAGGAAAAATGAGAAATTTAGGCATTTGAGCCTTTCTCTTATTGTGCCATGTTAGATTTAAACACATCCAATCCTTTATTTTACGAGCAATGCTAATTGCTAAGGACACAATTTGTTAGAATCTATTTCACAACTTGCTTAAATAACAAATTAGGACTAAAGCTATGCTACTTTCACAAGAATCAACTCCTAACTTGTCTTTTATTCTACCTCAACCCAATATGCCACATTAGTAATTGTAAAAAATTGTCTTATTTTAATTTTCCCCTTTGACTACCACTTCATGATTCTCATATGATAGCCCACAACTCCCATTTATTTTATTTTATTTTAGTGGTGGATACGATTCGTTTTTGTTTTAATAAATAAATGTCCATAATGTTTAGGTTAAAAGACTTAACGTTTCCCATTTGGACACGTTTTTATTTTTATTTATTTTTATTAAGAACCAAATGGGCACACTCACCCCATGATGCTATGCTTGGTTCCCGAAATTTGAGTCGATTTCCGAGAAGAACATCGATCTAGGATCGAGCAGGTAAGTGATGTATTGAAGATCGTGCATCCAAATTTGCTTTTGATTGGTCATAAGTTGTTTGATAGAATTTCTTAATCATGTTCTTTTGGTATGAGAATTTTAATTGATCTTTCTAAAAGAAAATTATTCCTTTAGTTCATACTTTTCTTTATAAATATAATTAACTTCTCCAATGGATTGCCATATAAATTGTATAAACTGATAAAAAAATGAATTTAAATAGAAAAAAGAAAAGAAAAGGAAGTGATTGAGTTGAATTAGACACACTGATTTAATCATTTAATTGTGGTGTTGGGTATTCGATGTGGCTCATAAGATTTGAGTATTTTCGAGTTTCTCTTGAGAGCAAATTAGTAAAAGTTACCGTATACATTGATCGAATTGGACTGAATATACAACAATAACACCAACCAAACCTTAATTTCATAATTTTGGGGCTGGATATGGATTTGATTGAATATGAAAGGTACAAAATATACATTGAACGGATTTGATTGAATATGAATTGAGATTATTTTTAGGGCTAATACTGGATATAGAATTGCCTTTCATGCACTTAGCACATATGATATGCTAAAACTGATAATTTTTTGATGCTTGTCAGGGGCGTAGCCAGAAAAAATTTCTAGTGGGGTCAGTCAACTGTATATGATTAAATCAACAAACACCCCACAATGTTCCTTTGCGAGAATTTGTGGTTCAGAGGTTGACAGTGACATTTTTGAATATATTCTCTTCTAATTCATTAGGATGATACAATGATATATTTTCGTAATCCTAGATCAATGGAATGAATTTTCAAGTCAATATGATTTTTCCTGGAAGAATGATCACTAGCACTAACACAAGTGTCTTAGATAATAGATGAATCTTGCAATACAATCGATTTTCTTTTAAGAAATTTATCCATGGTATTAGTGATTATATTGACTTAACTACACTTAAATTAAAAAATAAATTAATCAAATGCGTTTATTAATTTTGTTATAATTTGGGACACAACTGTAGAGGTTCTTTTTTTCTTTTCTTTTTTGAAATATTTTATTATAAAGAAAAAAACAGAGAAATATAGGAGAATGAGAATGATAAAGAAAAGGAGAAGAAAAAAATGGGTTGCTTTAGTTTTGGATTAGTGGGGTGAGTTGTAAGTGTATTAGGTACAATTACTTAGGTGCAATGCTAAGTTACCAATTAAATTCAATTTCAAACACGTGACTTTAGTAATATTGATTCTATTCAAATACATATAGATAAGTTTATTATAATTTTACTGGGGTCAGTGGGTCAATTGACCCAATAAATTTTATTTTATTTTATTTTTTCTAACCTATAAAAGCAAATTATTTATTATTATCCCACTCAAATATATGTGGCCCCGCCCATGGTGCATGTTATGTTTGACATACATTCATTTTTGTTTTAGCTTAAAAGAGTTGGTTGAAAGGTATAAAACCAGTTAAGTGATACTTTTCCTTTGGGCAAAATTTAGGTAAACTTTCTTAGATGTAGTACATTAGGTTGTTTTTCAATTAAATTTAAATACATGATTGAATTGACCAATAACGTACAAACACTTCTAAGAACAATTAAATTCAATATAATTAGGAAATTGACATATTTTGTAAAATTATATTAAAACATGATAAATATATGGAAGTGAAATACAATAACAATGACTCATAACATATTGCATAATGAGTGTTACATTACATGTAGAATTGTGGGAATTGAATTTTTTATTCATAAAGCAGGTTAACATCTAGTATGATGATAAGGGGGAGGAGGAAGACATTATCATTTGTTCCACAAGAGACTACATTCATCCCAATTCCACATCTAGGCGATATAGCCTCAATTTCCTCATAAACGCCCCCTTTTAATTTGTGTATGTATATTAAAGCTTCGCGTTCCATGTGTTGATTGATGGGAGGGATTGTTTGCAAATGCTACTGGAAGAACAGTGTAAACTACAAGTGGGGTTCTTACCACATGCACATCATCGATCTAAATAATCGAACCCGACAAAATTGGCACCTAACTTATGTATGGTCCATCAACATTAACGTTTTCTTTTCTCCAACAGTAGAGAATGAAAGAATTAATGGTTCCACCGTGACATTGATCAGAGAATCAGGTTAGTATATTCTAGCATAGTAGGTTGACTTTGGTTTTCCAACATTTGTGACTGTTCTAGTGAAAGTGCCTCTGATCTTTTCGCCATCTTCTATGGCTAGAGAGAAGGAAGGATAATTGAGATTCCATACCCTGCCAGGTATGGTGTTATTACAAACACTGCTGTCACCTGTGACTAGTCTTAGTGTTGTTGTGTTAGCCTTGCCTGCAGAGAAAATGAATGTAATCTGAGGTAGATGCATCGAAGACCAGCCCAGGATCTACAGCCTTCTCTGGGTTTAAGAGACCAGATCTATAAGCAAATTCTCTTGCATCTACAGTCTTATTTGGGTCCATGAAATTTGCTACATTGAACAAACACAAGGTTAATTTAAACTTTAGTTACTTTATATAGAGATTAAAAAAAGAAAAAAAAAGAAAAAGAAAAGAGGACGTGTGACAGATTGTAATTGATGTAGTATAAAGTGGAATGCTTAGAATGGGACAAAAGATTTTTATTCCTGTCTTCACCTGTGGTCACGAGTGCGGATTTGATTGCCGTGGGAGACCAAGTTGGGTGAGTGGCTTTCACGTAAGCTGCAGCTCCACTAGCATGAGGGCAAGCCATTGATGTTCCAGAGTCTATATAGTACTTGGTGCTCCTGGTGTCCCCTTTGTAAACTGAAGCGGGTGCAATTGGAGACCAAGCACCAAGGATATTAATACCCGGTGCAGTGAGATCAGGCTGAACATTTTTAATCCAAGTCATGAACAATTCACAAAATTATGTTTTCAAAGCAATTCTTAAGCTAAAAAGAAGTAATAAATATTACATTTTAGGGCTGTGATACGTGCACACCACCAATGCACACACACCATCTAAAATATGGATATATATATATCTATAAAACGTGGACATTTATGAACATTGATGTATACAATTTGTGAATATTGATATCCATAATTTTTGAACCTATGTCTTCATTAGGTGATCTGCAACAATATTTATTCTAAATTTTAGTTGTTTACCTTGAGAATGTCAGGAGTAATCGGATTGGGACCTCTAGATGAAAAAGAGGCAGCAAAGGGAGCCATGGTATTTACTATTTCCTCACTTACCAAAATTGTAGCTTGTGGATATCTGAGAAGGTCATCATCAACATTATTAATAGGCAATTGTGTTAAGATATGTCAAGAAATAGATTTGATGGTGAATTAATTACTTGGAAGTTCTTATGTACTCCAAAACTTTAGATATGTCTTCGCTGCTGATGAGTGTGGTAGGCAGAGGGAAAGTAAGTGCAAAATTATCAAAAGGTCGACTAGGCATTATGACACCAACCCCATTTGCCATGATAACACCAGGACCATCCGAGTGGTCTTCACAAAGAACAATATTAGCCTTAACTTTGTATGAGTCCAATGCCCCAGGTAAACAGTATCTTGAAGTTAAGGAAATGAAATTGGCAGAATAGTTTGTAGCATCTCCACCGCATATCAAAGGAAACGAGGTACCGTTGAGCTCAAAAGCATTTACAACTGATCCCTTTTGATATATTGATTCAGAATAAATCAAGAAATGAAAAACTTGTCAGCTAAAGGTTGGGACCATTTAAATGAGAAGGTCAAAGTGTTGTATATTTAACAAGAAAAATACTAAAGATACTATAATGTTTACTATATAAGGTTTACAAACTGATGTCACAATAAAGATGACTGGTGTCTGAATTGTTTTTTTGTGATTGGTGTCACATCAGTTTGTAAAGGTCATGTAGTAAAATTTATAGTATCCCTAACATGGCTTAATCCCTTACCGTAATATCTGTCCATTTCCAAGAATCAATTGGGACATAAATTTCCTGTCAATGCTGCTGGCTCCCACAGTTAGTAACCATGGTGAATAATTTTGGATAACTGCTCGTTCTGGTCCACAATTTCCAGCAGAAGCTGAGGTCAATATCCCACGTTTCATTGCATGGAAAGATCCGATCGCTACTGGGTCTTCAAAATATTGATATGTCACTGGTTTTCCAATAGAAATTGATATGATATCAACCCCATCTGCAATTGCATCATCAAAAGCAGTAAGGATATCTGCAGCATAGCATCCAGCACCAACCCAACAAACTTTGTATACAGCGATTCTTGCTTCGGGGACTCCACCCCTTGCCAGCCCCTCAGCTAAGCCAAAGTAACTTGTTCCCTTTACCTCTCTACCCGCTGCAATTGAAGCAACATGAGTACCGTGTCCCTGTGAATCTCTTGGAGATTTGATGTCTTGTGGAGAACATAAATCTAGGCTATTGTACTATCGAGCTCCAATATTTTGCTGCAAATTTTTTTAGCATGATTAAGAAGGTCAAATGATCAGTGTTAGAATTGTAATTAAATGATAAAATTCACCATTTCCTAATAACTTAAACTTTTGGAACAATCGGTAGTTTATCAATCAAAAAGAATGCTCACTTGTTGCAGGTAAAATTGTTAGTTTTGCAAGTTCCATTCCATTTTGTAGGTGGAGGGCCAAATCCTTTATCACTAAAGCTATCTGATTCTGGCCAGATTCCTGTTGAACAACAAAAGTCCAATAATTTAGCTGAAGATGGTTTAAAATTGAGCCTAAAAATATAAAGAACATTGCAGTTTCACATTCCACCTTGTAAAGATGGAAAGTCTATGTATTGAATTGTATGAAAACCGTACGAGGAATTGATTTTATATAGGCACGTCTATGAGTGACATACAAGAAAACAGAATTATAGTGCACAATAGTACAATGGGCCAATGGGCTTAGGCCCGCTGTACTTCTATTCTAACATACCTGAATCTATTATTCCAATAATTGCATCTCCTCCATGAGAACTTTGAACATGGGATTGAGTAAATCCCAAGAAATCCCATGATCTTGTTGTGTGAAGTTCAAACATGGTGTTAGGAAGAACTGAGACCACTTCTTCCAACTTTGCAGTGGAACATCAATTTAATTCATGCAAATTAACGTAAGAAAATATTCATATGATTATTCTTGAATACTCGCAAGACGATGTCACCTGAAAATTTTGCAACTTCTTCATCCGATAGTTTAGCTGCAAATCCATTGAAACTCCTTCCGTTACTGTAAATTAGTGACTTCTTTGCATCAGGGCCGGCCCTAGGAATTATGAGGCCTGGGGTAGTGCAAAAAAATGAGGCCCTCTATTTAAAAAAAAAAAAAAAAATCATTGAAAAATTACTCTACATACGGTTTCTGCTACAAAATTACTAATTAAACTTTTATATTCAATATTTTCTAACAAATCTTTTTCAATAGATAATATGGCTAATCCATTTAATCTTTCTTGTGACATAGTTGATCGCAAGTAAGATTTTTATAATATTAACTTTGAAAAACTTCTTTCAACGGATGCAACCGTGACAAATATAGTCAATAATATTCTATATGTAATAGATACATTTGGAACAATTCAATTCCTTGATAAAATTAATTATATTTGTTGCTTTTTTTATTTTTTTTTTTTTTTTTTGGGTAAAATCTTTTGTAAGACTTTTAAGTTTGAAAATAAATCAATACCATCACGATCAAAAAAATTATCAAGATTTAAAAAATCTTCAAGATTAACATAATACTTTTTCAAATTATCATAATTTAGTGAAGTTAGCTTCTTCACATCAAAAAATATAAAAAATTGTTCTCATACATACTTAGGTTAAAGAAATAAATTATTATTAGGCTTAATTTAAAGGCTTGGTTTAAATATATGGGCCTTTTTAGTTTTTGTATATATAAATATATTAAGGCCTTAAAAATTTTTGGGATGAGACCTAATTTTGAGGTGAGACCTACGGCGGTCGCCCACCTCGCCCTAGCCCAATTAAGGCCACCCCTGCTTTGCATCTTCCTCACTCCAAGTAAAAATGTTAAAAGCACCAAAGACTCACCTAATTGTCTAAAATATTATTGGAAAAAAGCCGGTGAGTGATGAACCAAATGGCCCCACAGAAACTATTACATTACTATTGAAAAAAATATATGAACTTAGCAAACTATAAATCATGAATCTATCATTAGTTGATAATTCAATTATTTGTCAAGCAGCTTCCAAGAATTCTTTGTAACATAGAGCAATGCATGTCGTAAGGGGATACTTCGCTTAGTCTTTCTCTCATATATACAACATGGACCTGCATTTGAAACCAAACTCACTTAGAAGTTCTATGAGTAATTGTATCACTAAAGAATTTAAACCAATCTTTGAGTGTTCATTGTTTCTTTTATGCATGCTCTTAATTGTATCACTCAAGGTCAAGGTTGCACGCATGTATAGGTTAACAATGAACACCACTTAAAAAGTGAACCTTCTTATAAAGCTGTAAAACTTATTAGACTAAGCATAATAAACGTTTCAAGTACCTTCCTCTCTTTGGAATGGCAGTGCATCTCAAAGCTATTAGAAGGTACAAAATTGTGAGTTCTCGTGGCTTGGCCATTTTGGGGTTCTGTTGGGAGCTTTGTGACTAGTACTAAAGATGAATTGGTGTCTCATGGAGATTAGATTTGAGGTTATTTATAATATATCAATGATTAGATGGTTTTTCCATATAGCATTTGCCCCTTACAATTACCATAAAGGGTGTTGTCATTTGATTCTTGTGGATTGTAAGTTTCATTCCATTCACTAGAACTAGAACAACGCAGAAGGGAAATGCCATGAAATTTTATTGGTAGATTTTAAGTTTTATACGTGGGATTATTCTATGATGGCCTTAAAGAGAGATTAGCAGGTTATTTCCAATATAGGAGAGTAATAATTAACTAGTAGCTAGCTCTTGTGTACTTAGCTTAACATGTAAAGTTTCTTAAGAAACTCAGTGGTGCCTCTTGGCCTCGAGAAATTATTCAGTCCACCGGCTTACGTGGTTCACCCGTTTACCATTTCAATAATTAAATGACACGTTTGATAATTAATATAGTCAACTTAATAATTAATATAGTCAGCTTTTAACCATTAACTCTATACTTTTAAAATGACCAAATAGCTCCAAGCTGACTGTATTAATTATCACACGTGTCATTTAATTATTGGAATGATGGACGGATGACGTGGTTCACCTGGTGGATTGAATAATTTCTCCTTGGCCTCAACCCTCATGGTAAGGAAAAATCATCATAAAATAAATGTTATAGGTCTATTTGTCAAAAATAAATAAATAAAATAAAAATAAAAAAACACAAAATCAATATCTCTGATTTCTTTATATAGTTTTTTTTTGGGCAAACAACAATTTTGGTCTATAAGATTTGGCCCATTTTTCCAATTTAGTTCCAAGAATTTCAAAAGTAGGCAAGCAATCAATCCTTAAAGTTCGTAAAATGATTTAATTTAGTTCTTAAACTTTCCCTCATTCTCCAATTAGATTTATAGAGTTTCAAAAGCTTGTAAACTGATTCCTCCATTTTTTTTTTCTTTTTATATTCTTACATTTTCCCATTTTTTTTTTATCGACCAAACATGAAATAGAAAATTGTTCAACAAATTCAAGTTCATATGTGAAAAATCTTATTCTGTTTGTTTTTATTTCACATCAATTCCACGTGATAATAGTGAGCTCAGTCGTGATGATGGTTACGTGACACTTTAAATTCACTTCAACTATTAACAAGTAATTTTTTAAGCCACATAAACCTGTTTTATTATAAATGTACCTAACCACAAGACACATTTTTTGTCCAAATTAGCTTAAAATTGGATCATTTTATAAAATTTAAGGATTTCAATGCTAATTTTTGAAACTCTAAGGATCAAATTTTGGAAAATGGAACTTACTTTAAGGACTAAAAAATGAATCATTTTTTATTTTATAGACTTTAAAATTGTATCATTTTAAAACTGCTGTTTTATGTATTATGCAAAGTTTCCTATCATCTGATATTCTGATTGTGCTTTGCGGGTCGCGGTATTGTTATATAGAGGAAGTAAGAAACAAATAACTTTCGACCACAAATGTCTAGTGAAAAAACAATGTTATTTATTTATTATTATTCTTTTTGCTTACAACAAGTGAAGAACGTTGGATTTAAACCCATATTTTCTTCATTTAAAGAATTGAGTAATGTAATTAAGCTACAAGGCTCTTGGTAAGAAAAACGATGATTTGCTGTATAATTCCACCTGTGAATGAATTATGCAAACAATTGTAAGTCTGATAATTTCTCTGGGAATTCTGTTTATTCTTATGTTTTACATGAATTTATTTAAGCTAATCGTTGGTGACTTGACTACGAGAGGTAAAAGAATTCGACATTTTTTAGTCGACTGGAAAATAACTAAGGGAGAATTTTATATATACTTGGAAGTTGGAACAACGAAAACACTATTATTATGGCTGGAATCAGAATTATAAAATTGGAAAAAAAAAAAATATTTTTCTTGGTAAAAAGGAGATACTAAAATTAAGCAATAGAAAGATTAGTAGAAACTAATCGGTCTGAATACAAATCAGAAGCATCCAAATTAAGATACAAAACAGGAAACAGAAAAAAAAAATCTACATTCTGGTTGCAAGTAAGTCTAGCTAAAAACAAAGAAAAAGAAAAAAGAAAAAGGACACTCCAGTTATTTCCTATATGTTGGCATAAGAATCAAGGGGTGCTTGTTTCCTCTATTCCCCTTTTCAATAATTGGAAAAGTTTCAAAATACTTTGTGTAATTAATTACTTTGATATTTTCCAATTCAACTAGCTAGTAAGACATTTCAACTGCCACCAGCCCCTAGAGTATTCCCCTAGGGAATAAAAGAAGATGAAGGAAGCATCTGTAAGAAAGTAATAGTTAAAGATATGGTCAAAGTCTTCGTTATCTCTTGATATTCTGTTATGTTCAAGCTTGAATTTTTTTTTTTTTTCCTAACCTTTCTCAAGTTAGATCAATCAATCAAATGGATTATTCAAATCTATCGTTCAGTTCAAATATAGTTCATTCATGGGATACTAAAGCTAGGCCTCTATGTTAGTTGCCTTGTCCCTTTTCTCTTTTCATGACAAAAAGATAAGAATTCAAGCCGAGGAAGAAAATACAAGAAAATACAATAGTGTTGTATATTCTATAATTATAATAGCAACCTTTCTAGCTACTCAAACTTACTTAGCAAACAGACTCAGCAGGAAATTCAAAGGTCGCTTAAGAAGAGAAGACATTAAAAAAAAAAAAAAAAAAAAGTAATTAGCCGATGTCTCACATGATGTGCAGATACATGATAGGTTCATTTTGAAATATTTTGTAAAAATTTAATCTTTATGACCCATGTATGTTACTTTATAATATTTTAAGAATTAGCTTCAATTATATTACATGTATTAGAAGATGGGAAATGTAAATTGTTAAGAATATGATCACTTACGAATTGACAAATATTATCCATTCATTAGATAGTTGGTCCAGTGGTGTCCCCCCTCCTCCAATTGACCCATTCCTCTAGAGGGCATGGTTCGATCCCCCTCATATATATTAGATTAAGAATTTTTGTCTTCCAAAAATAGAATTGGAAAATATTTAATTATTTCAACTAACTTAAGCACATAATCATGAATTTCGTACTATTAGTATTCTTTTTAATGACATAGTACCAACTTAGGCTACTGCAACTTTGGTTTCATTTATATAAATTAGCCAGTAACTCGTGCAAAGTTTAGCAAAACTTAGGCTACTATAATTATGTTTCTTTCTTATGAAATACGTCAAATGGTAAAACCTTAAACCACTACATTTAAGGTTATTGCTCTATTATACATTGCAATGCATTAATGTAGGTCTTATTTTTGAAGTAAATATCATTGTTTTTCTTTTTGTTAAATTAATTATACTAACCTACCTTAAGATTTCAATATGATATTCACTTTCAACCATTGAAGAGTATACACGACCTCTTAAGATTTGTGATGAACATAGTAGATAATTAAGTGCTCATGCTCTAAACTTCATGACTTATTCTGACAGAATGTTCTCTTTAAAAAAAAAAAAAAAAAAAACAGATTCTAATACAGCCTCCACGGCTGCGAGCAATACCTTTCCTCCCATGGGTGCTATGGTGGCAGAAGGATGGATTATGGACCGTATGAACGTAAGGGGAACAACGCTAGTTATACACTTATAATCGAGGGATAAGCTGAAACTTATATTTTCTTGAAACAAGGATTCTGATCAATCATTTATCTTAAAATATGAGACTTTTACAAGAATGAAAATCCAGATCTTTCGTTCAGTGAGGGGTTTGGCTCGTAAAACATGCAGTCTCGAGGGAATTATATCATTGTACTAGCCAATTGTGGTTATGCAGCCAATTCAAGCTAATCTTGTGTTTGGGAACTGAGGATCAAGTTAAATTGGGCTTAGAAAGTAGCATTGTACACTTTCTTGTTTTGCATCCAAATTTAATATTTATTTTTGCATATTTGCTTAATGTAAGTATTTTTCCAATTTAACTCCTTTTGCGCTTTGATCCTATTAGAGCATCTCCAAACAAGATGTTGAAAAAATAAATTGATGGTTGATGAGGCAAATTGAAACTAGGAAATCTACACGATATGCCAAATTTAAATAATAATGAGCAACAATTAGTAAAAATATAATAAAATAATTTTTTAATTTGGAAATGTCAAATTTGAAACGTGAACTTCTTATGCCAAATGTCATGTCAGATTTTTCGATTCAAATTTGTGTGGGGCCACATGGATTCGATATCTCTTTTGCAGGTGCTCTTACTATTACTAGTTTTTTCTCGAAACGTCAGCCCACTAATAAAAACGTAAAAAGAAATATTTCTAGGTGCTTTATATACCCGATTTCAATTCATTAAAAAAAGCATGAAAAAAAAAAAGGTTTGAAATCGGCATTCTGAATGCCATTTTCAAAAAAATTATTAAGTAATCCTCAATTAGTATGCTAGTTTCCCAATATTTTATTTTTACAAAATCAGCAATTACAATGCCGTTTCCAATAGAAATCAGCAATGAGAATACCGTTTTAAAAAAAAGAAGTACAGGAAATCAACAATGATACTGCTTATTTTAAAGTAAAATATAATTTTTTTTTAAAGAACACAATTATTTAAGAATTGAAGATTATTAAAATGAGAGTCTTGTCTCACATTGATCAAGTATTATTGGGTTGTACAATTTTCAAGTCATGGACAATACTCATCTCTTAAAGCGTCTTTTGAGATTGAGTTAAGCCCATTGGACTTTAACATGGTATCAGAGCCACCTCTTGGGTGTTCGGCAAATCTCCCCTTTATTATGGTCCATGTGTTTGGTTGATTTGCCACACGTAAGGGGGCATATTAAAGTGAAAGTCTTATCTCGTATTGACCAAGTATTCTTGGGTTGTGCAATTTATAAACCATAAACAATCCTCATCTCTCAAAACGTCTTTTGAGATTGAGTTAGGTCCATTAAATTTTAACAAAGATAATGCAATTGTCAATTTCTAACTAATTAAATTGACTCTTGTACTGTATTTCCCTAAATTCTTTTGCAAAGAGGACAAAAACCCAACATGATAATGATAATGTAAATATCTTAGTGCTTGCTTACAAATAAAGGCGCTTTGGAAATGCTTAATTAACTCTATATCTATGACCTAACCTAACAAGATAATGTAAATATTTTATTGAGTGATGGATGTCAAAATATTTAGCTCGGCACATTTCATGTGCTAAGATTTTGTCAATCTAACGTGGATACGAATATTTAAAACAGTAGTAACATGATTTAAAGGCATGATTCAAAGACATGTAATAACTATTCAGCGATTATTAAAAAAAAAAAACTATTCAGCTGTAGAGGCCTATTTTTTCAGTCCACCACGGACCAAATCCAACACCCCAGTGATCCACCAGAGGCCCAGAGCCCAACAATACTGGTGATCCATGGTAGACCAAACATGGGAAAAATGGCCCAAAAGCCATCCACCGAGCCCAAAAGTCCAAAAGAAGAGAACAAGGCCCAGCCCACCTGGTTATCAAGATTTCAGTCCACCGCACAAGGGGATTCTGAAATAATTTGAAAAACGAGAGGGAAAATGGCATTCAACATCATTTTTCCCTCCCCTCTTGACACGGTGCCCGAGGCGCTGAAGGGGAGACCTTCCCAAGGAAGGATCACATTTCCAAAGCTTGATCATTGCAATGAGAGTGGTCTTCTCCATTAACCATCAGACATGGTAAATGACCAGAAGAAAACGATCCACCGCAACATCAACCAAGGCCCAGAAAATGTGGAAGAAAGCTGGTCCTCCACACCACCCAGTGGTCCACGGCGAGTTGTCCAGCAGTCCACAGCAAACTCAGTCACCAAAAAACGATCTGCGGCGGCACCAGCTGCCGCCAATGACGAAGGAAGTGACGAAGAGGATGAGGCAAGGCTGAAAAGACTAAGAAATCTCCCATGGCCGCCCAAATCAGTAGCATCTGAAGCTGGTAATGATGAGAAGCCAACTGGGTATTTTCTTTATCCACTGGTCACGGTGGACCTCAGCACAAACCAGTCCACGGCAGCACCATCTGGGACCAAAAATGATAATCAAGCCTAAGAAAGACTTGAGAAATCTGCCATGGCCACCACCACTCGGGGACACCGACCACCACAGCCCAGCACTCCGGTGGTCCTAGCTCCTCCACATCATGGAACTTAGGAAGCAAGGTTTGGAGGTAGGGGAACTAATTTACTTCAATTTGGATTGATCTGCCGTAACAGAAAATGGCATTGATCTGCTGGGGAGAAATGCCAAAAACGGTAAGTTCAAATCTAATTAATGCAAAACGTGCTTGAGTCAAATCACCTTAAATATTTCAGGCCATTACCGAGCATTAAATGCTCGTCACTTCCTCCCTCATTAATGGCCTGAAACCCGCCGTTCACCGCAGATCAAATCAGATCTGCGGCGGATGAAAACCATCAGCTCAGCCCCAAAACATAAAACCTTGTCAAATCTCAGCCCCATTATCTCTTGGTTAAACAAAGATTCTCATGATGACGAGGATAACAAGTAAAACCATTAGATATGAACACCATTATAAATAGGGTCGAGAAGAAGGAAAAGGGGGTTGGCTTTTTGGCTGGTCAGAATTCTTAGACTGAAAATTCTCCATTAGAGCTTACTTCAAAAGCTCCAGAAAATACAAAGCCAACAGCAGTCCACGGGACACTTCCCGTAGGTCCACGGTAGACTAAAAACACATTTGGTCTGCCACAACAGAAAATTCCCAACAAACACTCAACCAAACACACAGTACTGGCTCATGTACGTTTTGCAAAGTAAATGGTTCTCTTCCTACTCCCAAATCCCTCAAGTTCCATGATTTTTGTGTTTCTTTGATCTGCACTTCTTTTCTTGCAAGCTACAGAAAAGGTCAGATGCACTATGTCCAGCCTCTGATCCACGGCACAGGACTTTGATTTCCATTACTTGTTAGATTTATCACATTTGCTGTGTTTTCCACCACTGGATGTGTAAATGTGTAATGTATTCTCTCATGTATTGTTTCCCTTGTGTTGTAACTACTGAATGCTCTGGTAGAGGTAAAGTTCAAAATTATCAAGTTTATTTTGATCTGCGGCATTAGCTTCGTTGATCCACCGCAGCCACCTACGTGAGTATTGCAGCCCGGTGGACTAAAGAACGCGAGAGGGAAATGCACCATTAGCCTCCGAGTGGTCTACCACACTTGGAGTAGAGTCTTGGTCTCAACATCCCCCACACACACAAATTTGGCCCGTGTCCAGCCCGTCCGTGGATCGATACGCGGCCCATTCGGTGCTGAAAATTTCAGCATCCACATTTTGGCGACTCCACTGGGGAGTTGAGTTGCAAATCTTCCCTCATTCCATCATCTTGAAGCTGATCCACAGCACCTGGGGGCTACAACCATGCCACCCAAAAGGTCTACCAGACAGAACTCAGTAGCTAACTCCCATGCTGAAGCAGAATCTCAGGGCCACAGCCATGCCATGGGAGAAACACACGCTCACGGTGGTGGACAGACGCATGGGGGAGAAAACCCCTTCGGTGGGGGACAAACTCATGGTGGCGAACAAGTTCTTGGTGGTGGAGAAATCCCTGTTGGTGGACCACAACAAATGGCATTGATGTTTGAAATGATCAAAGCAATGCAGCAGAACCAAGCTGAACTTGCTGAATCCTTAAGACAGCTGAGAGAAGTCAACACCAACAAAGAGGACCACCAGAACAAGAATGACAACCGCAACCACGAAGAGAGGGAGTCCCACAACAAAAATGATACACCATTTGTCACTATGTCCGATGTGGCTGACTTACTCAAGCAAGAAAGAGAAAGGGCCCCGAAGGAGCCTAGACACTTTGTGAGGAGACCCCCTTACCCCATCGAGCTCTTGAAAGAGCCATACCCGGAAAAATATGATACACCCGTATTTGCATTGTTTGACGGAAGAAGAGGGAGTGCCATGGAACACATCAGCAAATTCCTGGATTCCATGGGACCCTTTGCTGCAAATGGTGACCTTTGTCTGCGGGAGTTCTCGAAGTCTCTGGTGGACAGAGCATACACTTGGTACACAGTGCTGCCTGCTGGGTCCATCAGAACATGGGAAGACATGGTGGAAAGCTTCTGCAGCAAGTATTTCCATGTTGAAGAAAAAATTACTCTTGTCAACTTGCACAGCACCAAGCAGCAGGTTGGGGAAGACCTGGTGAAGTACATCCACCGCTTCCGAGACGTGTCCTTAGATTGTCATGTGAAGTACCAAGAGGGAGAACTAGTAGAGGTATGCATTGACAATATGCTACCCGAATTCCGTGCTCATTTGGAGAACCTAGACATCACACGGTTCGCCCCTCTACTTCAAAAGGCTAGAAAGACTGCCATTTCAGTCAAGCCTCAAGTTGATAAGAGTAGGGACAAGAAGAGTCTACCGCAGACTCTCACTGTGTCCACCGCAACCGCACCCAGCGGTACCAAACGAAAGAATACGAACAGACAAAGTCTATGAGGAGCCACCTCCACTACCTTTCACAGCCGAAGAAATGATGGCCATTTTTGATAAGTGGGTTCAAGATCAAGTGATCAAGCTCCCAAAGATCAGCAAGCAACCCACTCCAGAAGAGCAAAAGGATCCCAAGTATTGCCGTTACCATAGATACGTAAATCACTCTACGGTGGACTGCCGAACCCTCAGATGGGAAGTCAACCGCAAGATCCAAAATGGTACCTTACTGCTCTCAGAAGCACAACAGAAAGTCCATCAGACCCCTTTTCCTAATTACAACAAGGATAAGGGCAAGGCTGTAGTATCAGTAGTGATCCACGGCAACGTGAGTGATGTGGAAGCAGAAGAGTCTGCCGCAGCAAGTTCTTCTCTGGTACCAGCAGCTGTCAGGACCCTACAAAGGAGTCCAAAGTTCAAGTCTCTGTTCAACCAGCTGGGATTCGGACCTGAGGCAAGAAATGCAGCAACAGAAGCACTCATCACAATAGCGGCAGAATCAGGGGCCACTTGTTTTACGGCAGAAGCTCATGCCAGCCGTGCTTTTTTGGAAACCACTAATGCCATAACCTTCACGGATGAGGATATGGAGGTTCAATACCCGGACCATAGACGCCCGCTCTATCTGTCTGCGGTGATAAAAAATGTTCAAGTCAGACGTGCTCTGGTGGACACTGGCTCTTGCTTGAACCTCATACCATTAAGCACACTTCAAGCTGTTGATCTGCCACACCAGAAGATCCAAGGCTCTCCCATGGAGGTGACCGGATTTGGAGGTATGACTGAACACACAATGGGGCATGTACAACTTGTCTTGAAAGTGGGGCCGATTGTGGCACTCACACGATTCCACGTGGTAAATGCGGAAACTCCCTATCATGTGCTCCTCGGCAGACCTTGGCTGCACAAACATAAGTTGGTGTCATCCACCTACCATCAATGTGTTAAAGGGAGACTTAATGGCAAGCCAATCCGCATAGCTGCAAATTCCTGCCCCTTCGACCAGACTGAAGCTCATTTTGTTGAGGCGGCCCTCTATGATGATTTAGTATCCACGGGAGAGCCATCCATCGTGAGGCCATGTGGAACACCACTTCCTGCGTGGGAAGACATTAAAGATGATCCTGAAATCGATCTACGGGAGCTACTTCAGCGAAAGAAGAAAAGAAAAGAGCGCGAAGTTGGACAAGGGAGTGCACCACAATGCGTGCGTGTCCAACTCCCTGATGGACGCATAGTCTACCGCTTATGAAGGTGCGTGGGGCCTGATTGCCCACGGCGAGAGGGTCCCACACCTGAAGAGGGTGGTCTGCAGCCCTCATGCCATTTGATACAGCAGACTGAAAATTTTGGAAAAGTCGTGGTGGATCAACTACAGTCTACAACAATGAATTCTGAAGAGGTTACGGTAGACCATGCATGGTCTATGGTAATGAATCCCCAAGTAGTTGCGGTGGATCAGACAAGGTCCATCGCAGCGAATACTGAAAAAGCCGCAAAGGATCAAACAGAGTCTACCACAACAAATCCTGAAGGATCTACGGTGGATCATTCACAGTCCACGGTAATGAATTCTGAAGAAGAGGATGCGGTAGACCAGACAGAGTCCACGACAAGGAGAATGAAAGAGTCCACCACGGCTGAACCAAACCTGACTTCAAAAGAAGAACTTGAGGTAATCAATTTAAGTGATGACCCTGATATTACCAAGCCTGTATCAATTAGCAAGTCTTTATCTGCCATAGAAAGAAAATGCTTGATTGATCTGCTGCGTGAATACAAAGATGTGTTTGCTTGGGATTATCATGAGATGCCGGGGATAGACCCGGGGCTAGTGGCTCATTCTTTGAATGTGGAGCCCGGTACCAGACCTGTGGTGCAGCCCATGAGAACCTTCCATACGGAAGTAGAGGCACAAATCACACAAGAAGTGAAAAAGCTACTTGCTGCTGGTTTTATCAAACCCATTCAGCATCCACGGTGGCTGTCAAACATTGTGCCGGTCA
This sequence comes from Fagus sylvatica, assembly GCA_907173295.1. NCBI lineage: Eukaryota > Viridiplantae > Streptophyta > Magnoliopsida > Fagales > Fagaceae > Fagus > Fagus sylvatica. The sequence continues at coordinate 26,590,442 of OU015763.1, forward strand.
AGAAAAAGAACGGGCAGATCAGATGCTGTGTAGATTTTCGAAATCTTAATAAGGCATGTCCAAAGGATGAGTTTCCTCTTCCAAACATGGACTTGTTGATAGATTCAGCCGCCGGTCATGCCATGTTTTCCTTCATGGATGGATTTAGTGGCTATAACCAAATCCGCATGTCCACCAGAGATGCTGAAAAGACTGCCTTTCGCACACCAATCGGCAATTTTTATTACACCGTCATGCCCTTCGGTCTTAAAAATGCCGGTGCCACCTACCAAAGGACTATGACAGCCATGTTCCACGATATGATGCACAAAGAAATTGAAGATTACGTGGACGACATAGTGGTGAAGTCCAAGAAAAGGGAGGATCATCTTGGAATCTTAAGAAAGGTGTTTGACAGATGCCGACTCTACAAACTCAAGATGAACCCCCTTAAATGTGCCTTTGGGGTGTCTGCTGGAAAGTTCCTGGGCTTCTTGGTCCACAACCGTGGAATTGATGTTGATCCAGCCAAGGCATCCGCCATTGCAACCATGAAGGCACCAACTTCTCATAAGGAATTGAAGAGCTTTCTAGGGAGATTGTCCTACATTAGGAGGTTCATCCCTGGTCTGGCCGCAGTAACAGCCGTGTTCACACCTCTGATGAAGAAAGGAGTCCCTTTTATTTGGTCCACGGTGTGTCAGCAAGCCTTTGAGAAGATCCAACAGATCATGACCAAGCTCCCCACCGTATGTGCTCCAGTCCCTGGCAGACCACTGCGTCTATACTTAGCTTCCAATAGTGAAGCAATTGGGGGCTTGGTGGCTCAAGAAGATGAAAAAGGAATCGAAAGGCCGATCTACTATGTTAGCCGAGCACTTAAAGACGCTGAAACAAGATACTCGGGGGCTGAGCGGGCATGTTTAGCCTTGATATATGCATCACAGCGTCTGCGGCATTACTTCTTGGCCCACAAAATCCAGCTGATAACTAAATCCCATCCAATTAGGAGTCTACTGCACAGACCAGTCCTTTCTGGCAGACTGGCCCAGTGGCTCTTGCAATTGTCTCAATACGAGATAACCACTGAAACACCCACAGCGATCAAGAGCCAAGCCATAGCAGATCTCCTAGCACAATTCCCAGGGGAAGATAGCTCATCAATCTCGCATGAAGTGCTCGGGGAAATAGGAGAGGCTCTGCTGGCAGATCTGGCAGACTCAACATGGACACTGAAATTCGATGGCTCTTCAACATCTAGCTCAAGTGGGGCTGGAATTGTGTTAACAAGAGAAGATGGAGAGACTATAGCCAAGTCTTTCAAACTTGACTTCCCATGCTCCAACAATGCCTCAGAATATGAAGCTTATATCACCGGGTTGGTCGTGGCCCACGAAATAGGGATAAGGCATTTGCGGGTAATTGGAGACTCCAATCTTATCATCTGCCAGACCAAGGGTGAGTTCTCCCTCAAAGAACCATCATTAGCACTGTACCGAGCCTTGGCCCAGAAATTAGAGGAAAAGTTTGACACTTTTGAAATCTCTCATGCCATGAGATGCGAAAACCGGTACGCCGATGCCCTTGCAACCTTGGGTTCTCAAGTTTCATTTGAGGGATCAAAGGTGGATGTCACAATTGATAAGAGAAGCATGCCTATCACTGATCTGCTGAGAGAGAAATTCAAGGAACCAAACCTTGATGCAGAAGACTGGCGGACGCCTATAAAAGCCAAGCTTGTAGCACCTGAAGGTGTGGCAGACCTGAAAGTGCTCAAAGATTATGTGCTGATTGCTGGGGATCTCTACCGCAGACTGCCTGGAGGAGTTTTGGCAAGATGTGTGAACCTCCAAGAGGCAGCAAAGAAGCTAACAGAGGTCCACGAGAAGTGCTGTGAACTTCGGGATGGAATAAGCCTCTACCGCAGACTCCAGCGCCTGGGTTACTTCTGGCCCAGCATGAGCAAAGAGGCAGCAAGTCTACAGGAACAGTGCTCATTTTGCCAGCACCAACATGAGTCCGACCAGGTCTATGCAACATTTGTCTCTAGTGATTGGCGCACACCTTTTCTTGAATACCTTATTGAGAATATTCTGCCGCAGACCAGCCAAGCAGCGGTTAGAATCAAGAAATTGGCCACAAGGTACTTCGTGGAAGGAGGCATATTGTTTCGAAAAGGGTTCCACGGTGACCCCTTGAGATGCCTCAGTCTGGCAGAATCTCAAACAGTGATGAAAGAAGCTCATTCCGGAGAGTGTGGAGAGCATCAAGGCAAGAAAAGATTGTATCAGCTGCTGTTGACCCTCGGCTATTACTGGCCAACCATGAAGAAAGACACGGCTGACTTTGTGAAATCTTGTCACACTTGCCAACTCCAAGCTAATCTCATTCACACCCATCCAACTAGTCTGCAGAACATGGCAACACCATGGCCTTTTCATACTTGGGGGCTAGACCTCATTGGACCGATCAACCCAGCTTCTGGTGGATACATCTGGATCTTGGTGGCCACCGAGTACTTCTCAAAGTGGGTTGAGGCCATTCCCCTTCGCAAGGCAACTGGTGCAGCCGTGGCAAACTTCATCCGCGAGCATATCATCACGAGGTTTGGCATCCCTCACAAAATCATTAGTGATAATGGCACTCCTTTTGTTAACAAGAATGTTAGAGAAGTTTTGGAGCATTATCGAATCAAGCACCGCAGATCCACGCCTTACTACCCCCAAGGCAATGGACAGGCGGAGGCAACTAATCGCATGTTATTGCGTATTTTGAGTAAAATGGTTTTCGACTACGGAAAAGGCTGGAGTTCTCATCTGGCAGACACACTATGGGCCTACCGTGGATCAACCAAAACAGCAACGGGCTTCACCCCATTTTCTCTAGTCTACGGCACTGATGCTATCTCACCTACAGAATTATTAGTGCCTAGCCCAAGAATTTTGCATGGGATGGACTTAGAAGCTGACGCTGACATTTGTGCTGAAGCGAGAGTGGCAGACTTGGAAGGTCTGGAAGAAGCAAGAGAGCTGGCCCAAGCCCGTAGTCTACGGTACCACCAGAAGCTTGCTGATGCTTATGAGAAAACGCTCCAGACCAGAATTTTTGCTAAGGGTCAAATGGTGCTGAAAACGGTGGACCATGTGAGAAGAGGTCTCCCCTCGCCGTCCAAATTTGCACCAAATTGGGAGGGGCCATACTTAATCCGTGAAGCGTATGATAGTGGCTACTACAAGCTATCCACCGCAGATGGCACGACCCTGGCAGATCCCATTAACGGAAAGTGGCTGAAGCGTTACTACTCGTAAGACTACCACTCTTATTAGCCAAGTATTTGGAGTCTTTTGTTTTGGAACAATTGAAATCATGTTGTATTATTAACGAATCATGATATGCAATGTCTATGTTTTGCCAAGCAATCAAAGAACTATCACATGCTAAAGATTTTTCTTGCAAAAGGCAATAGATTAGATATGTCATGATTAAATAAGATATGAACATGAGCATTCAAAGAGACCAAAACCTGGTCATTTGTCCAAAAGAAAAAAAAGAGACCAAAACTTGGTCATTTGTCCAAAAGAAAAGGCCAAAACCGGGCCACCACAAAACATACATACAAGTGTGTGAGAATAAGGCTAAAACATAGTCATTACAAAAGAAGTGAGCATAAGAGCTACAAGAGTCAGTCAAGGAGGCTGTCAAGGAATGATCCACCACGTTCAGACCTGGGAACCAGCCCTCCCGTGGACATCATGGCATCCTGATAGGCAGTCAACTTAGCCAAGGAATCTTGTAGAAGGACAATCTGGCGCTGGAGTGCCTTTATCTCGTCTGCGAGCCTTTTGCCAAATACACATTGGGCCATCTGCCGTAGACGCTCCATCATGAACCCCAAATCAAAGCCAACGTCCATAAGGTCTTGGATCACACTCCTCCATGCAAGGATTTGGGTTTTGGTCACATCTTCAAGGCTGGATTCGTCCATGGCAGCCAACACACTACCAAGCAGGGACATCATGGGTCCACCGAGCCCAATGCTGAGCTTGAAGCCTTTGGTAAAATCGCTATGTCCCGCAGACAGCCGTGACAGATAAGGCGAGCAATCATTGGGAACCCAAAAATCACCAAAAGGCACCAAGGGCCCGTTGAAAGACCAGAAGAACTGCTCAGGGTGAGGATTGGGTGCCCTCGCATCGAACTCTCTCAAAAAGGCAGCAACTTCACTAGATAAGCTGCTTACATCAATGCTTGAACCAACTTCAATAGTGGGCCTTCGTGGTGGACTAACAACAGTGACTTCACCAGTGATCCCCACTTCATCAGTCTCTTCCAACACATGCACGACATCATCCGCGCCTGCAAAAAGGGAAGAAGCAAAAAACCAAGCAAATGAACAATGAAATTGCAACAAGCAAATTCATGATGAGGTTAAGTTTATGGGACGACTCCCATGACTTAATCAAATCCAAAATTTCCCAGAGGACGACAACCAAGTCCATGGGAACAAAAATCTTCCATAGGACAACAACCAAGTCCATGAGAAAGGAAACTTCCATAAGACGACAATCAAGTCTATGGTAACAAAAAAAATACATATATAATCCATAAGACAAAACAAGTCTATGGTAACAAAAAACAAAACTCTCCGTAGGACAACAACCAAGTCCGTGGGAGCAGAAATTCTCCATAAGACGACAACCAAGTCTACGGAACAGGATTTTCCATAGGATGACAACCAAGTCCATGGAAACAAGAATTTTCCCATCAAGACGACACCCAAGTCCATATTTCATAAGACAACACTCAAGTCTATGGAATCAAAATATTTCATAAGACAACACTCAAGTCTATGGAATCAAAATGTTTCATAAGACAACACCCAAGTCTATGGAATCAAACATTTCATAAGACGACGCTCAAGTCTATGGAATCAAAACACCTTACGAGACAACAACCAAGTCCATGACACGAAAAGTTTGCATAAGACGACAACCAAGTCTATGAAAGATATAACTTTTCAAAGAAAATGACAATCAAGTCTACAGAAAGAAATTCCCATATGAAGTGGAATTTCTTCCACAAACAACACTCCAGCTACTAAAGAAGAGAAAGGAAGTTGGAATCCGAACTTACCTATGTTTTCCAAGTGGTCGCTGCCAGCAAGTGCATCCACCGCAGAGGCATCAGCACCCTCGAGTGGAGCATCATGACCCAGGTCCACCACGGACCCACTTTCCACAAGGCCTGGCGCGCGGATCTCCTCAGGCATAAGAGCGCCTTCAACAACAGGGGAATCTTCGCTGGTGAAGTGACCGGCTGGTATGATAAAGCCACCAGCTGGAATAGCTCTAAGGCTGGGGGTAACGCCAAAGAGAGAAATCCCCTCCATCACGTGGGCTATAGAAGTGTCAGGACCTGCGGCAGACCAACGCATAACACATGCAACATACATGAATACACTGCTTACTTGCATAATTCAAAGAAATGAGTACAAGTTAAGGCATACCTGCACTAGTTAGAACTGGCTGCGGTAGTGAAAAAGAGATGGGGTCAACGTCGGCGTCCACGCCACTATCATCGTCATAGCCAGCATGGGGAACAATGGCTAAGTCTTCATCCATGGAACCAGCCGCCCCCACACTTGAATCGTCAGCTTCAGGCATATCTTCATCATCTGCGGTGGACTCCGCAGACACAATCTGCTCTTCAGGCATAGAGTCTGGGGCACTATCAAATAGGGAACCACTTGAAGAAGAAAGGTCCTCTCCCATGGACTCAATGCCAATTCCGGGGCTATCTGCCGCACTCTTTCCTAAGTTTTCTGTCTGATCCACGGCAGCAGCACTTGGAGCATCCTCCTCCGGGGGATCCTGCATCAATATCCTCCTCAGCTACATCTGAATCCTGGGGAAGGAACAAATAGCAATGTCAGAAAATATGAATACAACTTCAAAGAAATATAAAGAGAAGAAGAGGAGAGAACCTCTACAACAACGGTGTCACCACCAGATCCACCAGAACCATGTACCACCTGCCACAGACTGAAATATGAGAAAACACAAGGCAAAGATGAAATAAAGCATAAAGGAAAGGACACAAGAACAACAAAAGACTCACCTTTGGTCCACTCTTGCTTCTTGTACGACCAGCTGCACCAAGAGGGAATAGAGGAGCAGTGAACTTCTTCTTCTTGGGAGGTGAGGGAATTGGCACCGCAGATGGTCCCTCCTCATCCGTGGACGAAGAAACACTGACTTTCTTTTGACCCCTCGGTGGACCAGAAGCAGCACCCTTCTTGACCGCCTGCTTGGCAGGACTTGCTCTCTTAGACTTTGAGGAAGCAACAGTGGGCTCAACTGATTCTTCCACAGGAGCCGCCATGGACTCCTTTGCAGCAAGTGGTACCGAGGTGGTGGACTTGCTCTCCTTTCCAACTTTTGTCTTCTTAGCAGGGCTCACCGTGGACTCAATGGGTTCTTCCAAGAAAGCCTCAGTGGACTCCTCTGCGGTAGACGGCACTGAAGGGGTGGATTTACTTTCCTTCCCAGCCCTTGTTTTTCGTTTAGAGGGAGCCACGGTAGACTTGGTTGACCCTTGTGCAAGAGCCGTGGTGGACGCCCCTGCAGCAGATGGAACCAACAGTGGAGTCTTACCTTGCTTCGCAGCTTTTGCTTTCTTCGAAGGAGCCTTCTTAGAAGAAGAAGCAGTAGGAGCTGACTTCTTCGGTGTCCTCTCAAAAACTGGATCTGTGGGGGCATCTCTCTTGTTCACCTTACCACGCTTGGAGGGCATTATAAGTCGGTCCTCCACCACATTGACAGAACTCCTCCAGCCTTCTGGCAGATGAATGGTGTAGGCAACCCAGCCTCCTCTGGCACTATCCCACTCCGCAAACCCAAGTTTCTGGCTATTGGCATAGGAAATGGTAGATTGGGAAGGTGGAGTGAGGTAAGGATTTGAGACCAAAGGCTTGCGGTGGACTGACATGGGAGTTTTGTCACTCCTGCCAGCAATCACGTAGTCCACCATAGACCGAGTAAGCCGTTGCCAGTAAGCTCCCATGGACGAGGTGTTGAAGCCAAACCTGTGTCCACCAGGGATTAATACGCGGGTACTCTCACCCCCCCAACGAGCAAAGGCACTACTCTTCAAAAAAGCTGTTAAGTCAGCCACACAACTTGTAGTCTCCTGTGGACCAACGGGTATTCCTTGATCAAGCCCAAACTGCCTTTGTACCCGCTGTGGACAGTAGGGAATGAAGGAAACGCCCGTGGCAGACAAGACCGGGAGGAAGCCCGGGTTCACAGTAGACAAATACGATAAACTCCGATAATCTTCAGCTTTCAAGTCACGGATCAAAGGAGTCGGTCCATAGAGTTCTCTGAAAATAGAGGCGCAGGTAAAACCGGGGTGGTCATCCCCGTATGGCCTGAACAATACATTCTCCTCATAATCTAGGGCTTCCACCAGATCGTGATCACGGGGTTTTAGACTCGCCCAGCGATAGACCAGGGGTAAGTTATCCCTGAAGCTTGGGAACTGATCTAAGAACTTCTGTGGCAGATCAGAAAGCTTGCCCCAAGCGGCAGACCTATCTCTCGCAGCATAAATATAGCTAGTGGAATGTTCCCAAAAGAATGTTTGCAAGGCTGAAGTATTGAAAACAGTAGACAAAATAAAGCAAGAATCGCCCGCGATTTCGCAATCATGGAGCAGATTCAATTGCGAGTACAAGTGACCCAAGAATAAGGGTGCAAGAGGGAAACAATGTCCCACAGATATTCTAATAGCCAACGGAATAAAAACAGTGTTCACTGAGTAGCAAGGGAAATTGCCAAAGGTGCACTTACACAGCCAATACAAGATGAAAGCAGCACGGCGGATTGGAGCCTTCTTGTAGTTGATGAAAGTTGAAGGCCAGCCACTTAGTCTGGTGGATGAATATTTCTTCAGAACAGCTGCAATCTCCTCCTCTGCCGTGGACAACTTGATGTCGGAGAATGAATGCTCACCAAGGATGGGAAGCATCCAGTGATTAGCCACATCCTCTAGAGTAGGTGTGAGCTCCCCCCAAGAAAAGAAGAAGGTGTGCGTTGAAGGGCACCATCTCCTCAACAGCTCACGCAGGGCCTCAGTATCCCTGAACATGTTGCAGCTTCTGGAGATCAAGATGGCCCAATGAATTTCAGCGTCCACCAGATTATCCCAGAAATCAGGATCAAGGATCTCACGGTCCACCCAGTGAGACCAGTCCTTGGAAGCGGCACAAAGGAAATCAAAATTGATAGGGGTTGCCTGGAGGTCCCCCTTTTGAATCAAAAGCTCAGAGATTTCTTCAAGACCTGGGACCCAAGCTTGGTCCACCGTGGGTTCCACCCCTGACACCGTCCAATCCCAATCCTCCACGGGGTGAGAAAAATCCACGGATTTGGGAGGGAACAACGGGGAGCTCGCGTACCACGGGTCAAGCAAAGGGGCAGCAAACCCTTCCTGTGGATCCTCGGCCTCGCCGGAGACGGGGGAGGGAGCTGCCAGCCCGGATTCGCCTGAAATGGGCGGAGAAACCATTGGGGCATCCACCATTGCCTCGGTGGACGCCGCTGGTGCTAGTGGGGGAGCCTCCAATGCCTCGCCTGAACCGGGTTGAGGAGGAGGACCCACCGGTGTTGTAGAAGAAGAAGCCATTGGCTGCAACAAGAGGCCAACAAATCTCTTTCACAATACTGGGTACGGGGAGAAGAAGGAGTACGGGGGGAGGAGAGACTCTTGCTTTTCTTTTTTTCCTGAAAACCTCTTCCTCTTTTCTCTTGAAAAGCCCAAAGTATTATAGAGCAAAACAACAATAAATGCTCAGGTGGCTGGTGGTTGAGGCTGTCATTCACAAAATCCTAAGTAGATTTAATGATGGCCATGATGAGGGTGCTAGGGAGAGGGGAATTTAAAGAGAATATCAGTTCTAGTAACTGACATTCCCCATCTGCCACAATCCCATGAAATGAGGAACCCACGTACAAAAGAAAAAATAGTGGGAAAAGAAATACTACAACGTGCATGAGTGCACACGCATTCCACGGACTACTCACCCGAACCACACATCACGTGCGATTCGGGCTCGGGGGGCTAAATGTAGAGGCCTATTTTTTCAGTCCACCACGGACCAAATCCAACACCCCAGTGATCCACCAGAGGCCCAGAGCCCAACAATACTGGTGATCCATGGTAGACCAAACATGGGAAAAATGGCCCAAAAGCCATCCACCGAGCCCAAAAGTCCAAAAGAAGAGAACAAGGCCCAGCCCACCTGGTTATCAAGATTTCAGTCCACCGCACAAGGGGATTCTGAAATAATTTGAAAAACGAGAGGGAAAATGGCATTCAACATCATTTTTCCCTCCCCTCTTGACACGGTGCCCGAGGCGCTGAAGGGGAGACCTTCCCAAGGAAGGATCACATTTCCAAAGCTTGATCATTGCAATGAGAGTGGTCTTCTCCATTAACCATCAGACATGGTAAATGACCAGAAGAAAACGATCCACCGCAACATCAGCCAAGGCCCAGAAAATGTGGAAGAGAGCTGGTCCTCCACACCACCCAGTGGTCCACGGCGAGTTGTCCAGCAGTCCACAGCAAACTCAGTCACCAAAAAACGATCTGCGGCGGCACCAGCTGCCGGCCAATGACGAAGGAAGTGACGAAGAGGATGAGGCAAGGCTGAAAAGACTAAGAAATCTCCCATGGCCGCCCAAATCAGTACCATCTGAAGCTGGTAATGATGAGAAGCCAACTGGGTATTTTCTTTATCCACTGGTCACGGTGGACCTCAGCACAAACCAGTCCACGGCAGCACCATCTGGGACCAAAAATGATAATCAAGCCTAAGAAAGACTTGAGAAATCTGCCATGGCCACCACCACTCGGGGACACCGACCACCACAGCCCAGCACTCCGGTGGTCCTAGCTCCTCCACATCATGGAACTTAGGAAGCAAGGTTTGGAGGTAGGGGAACTAATTTACTTCAATTTGGATTGATCTGCCGTAACAGAAATGGCATTGATCTGCTGGGGAGAAATGCCAAAAACGGTAAGTTCAAATCTAATTAATGCAAAACGTGCTTGAGTCAAATCACCTTAAATATTTCAGGCCATTACCGAGCATTAAATGCTCGTCACTTCCTCCCTCATTAATGGCCTGAAACCCGCCGTTCACCGCAGATCAAATCAGATCTGCGGCGGATGAAAACCATCAGCTCAGCCCCAAAACATAAAACCTTGTCAAATCTCAGCCCCATATCCCTTGGTTAAACAAAGATTCTCATGATGACGAGGATAACAAGTAAAACCATTAGATATGAACACCATTATAAATAGGGTCGAGAAGAAGGAAAAGGGGGTTGGCTTTTTGGCTGGTCAGAATTCTTAGACTGAAAATTCTCCATTAGAGCTTACTTCAAAAGCTCCAGAAAATACAAAGCCAACAGCAGTCCACGGGACACTTCCCGTAGGTCCACGGTAGACTAAAAACACATTTGGTCTGCCACAACAGAAAATTCCCAACAAACACTCAACCAAACACACAGTACTGGCTCATGTACGTTTTGCAAAGTAAATGGTTCTCTTCCTACTCCCAAATCCCTCAAGTTCCATGATTTTTGTGTTTCTTTGATCTGCACTTCTTTTCTTGCAAGCTACAGAAAAGGTCAGATGCACTATGTCCAGCCTCTGATCCACGGCACAGGACTTTGATTTCCATTACTTGTTATATTTATCACATTTGCTGTGTTTTCCACCACTGGATGTGTAAATGTGTAATGTATTCTCTCATGTATTGTTTCCCTTGTGTTGTAACTACTGAATGCTCTGGTAGAGGTAAAGTTCAAAATTATCAAGTTTATTTTGATCTGCGGCATTAGCTTCGTTGATCCACCGCAGCCACCTACGTGAGTATTGCAGCCCGGTGGACTAAAGAACGCGAGAGGGAAATGCACCATTAGCCTCCGAGTGGTCTACCACACTTGGAGTAGAGTCTTGGTCTCAACATCCCCCACACACACAAATTCGGCCCGTGTCCAGCCCGTCCGTGGATCGATACGCGGCCCATTCGGTGCTGAAAATTTCAGCATCCACATCAGCTAAAACAAAAAAGACTAATATAGTAACATAGGTGGAGTCCACATGGACTTTAGTCCAAGTGAAGACAAACTTGTTTCCTTTTTTATTGGTCCAACTTACAGCGAGCCTCAATTATTAGTTTTGGATCAAGGCGAGCTCAAACTGTTTGCCACCCAACTTCACATGTTACTTAGGACTATAGCCAATAAGGCACACGCAAAATAAATGGCAATATAGTCCATGTACACCACATGTGCTATAAGAGTTGGGGAAGTAAAAAAAAAGATTGATGGAAGATATGGCAAATTGAAGGTTCAAATTTAGTTATTCTAAAACTAAACACTCCAATTGATATGCCAAATTTAAATAATAATGAGATAATTATAAATAATTTTTTAATTTAGAGATGTTAAATGCGAAGGCTATATAGTCTTGATGCCAAATGACGTGTCAGATTTGACAGTTCGGTTAGAGTTGTATAAACGTTATAATTAACGATTGGAGTGGAGACACGTGGATTTGACATCTCCATTAGAGATTCTAATGAAGCACTTCACTAGTAATAAGTTAAGCTAATATGATTTAGTTAGGCTAATATAAAACCCCCCACTGATCCAAACTCTTATCAGTGCAGCAACCAAAATTCAATGGAATTCACTTTTTGGGTTTTTGTTTTAGCCACTATGGCATTGCTAGCTGCTCTACTCATTTTCTCTAAAAATTCACACTTTCAATATCACAAGCGAAAGCCTCCACCACCAGGTCCTAAACCTTGGCCTATCATAGGAAATTTAAACCTTATTGGTCCCCTTCCTCACCAATCCTTACACAAATTGTCCCAAAAATATGGACCAATTATGCAACTCAAGTTTGGATCTTTTCCTGTTGTGGTTGCCTCATCAGCTGAAGTGGCAAAACAATTCCTAAGAACACATGACCATGTCTTTGCCTCTAGACCCCAAACTGCGGCTGGCAAGCACACCACTTATAACTATCTCAATATCACATGGGCACCTTATGGACCCTATTGGCGTCAAGGTCGTAAAATTTATCTCTCCGAGCTCTTTAGCTCAAAACGACTCGAGTCCTATGAGTACATTCGTGTTGAAGAAAGAGGTGCTTTTATTTCACGTCTTTTCACTATGTCGGGGAAGCCAATTATGCTAAAAGACGATCTTTCTCGTCTTACTCTAAGCATTATAAGTAGAATTGTATTAGGCAAGAAGTATTTTAGTGTGTCCAAAGACGAGACTTCGATCGTGACACTAGAAGAATTTCAAGAAATATTAGACGAGTTGTTCTTGCTAAATGGGGTGTTGAATATAGGAGATTGGATACCATGGCTTGATTTCTTGGACTTGCAAGGGTACGTGAAGCGTATGAAGGCTTTAAAGGAAAGACTCGATCGATTCCATGACCATGTGTTTGATGAACACAAGGCAAATAGGGAAGGAGAGAAGGATTTTGTGCCCAAGGACATGGTGGATTTACTATTGCACATGGCTGATGATCCTAATCTTGAAGTTAAGCTCACCTATGAGAGTGTTAAGGGGTTTACGCAGGTAATACAACAACCACCTTTCTAGTTTAATATTTATTTACTTATTTTGGGAAAGGCATGTGAACAAAATTAATTGTCATGCACTAGTAATTTGATAAAGTTTTTCTAAATGCATTCTAAGTTTTTTTTTTATAATCCAGCTACGGACCCAAATTTTGTCACAACTTGCTGAAGTGACAAGTTGTTCATGATAAACAATCACTATCACAAGGTCCCACTATTGATATATATATTTATTTATTTCATCAATTACCACATCACGACATTTCAACAAGTTGTGTCCCTAAAATTATTCAATTTTTTAACCATGCGATTTAGCAAACAGACATTCTAAACATGTTTGGCATTAGCTTTTCAATTTTTAGTTGTCCCTGTCCTTACCATCCAATTACAATCTTTTGGTTTTGTGCATCAAATTCAGGACCTAATAGCTGGAGGCACAGATACGTCTGCAACGACTGTGGAATGGGCAATGTCTGAACTCTTAAAGCAACCAGAACTCATAAAAAAGGCCACGGAAGAGCTTGATAGAGTAATTGGGAGAGACAGATGGGTGGCAGAGAAAGACATTCCACAACTTCCTTATATTGATGCAATTATGAAAGAGACAATGAGGAAGCACCCTGTGGCTGTATTACTTGCACCACATTTAGCTATTGAAGATTGCGATATAGCTGGTTACGAAATCCGCAAAGGAACTAGAATCTTCATAAACACATGGAGTATAGGAAGAGACACTTCAATATGGGATGCACCTGAAGAGTTGTCCAGAGAGATTCTTAGGAAAGGCAATTGATGTGAAGGGACAAAATTTCGAGCTATTGCCATTTGGTTCTGGGAGGAGGATGTGCCCTGGCTACAGCCTTGGACTAAAGATGATTAGCTCTAGTTTGGCTAACTTGTTACATGGATTTAACTGGAAATTGCCAGAGAATATGAAAGTTGAAGATTTAGGCATGGATGAAGTTTATGGATTGGCAACACCTCGGAAATTCCCACTGGTAGCAATAGTGGAGCCTCGACTCCCACTTCATCTATATTAGTATTTAATTTGATTTTAATGTTTTGGTATGATAGATTTCTAATCCATGTTGTTGGGTCACTTCGGTGTAAAGGTCATGTACCAAGGCTTTGCTTTAGTAGAAAATAAAATCTTGGATAAGAAGTAAGTTTTTGATGGGCTTCATTTTGAAACATGGAGAACAAAATGGGTAAATTTGCTATAATTAACTAACTTTTTTACTAAATCACCACAATTATAATTCTTAGTTAGCCATCCCCTTTTTAAAAGTTTTGATGTGTTGCTATTCAAACCACACTACAAAACTCTGAATCCGATCCTTCTTACTAAAAGAAGACAGAAACCATCCTAAGACCTTTCCCTCCCAAATAATAAACATATTGCGTGTACCTCAGCAATTTTAAAAATATTTTAAGTTTGTTGTGTTTTACCATAAATTCTAGTTTACAACTCCTAATATGTGTGTCTTTATAAATAGACACACGTTAAAGTTTATTTTACACTCTCTAAGCTCCGTCAATCATTATTTTAATCCTTAAAGTTCTAATTTTGTCAATTTCATCCTTTGAATTTGTAATAATTGTTAATTTCATCATTCAAATTTATAATTATTTTTAATCCTTAAAAAGGACATAGGCTTGCTTCTTAATTTCCTAATTTTTAATACTAACATAAGTTACTAAATAATTTTAATAAAATTTAGAATTTAAATATATATATTTTTAACTATTCTTCTCTCTCCTCCACCGGCGGCCACACTTCTCTTTGTTGCCACCAAGCTCCGGATCTACGTGATCTCCACCAGACTCTCTGCTCTCTCCACCAAACCGGACTGATCCTACCAATCTTTCATCCCTCATTCTCACCAAGGAAACCAAAACACACGATTCATCAAATATGTAATATGGTGCATATATGTATTAATATCACTATAAATTTCCATACATATGCCAATAATATTATTTATGTAATTTCATGAGGTTTCTACATGTTTAGATCAATCCAAGGATTTTTAAACAGTAGGCATATAATATATATATATATATATATACTAGTCGTAAACCCATGCAATGCACAAGAGAACTACTAAAAATTAAATCTAAAAAAATGTTACGTTATTTTTAATTTTTTTATGAATGTTCTTTTTTGAGACATTGATTCAATCATCATAACTTACAGACAATTGGTTATCCAGAAGCATTCACCCCTGATGGGGTAAGCAGTTTATGCTCATACCCAGCAGCATAGTCTAGCAAGAATATTTTTCATAAATACATGAAATACTTATAAATAGAAGATGAAATTAATAATATAGTAAATGTAGTAGATATTGCAAAAGTAAAAGAGCATAATGAATAAATTCTTAGTACTGTTTAAAGTTCGGTATAACATGGTTTTTCATACTTCAAACTCCCAATAATTGTCTTTTCTAACAAAGACATCCAGATGCAAATCCCCATTTCCTATCAAAATCTATTAAAAAAAAAAAAACTCTCAATAAATCCAATTAAATCTTGAAAACCCAATTCCATACTAAAGACTAGTGCTCTGTAGACCACGTCTGCCATGTTCCAGAATCCACCTTGGCCAAACGTCATCTCTTTAAAGGATGATCAAATAAATAGTGCTAGAAAGCTCTTCATGAAAGCACCACCAAAAGATAACACCACATACATATCTATCACAGCTTCTTTGAAGGACTAGAAGGTGGGATTGGCCTTGCTTTTGGCAAGAACCCCAAAAAATTATGAGGTGAATTTTGAGACGTGGGATTTATGTTGAAAACTTGGCTATGACTTGTACCATGGGTTGATACACGACGAAGCGCCGACGTGAATGTGGGTGGGATAAGAATAGATTTGAACAAAAATCATACGCATATGAATAGATTTGCTTTGTAGGCAGTAAAGGCACTGTTCGACCATTAGAAGCACAGGAATTGAGGTAAGTTAAAGTCAGAGAGAAACAGATACATAGAGTTTCAGGAGAGAGAGAGAGAGATAGGAGTACCGAGTATTATCGGGTAGAAAATAAAAAGAAAAAATAATTTAAAAAATAATAATAATATGTAAAATTGTGAGGATTCAAAAGCTGATGTGTCAAAGTTTTAAGAAGTCAATAAAAAGTCAAAAAAGTTTCAGTTTTACATCATAGTATAGATATATATATATATATATATCTATATCTATACTATAATGTAAAACCGAAACTTTTTGACTTTTAGGTTGACCTTCATCATGTTGCGCCACATAAGTTTTTGAAATCTCACAATTTTACACCTCATTATTTTAATATATATTTTCTAATTGAATTTAAATTTTATTCTATTATTAAACCTTCCATTAGAATTTTGACACATCATATTTTCTTTAATATAAGAATATATTATTCCATATATAAAACACAATCATAATTAATGTCTAATACTAAAATATATTCCATATATAAACACAATATAAATATCTTTTAATAATAATCATAATTATCAATTTTCATCAAGATTTTTAGAGTTCCTTTTTTTTTTTTCTTATGTATTTCATTTAATTTTGTTGCTGGCAATGGAGAAAGATGGATGGATTTGTTATAATGAAACCATGTGAGCTTGAAATGAGTTATGAAATTTTTTTAAGGTTTGATCATATAATCATGTGCCCATGTATTTATTTGTCCTTCTTTTTATTTTAAGTATCATTTATTTTATTTTTGGATGGAAACATGATCCATATGGTAAATATAAACATGAATCGTGTTTTATAAAAATTAGGACTATATTCAACTTATGCCAAAAGAAAAATTACATTATATTAAATTTTAATTATCCTATGATAAATACTTTCTTAGTTATTTTTTTAAACCAAAAAGAAGGATCTATCCTAAATCTGATTCGTAAAGTCTCTTTATCGATCTTGCCTACAACATTTTGAACTAAAAAAAAAAAAATAAAAGAAATCAAAATTAATTTAGATTTTATTTTTAATAATTTTCCTGTGCATTGCACAGGTTTGCGACTAGTTATAATGTAAAACCGAAGCTTTTTGACTTTTGGTTGACCTCATCATGTTGCGCCACATAAGCTTTTGAAATCTCACAATTTTACACCTCATTATTTTAATATATATTTTCTAATTGAATTTAAATTTTATTCTATTATTAAACCTTCCATTAGAATTTTGACACATCATATTTTCTTTAATATAAGAATATATTATTCCATATATAAAACACAATCATAATTAATGTCTAATACTAACATATATTCCATATATAAACACAATATAAATATCTTTTAATAATAATCATAATTATCAATTTTCATCAAGATTTTTAGAGTTTTTTTTTTTTTTTATGTATTTCATTTAATTTTGTTGCTGACAATGGAGAAAGATGGATGGATTTGTTATAATGAAACCATGTGAGCTTGAAATGAGTTATGAAAATTATTTAGGTTTGATCATATAATCATGTGTCCATATATTTATTTGTCTTTCTTCTTATTTTAAGTATCCTTTATTTTATTTTTGGATCAAAACATGATTCATATGATAAATATAAACATGAATCATGTTTTATAAAAATTGGACTATATTCAACTTATGCCAAAAGAAAAATTACATTATATTAAATTTTAATTATCCTATGGTAAATACTTTCTTAGTTATTTTTTTAAACCAAAAAGTAGGATCTATCCTAAATCCGATTCGTAAAGTCTCTTTATCGAATCTTGCCTACAACATTTTGAACTAAAAAAAAAAAAAAAAAATTTTAGATTTTATTTTCAATAATTTTCCTGTGCATCGTACAGGTTTGCGACTAGTATATATATATTTCACTATACAACCAAAATAATTCCATGAAGGAATGTTTTATATTAAAATTTGTCACAACAAGCATTTTTTTAACATTGTAGAATCTGTCAGAGTTTTCTAATTCAAATAGTTAACACCTTTTGATGTTCTCTAAAAGAGATATTTGAAGTTCAAATCCCGTCTCCCTAACTAATGAATTTCTTGAGTTTGTTGTACAAAATTATTAGGTGTAAATTTCAATTATATTTTCATTGGGAGAAATTCTTTAGCTCATGAATGATAGGGTTGCAGCATCTTTAGGTTGGGGAAGTTGATTTGTTTTTGTTTGAACCAGGTTGGTGGGTGGGTCAATTAAATGACTTTTTTTATTATCCGGATCTATTGGCTTAAGTGTCATTTTTTAATTAAAAAATAATGACACATTATTTAAAATATGTTATATCATCACTCTGTTAGTCATGTAGACAAATAAACTAACGGAATTGGATGAAATGGCCGCTTACTTTTGAAATTTTAGAGACCAATATAGCTCATTTCAAACTTTAGAACCAACCATACATTTTCGCCTAAGTCATTAGACCAATATACAAATGCGCTTACACGCAAGAAAATTTCAATACCAATTTACAGGAACCAAAATATTATGTTTCAAAATACAATCCGAAACAATCACCATAATGGAATTTAAAAGATTTCCTGAACAATATTATAATGCATTAAAAAGTTCTTAAAAAGAGTGCATCAAAGCCGAAATACAAAGCGTATGTACATGCATGAAGCACCTTGTTCAAGGCTTCAATCCATACTGTTATTATAAAGCCATGCTTCAAACATAAATACTATAAAATGGCATCAATTATGCTACAAATCCACAAAATCTACTACGTACCGTTTGGCAGCACAACCACCATTTGATCCCGCATCTTGTCCACTAACTTAACATAAAAGAGGGGGAACTCATGATGGGCCATTCTGCTCAAAAGCTAGCAATTGCAGATAAAACTGGCGTTGCTCACAGTATGGAGTCCGTTCTGGTGGCAACCTCCTGAAGAAATTCAATGGTATTGAAGGAAGCTTACTTCGATACCTAGGATGTCTCAACACATAGAATCCCGTGAGAAGGGCCACAACTTTGATTGGTGTAACATAAACAATGATGGCAGCAACCAGAAGGAATATCATAAATAGCACTGTCGCTCTTGGGTCTCGCCAGAACACCAAATTTTGCAGTCTCTCCCCTAGAGTAGCCATGTCACCAGCCACCGTTTGAATCTTCCCACAAATACTTCTCAACCGATCATATCTCATCCTTACAACGTCGGAAGACCGGGAAGTTGGGAATGTGTCAAACTCTTCATCAAGTTCATCTGGAATTACAAGATCAGCATGAGAAAGGCGAACGTCTATGTGAGGAGGACCCCTTGGTCTCCATATATATTTCCAAGCCACAATCAAGCAAGGGCAGAGGAAAAGTATGGGTAAGATGAGGGCTGGATAGATGAGCAGCATTATATAGATCATGTGAATCAATATGGTCGTGCGGGGGCTTCTCCAGTAGCAAACGTTATTATACCATTTTGCTAAAGCGGTTAACCCACTCAAAACGTTCATAAGCCTGAAAAAGTTGGATTTGCTCCTCCTCAAACTCCACATGTGGGAGTCCACATCCAACATAGACTCCACCACCTCTTTCCTCAGCGGTGGCTCAGTCAGGCTCAACCTCATCCATACAATTTGAGTTGCACAGTGCCTCAAGCTATCAAGTTGCTTAACACTTAATGGATGAAGATAGTGCATATTTGGCAAAAGCGGTTGTGAGTACATGTGCATCGTATTAAGCAATGAAGAGCAAGTGAACCTCACAGCCAAATGAATTTCGCCCATCTTTTTCACCCCACTGGGTTGTAGAACTAGAAGCGGATACAAGTGTGTGTAAACACGATTAGTTTCAAGGGTGGAAAGACGAATCCTTACTTTTCCAATTGTTGAATCTTTTGCCACGTGAGACTTATCTCCTCCATGCAAATGACAGTTATCAAAGACCCCAATTGTAATAACAGTACAAGGATCAAACACATCCCAACTATATTGCTCATTCCACTTTGGTTCAAAGCTATTGATAAGCGTCCTTGTTCGAACCCACTTCTGACCATACCTGGCCACACAATAAGCGTCTGTCGATTCCTGCCCATCTTTTGTCTTCATCGGCAAAAGCCCCTTAGCATGTAAAATCCCTAATCCCAGTACCCCAATCCTGGGCTTCCACAACTCTTTTGCTGTTGGTCTAAAGTCGCTGCAATAATTCGTTGATTCATCCAGAACGTGATAACCACCTTGCAAGTTGATCTCCATATGAATCATACCTGCGGCAAACTTGGTTTCCTCTTTCTGATCCCCTTCTACGTCAATTACGTGCTTCTCAAGATTATACCATCTACCGCTGCTCACACGCTTATAATCCAACCAACAATCCACATCATGGAAAGAAATTGCACACTTCCCCAGAACTTCATGCTTGTTAGGTGCAACTCCGTCTTCAACACTTACAATAAACGGTTCCTCAAATGGTTCCGCTGCTACAAACATTAAAGATTCATTCCAGGAGGGATTAATGCTTCTCTCAGAAATCCTGGTCTTTAAAACCTGATTTCCCAGGTTAGCCTTTACAAACACTTCAGGGGACTTATTACTTGGTTGCAAGTCCATAGCTTCAATTACATTGACCCTCAAATACCAAAGCTTAGGGGAGAGGTATTCCTTGGAACGTATATTGGCAAAACCATCAGTTCCAGTAACTCCAGCCGCATCTAAACACCATGCTTCAGAAAACACTTCATCAGCTTGAGTACCCATCCAAACAGCGAACATCAGCTCTCCCTTGCTATCCCCCAAGCTATACCACTCTGGCTCCAATGGATTATCCAGGGGAAACCGTTTTGGAACCTTATTCAGATCAAACTCAACCCGATCTATGAGATCATCCTTGGCATACTCATCCTTCACAGTAACAGAAAGTAACGAAGATTGAATGTGACCTTTTGAGAAAGCGAACACCTTGTTAGAATATAAGTCCAATGGGTCTTAGGCCCAATATATTGTCTTGTATAGCACTCCTTTTACTTGTGCATTACTCTTATCTCTGCCTATATAAAGGCTCTCTCTTGTACTACATTGAACATAATACAATATATAGACATTCAGTCTTTAACATGGTATCAGAGCTAGGTTCTAATATTGTGCAGTTCTAGTCCTTCCAGGCGTTCTTCCGCTGCCTCAACTGTCTCTGGCACTGCCCAGCCGCCACCGTCAGAAATCCGGTTGCCTGCGCTGCCAAGAAGCTGATTCATCGCCGAACAGACTTGCTGCCACCCTCGGTTCTCCCGCTACAGAACTCCGATCACGACACCTCTGCAGCCGTTTGAAAGATCTAGAGAAGCTAGACCCAACCGCGCAAGAATCAACCCCATACGACGTCGGACGCGCCGCCACGCGCCGCCCAAAGTTCCGGCGCCGTTATCCTCGGTTCTTCAGCTACCGGACTCCGATCACGACACCTCCACCGCCGTTGGAAAGATCTCGAGGAGCCGGACCCAACCGCGCAAAATTCATCCTCATCGGAGCTCGGACGCGCCGCCACGCTCCGGTCAAAGTTCCGGCGCCGTCAAGGTCTTCTTCACGCGCCACGTCAGCCCTAGTGCCACGTCAGCCCTAGTGCCACGTCAGCAAGTGCCACGTCAGCCCTAGTTGACCAGCGTTGACCGTGACCGTTGACTTTGACCGTTGACTTTGACCGTTGACCAGTGTTGACCGTTGACCGTTGACCAGAGTTGACTTTGACCGTTGACCAGCAGCGTTGAGTTTTTTCCAGAGTTGACTTTTTACAACCCAGGTGCTCCCTACCCAGTTTTTCGTGCTGATTTCATTTTTGTGGTCTGTTTTTGCAGTTGAGATTTCATTATGACTCAAAGTGAAAATTCTAAGCCTATTCATAGGCGAACCAATCAGAAGAATTATCATCTTATTTGTGCCTTTTGCAAGCATCGCGGTCACACTATTGATCGATGTAACATGCGTGCCGGCATTCTTCAGCGCTCTGCAGCCTTGACTGCCTCTGAGTCTGTACCATCATCCGATGCTGCATCTTTTGATCCTGTCTCATTGACTACACCTACTTACAGCATAGCAGATCTACAAGCCCTCTTCAGTCAGGTTCAAGCTTTGTCTTCCAGTGCATCCAATTCTGCTCTTTCTGTGACACCAGGTATCTCTTCTGAATGGTTCTTAGATTCTGTCTGCTGCAATCACATGACGGACAATCCTCATCTCACAAGTGCCCACACTCCTCCTGTCTTACCTACTATTACCACTGCTGATGGCTCCGCCATGACTGTTAGTCATGTTGGCTCCATCTCTACCCCTAACTTATCTATCTCTGATGTCTTTTGTGTTCCTAAACTGCATCTTAATCTTTTATCTGTTGGCCAACTAACCGAACTTGGTTTAAACCTGTTCTTTTCTTCTCGTGGTTGTCTTGTGCAGGATTCTCGGACGGGGCAGATCGTTGGGTCCGCGCGTAAGGTTGGACGGTTGTTTGAGCTCACTTCCCTTCACTTTCCGTCTTCATCAGTCTCCGCCCCTGTTATTGCTGCTTCTGCCTCCATCGAGTTGTGGCACTCTCGTCTAGGTCATGTTTCTCTTCCTCGTATTCAAACCTTAGTATCTAGGGGTCTATTAGGTTCAGTTTCTTCCAGTCCATTTGATTGCATGCCATGTCAGCTCGGCAAACAACCTGCCTTACCTTTTAATAATAGTGAGTCTATTGCTTCTGCAACTTTTGATCTTATACATTCAGATGTATGGGGGCCCTCTCCTGTTCCCACAGTGGGGGGGTCAAGATATTTTGTTATTTTTGTCGATGATTTTTCTCGTTACACTTGGATTTATTTAATGAAAAATCGTTCTGAAGTTCTCACAATTTATCGTGATTTTGCTAAAATGGTTCAGACTCAGTATTCTAAAGCTATTAAGGTATTTCGCTCTGACAATGCACGAGAATATAGACAAACAGATTTTTCTACTATTCTTAAACATTATGGAACTGTTTTTCATACCTCTTGTGCTGGCACCTCACAACAAAATGGACGAGCTGAACGTAAACTCCGTCACATCCTAGATACTGTTAGGGCTCTCACCAATGCAGCCTCCACTCCTGCCTCATTCTGGGGTGAAGCTGCTCTCACTGCAGTATACACCATCAACCGATGCCCCTCACCTGTCATTCAAAACACAACACCATATGAACGGTTGTTTGGCACAGCTCCAAACTACAGTCTACTCAAGGTTTTTGGTTGTGTCTGTTTTGTTCTTCTTCAACCACATGAGCGCACTAAACTTCAACCCCGCTCCCAGCTCTGTTGTTTTCTTGGCTATGGCCTTGAAGAAAAGGGGTACCGATGTTATGATCCAGTCGCCAAGCGTCTTCGAGTCTCTCGACATGTGGTCTTCTGGGAACACAAGATGTTCTATTCCTTACCTTTATTTTCTGCAGGTAATTCTGATTCTCAGGTTGATCCTCTACCAAATCTCTTCCCTGAGATTCCTTCCCCTTCTGCTGAGTCAGTTAATCCCATCTCCGACGAGTCTCCCCCTGTTGATCCCTCTTCTGATGAGTCTCCTACAGCCGATCCTACCTTCGACGAGTCTCCTCTCTCTGCCCCTGCTGCGAATCCTGTCAACACTACTGCTCCTGAGCCTCGTCGCTCTCATCGGGTAAGAACTCTTCCCTCTCATCTTCGTGATTTTCACTGCTTTTCTGCCTTTGCCACCTTACATGAACCTCACACCTTTCGTGAGGCCTCCTCTGACCCTTTATGGCAGCAAGCTATGAAAGAAGAATTGGATGCATTGTTAAAGACAGGTACTTGGGATCTGGTTGATTTGCCAGCTGGTAAATCTGCTATTGGTTGCAAGTGGGTGTACAAGATCAAGACTCGATCAGATGGTACTGTTGATCGCTACAAAGCTCGTCTCGTTGCCAAGGGATTCACTCAAGAGTATGGCATTGACTATGAGGAGACATTTGCACCAGTGGCTCGCCTCTCCTCTGTTCGTACTCTTATCGCAGTTTCTGCTTCCCGACATTGGCCACTTTTTCAGATGGATGTGAAGAATGCCTTCCTTAATGGAGAACTAACTGAGGAAGTCTACATGCAGCTCCCTCCTGGTTTCTCCCAACCTCCAGGCTTTTCTCCCAAAGTGTGTCGCTTACGTCGGGCACTATATGGTCTTAAGCAAGCTCCACGCGCTTGGTTTGCCAAGTTCAGCTCCACCATTTCTCAGCATGGTTTTTCAGCTAGTTCATATGATTCAGCTCTGTTCTTCCGACGCTCAGATCATGGTATTACCCTTCTCTTGTTGTATGTAGATGACATGATTATTACTGGTGATGATGTACAGGGCATCCAGGATCTTAAGCGCTTTCTTGGTCAGCATTTTGAGATGAAGGATCTGGGTCCTCTCAGTTATTTTCTTGGCCTTGAAGTCTCTTCCTCCTCCGATGGTTACTATCTCACTCAAGCCAAGTACACATCTGATCTTATCTCTCGAGCTGGAATCACGGACAGCAAGATCGTTGACACACCCATTGAATACAACAATCGCCTGAATACTCATGATGGAGAACCACTTCCTGATGCTACCCTCTACAGACAATTAGTTGGGAGTCTTGTTTACCTCACTGTCACTCGACCAGACATCTCCTATGCTGTTCACATTGTTAGCCAGTTCATGGCTGCACCACGGTCTCTCCATTATGCAGCTGTACTTCGGATTCTTCGGTATTTGAAAGGCACCTTGTTTCATGGACTTCACTTCTCATCTCAGTCGTCGCTCACTCTTCAGGCTTATTCTGATGCCGACTGGGCAGGGGACCCTACTGACCGTCGTTCCACTACAGGGTATTGCTTTCTTCTTGGTGACTCCCTCATCTCTTGGCGCAGCAAGAAACAATCTGTTGTTGCTCGTTCTAGTACTGAGGCAGAATATCGAGCACTTGCTGACACCACTGCTGAGCTCCTTTGGTTACGTTGGCTTCTCCAGGACTTAGGCATTGATTGTTCTACTGCAGTTCCGATCCATTGTGACAATCGAAGTGCCATCCAAATTGCCCACAATGACGTCTTCCATGAGCGTACTAAGCATATTGAGATCGACTGTCACTTTGTTCGTCATCACTTACTACAGGGTACTTTGCAGCTCCGTTCAGTATCTTCTCAGGACCAGTTAGCTGACATATTTACCAAACCTATGCCTCCAGGCCGTTTCCGTGATCTTATTTCCAAACTCAAGTTGGTGTCTGTTCACCCAACATGAGTTTGAGGGGGGATGTTAGAATATAAGTCCAATGGGTCTTAGGCCCAATATATTGTCTTGTATAGCACTCCTTTTACTTGTGCATTACTCTTATCTCTGCCTATATAAAGGCTCTCTCTTGTACTACATTGAACATAATACAATATATAGACATTCAGTCTTTAACACACCTGATTCCACTTTGGATTCGAATTGTCCTCAAAATAGGGAGTCCTACCCTTGTAATTTCCAAGTTTAATTTCCACGTAAGGATCACAAGTACCGGTGGTGACATCTTTTCCAGGCAAGTCCTTTGCCTCGACAACGTGAACATAGAGATACATAATATGTTCAACGAGCTCATAGGAACACGTGTGCTTATTATTGCCAGTGACATTTCCCCCTCCAAGATTGGGTTTCGTCTCCTTCAACGAAAAGTCTTCTAGTGGTGGAGGCCTCTGCATTTTCTGGTTTCAAAAGCAGAGACGCCGAAACAGAGAAGAAGAAAAAAAACTGAAGTTGAAGTTGAAGAGTTCGATGGTAGAAGTTAAAGCAATGGAGGAAAAAAAAAAAAGTGTCAATTTATAAGCTAAAAAGTAAGTTACATATTCCGCAAATTACAAAACAAGCATTATATTCAAGGTTTAAAGGTAGACAAAAAAAAAAAACTGAGGAACTGTTGTCCGGAGTGTTTGGTCGCCGAGAAAACTGGAAAATATCTACAAAAGCAAGTATAAGAACTAGTATAATATAGTAATTAATTATTTATTATTACTTCGATGAGTTGTTCAACAAAATTTGTACTCCTTGATCAGTTCCTTCCGAAAAATAAGACCCCATCTCTCGCAGGCTGCAGGCAGCATCTCTCTCAACTTCCATTGAAACCAACATCTGTTGTGCTGAAGCGTGTTGGAGCAGTTGATAAATATCCAAGACACACTGGAAAAATTATGGTAGCAAACAACTCACAATAATAAATG
Source organism: Fagus sylvatica (assembly GCA_907173295.1). NCBI lineage: Eukaryota > Viridiplantae > Streptophyta > Magnoliopsida > Fagales > Fagaceae > Fagus > Fagus sylvatica. Next base: position 26,616,248 of record OU015763.1, read on the forward strand.
AGAACACACTCCAGAAAAAACACAGAGATTTAAGTGGTTCAACAAATTGCTTACGTCCACTGTCCACTGCAGCTGATATCAATTCACTAATATAGTGAGAGATTACAAAAGACTCAAATTCCCAAACCCCAAATTACACCCAGTGAAATTCTCTCACTAATTGCGCTCTGCAATTTGCTCTCTATTTATTTCTTTCTCTTTGATGCTCTCCCTTTTTCTTTCTCTCCCGGGCTGCGGCCCCACCTCATTAAATGCCATTAAATTGGCTGGACTTTGTGGCAACCAAACCATGCCCACTTTTTCCTTCTTGTTTGTTATCCGTGTCTAAGGGTGCGTTTGGATGTATTCTTGAGAATACATTTTGCTAAAAATAATGTGTTTGGTAAAATACTAAGCCTGTGTTTGGATCCTCTATTTTGGGAATGCATTCTAGAGAATACATTCCTGCTAGAATGCATTTTTGAGAATGTATTCTCTAGAATGCATTTTGCTGAAAATAGTGGGTTTGGTAAAATATTGAAATTATTTATAAGAAGTGATTATGCTGAAAGGAATTGTGTTTGATTGGTATTTTAAAGAATGCATTCTTCCTATTAAATAATATATTATTAGTATACATTATGTAATTAACATTTTTTTTGTTAAATATCTCAATATAAGGATAAAAATACATTTACTACCAATACAAAATTAACAATGTAATAAAGAAATAAAGTATTACGTTGTGATTTAAATTAATGTCTACTAATAAAAAAAATAGGTCATGATTTGTGTACATCTCCTTGCACACATTTTTATAAAATTTGAACAATGTAATAAAAAAAATAGAGAAATGAGTTGGTCATGATTTGTGCACATTTCTCTCGTTCTTTGATACAAAATGAGAAAATGAGAATACTTTTTCAAAGATAAAATAAAGAAAAAAGAAAAAATAGGGAACACATCAAAAAAAGAGAAAAAGTAGGGAACAAAAGAGAGGGAAGGAAAATAAAAGAAAGAAAGAGAAAAATTAAGCGAGGGAAAAAAGAGTTGTTCGAGTAATAAATTGTTATAAGTGGGTCTCATTCACTTTAGCAAAAATTAAAAGTAGAAGCTAGAATCAGAATCCAAAATATTTTGGATTCTGACTTCTGCTCTAGAAATGAGAATTTGCAAAATGCATTCTGCCTAGAATGCATTTTGCATTTTCCAAAATCCCAACCAAACACCTCAGATTTTTTGTAGAATGTATTCTATGCATAAAAATCCGTGAAATCACTTTTAAGTAGAGGATCCAAACATAGGCTAAGTCTATGTTTAGATCCTCTATTTAAAAGTGATTTCACTGATTTTTATACATAGAATACATTCTGCAAAAAATCTGAAATGTTTGGTTGAGATGAAAGTCTGAAGCTGAAATAACACTTGCCTCCAAAGTCCAATCTCTTATAATTTCATCAGTACTATGCATTCTGCCGACAATCTGAAACTGAAATTACACTTGCCTCCAAAGTCCAATCTCTTGTAATTTCATCAATACTGCCAACACTTTCTTTGATTGCCGACCTTTTTCTTCAATCATTCATATTCATAACAAAAACTTTCTTCAATCATTTATATTCATAACACTCCCCCTCTCCCTTGGATGACCACTCACAAAGAATAAGTCTCATTAAAATATTGTCAAAGAAAAACCAGTGGGATAAAAACCAGTAACGAAAGAAAAAGAGTACAGTATTCTTGTGAATCTTTAAGTGCCTTTGGATTGCCTTGTTAAAATCTTGCAAAGAAAAACCTAGTGGGAAAAAACCTTAGCGAAGGAAAAAGAATACAATCAGCACATATCCTTTAGAGTACTTACTCCCCCTATATAGATCTTCAATTGTCAATAAAAAGGTCTTTATGTCAACATATGCCAATATTATGAACAATCTTCTGGACTGTCTAAGTTGTCACATGACCACATCTGCTTGACATCAGTATCACCGCTCTTCTAGAGAATATTAGGTGAGATGTGTTTGTTTCATGAATTGCTATATCTTTGTTCGCTTGATAAATCTTCATGTAATAGCAGTATTGTCACATGTGAATAGTATTCTGTTTCTGATTATACTTTGGTCTGGATTAGAAAGATATCATGCGTCTGCATTTCCCATTAACTGTAGATTTGATTAAGTGCAATTTGCAAAATATATCAAAGTATCAATTGCACTAATGTATGGTACTTCAAGACCATAAATTTCTTTATACTCTTCTTGAGGGCGAAAATGGTTATTTTTAACATCAAGTGACCAATCAACCATTGGAGTAATCAAAGGATAAGTTTTATTCATATGAAAGTGTTTCAAGACTTCCTCTGTGTATATTAACTGGTGAACAAGAATTCCATTTGGAAAGTGTTCAACTTGCAAGTCAATACAAAATTATATTTTACCGAGATCTTTCATCTCGAATTCATTATTTATATAATTGGTGGTTTTTGTGAACTCTTCAGGAGTTTCCACAATATATACCGCAATAGTAGCAAATCGGGATTCTCATTCTTTAATGCATGGACAAATATGGATTCTTCTTAAATCCTTCTTAAAAATATTTGCTAAGACAATTGTACCACATGCACCCGGATTGCTTTAAACCATATCAAAATTTTTGTTACTTAGTATAGTATATCCTTCGGGGATTATATGCTTCAGACATTTCATATCCTTTAGGGATTTAAATTGTATGCTTCATGCATTCAATATCCTTCAAGGATTTTTAAATTATATGCTTCAAGCATTCTATATCCTTTAGGGATTTTAAATTGTATGCTTCATGAATTTTTGTTATTTGGTAGGAAATATCCTTCAGGGATTATATGCTTCAGGCATTTTAAATCCTTCAGGGATGTTCAATAATTCATATAGATATGCGCATATCCAATCTACCAAGTTAATCAAAATTTTGAATGAAATTGTATCTATTACAGGAGCATATATTTCTTTGTCATTATACTAGATTTCTGCAAGAAACCTTATTACATAAGTCGTACTTTGTATTTCATAGTACAAATACCCATATGTATTTAAACAGGCATTACACCTTTAGGTGTATGGATTACAGATCCAAATATTTCACATTTTACTCATGAGTTTAGCTCTATTTGAATTCCACATTGGCCAATAATTTCTACGTCGACACTTTTTTACGGTTTTTTGTTCAAATTCACCATTATTACTTTCGGTAATGTTAAGAGCAAATATATTGTCGACAACAAATTTATTTCTATCCTATATATCTCCTAATTAAATAATATATCGAGATCTCGAAATTTAAGACACCATCTTTCTCTTCAGGAGATTCCACTTCAGGGGATAACCCTTCAAGAGTTTTCTCTTCTGGAGGTTTATTTTCAGGAGATATTGTGCACAATTTTGAATAGATAAATTACCTTATTGCCTGTTTCATGGGTATAGCCTCTTCATGGGCTGCAACTTGCTTTTCTTGTGTTTTTCTCTTCTGGGAAATCTTATCTTTAGCACTGACAAATCTTTCACACTCCAAGCGTGTCTTAGATACACTTGCTGCTATAACAACTAATTTTCCTTTTGGTAATTCAATCCCTACTGGGGTATTAGCAATTAGAAAATAGGATTTCAAATTTTTTTATTGTCAGTGAGCACATGTAATAATTGATGTGCAATACCTTACAAACAAATAATTCTTTGAACTTACAGTTCACATTTGATTTGTGTAAGGATCAAGATAAAATAGTTTTGTCATGCTTCTGGCAATAACTTTTCTCCCCCTAATGGTGGGGAGACTATGATTGTATACAATGAAATTTATATCAAAATATAATCAATCAAATATCATAAATTCAAAGCGTGTAAACACATGATCAATATACAATCATTACTATTATTTCAACAAGGAAATTAGGTCAATTTGAGATATGATGACCCTTGCCATGTTCCTGAAGTGCAGAATTAATTAAGCAATCAGGAAAGGATATGGGTGGACACCCATATACAAGTAACTCTCTCTCTTCTGTCATACAAAGTCGCAGGAGTATTAAGAGTATATGCCAGAGATTTTTCTATTGACTCGGAAGATGAGAAAGATACTTCACTTAAGAAGCATGATCAAAGATAATTTTGCTTCATAGAAATTTGATAAAAAATAATCTTGATTCTCTTTGAGAACATTAAATTGCTGATTTTATGAATTAGTTTGTGATGCTGCATCTTTTTAGAGTATAATTAGAAGAATTGATGAGAGAGTAAGATCTGAGAGGTGTGATATGCAATGGAGAAGAGAAACGAATTTATAGGATAGACACGCGGGTGAATGAACGGTTCAGAAGGTGCTACGTGTTTGGTTTATCCAATTACACACGCCAGAGACACCAATGATTCAGGAAGTTTGAAAAATGATAGTTGCCTTTTCAAAAAGAAGATCTTGTCGACGCATCAAATCCTGAGTCAGTGACTTTTCCATATACGTTAAATCTCGAATTTCAACAAACGTTAAAATTTGAGGAAAAGGTGTCTCAGGAGTTAGATGACAGGTAATCGCACAAACTGTTTTCGTTTCATTCAAAAATCTGAAGTTTATTTATCACTCTCTGGTTTTCGATGAACTTCATTCATCATTTTCAAAATTTTATCTTAATCTCTCATTAGATTTTCTAGGATGGCTTCCTCTTCTTCTCAAAACAACCATGATGCAATTAATCTAAATGTTGTGCCTAGCGCAACGCCAGAGGTTTGGCGTCCATACTTTCTATCCCCGAACGGCCTTGTCACGGTAACTGATTTTGTGATGCTAAGTGGTACAGCTGCAACTGCAGTAGCTGTGGGTCTCCTCACTCCGGAGGATGGAAGGGTATTAGCTAAAAGGACAGATTCTCAAACCATTAATGACTCATTGGCACTCACTATTTAGTGTATTGCTACTATTTCTAACATGGGACGACGTCTGCATGTTAGAAATCATGAAGTTCGAGCGCTGCGCTCCTAAGTTACCATTCTGCAGCGGTTGCTCAAAGACAATAAGAAGAAAGTAGGGGAGCTTAAAAAGGAAAATAAAGGACTGAAAAAACTCATGGATTCTTATGCTAATAATTTAGTAGCACGGTCCACAGAACAGAGTAAGACCACAACTGAGCTTCAAAAGCAATACGAGAAGCTACTGGTTGAGGTGAAAGAATTGGCTTCTCGCCCAATTCTTAAAAAAATGTAGTGGCCTCCTTTTCTAATAAAATCATGTTTGTTAATGATGAGCTTATTTCATCTTTCATGCATAGACATATACATACATACATATAACTGGGCATACAATCTAGTGTTCAAAATCAAATGGATAAACATAAAATCTTTCCCAAGAGAATTAATTTAATCAGATTACTTTACACATACCGAATTCTCTAGGAATTGTCTAAGAATGATCATCTTGGAGAAGTTTCATGAGCATGTCAGCCCATTGATGTATTTAACAAATTCAAGTACAACATGCCCATCTTTTGCACATGATCTTTAAGAATATGGTATTAAATCTCAATATATACAGTTTAATGAGATTCTTTAAAAACATAACAAAATGTGATAATATGATCAAGAGGAATATGTTAACTGGTATGGATATTTAATCAAATTATTAATTATCTATTTGTATCGTAGAAGAAATCAAATGAGTGACATCCATTTTATTTAGGATATCAAAATAACTCATGTGATCTTCTAGATTAGTCTTTTCTGGATCAATAAAATTTATTGTTAATAATTTCACTTTAGGTGGTAAGGTGTAATATCCATTTTGAGAGAATATTTGAGTATATCCTTTTTTATTTTGTTCATACCACTTCTACGTCCATGACCTTTTAATTATCAAATGAGGTTTCATTCACTTCAAGGAATGGTATATAACTGGTCGGATAGAACTTGTGGATTTTTAGCAAAATTTTATTATTTTGCTTAACCAATGGAAGGCAATGTTAGTTCAGAGTTCTTCTTGAACTTACATTCTTGATATTGCTACTTCAAGAGCACTTTTGAGATATGATATATAATATATGATTTTTCCTTTTCCAACATGTCTTCTTCAGATATTTTTTCCCTCACATAATTTAATTGTGAGCTGGTTTAGAAAGTGCAGAATTTTACTCACTTACACCTTTTAAAATTTTGCAACTTCAGGTGCATCAAGTGTAAAGTTGTATTCACTTGCACTTTTATAATTTTGCAACTTCAAGTGCATCCATATCTATAATGAGTCATTGTAAGGTGCAGCTTTTGGTGTATCCATACCTCTCTTAAATCATTTCATAAAATTAGGAGATCCCTTATTATAAGGTACTCAATTCTTTTAATCCATCATATAGATGATGATGAATAAAAATCATTACTTTTACACAATCCTGCCGGGATGCGTGGTTGTCATCTTAATTAGCTTAAGATAAAGATATGTATCACAAATAATTAATAGATATGTATACAAAATTAATAAACATATCTCATATAAGTATAATGGGATTGCATAATTTATAATTGACCATATTTGACAATATCAATAGATATAATATCTTTACTATAAAACCCATAGGATTTTATAATCCATAAACATAAAATTTATAGACTATAGATCAAGATAATAACATATAAGTAAGATTATCAATTCTTAAGAATAAAACTTATAGATCAAGATATAGCAAAGATATCAAGATATCAAGATATCAAGATACTAATTCTTTAAAGAAAAACTTATGGTGGGTTGAAGACAAAGTGAGTTCAAATCCTTTCTTAGGATTTTGTTAGAGCTTCATGTTGATAACATGTTGTGTAATAATTGAAATAAATATAGAGAAGCAAGATCCCCATAAGAAATCCCTATTAACTTTATCTAACCTTTGCAGAATTTTCCCTAGTAACAAAGCACCTTGCATCACATATGAAGGAATGGAAGTAGTTACTGCCTGGGTGAGGATAAGTCTGCCAGCCATGGACAACATATTAGCTTTCCAACCAACTAGCTTCCCCTGAACTCTATCTAACAGAAAATCAAATTCATGGGATGAAGATCTAGGTTGATGGATGGGAAAACCCAAATACCTACCCAAATTTGGAGTCGAATTAAAACCCAGCACAAGACATAAATCAGTTCTAGCATCCACTTTCACATTAGGGGAGAAATACACTTTGGATTTCATCAGATTAACTTTCTGACCAGACAAATCACAAAAATTATCCAACACTTCCCTAATGTGACAATAATTCTTTCTATCAGCCTTAGCAAACAACACCAAATCATCTGCAAAAAATAAGTAGGAAAAAGCAGGGCCACCTCTAGCCACTTTCAAAGGATTCCAGAGATTAGCCTCACATTTCTCATGAATGAGGAAACCGAGCAGCTCCATACACAAGATAAAAAGGTAAAGCGAGAGAGGATCCCCTTGTCTAATACATCGAATTTTGTTAATTATATCGGTTACAGTTGTTTTAGCGGAGAGTAGTTTCTCTAAGTTGAAATTAATAAAAACTTATCTTCAGACTAACATGCCATAAGAGAGATTACATAGATTGGTTATGATCTTATTTGAGAATGAGTATTTGGATAAGTTAAATTTTGATAACTTAATTGAAAAATTTGCTTCAAAAAATGCGATGATAAGTAATTTTCTTTGAGTAGGATCATGCTAATTATAAAATATCATAACTGGGGTTACATTTTTTTTTAAATGTAATTTAAGCTAAGCTAATAGCATAATATAACCTTGATTTTGCATAAATTTTTTTTTTTTTTACTTTATGTTATTTCTTTAATATTTAATAATAGGTGACCAACTAAAATTGGAACGGATTTGGACCATCCAAATCTCGGAAGCTATCCTTAGTATAACATAGTGTTGATTGGTGGCTCAATTTTCAAGGAGTTGTCGATGTGTGAAGGGCATGTAGTCAAGTCAATTGCATCATTAATTGAAAGATACATGCATGATACATGAAGATATTGACTATGACAATATTTGTGTATCAATTGGACTTTGAAGTCCAATGTCTTCATAATTACAGCATTGCCATATCACACTTATACTCAATATTTCTGTTTTTTCCGATAATAGAGAGACAGCGTCTCTCTTAATTTCCTTTGATACCAACATCGTCTTCTCAATCACCAAATTCTCTGTTTTCTTATTATTAATTATCTTCCTCTAGAATCTAGATCACTCGCTCAAGATCTGAGAAGAGGGAGATATGGAGATTGATCATTTCAGTCATGAGCACCCGTTGACCTTCATTGAAAGTGAGAAACGAATTTCAACAAAGTACTTGAAGAAGAAGAAGAAGATTATATGCAGTGGGTGCCAGGAATTCTGCACCGTTCCACTCTACGCTTGCACCCAATGTTCGTTTTATCTGCACAAATCATGTGCCGAGTTGCCAAGAGACTTCCAAAATCTCTTTCACCAACAACATGGACCTCTTGTGCTACTCTTCGATGCCAATAAATCATTTCCCTGCGGGGCTTGCTCTAAAAGTTGCAATGGCTTCTACTTCCACTGTGAGGTATGCAATTTTAACCTGCATGTTGATTGTGCCATTCTAATGCCCGGTTTAGAAGAAATAGAAGAGGAGGAGGAGGAAAAAGAAGAAGAAGAGGAGGAGCAACTACAACACTTCACCCACTTGCATCCACTAGTACTCGTTGAAAAGAAGGATGAGATAGTTAATCGTGTTAAATGCCTTATATGTGGGGGACATTGCTTTGGTCCTTGCTATGGCTGTGACCCTTGTGGCATCTATCTTCACCAACCATGTGCTGAATTCCAGTACCCACAGGAGATACACAACTTCACTCACTCATGTACTCTCACCCTGCAGACTCGAGCCCATCCCTTTCACTGCCAAGCCTGTGACACTTGTATGCTGGGCATTTATTACTACTGTGAGCAGTGCATGTTCTATATTGATGTTGAATGTGCCCTATTAGAAAGCATAAGATCCAAAGATGGAAAGCAAGTTAAACATTTCAACCACAGGCATCCCTTGGCACTCAATTGAAAAATTAGTTGATAGTGGCAATATTTATTGCTTTGCGTGTGGGAAAGGCGGCTTAGAACCAACCTATGTATGCAAAAAACGGGATTTTTCACTCCATTAATCCTGTGCTGGGTTTGCTTCGAAGATCTATGACTACCTCCACCCAGAGCACCCTCTATCCCTGCTTCTTAGGCCAACTAATCATACAACCCAAGTCGAATATCGATGCAATGCGTGCTGCGGCGATTGCAGTGGCTTAACCTACCGATGTGACCTCCGTGATTTTAACTTGCATGTGGAATGCACTGAACAGGTTCCCACCATAAAATACGAAAGTCACAAACACCTTCTCTTATTGGTGGAGAATATGAGCGGTGAAGCTAAGTGCAACGGCTGCGACAAGTCCTGTGATTCTTCAGTACTCCGTTGTCCTCAGTGCGATTTCAATCTCCATGTTCAATGTGGTCCATTACCAGATACCATCAAACATAAATGTCATGTAGATTCTCTCACCCTTGTAGAGTCCCCTGTTGATGGCGAATCAGATTCAGATGACGAATTCTATTGCGATGTTTGCGAGAAAAAAAGAAATCCACGATTACCCATTTACTGTTGTGATCAAGATAGTTGTCCATTTGTTGCTGCGGTCTCATGTGTGATGTCTGAGGTATGCTCATCTTTTACCCTTTTTCTCAGATTTTCTTTGGGTTACAATCAGTGGGGTTTGAAACATAAGAAAACATACAAAAGCAAATCAAATAATGAACAGCTACTTAACGAGAAATACAAAGATAATTTCATAAGCCTTGGATGCCAGTAGAGCCAAATTAAGAAGTTGATTCTGCCACTATTCTTGATTGCATTCTGCAATCTGTCTAGTACTTTTAGTATCTTCCAAAATGGTCTGCACCTGCCACAAATTAAAGTGCCACTACTTTTGTGCTGCGGAGAAGGACTAATTCACACTTAACCCCCTTTCTTGGCAGCAGCTAACACAGCCTCACTAATTGTTAAACAGCTACTAATTAACTTGCTGTTGTAATTAAAACTTGCAAACAACAATCCCAGAATTTTAGAGTTATGGATCCATGACAAACTAATCAGGATTGACCAATTAAAACTTACCCATCCTGCAAATTTTTTTTACTCCTCTCTATTACTTTCGGCTTCAAAAGCTGCTCTATTATCTTGACTTCATAACGGCCTGACCTTGAGTAGGACCATACTATTATTCCAGATCCTCCAAATACAGATTGGAATGGCCAGAATAGGGTTTACCTTGGTTGGTTCAAATAATTGATGAATCAAATGAACCTTCCAACTCCTAGAACTTGATTTACCGGATCAGCATTCAGCTACCACAACAGGAGCAGATGGTATTGAAACAAGTCTCTTACAAGGGGGCCATAAGAATTAGCATATTTGTATGATTTCATAGACGTACTTATTACTATGATTTTGGTTCCTTCTTTAATTAGAATATGGTAAATTTTAAGCAAATAGGTCTATGTGTTTGGTTTAAATTTTTGCTGAAAAGTTTATTTGCTTATTTCCTAAAGGTTGACAAAAGTATGAATGTACCTAAAAGAAACAAGGATTTTAAAAAGCTGTACATAAGCTAATATGTTAATAAGGTAGTCTGAATCCACTTTTACCTTGCTTAGATGTTTGGTTGGCCTTGATCAGGTTACCCGATGGCTAAAGGGAGAAAATGGGGATATGGAGTTGAGGACACCTGAAGGAAAATTTGCTGGAAAGGTGATTAGCGAAAGACTAGAGGCAATGGAGATGTGCAAAAAGGAAGTAGCACAAGCAACCAAAAAAATTTTTTGATCCAGAAATAGAGGAAATGCAGGCTTCGCATGATCTACTAACCTTGGATCAAATACTAAAATCTCCCGATCTGATGCGCCTGATGGAAGAGGCACAAGCAATCAGAAGACAAAGTAAACCAGAAGTAGGGGGAAAGGGTGCTTTAACCTGGAATGATATATTATATTCTTTCAGTACTGCTGAGCATGAGGAATTGAAGGATGTTCTCAAGACAAAGGAACCAGAAGCGAGTGGTAATGAAGATAACTCATTGGATAAGCGGTATGTTTTAGTGACAGAAGAACCAGACGTGAGTGGTGATGAAGATAAGTACTCGTTTTTGAAAGAGGCATTTACAGATTTAGTGCAAATGATTAATTCCGGTCCTACGGAATTTAAGGACTTCTGGAAAAAAGAGGAGAAGGTTGTTAATTTCAGGGAATACTTGGTGCCTCAGAGCTTGTTCCCTATCCTAGAAAGCTTGTTTGCCAAACATGGGGATGTCAGTGTTGGTTCCTCTTTATCTTCAAACGTAAAGATATATCTATTTGTCATATTATGTGGGACTATAGATAGCATGTGCAGCACCAGAATTTTGGATATCACAGAAGATACAATAATTAATTGGTGGAAGTACTTGATTGTCCTGCTATCTGCGGGATTCAAAATTCAATTTGCTCATGATCACTTGAAGAAAGTTACAAAAGCTTACTTGGGACACAAGCTTACAGAACTAGAAGCTCACACCCTTCGCGAACTTGATACAGATGTCACTAAGTATTCTGCAGAAGTCGAGGAAATGACTACAAAGTTGGAGCATCTAAAATTCAAACGGGAGCGTATAATGTCTGAAAAATCTGGAAAAAAGTCCAGCTTAATTGAGGAGTGTTTGAGAGCGGCCAAGCAGAAGTGGAAGAAAGCTGGCAAGGGTCTACAGCTTAATAATTAAGCAGCCGGGTTTCAAAATCTCTGTAAGAAGGTTTTGTTTGTTTTGTTAAGGATGTTTAATTTTAAGAATATGCAGTATGTTCAGTGCCGCAGAGCTCCGACAATGTAAAAGATTATTTTGTCAATTACCAGTTTACCACGAAAATCTGTTGCTTTTACATACCATGTAATAGCGTGTTGTGTGCAACGATCATGATCAATTTCCAGTATATTGCAGTGTATGTTGATTCCTTTCTTCCCTATTTGAATTTTTGTGTTGAATGAATCTTTGTAGTTTACGTGACAGTGAATTTATTAGCTTTCTTCTGAATCAGTTCTCTTTAGTCAAAAAAAGACGTTGAGAGTGAATCAATTTCCTAACAAGCCCCCAAAAGCTCATAGTACCTGAATTTTATTGGCTCTTTTATTCACCTTGAAGATGAATTTTTTTTTTTTTTGGTTTTGATAATTTTAGAAAGTAGTCAACTAGTCATAACCGTGGGAGGAACTTGATCCAATTTAGAGGAAAACTTTGTCTTGTGTTATAATTTATGATTATTTACACTGTAGGCAAAATGTCACAGACTAATGGTAAGAAAAAAAAACATTACAAGTATATTTTAAACAGTAACTTGAATCTAAGGAATTTGATGGCTTTGCTCAAAGCTTTGAATTTTTCTTGGGACACTGGTATGCAGTCTTTGATTGTGGAAGGAGAATCACCGCGCTTGATGAATGTTCTTCCTTAGAGAACTCAGATTCACTTATGTTTTATGTCGTTGTAACAATCCAGCAAAATAATTCCTTAGAAACCGTGTGCTTATCATCAGTTTCGTCTAATGCTTATACTCTACATATCTATATCTATACTATAATATAAAATCGAAACTTTTTAACTTTTGGTTGACCTCATCATATTGCGCCACATAAACTTTTGAAATCTCATAATTTTACACCTCATTATTTTAATATATATTTTCTAATTGAATTTAAATTTTATTCTATTATTAAACCTTCCATTAGAATTTTGACATATCATATTTTCTTTAATATAAGAATATATTATTCCATATATAAAACACAATCATAATTAATGTCTAATACTAACATATATTCCATATATAAACACAATATAAATATCTTTTAATAATAATCATAATTATCAATTTTCATCAAGATTTTTAGAGTTTTTTTTTTCTTATGTATTTCATTTAATTTTGTTGCTGGCAATGGAGAAAGATGGATGGATTTGTTATAATGAAACCATGTGAGCTTGAAATGAGTTATGAAAATTATTTAGGTTTGATCATATAATCATGTGCCATGTATTTATTTGTCCTTCTTCTTATTTTAAGTATCATTTATTTTATTTTTGGATAGAAACATGATCCATATGGTAAATATAAACATGAATCGTGTTTTATAAAAATTGGACTATATTCAACTTATGCCAAAAGAAAAAATTACATTATATTAAATTTTAATTATCCTATGGTAAATACTTTCTTAGTTATTTTTTTAAACCAAAAAGTAGGATCTATCCTAAATCCGATTCGTAAAGTCTCTTTATCGATCTTGCCTACAACATTTTGAACTACAAAAAAAAAAAAAAAAAAAAAAATATAAAAAATATATATATATATATTCAACAAAAAAAGTAAAAGGAATCAAAATTAATTTAGATTTTATTTTCAATAATTTTCCTGTGCATCGCACATGTTTGCGACTAGTATGATATATACACACATACATCATACATGCACTCTACATATATGATATATACACACATACATCATACATGCACTCATAAGTCATAACCTTTGAAATCAATTATCTTCATCTTTATTTTTCTTTATTTATATTTTGCATCATTAGATTGGAACCTATAATCTACCTAGGAGTATCAAATGGATGAGTTTGGGCGGATAATAAATGGACTGGGTCTTTAAAAACCAATTACTTATTTAAACCCATTTAATAAAGTATGTATTATCCATACCCCAATCATCTAAGGTAAAACTCAATCCACCCATCTACCCAACAATTTTATGTATGTATATGGTTAAAATATCCTAAAATCTCTAAAATAACAAATGTAACCTTATAAAAATGATAAAAATACCCCCAAATGATTAATAGATGAGCTTGGATAAATTTGTTAGATACCCAATGAGCAACCCAGTTAAAACCCAACTTAATTAGGCCTAATTGGGTCAGCACTCATTTACTCCATTTATTTAAATAAGTGGGTTTGGATGGGTAATTAGTGAGTGGGTTGGGTGGGCTAATGGGCTTGGGCATATTTTGCCACCCCTAAATCGACCTCATAATTATGCCACATATTATGATTCTATCATTATTGAAGATAAAAGCCCAAGGGCATATTTACATAAATTTTCAAATCTATTATCAAGTCCTAAAAATTGCTTATCTGGTATGCCACAAAATACTTAATTTGTGGTATTTACCTTAATAAAAAAAAAAAAGTACTTAATTTTTGTACATACCAACCCAAAAATGAATTTACCCCTACCAATTAATTGGACTCAAACAAAGGTAATTCTTACTAAGCCCAACAAGCACAATTGAAAGTCTAGCCCAATTATTCATGTTGTTTAACTCCAACATATTATTTCAGACCTAAAATGGGTATTTGTTGAATAAGGCCCAAGTGGAGGCCCAAAACCTCAGGTCAGCTTTAGCCAACTTAGGACAGTTTGTCCATGGATCCCACAAGTCAAAACAACAATTAATAAAAGTTGAAACCAAAGTCAGCCCTCTATGGGGCCCACACCACCTCTTTCTTTCTATTTCAGCAATGGGGTAGCATATGCTTCTTCTCCATTTATTGATTCCAGACCTTGAAGACACAACCAAGCTCACCCATTAGTCCAAATTGAGGTTGGAAATCATGGCACCAACACAACCCTCCAGGAGAGCAACCTAGTGATTTGAACTTACTGCCACATCAAACTCAACTCACTTGCATGAGACTTATTAAAGCAATCAAGCTCACATGAATAACTTATCTTCTTCAAGCCAATAAGCTTTGCATCCCATGCATTGATTCCCAGAATAGTAATCATGACAGGAGCTCCGACTCCATTGGCCACCAGACGCAGCAGGAATGCGTGGAGATGTGGAAAACCATATTTAAACTCAATAATCATAGCATAACCAACCAATGGGGTTGATGGAGTGATAATCATGGATCAGATCCATGAATGAAGATCACTCCTCTTCTTGTAAAGACTTAGGGAGTTTGGTTTGGAGGAGGGAGTCAGTTCTAGGGGCCTTGGTTTCTGCCGGAATAGCTGACTCTGTGCCTACTGGGAAGCATGGTTGTTAGCTTATGGAAACCAAAACTAAAAAGCATGCATGACCAATCCATTTTCAAAGGGACCATACCTCTTCCCTTTGATATTTGAAACCTCATGATTAAGGGAAACCAGAGATTTGATTTCCTACCAACCAAAGCAACCCTAAAACCCTTACTAAATAAGACCCTGAACAACATCACATCAAGACCACAATTACCAGATCACAAGATTACAAAGCATAAGAAGATCAACAAAATAATTTGGAACTCACTACAACAGATATCTGATTATTCTTCTCTAGAGTACTTTCTAGTAGATTTCTCAAACATAGAGTTCTAAGGTCATTTTCAATCTTAAAATTATGATCCGTAACCCTAAACACCAACACAAACCCGAAATACTATGGTCTAAGCTTATATCTCCAAAAGTACATTTTGGCAGATTTTTGAATTACAACCACAAACACTATATTGAGCTTATGGTCTTCTCTAACCTTGAGACTGACCCCTTCAAAAGCCTGATGCAGGCCAAGACCTGCAAGGTTGGTTAAATGAAATTATTCAACCAAGGGAATAAAGGATAAGCCTGAGAAACCACTTAACACTACTAATCGCGGATGCCACTCAACGCGACCAAGTCAGACACTTGATTGTTAGGAGGAATCACTCTACCCAAAGCAAGATACTTGCAAATGATTTCTGAATACAAAATACTTTTTTTTGTGCTTTTCATTCTCATTAAAATATATAAGAGTTTACAATTCATGCATGAGAAATAAATGCTTACAATAATTGCTTAACAACATCCTAGACAAAGACAACTTCCAAGATAGCCTATACGACTCCCAACAAACTGATAACTAGGCTGCTACAACACCCAACAAGACTACATAAAGATAAGTAAAAGACAAATGGAACAACACCCAACAAGACTACATAAAGATAAGCAAAAGACAAATGGACTTATAAATTTAAAAAAAAAAAAAAAGTATTTTTGATTCAGAAATCATTTGCAAGTATCTTGCTTTGGGGTAGAGTGATTCCTCCTAACAATCAAGTGTCTGACTTGGTTGCGTTGAGTGGCATCCGCGATTAGTAGCGTTAAGCGGCTTCCACTACCCCTGATTGAGTGGCTTCCTAGGCTATCCTTTATTCCCTGGGTTGAATCATTTCATTTAACCAACCTTGCACATCAAAGCCTAAACACTCTCATTTCACCCTACATGCATGCTTCATAGGAGTGACTCTCTCCCACAGGCCCAACCCTAGCCTTAAGCAAAATAAGCAATTGCTTAAGGCCCCAGCCCAGGGGAAGGCCCTATTTTTTTTAAAAAAAGTAGGTATTATTAATATATATTATTTTCTCATCTCTTCTCTTTTCAATTTCAACAATTTCTTCTCATCTCTAGAATCTCAGTAGCTTTCTCTCTCAATCTCTATGACTCTCTCTCTCAATCTCTTTGAAGCAATAAGATGGGTACCTTATTGCTTCAACCTTTCTTGTTGCAATATCATAGATATGTTATTACAACAACTTTTCTTGATGCGATAGGCTAATGCAATGAACTATTATAAGTTATCGCAACGAGTTTATGTTGTTGTAATAACTTACCAATTTTCAAGTTACTATCGCAACGACTTTTAACTTGTAGAAGCATAGGATGTCTAATACCACTAAAAAACTTTTTGTTGCAATAACACCTGATGTAATAGATGTATTTTGGTGTAGTGCCACTTTGTTATTCCCTCTATTCTCTGTAACAGGCACTACCCTCTTTCTTTTTCATTGTTTCTTTTTGTCTCTCCGTCTCCCTTTCTCTATTGTCTTCTCATCTTAACGCTTGCGCAGATCTGTGGAGTGAGCTCAACTGCTCGGATCTGTGGTTGTGGCCTAGTCAAAGCTTCAACTCTCCCTTTCAACCATTTTATTTCGTTTCCTCTCTCTCGTAAGTTTTTGAAATGCATTTCACTCCTAATTTCAATCTTTTATTTTTTTCTGATCTACTTCAACTAATGATCTTCATTTTTTATTTTTTCTTTAGATACTCTTTTCTTTTTAGTTTTGTTTTTTTGGTTTGTGATAATTTTTTAATCAAATATGTTTTTGAGTATACGATAAAAAGTTTGCCTGAAGTCATGTGAAATTTGATTTAGAGATGAAGTTATGACCTTTTGAGATGAATAATTTACCCACAATTATTGAGCACTACTTGATAATCAGAAAGTTAATGACTATTTTTGTAAAGTAAAGACACCAAATCAAATTCAAACACTGCCAACAAAGATACCACCAAGTATCAACCCCATGATAGTTGATTCTCTCTAAACCATTTAGATTGTATCGTTGTACATCCCATAAATTTAGCATAATTGATTTTCTGTTGTAATTGTAAATCCCTACATTTTAGAGAATTTTTCTTCCAATATTTTGTATATATACAATACCAAAATCACCCCAGATTGTGTGGTTTTCAAGCCAATATATTTTTCCTCCTCTTTCATTATTGTGTTCATTTTGTGCAAATAATTTTGAAAATCATTGTCAATATTGCCAAAAAAAAAAAAAAAAAAAAAAAAAAAAAAAAAAAAAGGCCCCAATTTGAGAATTCGCTTGAGACCTCCAAAATGATTCGGCCAGCCCTGCTCTCCCACTTAGTCAAACTTTTCCAAGTCTTTACAAGTATATTATTAATAATCCTTTCTATTATGGGAGGAATTGGTGATGAATCTATACATTAATGATTTTAAGTCCATTTGGGTTCAAGTTGTTATATTTTAAATCCAAATCCTTTGTAAAACAGTGGAAGTATTATTTCATCGTTATTTTGGGTTTTTATTAACAAAACGCTCTTATTGTAACACTTTGCTACTATTTTTATTACTGTTCACTTGACTTGGGCTGGTCCAATTTGGCTCTTATCTCTTCAAGGAAGTTGTCTCATTAGCCCTTAGCCAACTTTCGGGCGTTGGGTTGAATTTTGGGTTTAATTCTACTTTTCTTAAATACTTAGTCAATATCCCAATCAATCTCATTGCAACACGTGATATATAGCAACAAAAAAAAACCCTCACAAATTTTTTATGTGGTTGGCATAATCTATTAACCTTTAATGAGGTTGATATTTATTTTTTGCCATTCCAATTGATTAATGAGGTTGCAACCAACGGATTACTAACTATCAATTGCGCATGTATGATGTAATAAGGGAAATAATAAGATACACGTAACAAAATTTTACATAAATATATATATAATCTATTAACCCTTAATTAAGATTTGTTTTAAATTTTGTCTACTATCAACGGATTGAAATTAATTTAGAATATTGAATATAAAACAAAAGAATAATTTCGTATAATTTTTTATTTTTTTTTTGTATAGTATAAGATATTTTATTCTTAAAAAAAAGAAAAAAGAAAAAAAAGAGGATATTTTATTGAAGATGATCAGAATTCCTTTGACTAACCCAAATTACTGATTTACCCTTCAACTTCCATAAC
This sequence comes from Fagus sylvatica, assembly GCA_907173295.1. Classification (NCBI taxonomy): domain Eukaryota; kingdom Viridiplantae; phylum Streptophyta; class Magnoliopsida; order Fagales; family Fagaceae; genus Fagus; species Fagus sylvatica. Next base: position 26,634,803 of record OU015763.1, read on the forward strand.
GAAAGTTTAAAAATCCCTATCTTTGCTTCACTCACACGCTACCCTCTCTACTCTTCTCTTCTCTTCTCTTCCCTAAACCAAAGAGAAGAGGTTTGTTAAGGTTCCTGTTTTTCCTTTCCCTGCCAAAGAAAACCAAAGAGAAGAGGTTTGTTAAGGTTCTTGTTTTTCCTTTCCCTGCCAAAGAAAGAAAAGTATTTTCTTCTTTTACAAATCCCATCGAATTTCTCATTCACCTTGAATTTGTTTTCCACTAATGGGTTTTTTCTTGAGAATTCTCCTTCTATTCTCTTTACTTTCCCTCGCGTTTTCCCACGAAAGTTTCAATGCCCATCTCCTTCCGAGGCCTTTGATTATCGAATACCCGGAGAACATTGAGACACAGTTCAAGGAATTCGAGGAGGAACTCAGATTACAGTGTACGAGTTGGAGATTCGCGGCTGAGACCAACAATCTTAGTCCCTGGAAAACTACTCCACAGGAATGTGCAAACTATGTTAAGGATTACATCACGGGTCGGGCTTATGGGATCGACGTGGAGAGGGTTTCGAAGGAGGCTGGGGTTTATGCGAAGAGTGTGGAATTGGGTGGGGATGGGAAAGATGTGTGGGTTTTCGATGTGGACGAGACCTTGCTTTCGAATCTTCCGTATTATTCTGAACATGGATATGGGTATGATTCTGATTCTGATTCTTGAAACTTTGTTTATTTGTTTACTTATTGTAAAGATGAAATCTTGAGGGACCTGGATTTTGCTTTTCCTTATTTGGGACCCGAGAGAAAATGGGTGTTTAGCGTTTACCTGTCTTTTGGATAATATATAATGTATTTTGTTAAATATTGTTTGATTGGTGAGAATGTATTCGAAAAGAAAAAAGGTGAATAGAATATTTTGGCACTTAGATATGTGATTGTTTGGGGACTTTGTAAAGGCTAGAAAAACCAATCTAGATTCTTTTCTTTCTTCTTCTTTTTTTGTTGTTGATGGGTTTTTTGTGAGAAATACTTTATGTTTGATGTGGGTTTTGGGGGGAATTTACAGGTTGGAGCTTTTTGATCTTGAGGAGTTCGATAAGTGGGTTGCGAAGGCAATGGCACCCGCCATAGAGGCCAGTTTGAAACTCTATGAAGAGGTTTTGGGTTTGGGATTCAAGGTTTTCTTGCTGACAGGGCGTAGTGAGAAGCAAAGAGGGTTTATTGTCAAGAATTTGAATGATGCAGGATTTCAGAATTGGGACAAGCTCATATTGAGGTGAGTATGAGAAATGGTCTGATTGATAGAGGGCAACAGCTATTGCTATCTATGTATTATTCTTGTCTGTTTAAATCATGAAACTGTGCCGTTTAATATTTTAATTTGTTTAAAACTTTCCCATATATTTTTCGCTATCAGATTTGATTATAGCTCAAAAGCATGTTTCTGTTTGTGTGTGCATGTGTGTATGCGCGTGTGCATGTGCACGCTATAATTGTGTGTGGTTGTGTGGGTATGTTTTAAGATTACATTTCAGTTGTAAGCTGACAGTCTTATAAAATTGCTGAATTCTTGATATAGGTTAGGATTCAGGATCTAGTTACTTTGTTTCCAATGATGTTAGTATTCTAGTTCAATTATTAATCCAAATCCTATCTATTAGTGATAATATTGACTTTGTTTTAAAAGCAAATAATTTAGCCTTTCTTGTTAATAGACATGTGCTTTTGTTGCTTTTCTGACTCAGAACACCAAATCTATTGTGTCGTTTAATCAATATTCTTACCAAAAAGAAAATGGTTTAATTGGAATACTAGGCTATCAGTTGATCAAAAGCAAATGCTTCATATCTTCTGTAGCATTTTTTGGGTTTATTGTACATTGAATATCTCAAAACCTTCCTTCACAATGAGATCAATAATTCATTTAAAATCTGAGAATCTTCTCTCACCTATGCCCTTGAATTTAGGAGTTATACAAATCACTGCAAAAACAAGGCTATTGGCTGGGGGATGAGAGTGGTAGTCTTTATCTAGAGTTGTTGGTACAGATTTATTAATTTCTACCTCTTTTGATGGAATTAATACAAACTAGTGAGGCCTCTCGTCTCTATCATTCCTGTTGGGTAGTGGCGTCTTTCTACTCTAAGTTGTTTGTAGATTATAGTGGCTTTATTGCTCTCTTTCAAGCTTTAAGCTGGATGTTTACAAAAGAGTGACGTGAAACGATTTCCTTAATTCTAGCAGGCTTTTAGATTCTTAAATATCTTTCCCCCCCAGAAGTTGACTCTAGCCTGCATACAAGATTTCATCTTCTCTATTTAACTGTTGAGTTCAAACTTAGTTTTATTTTCTTTTCTTTTCTCCATTCACTTGTGAAAAATTCTACTGGGATGTGCATCAGCCATTAGGCTGTGTTTGTTAGACCAGGGGTGGGACCTATTTCCTATTCTGTCCCCTCTGTGCAAGTGTATGTATTAGTTCCTAACTGAAGTTTATGCAGGATCTTTGATGTTAATTTTGTGTTCAAGGATCCTAGTTGCACAACTTAGCATTCAAATGTTTAGTGCAACGTTAAGTTCTGAATGCACTTAAAAGTGGAATGAATTTCATAACATTTTCATCATAAGGTATATGCTTTATTCTTCTTACGCCTTCAGTAAGATGATGCTCTTATAAAAAATAAGTAAGGATTCTTTAAAATATTGGAAAATGAGGTTATTGTAGTCTTATTACTTTTTATTTTTTTATTTATTTTTGAACAATATTAATATTGTGAAATTTAAGGGAATAAGTGATGACAAATGTTAAAAGGCAAGGCGCAGTTCATAGCAGCATTATGTGATTCATTTGCTTTCCCTTGCATGTTTCAAGCATACTAGTCCCTGGCTGGGGTAATAGACGAACTCAGAGGCATGTGAACCAATACAAATACAAATATGCCTTCCTAGGCATTATTCTGATAAAATCCAATTAGTCCCACCCCCCAAAAAAAAAAAAAAAAAAAAAAAACTGTCTTTCCTCTCACTCATCTTGCATGTGAACCAATAATATGAACATGATTTTCGGGTTTATTCTAAACATTTTTACTGTAAACACGTATGACTTAAAATTCTTGATGCATCATTCATCTAGATCCATTGTTCTAATATTATCAGTATTTTGACATTGGTTACTATCTTTACCACCAATTCTTTTTTAATATGGTTTTATCTACTTTGTATTTTGTTTTTGTCTTTGTTAGTATCCTGAGAAAAAAGGTTCATGGATCATATTATATTCTGAAATATCTGGTTACAAATGATTCAAATGGGACAGAATCTTAAATTAATAAGGGTTTAAATATTTCTTTGGAGGAGTTCTTGTACATTTAATCATGTTAATTTAGTCTTTGTTTCTAGTTGGTTTCAATATTACCTTTACCATTAAAAGGGATGGAAATTACAGACGTGACGTCACTAACGGAAAGTTCCCAACTCTTTTTTTGCTGACATGGACTAAGAATTAGTACACATGGCAACCATTAGTACGCATATAACTCAAACGGAAATTACCTTCTTCTTTTTCTTCTTTTCTTCCTTCTTTTCTCACTTCTCTCTCTCTCTCTCTCTCTCTCTCTCTCTTATCCCATCTTCAGCCCCTCTACCTCTCTCTTTCTCTCTCGTTCTCTCTCCTCTCCTTTTTTCATCTCCTCTCACCCAAGCCTCACCCTCTCTCTTCTGCATTTCTCTTTCTTTTTCGCAGAAAAAACTAATGAGTGGCCATGGGTGGCAATTTTGTGGGCTTGCTGGGTGAAAGGAGAAGAAGAAAGGAAAGAGGAGAGAGAAGATGTGAAAAAGAAGAAGGAAGAAAGAAAGAAAAAGAGTTAGCAAAATTTAAATGATATAATAGTCTTTTCAGCAAAAAATGAGTTGGGAATTTTCTGTTATTCATGCCAGCAATTTTGTCCCATTTTTAACAATAAGTGCAGTTTTGAAACGAATTAGAAATAATAATGACCAAACTAATACAAGTAAATGTAAAGGGATGATATTGAAACTGCTCCCATTGTTAGAGGACTAAAGTAATATTTTAACTATTAATTGGATAAGTAGTCTGTAATCAGTTATGTTTGTGATGCATGTGCATACATGCTAACCCATAAGCATGCACACCTGGTCTGAGGACCCACCTCACCCTTGGTCTTCAAACACATCCTCCAATATATTAGAATCTGAGTCCAAACATGTAATTTCAGTTAAGTTTTCATATTCTGTTTAATTGTTAAGATTGTTGTTACTGGTCTTAGATTTGAAGGCTAGATGTTGCCAAAATCCGTCATATCTCCTATTTGATCAAATTGCATTCAAGTTTGTTCCTAATTTGGTTATAAGTAACAGATCCTTTCTTTTCTTTTTCTTTTTTGTCATTTTGAAGTAGTATGTACTAGAGTATATTGCAGATTAAAATCATGCAACTCCCGATTTCTGAGATAAAAGGACCCAGAACCCCTTTATAAGTGTTAGAATATATTAAGATAATCATTTAAACAAGTAGACCTTGTTTTTGTAGAATATGCTACCGACAATAAGAATGTTTTGTATTCTTTTGATAACTTTGGCCTTCTCTCTGATATTGACTTCTTATTTTCTCTTGATAAGTTTGGTTTTCCATGTGAGATCTTAATTAGTGCCTTCTGTTAGCTAGGGACCCAAATTAATGATTGTGTCTGTATAGCATTCATGTTTGAGAGATAAAAAGCTAAAGAACATTTTCTTATTATGTTAATTTCCACTTTACTTTTATCCAGTGAATCATATGATTAAATACAGTGTTGTGCCTGTACTGGCTTCATAACCTTTTACTGAATCCCATGTTTCGTTATTGTTCAGGGCCTCTGATGACCATGGGAAATTAGCCACAATATTCAAGTCAGAAAAAAGGAACGAAATGGTAAACGAGGGATATAGGATTCTCGGGAACTCTGGGGACCAGTGGAGCGATTTATTGGGTTCCTCACCATCGATACGCTCTTTCAAGGTTCCAAATCCTATGTATTATATTCCCTAATGGGGAATGATTTCAATTCCTTTGTCTGAATAAATGTATATATTAAGGGGATTTTATTCTTGTCCCTTGTAAGTGCAATGCATTCAAGTATAGTGATTAACTTATGAAACCTCAATCAAGCTTATAATTATACAAAGATTTTCATTATGCACCCCCATTTAAGCTCATACTATATCATTGATTTTAACTTGTTTATACACACGCACACATATGCATACTGGCTAAATTTGATGCCTTATATTTGCTTGAACTGCAACTGATTTAGTTGTTAGATGCTGAGACAATTGGTTCTTGAAAGATATGGATTGGATATAATGCATTGTAGAAACACCTTATTACGTTTCACTACACATTGGTCAGGTCATTCCTTCACCGCAATCAAACTAGATTATTGTTAAGATTTTCCAGCACTTATTTTTGATGGAGCAGATGAGAATGCTGGACTATGAAACTGTCTTTTTGAGTATATGTGGGTTAAAGTAGAGCTACGTCGAAATTGATGTCTGTAAGTCAAAACAAATTCACTTTTTGGCACGCAATCAGAGCAAAGTTGTATAGTTTAAGGGAGGAATAACAGGGCCCAGATGGTACGTGACAGTGAGTTTTTTGTACTGGTTTCTTGTGTAAAAGAACAAATGATAGATAGATTCCTTATTGCTAGGAAGAAACGGAATGATGTGCAATTATTCTGTCTTACAATTATTTTTAAAGCAACGTACTGATGCGCATGGTTAAATTATACAATTATTCCATACACTCCAACTGACTTTTTGATAGAAAAAACAATGCAAGACAACAAATTTCACAACTTTTTTAATAATTTGTTGCTGTGACAACTTGTAATTAGTATAAGATAATATAACTTCATTTTTATTAGGAGATGTTATTTTTATTATGCAATAATCATAATCCCATACTTTTATGGAAATTTTGTGAAATTTATTATGAGAAAAATATTGTAATTCTTAATCAAGATAATTGCACGTGTTGTAAGTTTTTCTAACTTCTAAACCAATAGTAATTCGTAAACCACACTCTTTGGAAATATTTTCTGGATTCACTCTTGGCCGCAAACATTGACTTTGCTTTCTTAGATTTAGTTTATTTACTTTGTGTACCCAGTACCCCTTCTCGTCTTTCTATTTTATTAAAACTTAAAAGGGTTTAAAGCTCATCGGGATTTCTCTTAGGGACTTAAAGACGAAGATTCTTATTTCTTATTCAACGAGTCTATCATTAAAGAGTACTACCACTGTGCTACCATGGTCTTTTTGCACTAGAAACCCTAGTATTTGTCTTATGAGTTGTATTATCTACACTTTTTTTTTTTTTTTTTTAATTTGTATTATCTACACTGGTCCTAACTTGTGTGTGAACCAGAACAAAGTATAGTGACTTATTTCTCTCATTTTGGCATAGTCATTTTCAAGTACTAAAGCCCACCCAGTGATTCAAATGCTGTCTAGACTTTGATATAGTTGAGAATCACTTTTCTTTAGCTTCTAATCTACTTTGATATAGTTGAGAATAGCTTTTCTTTACCTTCTTATCTTGGGAGTTGGGACCATCGAAAAAGTCAGAAATTTAAACTCATTTTTCTTTAAGGCTGTTAATGATAAAGAGTGACACTAAATGAGTTAAAGGTCGTACAATATAGGCTATAAGATTTGCGTTCTCCTGGCTTTATTTCCCTTGGTCTCTTTAAGTCGTTTTGTGTAATCTTTAGAGGCATTAATTGATTTAGTATTATTTTTTGTAATAAATAAGGGGAAACAAAAAATTACCAAGGTGATGGAGATCTACAACTAGCACGAAAATTATTTCAAATATATTACAAAGTATCAAAAGTATAACTATATCTTTCTTTCTCCCTTGTTTTTTCCCTGTTGTGGGCTCATGTGATACGATTCTTTGAGATGCTTCTTGTATTTGATTACATAATCTTAGATAAAGTGATTAACCAACAAAAGGTGTTTGGATTATTCCTAATTGTCTACATAAAATATTTTGAGACAGAATGAGATTAGATTGTATGTTGCATTACTCCATGTGCATCCTATATTTTATTAAATTTTCCCAATCCCCATTGATATATTTTGACAAAGTCTTACGGAAAATTACCTAAATGTTAGAACCCATTATTTGTAATTTAATTTGTTCCATTACAACTATTCTTTATTGCTGTTGTTTATCGGATCTGCTCAATCTTTTCTTCTGTTTTTTTTTTTGGACACATGTCGTATACTCACAAATTTACTGCATGCTGAAAAATAATTTCCTTATTTTCTGTTTGCTTTGCCAAAAATTGATTTTACAATTTTTTTTTTTTTTAACAAAATGAATATAGGTTTCATAAAATCACTTATCTATGAGTAATTGAATATTTCTTTGACCATACATTTTCCTAAACCTTCATTTTGGCTCCGTTTGTTTGGAAGTAAAACGTTTTCCGTAAAACGTTTTCAGCATTTTCGGACGTTTGGGGTGCTGTAAAACCGAAGTCAACGGAAAACGAATGCAAATTGACCGGAAAATCGCAGAGGAAAATAAGGAAAATGGTTTACGGAAAATTTTTCCGTAAACCATTTTCCAAAACACGCATGCGTCTCCCTCTCGACTCATTTCACTCTCACTCGGTCTCTGCTCTCTCTCTTTCTCACTGTCTGCTCTCTTCTCTTCACTGTCCCGAGCCACCGAGCCACCCCCAGCACCTCGAGCCACCTCGTTTTCTCTCTCGCCCAGCTCGTGCCCAGCCAACCCCGAGCCACCTTGCTTTCTCTCTCGCCCAGCTCGTGCCCAGCCAACCCCGAGCCACCTTGCTTTCTCTCTCACCGATCTCTTTGCTCGCACCAAAGCCACCGTCGCACCGAAGCCACAGCAAAGGCCTGCCGAGCATCCCTGCACCGATCTCTATCTAACGGATCAAATCTTGATCTGATCAGATCTTGATCTGATCTGATCTTTCTTCTTCTTTTTCTTCTTTTTTTCTTTTTTGATATTTGGGATTTGTTGATTGATTGGTAAACACAATTTTAATTCCAAGTTGAATTTCTTTTTTATTTATATGTTTTTCATTTAATTGTTTAAATTGCATTTGGGTCTGTTAATATTATATGGATGTCATAAGCTTCTTCTTTGGTAATCTGATTCTGATTCATGTCATATTTTCATGCATATCCAATGCCAACAATGAGTTAACCATCTTGGAGTATTTGGGTTTTCTGACAGTGATTTGGGGTTGTGGATTGGTCATGGAATGGTGGGTAATTCGGTTTTAAAAAAAAAAAAAAATTTAAAAAAACAAAAAAAAAAAAATTTTACGTCGCGCCAAACACCGTAAAATATTTTTCGAAGCATTTTCCAGAATGCAAACAAATACCGGAAAGACAAACGTTTTCCTATAAATCATTTGCATTTACAAATATTTTTCGGTAGAGAATGTTTTACGTCAAAACAAACGGAGCCTTATAGATTGCCCAACACAAAAAAAAAACATTTGCATAGAGAACTCTTCCATGAAAGAGGGAAAATAAAATTAAATTAAAAAATCACACACTCAGAAGCCAAGGTTAAATCCAAGGGTTATATGATCAGTATATCTCCCCTTATATATATATATATATATATATATATATATATATATATATATATATCTATATACTGTGTTCGAAATTTTTTTATTTTGTTGTCTAGAACGCAATAATAGAAGTATAGAGCAATTTAAATAACAGTTTTTTATTTATTTTTTCAAAAAAAAAAAAAAAAAAGTAGAAAAACCATATAATTTCAGGAAATTATCTAAACAAAGAAATTTTCACCTATAGTGATTTGAGCCCAAGATCATAATGTTCTTCAGTCAGCAAGATTATAAAGAATCTATAATTATGGTTTTTTTTTTTTTTTTGCAAGGCAAGTCTTTAAATACAACACATTAATGTACTTAGCCAGGGATATGTTGGATGGATATCAAAACCTTAAGCTTTTAGAAAAAAAAAATATATTATATATAAATATATATATATATATATAAAATAGAATAATAAGAATAGAAAAAAAAACATGGTATAATGAGGTAAAGATTAAAAAAGACCTCAGAGGAAAAAGAAAAAGAACCAAAAAAAAAGAAAGAAAGAAAGAAAAAAAGACAAAAGATAGAAAAAGGTTATTCAAACTTCCAAAAGGGTGTTTACATTCTCCTTTCCCTTTTTCCATCTTTTTAAAGCAAAATTTCAAGTATTTAATTGGGAATTTTTTTTGGTGATTAGAAACATTTTTATTGAAAGTGCCAAATTATTTCAACTCATAAAAGTTCTTAATCAAATCATTTCTTCACTTAGATTAAGGGCCATAACTTATATGAGAGGATTATATTGATTATGTGTTTTACACGTTTTATATATATTATTCTTTGCATCTTTTGTATTATAAATGCATTAAAATTATTAACATTGTAATGTTTTAAGCAAAACTCTTTGTCAAAGTTTCAAGAAGTTCAAAAATACTAAATTTTATTGTTAAGTTTTCAGAAATTAATGAGATGTTTCATTATTTATTTTAATCATCTATTGTAATTTTTTTTTTTAATATTATTCAAAAAATTGTTTGTTTTAATAATAAAAAATTATGTCTTACACGTATAACTTATTTTTGTCATATGGCGCACTATAAATAATTTTATTTAAGTGAAACATTATTTTAAAAGTTTCAAGACATTTAAAACATTACTCCAACTACAATTTAATCACTAAAAGTTTCAAGAAATTTAAATTAAGTTTCATTATTTATAATAAATTATTAATCATTTTAATAAAAACTTAATCCTCACTTGTTTTTTTTTTTTTTTTCACGTATTAAAGTAATTTCGTTCTTTTATTTTTATTATTTACTAGCATATAACCCGTGCAAAGCACGAAAAAAACTCTATATAAACACATAATGTGTATATGATCAAAATATATATTCAGAATTATTTTATGGAAAAATATGTTCCATAAAAAAAATAAGATTGATAATAACAAATAGATGGAATTGCACCAACAACAAAAAAATAAAAGGAATTAGATAGTGTATAATAATTGAGAAAAAATAGTTATCTTTAATTGATAAAACAGAAAATAAGTTAGAATCAAACAAAAATAAAAGATTACCTTAGTTCAATTGCCTCTTAGATCCCTTTGCAGTCATATAAACGTACAAAAACACAAAAATAAAAATAGATCATGATAGAAAAATAAATAAATAAAAAAGAAAAAGAAGTAGAAGAACAAAACTTGTACCAGATTACCATTGTTTAGATGTTATGTAAGCAGATTATGGAAGAATGAAGAACCTTCAATTTAACGTGCTCTATTTATCTTCCTTCTATCAAGAAATATGTCTGTTCACCAAATGATATCTTAAGTGATTGTTCACCAATCAATACATTTTCATTAAAAGAGTACTCCTAACACAGAGAATTTGTTATTATCTATTTTTATTTAAAAGTGTTTGGCAGTTATTAAATCAAACCACTTAAGAAATTTAAACAACGTATGAATTTTTTTTTTTATTATAATCTTTAAGAAGTCTTCTAGTATTAGGAGATTGTCATAATTGTAAGATTTTTAATATGATATTTTATTAAGATGTCTTTTAGTAGTAGGAGACTTATTTTAAAGAATTTGTTATTATTTTATTTTTATTTTAAAGATTTTTATTATGATATTTTATTAAGATATCTTTTTAGTAGTAGGAGACTTATTATCAAGAATTTGTTATTATCTATTTTTATTTAAAAGTGTTTGGCAGTTATTAAATCAAACCATTTAGAAAATTTAAACAACGTATCACTTCAGAAATTTAAACGATAGATAGACATGCCACTTGTCATGATGTGAGACATTCTAGGTTTTAACGCTTATGTCTTCTGCTATTATATATTACTAGCATTTAACCCGCACCATGTGCGGTTTTTCGATTCACTAATCTCAAATTGTATCTCTAACAGTTGGGTCTCTCAAGAAAGTAATAAAATTTTATTAAAATAGAATTTTCTAAGATGAAACAATATGAAAATTATAGTAGTTGATGATTTATCTAGTGCGTTAAGATTGTATGATTTTAATAAGAATATAAAAACCGCATGGTGCTTGAATCTAAAACACATAATATCAAAAAGGAAGAGAGAGAGAGAGAGAGAAACCTTGGTTGGGATTGTTGTTACGAAGAAAACAAAACCTGTGAATTGTGTTTCGTTGAATTTGTGAGTCCTCGTGTTAACTTAAATCATATTAGTTATTTTTTTGAAGGATGGTGTCACTTGGCAGATTTAAATCATATTAGTAATGCTCTTGTTAAATAGATAAAAAAATTTGGTGTTTATCGTTTGATTCTTTTTATTTTTTATTTTTATTAAAAAAATTGTTGTTGATAGATTTTTTATGTTTGCCGCTTTTAAAAAAAAAATTATTGATTTTTTTTTCTTTGTTATTTTCAAAGAATTTCCGTATTAGATTTTTGTTTTGGTGTTTGGTCGTTAATTTTTGAAGAAAGTCTAATATGAATTAATTTAAAGATAAATTTTTGTGTTTAGGCGTTGTTTTTAAAGAACTTTGGTTTTTAATTTCTCTTAGAGAAGTAATTATTTGAAAGAAGTCTATTAGTAATAGAAGAATCAATTTGATTTTTTTTAATAAAAAATATTTTGTGAAAAAAAATTGGTGTTAATCGTTAAATTGAACTAATTGTTTTAATATCTCTTAGAGAAGTATATTTTATTAAAATGTCTTTTAGTAGTAGGAGATTTATTTAAAATAATTTGTTATTATCCATTTTTATTTAAAAGTGTTTAACAACGATTAAAATTATTGTTTTTGTGCGTTTAATGCTCTTGTAAACGCATGCATCATACCACTTGAGAAATTTAAAATTTAAAACAACGTATCAATTGGGAATTTTAAACGATAAATAAAAATGCCACTTGTCATGATGTAAGATATTCTTGATTTTAACGCTCATGTCTTCTGCTATTATATATTACTAACATTTAACCCGCACCATGTGCGGTTTTTCAATTCACTAATCTCAAATTGTATCTTTAAAAGTTGGGTCTCTCAAGAAAGTAATAAAATTTTATTAAAATAGAATTTTTTAAGATGAAACAATATGAAAATTATAGTAGTTGATGATTTATCTAGTGCGTTAAAATTGTATGATTTTAATAAGAATATAAAAACCGCATGGTGCTTGAATCTAAAACACATAATATCAAAAAGGAAGAGAGAGAGAGAGAGAGAGAGAGAGAGAGAGAGAGAACCTTGGTTGGGATTGTTGTTACGAAGAAAACAAAACCTGTGAATTGTGTTTCGTTGAATTTGTGAGTCCTCGTGTTAACTTAAATCATATTAGTTATTTTTTTTAAGAATGGTGTCACTTGGCAGATTTAAATCATATTAGTAATGCTCTTGTTAAATAGATAAAAAAAATTTGGTGTTTATCGTTTGATTCTTTTTATTTTTTATTTTTATTAAAAAAATTGTTGTTGATAGATTTTTTATGTTTGCCGCTTTTAAAAAAAATTATTGATTTTTTTTTCTTTGTTATTTTCAAAGAATTTCCGTATTAGATTTTTGTTTTGGTGTTTGGTCGTTAATTTTTGAAGAAAGTCTAATATGAATTAATTTAAAGATAAATTTTTGTGTTTAGGCGTTGTTTTTAAAGAACTTTGGTTTTTAATTTCTCTTAGAGAAGTAATTATTTGAAAGAAGTCTATTAGTAATAGAATAATCAATTTGATTTTTTTTTTAATAAAAAATATTTTGTGAAAAAAAATTGGTGTTAATCGTTAAATTGAACTAATTGTTTTAATATCTCTTAGAGAAGTATATTTTATTAAGATGTCTTTTAGTAGTAGGAGATTTATTTAAAATAATTTGTTATTATCCATTTTTATTTAAAAGTGTTTAACAACGATTAAAATTATTGTTTTTGTGCTTTTAATGCTCTTGTAAAGCATGCATCATACCACTTGAGAAATATAAAATTTAAAATAACGTATCAGTTGGGAATTTTAAACGATAAATAGAAATGCCACTTGTCATGATGTAAGATATTCTTGGTTTTAACGCTTATGTCTTCTACTATTATATATTATATAGATAGATATATTTAGATGTCTTTTAGTAGTAGGAGATTTATTTAAAATAATTTGTTATTATCCATTTTTATTTAAAAGTGTTTAACAACGATTAAAATTATTGTTTTTGTGCGTTTAATACTCTTGTAAATGCATGCATCATACCACTTGAGAAATTTAAAATTTAAAACAATGTATCAGTTGGGAATTTTAAACGATAAATAGAAATGCCACTTGTCATGATGTAAGACATTCTTGATTTTAATATTCATGTCTTCTACTATTATATATTATATAGATATAGATTTATTTTTCAATATCAATTATATTCTGAAACTATATTTTTCAAAAAAAAAAATTTTGACAACATATATTTATGTTTTTTTTTAATCTAAAACAAAGGGACCACTGTGCTAATTTCAGTGAATTGTGTTTGGGTTAACTTAAAAAAAAAAAAAAGAAATACATTTGAATAAGTAAAACTTTTTAAACTTTTCATTTTTTTAAGCTATAATTATACATTTACTCAACTTATTCTTTTAAGGGGAGGGAGAAGAGAACCAACTCACACAATACACATAGCAGGATAGATGTCAGTGCTGCCACATGTCTCACAAGGTAAAATGGGCACCTACCCACAGTCCCACTTCCACACAAATCGCGCAGAAGACACGAAAAGTGACAAGACTGTTAGGTTTCTCCTCCTAACCCAAGTTATGGATGCATCATTTTGGAATCAAGATCCCATGTAATGGTGGAAAAGTATTGCCAAACAATACTTTAAATGGATTAAGTAACTTTTCATCTCGGTCGTCTATTTAAATAATATTAAAAAATTAATTAAAATGTTTAAAAATTATGTTTTCATTGGTTTCGTTGGACAACCGAAATTAAAACTATTGCTACAACCATAATTTTTCACTATTGCATTGATCTCAATCCATCATTTATATAACTTTTTTGATAGGTTGTGAATGATTGAAATCACCATCATCTATTTGACTTGTAGAGACATAACGCTAAAGGTTTCTGAATTCTATGATTTTTCCCCCAATCACAATTTGCCAAATCACAACCTGTCACGTTGTGACAAAAAATAATATAACAATAAAGTTATAGATACAACATTTTCATAATAATGTTGAGATCTCAAATTATAAATGATAAATAATAAAGTGATATAAGTGATGCGTTTAGATAAAAATTAATAAAAATGTGTTAAATTAATATTAATAAAATTATTGTGAAAATATTATTTGGAGTTGTAATGTAATGCAAGGCTTATTGTCTTCACAAACAGGCGTGACCGCAAAATAAAACCGGAGCACCATCTGTGTCTCACAATTTTCCCACAGATCATCATGCCGCACATTATGGCAGGGATCCGGGTCCCAGTCTCCACCCATTGCATTTTAATTTGCTGGGCTTGGCTGTGAATGACTATCACATACGTCATATACTAGCTTCATTATATGCTCCGCCAAATCTCAACTACCACCACCAGCTCATCCATCTGCGCCGTTAACTTACAATTTGACTCACAATTTTTTTTTTCTTAATTGACTCAATCGATTACTGTTTGGACGCCCTAATCAAATTTCAGAGGGTCAATTGTGTCTTGCATTATAAAATTGGAATATAATTCTTACTAGAAAATATAACTACTTATATTAATCAACAGGAAAATTAAAGCGATGCTTACAAAATACATAAATTTTGTTTCTTTAATTAACATATTCAATAATAATAATAAAACAAGGAAGTTGGAGTATTTTTGTTTCTTTAAATTCATGGAATGTGCAAGGATAAATTCTAGTTATACATCTCGATAAAGGATATTTAATAAACTGTAAAGATTGATATCCATTCTCATAATTTTGTAATTATTCATGGTAAACAAATCTTACACCTTTAGTAATTTTTTTTTATAGGGTTTAGGTTTTGACAAACCTAATTAATAATTATGAAATATCAAATTAATTGGAGATTAATAATATCATGTGTAATATGTAATGAAAAATCATTACTCATCTTTATATTGAAAATGTCTTGATTTACAGCTTTACTTAGAAGGTGAATCGAATCTTTGAAATTAGTTTGATTAATGTAGAAATTATAGGCCAAAATCATGCTTCTTTGTAGAAACTTGGCAAATATTTGGAGCCTCATCAACCTTGGAGAGAGAGGGGGGGGTGGGGGTTCAAGTGCTAATTAAAGTTCCTATATGATAAATTATCCACAAAAACAGAAAGAAAGAAAGGTTCCTATCTGATAGCGACGAGTCACCCTACTGCAAAGAATTAAGAAAGCAGCCCATGTGGGCCTATAGCCAATCAAGAATGTCTAACAGGTCCACTGCGATTATAGTCCTCCTATTCCAAATTTCCAATACTTTTCGATGTTGAGTATCATACGGTCTTCAATTATTGGTAGTTATAATACTCAGCACCCTAGGCCTAGCTCTCTTAGAGGGGCCATAGATAGTCTAGATCTAAAGATCTAAATTCTAAAATGCAAGTTCAATTTGTTTCGACCTAATTGAAAATACTTTTCAAAGAAAAATTATTTATTTTTTGGTTTTTGTATTCTTGAAAGTACAAATTATTTATTTTTTGGTTTTTGGTTTAGTGTTTAGTTCGTATAGAAAATAAAAAAATTTCCTATATATATAAAAGAAAGACACCTAAATCAATAGATCAAACCAAATAGTAGTAGTAGTAGAGTGTGAAAAAGAGGAGGCATTCTTGGCAAAAAAATGGTCGGTTGTGTACTTTGTGATAGTGATGGGCAGTGGATTAGAGGGTTCGCTATGAATATTGGAGTCCCAACAACTCTCGTAGTGAAGCTTTGGGATTTTTGGGACAGTCTTATGCTTGCAAATAGTCTTTACAATCGAAAGATCAAAAGAGATATTGATGCCAAGTCGGTAGTGGATATCCTCCAACCGATTAGGAACATAACCATTACATCTAACCCTTATATTGTTTTGATTGATGATTGCGGATCTTTGATCCAGGCTTTTGACGAGGCACACCTTCTGTACGTGCATAGGGAAGGAAACTTTTGTGCAAATCTTTTGGCAAAGTTAGGAAATAGCTCATTGGAGCCTTTTTGTGTTGTATCTTAAGTCTCATTCTTTTGTATTAAGCCAATTACTGATAAACATTTAGGGTATTATAACTTTTGTAATGTTTAAATATCTTTAAAGCAATTTTCATTTCACAAAAAAAATTGAGACAAAAAGGATGTCAAAGTGGATAGAGCTTATGGTGCTAGTCTCAAGCATATTTCAAAAAGAGTACAATAACCTTACTTAAACTTCCAAACAGGGGAAAGGAAAGAATATTCTTAAAATATTCTTATTTTTCCATTCCATTCCATTCCTTTCCCCCCTCCCAAACGGAGTTAGTTTTTATTTTTTTATATACTTTAAGGTAGTTTAAACATTTATAAAGGTCGTTATTCATAGTGTTATTGATCTCCTCGCAAACCTACATTTTAAATAAGAGTTAAGTTAAGTTAAGTTATATTGTTAATACATTAAACTATATTGTCTCTTTTTATATCCTTCATAATTGGAAATATTAAGATGATTAGAGATCAATCACTCTTTCATTTAAACAAATGTTTAAATTTCAAATTTTTTATATTTTAGAATTATATACAAAATATGAGTTTATAAATTAAATATTAAAAAAAATCAATTAACACAAATTTAGTATGAGAGTTAAAAATAAAAGAGAATGTATATTCTATTAGTAGCAAGGGCGGAATCAGAAATTTTGGAGGGCGTGTATCAAGCTACTAACAAGAAATAATCAAATTCTAGGACGTATATCAAACTACACCTAAATAATTACAATTTAAAACCCATACGAATCTTCACAAGATCTAAAAGACAGAGAAGGGATGCTGCTCAAAACAGTCATCCAATGATACAAAGATCTCCAAAAAAGAAGAAGAAAAAATTGTTTCATAACATGTTGAGGAAGCTTAACAATATGTATCACTAACAACAAATTATCAAATGAAATTACGCCACAATAAATCTTGATACAAACCTTTTGCCATAAATGAACAAATTGATAGATAATAGACATAGAGAGCAACAAAGGAAGAAGACGATTTTGGTGAAAAAAAAAATGTTAAAAATCAAAAGATATTTGAAAGACCTATTCTTGAAAAGCCTCTAGTTTAGTGAGAGTGGTGAGAAGTGAGAAGTTTTGGGATGATTGTAAAGTGTAACTTGGCTACTAAACTGTAATTGCTTTTGGAAAAAGGTAAATGAAACTTCTAAATGAACTTTCAAGCTAATATTTAAAATATCCAAAAATAATGGATATTTGACATGTTAGGAGGGGGGATGAGGGAAAACAAAAAAGAGTGAAAGCAGTGAGAGGACGGACAAGGATTAAAGTGATTATTCAGAGGACCCACAATTTATGTGAGAGAAAAGAATTTTTTTGACCAAAGGAGTCTCGAATTTATTCACAGCTTCTATTGCACCGTGCTTTCTGCTCATATGATCACTTACGTGTTGGACCAGGTTCCTGTGATTCAGGTTGTGGTATTTAATAAGGAGGGAGTAAAGTTACACTTACACATATCCATAAAAAAAAAAAAAAAAAAATCTTTAATTACCCTGAAAAATAAATTATAAAAAAAAAAATAAAAAATAGAAAACACAAAGTCTCAAACACGACAGTCAAATTAGAGGGAAACACCACATGGCCAGATCTGTCTTACTAGATTCAGCCAGCCTACATTTGCTCTATTTTCCTTTTGTTTTCACCTCCTCATTGCAAATGTAAAACTCTCTCTCCCATCCTTGGATCCCAATGTCCACTTAGTAATTTACCAACTACTTTTTTTTTTTTTTCCTAATATAGTTCTCAAAAATCTTGGGTTTCACACCCAAACAAAGTTCCATTTCTATCAAGTATCGTCTTCTTCTCGTCCTTTATTTTCAACTGTCATAAATAATGAGCCAAATTTCAATGCTATCAATCACTTTCCAATCTAACACCCTCCACCCATATCTTAATCTTAATTCCTTGTTCTCTACTCATTCTCATAGTGCATGAATGTACTAATCTGTAGTGTCATAGTGTTTTTCTCACTAAGCTCATAGAAAAAAAATCAAACTTTGGGTAGAATGAAAAACACCCATATGCTGAAACTAGTAGTTGGACTAACTTCAACAATCTTGTTGATGATTTTCATACTTTTTATCTTCTTCTACCGCAAAAGAATGTTGAAAAATGGTGGTGAAGATATAGAATCCATGGGAAAGGGACATGGAGATGAGGCACAGATAGAGGACCTGGTGACTTTCCAAGATGGTGAGGACCTCACAATCTGTGACATACTGGATGCTCCAGGAGAAGTGATAGGAAAATCCAACTATGGCACACTGTACAAGGCTTTGTTGCAGCAAAGCAACAATTTGAGGCTGCTGAGGTTTCTGAGGCCAGTGTGTACTACAAGAGGTGAAGAATTTGGTGATATGATTTGGCTTCTGGGGTGTATAAGGCATCCCAACTTGGTTCCTCTTCTGGGATTCTATGCAGGGCCAAGGGGTGAAAAGCTTCTTGTAAATCCATTTTATAGGAGTGGCAATCTGGCTGAATTCATTAGAGGTAAGCTACATAGCTTTTGGTGTTCTCATCTTCTGTATGTTTTTTTGATAATATGCTGGAAAGTTGGAAAAAAATACATGTGGCCGATGCTGACTAGTCTGTTGAGCAGGATCCATGGTCAACTCCAAAATTTTGGAACTAAGGATTGATTGTTATTGATGTTTTGTTATGCTGGAAAGGAAAAAAAAATGGATGTCGGTTTTTTATATTTAATTCTCCTTTTGGTTTTCTTTGAGTGGATATGAGGAACAGAAGCCTCAATCCAATAGGTTTGTTAAGTTGGTTTTTTTTTAAAAAAAGCCTTCAGTTTTGCTACTAGTAAAATAGCAAGTAGAACATATAATCACTTTCTCTGTTTTCTCAGGAGTCAGGAAAGAGACTGGTGTTTTTTGGTTGTTCTTTGATAATTCTTTAGATTACCTTAAATGGTTTCCTTATAGGGATAGAAGTTGCTTGATCTTGAATGGATTGTTAAATTATTTGATTTTCTTTTAATTTTGACCAATTCTTGATTTAGATTATGGAAAGGAAAGGGAAGTAGAATGTATGATATATAATTTTCCACATTTCTTTAATTTTCAGTCTTTTTGTTTCCTTTTTTTAACCTTCTTTAGCTTAATATCTCGGATTTGCTTTTCTTGGGATCCTGTTCAATTAGGAATCCAAGATTGAAAGTTCTATACTTTTAATTAAGCATCTATCAGACTACAATTAGTAGGGATATTTCAAGTTTCTCATGTTTTTCAAAATGAATTTTCTTTTAATGAACTTTATGATCATTAAATAGTCTCTTCAATTCTTGCTCCCACAATATTGATATAGAAATACTGAAAGAGGAAGGGTCGGTAACATGGTTTTTTTTTTTAGGTGGGGGGGTGGGGTGGGTGTGTGTTGATGAGACTGCTGGCCTGAATTCAGATGGAATTTGTTTTGTCTGCATAAATTTTTCACGTTTTACAAGCAACTAAGATTTGGAATCTTTTCCTGTATAATTTATCTGTGGGCACCTACCTTTGTCAGTTTCTATACCTTTTTTTCCCTTGAGAAAGAACTGATGATAATGCTGGTTCACCTTGTTATCCTTTCATTTTTTAGACATTTACTTCTTTTTTGGACATATTTAACCTGCATAAACAATCTCAAGCTGTTTTTGAGTTAATTTCTCTTTGTAACATCTATGTTCAATTGAAATTCAATCATTTTGAAAAGAAAAACTCTGTTTAACATTGGCAGATGGAAGCGATGAATCTCACAAATGGACCATCATCTACAGCATCTCCGTTGGTATAGCAAAGGGATTGGAACATCTCCATACAGGATTGCAGAAGCCTATCATTCATGGAAATCTCAAGTCAAAAAATGTACTTTTGGATCGCAATTACCAACCATACGTCTCAGATTTTGGCCTATATCTTCTGTTGAATGCTACTGCTGGCCAAGAAATGCTTGAAGCTTCAGCAGCCGAGGGCTACAAAGCTCCTGAGCTGATCAAAATGAAGGAGGCAAGTGAAGAAACTGATATATACAGCCTTGGGGTAATCTTACTTGAACTACTTTCAGGGAAAGAGCCAGTCAATGAGAACCCAACTCCTGATGAGGATTTTTACCTCCCAAACTTCATGAGAAATGCAGTTCTGGGACATAGGATTGGAGACTTATTTCATCCTGACATACTTCTAAGAGACAGCAATGATGATCAAAGCTGGGTTACTGAAGAATGCATTCTGAAATTCTTTCAGCTTGCTATGGCTTGTTGTTCTCCTTCGCCTTCTCTCAGGCCCAATATTAAGCAAGTCCTTTGGAAGCTTGAAGATATTAGAAAATAAGAACTTTGGGATTTTGCAGAAAATCACAACTTGGTACTGCTGGTAATGTCATTGTGACTATTGATTTTGAGATACTTGTTGATACATGATATATCAATTCTGCAAAATCAACATGGTTGGTGACAATGACGATAAAGATGATGTCATTGACGTATATACAAAAAGCGTAAATGAATATACTCTCAAAGCAAAATATTAGAAAATTTTGGCTGTCCAAACAAGGTTGTAGGATTGCTGATGTTCATGCTTATGGAGAAAGATTAATCACTCGAAGCAAAAGTTGCACTTTCTGACCACCTAATGAGGATTGTAGAATTGGTGATTATGTTTGTCAAATTTCAGAATTCTTTATTGCCAAACATCAGCTGCTCAAGATTGTGGAATCCATCTGGTCCCAACTTGGATATTGTGGAGGGGCATAATTTTTATTTTTATTTTTAAAAGAGATCCACCATTGACAGAAGCAATCTTATTATACTTGTAATTACCTCAGCAATTGTACCAGTAAAGGGTATTGAGTGATTATCTTAATTATGAAACTGGATGATTAGGCTATTTGAAATTTCATTTACTTTGCATTAAGAATGTCTGGAACATTTGAATAAAGCTATTTAATTAACCACACTCAAAAGTGAGTTTCCAGACTTCACATGAATTTTGGGTAATCCCTTGATACTTAAAAAGTTAAATTGGCTGTAATTTTGCAGTTCTATGTAACTTGTTTATTTCTTTGGTTAGCCCATTTCAAGACAGTGGCAGCATTACTTTGTCATGGTTTGCTTAGAACATTAGTTTATAGTAGATATGGAGAAATTTAGTACATGCTGGATTGGATGTTAGTTTTAGTACAAATGCCTTCACATTACATTGTGGTGGGCTCAAGCCCAATGATATTATTGGGTTGGTTTTTATATCATTTGTAACGATATGGAGATATGGAGAAATATCGTAAAATGACTAGTTACAAATAAGATGTTTGTTAAAAAAACAAAAGTGTATTGAGTGGTTATCTTAAACCGTGAAGCTGGATGATTAGGCTAATTGAATTTTCATTTACTTTGCAGTAAGAATGTCTGTAAAATGAAGCTATCGAATTAACCACACTCCAAAGTGTCATGATTAATTAGTCTCTTCCATGTTTCACAGGTGAGTTTCCAGACTCAACATTAATTTTGGGTAATAGTCCCCTTAATTCTTAAAAGTGGGTGTAATTTTCCATTTCTATTTCTATGTATCTTGTTTATTTCTTTGGTTAGCCCATTTCAAAACAATGGCAACATTGCTTTGTCATGGTTTGCTTAAAACATTAGTTTAGAGTAGATATGGAGAAATTCTAGTATATGTTGGATGTGAGATTAAGTACAAATGCCTTCACTAAAAAAAAAAAAAAAACGAAATGTACAAATGCCTTCACATATTAAATTCTTGGCATACCTGCATTACATTATGGTGGCCTCAAGCCCAATGATATTATTGGGTTGGTTTTTATGTCATTTGTCACGATATGGAGATGTTCTAGTCACGTGCACAATATCGCAAAATGACTAGTAAAAAATAAGAGGCTCTGTAAAAAAAAATAAAGAGAAAAGAAAAAGTACCCATTGTTTTCAAAACTCCCAAAAGCTTTTGGGTTACAAATTTGTTATATTGAAATATATATTTCTTTTGATGCTCAACATTTCGTGATTGAATTTAATCCGACTTTTATCCAAATATTTTTTCAACATTTTAAAGATACAAACAAAACCATTATAAGCTTGGTGTTCATATGAGATGATCAAAGGCCCGATCCAAGAAATGGTATCAAAGCCAGGGTCATGGATTCGAGTCGCGAGAGCCTCATGTTGGGGGAGGGATTGTTGGGGTTAACAGTGCTACTCTGCCCATGGGGTGCGATGTTGAATGCCATAAAAGGCTTTAGCTTCACTGGAAACCAATTGGTGTTCAGATGAGATGATCAAAGGCTTTATCCAAGAAATGTTTAGCATAACTACGTGGACATATATTTATATATAATGTTGTACACTTTCAAAAGAACGAAGTTCTCTATATTTACAATCCATCTTTCACATATGAAACCATATGCACTTGAATATGAGAAACCAATGGAGAAGTATCATCTAAAAGACTAACACACTAACAGCTGACTTTTGTTTCTTGCTTCTTATTTTTTCCCACAAAAAATATAATTACATGTTGAGTTTTCAGTTAAGAAATCCACAAAGAAACAACCATGTCAGCATTGTCCTGAATAATTACAAATGAGATATGTAATACATGTCATTAATCTCTAAACTCTTCCAGCTCTATATTTGCAAAATGAAGTAGGAAAGTTATTCTGAAAAATCAATAGAGAATGTTATCGGTCTCTGGACTTCCACTCCACAACCGCAGAAAGAAGCGTATAATTTGGTATCAGATTCTTATTAGGCAATGGCATGTTTGTCATTGGAGATGTATCATTCTCTTCAAGCCATTCCTCTATTGCTTTGCGGTCATAAGTGTAACCATCCCCAGCAACACAAGGATCATCCATCACATCCTGTAACAAAAATAAATAACATTTCAATGACAAATGATTGTGAGAGGATTTTCATGAAGATAATGAAAAGCAGTACCTAGATATAATTGAAGCTACAAGGGGTTTATATCTGGTCTAAATTAACGGATTTCTAGGACCAATAGGTCACCATTTTCTGTACAAATAGTAATTACATGTAATCCTAAGAAGATAGATAACTAGGCATAAAAACATTTAATGTTGTATTCACTAGATTTAATAGAATCATTATGCTGTATCAGACTAATCAAATTCAACCCACTTGATGGATAAAATTTGACAATCAACCAAATAAATGTAACAGGCAACAAATCATTATCACATTCTACATATAACTTCACCAGAACATTAGCATTCTACTTGTAAATGTTGGCAGTAGAAAAACATACCTTAAGAATTGGGCAGATGAAGTGGTTAGGAGGTGCAGCAGATTGCACTCTAGAAGCTGAATCTCGAGCCCTATCAGCAACTTCTTTCAATCTCTCCAGTGCAGGAACTACTTTATCTTTCAAATCAGGCCTATCTTTACTCCGAATTTCAGCACAGCTCAGTCCCAGTTCAGCCAATTCCTTTGCTACCTCAATTGGCCAATTCCCAGCCTCTCGATCCAAAATCTCCAATAAATTACCATCACTTAAAGCAGTTTCCACCACATATGTTAGTGCCATTGCTGGTTTTGCAGTCAGCAACTGCAAAATCACCATTCCAAAAGCATAAACATCAGACTTTGGAGAGATTAACCCAGTCCTTTGGTACTCAGGATCTATGTAGCAAAGTGTCCCAACAGGCCGTGTGTCCTTGTATATGGTAGACACAGAAAATGGATCTAAATGAAGCATCGTAGAAATGCCAACATCACCAATCTTGCTCACAAGGTTATGATCAAGCAAAATGTTTGCCGGTTTCAGATCACGATGGATAATTGCATTTGGCTTTGAGTTGTGAAGAAAAACAAGAACGGAGGCTACTTCCCAAGCTATTCGGCACCTCTCAAACCATGGGATGGGGGGTGTACCATTTTTCCTGAGCAACCTGTCCTCCAGGCTACCATTCTCCATGTACTCATAGACCAGGCAACCACGATCTTGACAGACTCCAAGAAGGAGAAGCAAATGCGGATGACGGATTTTGCTTAAGATTTCAAGCTGAAACCAGTGGAAAACATAGGTAAGTATACAGTCAATATCTCAGTTGGGGTAACCCCATGTTCCCCACTTTTTTAAGTTTGTCCTAACAGAATAACAGGACATCACAAAGTATGAAGAGTACCACCCTATTATGTACAGGAACACAGCAAAGCAGATGCGAATTGCCCTTTAATTATTGTCTTTTTTGTGGTAATGCACCTTGCAAACTAGAAACCAAGTGAATTGCAGAAAGTGGGAAGGCTTAACTAAAGGCTAAAGTGTCACGCTTAATATAAGCACATTTATGTACCAAGGATTAATCTTGAAGATGCTATTTTCATTGGTTGAGCAAAATTTTAAGAATACCTTCTTAATTTTAACACAAAACACTATGTAACTTAGCTACAGTACAATAAAGAATAATCAAAGTTTCTGCTGAGGCCAAGAAGAGCACTTCATAATGGTAAGGGAACATAGAAAGAATTAATACCACATATTTTAATAATTTCTTTTATATCTATATGTAAATATACACATAATATAAAACAAACATATTGTATACACATATATATGAATTATATGTGAGTGTACATAACGAAGTAATTTTTGTTTACCTCCTGCTGGAATTGCTTAGTTTTGTGATTCTCTTTAGAGTGAAGAACTTTCACTGCTGCAGTTGTATGATGCAAATTGCACTTATAAACTGATCCATATGCCCCCATCCCTATTTTAAGATCTTCAGAGAAGGATGAAGTGGCAGACACAATCTCTTCCCATGTGATCTTTTGGTATTGCTGCACTGGACCAAAAAGAGCATTCTCAAGCTTTTCTTTCTCTTTAGCATCATGATCAGCCTTCATCTCTGCATCTCTCCGTTGGAAAGCTTCTCTTTCAGCACATTCTCTCACATATGCAGCTTCTTTTTTTGCAGCTTCATGCCTCTCTTTCTCTTGTCTTGCTAATTCTTTGGCTGTCTCCTCTTTGAGATTTATCTCCTTGAGCTTCGTTGCTTCCTCCGATCGGCGTTTACTGAGATTGTTCAGCTGATCAAAGCAATAACAGGAGCAGCATGTTACTTGAAGAAATGAGATAATTAAGAGATGACATAATTAAAAGTACCTAGTGGACAGACTAGTCCAACTGTGATGTAACCCAAAATAGAACCTTTTTTTTTACCTAATTAGTCATCAGGATAAGCAGCCACAACAGATTTAATAATTAGTGAGACAGATGAAGTAAAATTAATTCAAATAAATAATTGGAAAGAATTGATCATGCATTCAAACCTCCAATCTATCAATGAGAACTAGACCATTTGATCCCTCCAAAATATTGTAACAAAATGTATCCTAGAAGGATTACCATGAATCTGTCGATTCTATATTAGTTATTACGTCTTTTACTACTTTATTCAGTTTTTTAAACTTCAGAAATAGGCCTGCTGGATGACGTTCCCTTGGATACAAGATAGATAGGCAGATCCATGGATTCACATCATATATATATATATATTGTAGATAGTATGGTATTAACTCATATTAACTCCACATATAATTCCCAAACGAAAAGCTATAGCTTGCAATATATAAGTAAACAAATTATAAATTCTAGAAATACAAGAAATATAAAATAAAAGGGTTACAATTTACAAATGCTTATTATGATGGAAGTCCTGGGAAGAATTTAGTTTCAGATTTCACGTTATATTAAATTTCAGATGCATGAATGACTCAGCTCCATTTATCTAATCCTTAATCCTTACTAATTGGGGTCAGCTACGTGAATCTTGCTTCACTATTCAAACATAGGCATGAATGAATGCAGTGTGCAGTGTGGGGAGATTGTGGCTAGAAAATTTAAAGGTGAAGTTCAAAATCATGAAATCTTACTCTGTGTTTCCAGATAGATTGGTTTAAAAAATTTGAATGAGAGATGAAAGGTGAAGCAATGAAGGAGAAAGAGAATAAGACTAAGGGACAAGATTAGTAAAGAAAATAGTTTGAATTCACCAATCTGATCAAAATCCAAAATCTTGGAAAATCATTTGTCTAACGTGTAGATGGCTGATATGAAAAGAGAAACAGCAGCTAAAAGATCTTTTGGTCAACAAAAGAAAACCAGAATTTACCTTCCGTGAAGCATCTATTGTCTCACTTTGAGCTATTGCATACATTCCTCGGACATGTCTGAGTTCTATTCTTAGCTTTTCTAGCTCAAAATCAATACTTTCCTGCTCATATAAAACCAATGCGAATCTTCAGAAATACAAACAAGTGTTGTATTGACTTCCAAATGTATACTGAAATCAACGTATATATTGTGGAAATTATTCTCAGCCTCCCTGAAACAGTTTTTGCTCAATGATTTAGATAAATTCTTTTTTGCAATATTACATATTCGTCAATAGAAGGTGTTTTGCACTTCTCATTCTCAGTCACCATAAACTATTCTCACAGGTAAAGAGAGGTAAAGCAATGATTCTTTAGCAATGCACAAATGCATGACTTCCAGCATGCAAGTATTTTTATAACAAAAGAAATTAAATAAAACTAAAAATATCAAAGGAAAAGGTTTGCACTACCTTTTGTAGTCACTAATTAAATTTATATGTCCTATGATGTCAAAGCTATATCAAATACAAATAAATTTCCAAAAAAATAGATTTTCCATCCAAAGGACATGCAGGATAAACAGTAACCTCAAGCAGGTCAGCATTTTTGGACAAGGAGCTCATTGGCAATGCCAATTATACCCTTGATGTATGATGCAGTGACAAGAACCAATATACAGAGTCAAAAGAAATTAGAGAAGACTACCTGACTCTCAGTCTCAGATGAAGGATAATCGGTGAGCACATCTGAGTTGGGAGCTTGATCAGCAACCCATGACTGATTATCTGTTAGCAAGCTTGATGCATCAAAGCCTTTGCAACTAGTGCCCCAACTCAATGCACGTCCAGTATTAGGATTAATGGGACAAGAACCCATATCATCCTTCCTTTCCTCAGTATCCAAAGACTCGCATTTATAATGGTTGGTTTTAACTAAACTTGTTCCTGTCTTAAGAAGGGCCTGGTTAATAGTTGCAAGAGCTTGAAATCGCTGCATTGGTAAGGAAGGAGAACGGAAATGAGAGTGCGAAGCAACCGAACCACAGTCTGTGCATGCCAGAAAACAGGAGAAGATATGTGTTACAAAACTTTCATCAGCTAAAACCACCTCATTTATAAATTTGTCATCCTATAAATTAGGTGCCAATCATCCAATTTACTAAACTAAAATCCATAAAAGATTCACATTTAGTTCCAGAATACACTGTTGGAGTGCTTTATATAGCATTGAAACAAACTTAGGTCACTTTACAAATGTAACAAACCATTTGAGACAAAGTAATTAAAAAGAGTAACAAGAAAAAAATTGGAAAACTAGAAGCATGGCAGAGATGCAGTGGGAGAATTATATGTTTGCATTTCTAGTAGCATATGGTAATAGTATTGTACAGAAATTAATTATTTGTAGTTTTAGTATGAAAATGAAGTGTATATTTCTGAAGAGTCTCAAAAGCATATTTTGCCGCCTTAAACTGCAGTCCAGCTTGACAGAAGCAGTTGGTGAATCCTCAGTCATTTTGCTGATAGAAATAGTACTTTGAACTGTTTGGTCATCAAATATTTTATGCAATTAAAGTAAGCAGGCTTAAAAATAAATAAATAAATCTTTCAATGTCATGTTTATGTGCAACATCAGGCAAAAACATGTCAAATTTTTTGAATACCACATTTATGCATTATGTAAGAGTGAGTAATAAAGCCAGCAGCAGAAATCCTTAAAAAAAGAAAAATAAGTTCTATTCTCCACAGGTTACTTCGTAAAGGCATATTATACCATACTCATTGTTCATCAAGCAGATGTAGCTCAGAATTTATGCGACGTGCATATACCTGTCTGTGAGCTGGAAGAGTAGCTTGACAAACTTTTGGTAGAAAAACTTGTCTCACTACTGTCACCTTTAATACTTTCAATGGTTTCTGTATCGGATGGACGTATTGAAGACAACTTTCCTTTCGAAACAGCATAGACTGTACAAGATCTTGGAGTGCACACTGAGATTCTTGAGGATAGACCCTTAAGTTTCCTTCAAACATTGAAAGTATCTTGTTAATAAGAGTGTTCAGGGTGCAGATGGAGAATTGAGCTAAGAAAGATACATATGAAAGAATTAGAGGATATTTCCAGCATGTTCTTATAAAATAGAAGCTGATAGCACAAATGATAGTACAGAGGACATAAACCATGCTAGGTAAATACCTTGTGAACAAGCCACGAGATGAAGCTCCTATGACAAGCTTGTGGATACCATGCTTAGCAACCTCCTCTGCTATTGCATTTGCCACATCATCTGATTCAATAACTACAACATCTACTTCCACCTATATACAGAACTATGCGAGTTAAGATCCCATACATGGATTCATCCTAGATCAAATTTCAAAATGCTAGATATATTGACCTTTTTCTGAGTACACAATTTCTTGTAAGGAAGAAGTCTTTCACTTGTCTGCCATTCAATTTCCTTTATATAAGCAGCTGCTACATCGTCCCGTGCTTCTGAAAGCGGAATGAAATTTCCCACTGGAATAACAATATCAGATAGTCAGAAAGATTATTTGGAGAAAACCACAGATTAATTAATGTTACTTAAAATTATATAGACAAAAGTGGTCTTTCTAAAGTTTCCACTGGAGAAAGTTAAACACCAGGTCAGTTTACTTGAGAAGTTAGCTTCCTGTCTCTAAGTACTTTTTCAAATCCCCCTTTCTTTTTCCTCAATTCTCCCATGATTTTAATGAAGAGTACGTATCAATCCTTATGCACGTAAATTGTACGCGACATGGATATCCAAATCAGTGACTTTCTGAATTATACTCATGCTAATGACCTTCAAGGTGGCAAAAATGGTATGAATTTGAAGACATCACTATTAGAATCCTGGTCATGTTTTTTTTTTTTTTTTTTTTTGCAAGTGCAATGATTTTCACATTTTGAAGATAAACTTTATGGAAAATGGCATTAACAGATAAGAAATTACTTCAATGATTACTAAAACTGATCAGACCTACCCTTACTGGTTTTTAAAAGATATAATTAGCCCTTTTGTATACCTCTGAAGTTTCTACATTTGTTTAAGAATTTAAAAATTTGTCAACCTACTACCTAACAGTTTCCATTTGAAGTTTGAACACATAAATTTGAAGGCAAATAGCTTACTTGGTGTAGGAACTGAAGTAATCCTTGCACGAACATGTATCAGCTTGAAGACAACCTTTCCCTCAGGAACAATCTTCTCCAGTGCCCACTTTACCACATGTCTGCTATTACTGTCTCCATTGATAGCTACTGCAACCACTGAAGATAAGGAAGGCAGCGATGCAAGATTGTCATCTGCTTCATTTTCACTTTTCTCCATTACTGTGTCCCTTCTTGCTAACAAAAATTCCCCTGTAATATTACAAAGAAAACCATGAGGGGTCCCCTAATTGTCAATTCAAGAACTGTACAAAAAGCATAAAATGTTGTCCTTTTTTTTTTTCTTCAAAATCACCCACTACACATATGCCAAAGCCAAATTTTACAAAAGAAACATACAAAACCAACATGCCAAGGACGAACAGAAACATAAGTATAAGATCAAGAATTGGAAAATACGGAATTTCCATCTTTGTTGAAGAGAAGAACATTAGAATATACTTTTCCATGTCAAACAACAAAAGACAACACAGAAATCCAGAAGCATATTTCAAATCAAATTCAAAGAACAAAACTTTCCCAGAGAGAGAGAAAAAGAGAGCATTTTCCCAATGGCATAATCAACATCCAAAACCCAAATATTAATTTCAAAAAAATACTACGACTCCTCAAATTTCAGGCTCTAACAAAAGAAATTCAAAACACAAGAGCTTGTACACACGTAGAGGGATCAAAATTCATGAAGTGGCACTCAAATAATCAAAGAACAAGCTCAATGTCCATTCCTGAATTTTGAAACCCAGATGTAAACTTCCATTAAAATACTCAAACTTCATAAAACAAGAAATTTTAAAACCCCACAAGGATTCACACCGACATACGAATAAAAGTTTTATGAAATGACAAGACTTCGATGAAAACAACAAATAATTCAAAATCCCAGAAAGCTGTCATAAAAGGAAATGTCAAAATAAACCCCATAAACAGAATAGAAACAAAACCATACATACCAAACACAAACCAGCTCTTCACAACTTCAAACTATGAACTCCCTTAAACCCGTTTAAGAAGAAGGAAAACCCATCATTATATCTCTCTACAAAAACCATTTAAAAAATTAAAACACCATTTTGATTAGCTATTACTCCAAAATTAGTAGGAAAAACAAAATCCCATTTTGGCACCATTAGACAAGAAAAGTACTCTTTTGGATATTATAGAAAGATTCATATGTTTTTTTTTTGGCTAAAAAAATGAAAACTTCATTCCAACAGCAACAGGAATACAACTAAAATCTCTAAACCAAGCCTCCTCTACAAGGGATGGGAGTAGAAAGATTCATATGACGTTAAAGAAAGTACCCCACAAGCAACCGTGCCGTATTGGTATAGCATGGTAATCTCTGGAAAATAATAAGCAACAACTTGTATTTGATGTGTATATATATATCTGGTTTGTAAATTCAACTACTTTTGTTTTCAAAGAGATGGGTTTCTATCACTTCAATCTGACTTAACCTTATCTATCTAATATCTTAACATTTGAAGAAAATCACTGCCAATAAAATTCTAATTATTAATGATCAAAAATAAGAATTCAGGTATTTGATTTATAATAAATAATAATAATAATAGTAAGGACCCGGATGGTAAAATCAACTAATTTTTCATGCTTACGAAAGTGGGGTCGTTTAACATGTTGTTTCACGTGTTTTGGTTTTTCATGCAATCTTTTGATGTTGTAACAGCTTTTTGATATTTGACTAGCCCAAAAGACAAATGTTAAAATCTTGGGTTATCTAGGAACTGTTTGGATGCACCAAACCGTGTAGCACAACCTTGGAAATTGAGACTAACCACCATTGCAATAGTTTTTGTATCGGTAGTGCGCTTACTTAGCATGTTCTAGAATGGGAAGCTACTTGGAAACTTTAAAGTAATGAGTTCTAAAAACTTTTAGCATAATTTAGGAACATTCTTGGAAAATGTTTCAAAATCTTTATCTAAAAGAAATGTTTTTTTCTTTTTTAATATGTTTACTAAAATTTTTAGGTATTTTGTTTAGCATAAACTTTTTACTTTTTGGATAGCAACTCTAAAAGGTAAAATGCCATATTTGTTGGTAGTAATATCACATATGATAGTAATTACCTCATATACGATTGTACCTATTATTATATTGTTTGGTACTCTAAATTTTTATATTTATCTATATTTAATATTAAACAAATTAAATAGTACTAACGTCACATTTGGTAGCAATAACGTCATATGTGATGATAGCTAGTAGCTCCATCACATTGAATAGTAACATTAATTAAGATTGAGTCAAATGAATATCTTCTATCCCACTTTTGGTGTTCCATTTTATACTCCATCAATCACAACTCACCACGTGTTTTTTTTTTTTTCTTTCCTTATAAAATAACTATATTTAAAATAAAACAAATCAAACAATATGCAATATGTTTACTAAAATTTTTAGGTATTTTGTTTAGCATAAACTTTTTACTTTTTGGATAGCACTCTAAAAGGTAAAATGCCATATTTGTTGGTAGTAATATCACATATGATAGTAATTACCTCATATACGATTGTACCTATTATTATATTGTTTGGTACTCTAAATTTTTATATTTATCTATATTTAATATTAAACAAATTAAATAGTACTAACGTCACATTTGGTAGCAATAACGTCATATGTGATGATAGCTAGTAGCTCCATCACATTGAATAGTAACATTAGTTAAGATTGAGTCGAATGAATATCTTCTATCCCACTTTTGGTGTTCCATTTTATACTCCATCAATCACAACTCACCACGTGTTTTTTTTTTTTTTTTTTTTCCTTATAAAATAACTATGATTTAAAATGGAAACAAATCAAATACAATATGACATGTGGTATATTGTAATTGGTGGAATATAAAATGGAACACAAAAAGTGTAATAAAATATATTCATTTGTATCTATAAAAAAAATGTGAGTATTGTAGAATAACCCGGTAGGGTATTTGCTTGTAAACTTTGTTTGGATCTTTATAATTTTTTTTTTTTTTTAATAATAATTCAATGGTTACGAGAGGGTGAATTTGAACTCTAAATATCTTTTTTGGAGAATACTAGGAGGTATCAAACAATTGAGTTAAAAATATGAGTGAGAGATAACCAAAATAACAAATAATGCAACAATGCTTTTATATGCTTACGACATGCATGTTATTAATTAGAGTAACTTTTTTCATAATTATTAAGGTAATAAGTCGTAATGAAAGCAACATCATTTATATATAGATTCATTATAGATATTATTATTATAAAGTATAAACACAATCAAAGATGACATCTAAACAATTATGAAATAGATTTTGAAAATTTTTGTATAGTCAGATTTATTGTATTAATTTTATATATATAAATCATGATTTACCCCTATTTTTTTCCTTTTCTCTTAATAATTCATAAGCTTGAATTTCTTTGATAGTTTAGTGATGCAAAAATATAATATTAGCTTTTCAAACAAATCTCAAAAAAGAGTTGAAAAGGGTAGCATGCTCTAACGAATTGGTCCTTATCAACGAGGTTGTGGACTGGACATAGCAACCGTGATCCTAAAGTACCTTTTTTTGATTAGACGATCCTAAAGTACCTAGTAACATTACCTCCATACCTTACATAAGTCTTTTGTAAGTCAACTAAAGATCAGCTTCCCACTTGTTCTTTTTTTGGTAGAACAATTTCCCACTTCATGGTTCACAATTCACAAACAATACTATTCCAGCTGTACCAAAATTTTAACTTCACTTTCATGTTATTTTAGCTCATTAATTTAACGTGACCAAACAAGAAACAAGTGGATCAGATTCAAATGGCACAAAGGGTCCTCAATGTCACGAAAAGGATTCTCATTTTATTTTTCATGAATTTAATTTCAATGTAGAGTTGATGTGAAATTGTTGACCTTGGCAGATGATCGATTTCCTCAAGCATTGTTGGCGCCTTATGTTATGTGACTTTCTGAGAAGAAGAGGTAGACTTGGTCTAAGTCGTTTTCTATTTGCTTAGCCAGCTTGGATGACTAACTTCTGGTTTCAATTTCCTAAGACCACGTGTTATATAATACCCAATACATTGAACAAACATAAAAACAGAAAAAAATAAGTACAGACCAATGACAATTGTGGTAGCCTGGTAGGCAAGTCTTTGGTTGAATAATTTAAGCTCTTTTACTTCATCAAGAAAAGAAGAAGACAAAATAAGCTCTCATCAGTCTTCACTGCTTCCATGGCCTATTATATATATTTTGATTAGTCTTTGCATTTTAAATGAATTCAATACCTAACCACAATGCTGATGGTTATAATTTTAGAGTCAAAATTTCACTGAAATGAGAACAACTAACAATAAGACATGTAACCTAAGTTGAATGTTCTAACTTGATTTAGCTTACTAATAAGTGTATCGATTCTGATGGGTACATGCGGTTAGCTCTATATGACTTTTGAGCTAATCTCGTTTAATGCAAAGATCTTTAGTGAACCAAGAATTCAGTTAATCTATTTTTGAACCAATCCTATAAATCAAATCACTCAAAAGTCTAAATTCCTATGACTACAAAATTATGTTCTCTAACCATTGCGTGGTACAGCTACATCATTAATATACTCGATCAGCAAAAATGAAAAATAGATGTCATCATTAACTTCGTATGTGAATAAAAAATAAAGATTTACAAATCATAATTTGAATTAACTAGTCATTATCTTTTTTGTGTACTATGATTTTCTTCTTTGGCTTCGAGGCAAAAGTCTTCTGTCAAAATGATGCTTCCTAATTTGTGTTGACCATTCAATCTTGAGGATATGTATTAAGTTTATAGGGAGAATAATGTTGACTTAAAAGACTAGTGATAACGTTATTCTTGAGGATATGTATTAAGTTTATAGGGAGAATAATGTTGACATAGCCAATGGTACTGGCATATTCTGTGTGATGTAAGTTTCAACTGTCCCTTTGCCCATTGGTTCGTTTATCTCGACATAAATGGTTTTTCTAAAAATGTTTTTTTTTTATGACTTTGGGTGTCCGGCCAGCTTAGGCGCACCTTGACTAATCACAAAGTGACACGTAATATCCTTTTAGTCACGTGTACCGCGATAGATATAAGACTTTATCTTGTGTAGATGGCCCTGATAGAACTCGAATTAGTGATTATTGGGGAGCGTACTCAAGATTGAATCAGTTGAACTATTTCCCAGGATTTTCTACTTCAAGTACTGTTTGGAATGACATAAATGGGTGGTCAAACCGAAAATATTTTTTATTTGATTGGAAATAGGACGACATTAAGGCTCTGTTTGTTTTGCAGGAAAATATTTTCTTAGAAAACGTTTTCAGATTTGCGGGTGTTTGTTTCATTGTAAAATGGTGATCAAACTACAAATAATTTCCGATGATTGGAAAATCCTTTGTTAAAAATCCTTTGTTAAACCAAAAAAAACGCATTTTCCACCAAATTTTCCCTCACACCACCAAACCCTCCCTCTGCACCCCCCCCCCCCCCCCCCCCCCGACTTTGTCTCTCTTTCCTAGCAACCCCACTCTCTCTCAACCTTCTCGCATAGCAAGCCCCCTGGTCTTCGTCTCCCTCGCATAAATCCCCCTCCTCTTGTTTTTTTATCACAAACCCCCTCATGACCCTCTCAGCTTGGTACAGGAGCAGATATGTGACCCACTTAGGCTCGCTATGGTTACGACCGACGTGGTCTTACGATGGTAGCGTTGGGCTTCCCCAATCGGATTTGGTCTCTCTCTCTCTCTCTCTCTCGATTTGTTGGTTGAACTAGTTATGGGTTTTTTCGTGGGTTGTGGTTTGCCGTAGGTTGTGGGTGGTTGTTTTGGGGCAACACCACGACGATGGTGCCGATTAGATTTGGTTGTGGGTTTTACTTTATTTTTTGTGTTACGTGGATTTGTTCTTGTGTTTGTGATTGTGAGCTTTGAATTTGTGGTAGCTGGTGGTGGATTTGATAGTTTTTGTTGAATTTGTGATGGGGTTTTGTTGGTTTGTGATGGTTGGTGGAGAATTGTGGTGGCCGGAGGATATGGATTTTGTTTTTTTTTTTTTTACGTTGTGTCAAACATCGTAAAATATTTGGAAAAAAAATCATTTTCCTTGAAATCATTAGTATTTTAAAAAAAATTTACGTTGAAAAATATTTTACAACGAAACAAACGGACGTAAATTGGTTTACAAGTCATGAGGCAAAGTTTGGATTAGATTAGAGAAATTCAATTGGGATTTTTCTTTGTTATGAGTTGTTTTTTTTTTTTTGAGAAAGGAACTCAAGTGCTTAACAAATACCGTAAATAAATTCTTTTCTTTAAGAAGATTTTCAGTTGAAAATATTTATTTACCTCGAAACAAATAGACCCTTAGCAAAATAGGTTTTTAACATTTTTTATTTTTTGATCCAAGTGATTGACCAATTTTAAGTTTTTTTAACTGACCTTATGTCATAGGTTTTTGGCTAAGAAATTAGCATGTGCACAGTCCAGCAACTTGAAGCACAAAAAACTTAGTCAATAATAGAATGCAGTTCATCTTTGACTGCATTGGAGACTCACCATCAATTTCCTACTGTGAATTTGACAGCTGTGGTCTTTAGCATTGGAGACTTACCATCAATTTCCTACTGTGAATTTGACAGCTGTTTCACTTGTTCACATGGACTTTAATTAATACTTTCATAGAACGATACATTACAAAATGAATATGGTTGTTATACTGGTCTTGTGGTCCTTACTCCTTGGCACTTTCATAGAACGTTACAAAGAGATAATAGGCTAGTCCTTAATTTGGTTATGTCGAGTTCAATGTATTTTATTTTTTATGATTCTTGTTTTGGTAATTGAGATGTCAAAACAAGGGAGCGGACAAATTAAGAACAAGAAAACTGATAGAGGAGAGGTGTTTATTTCAGAGCAAAATAAGTGCATGTTACATGCATATTTTCATGTAACGACAACTTTTGAATACAATATCGAGTCTGACAGAACATATTTAGCTTTGAATTTAACACCATGTTTCATGATAATATCATATTATAAGAGAAAAAAAAAATTTAAAAAAAATTAAAAAGGAAGTCAACTTAATTACTTAAAAATTAAAATTGTTTGCCTCTTCTTTATTTTATTATTTTGAATAGTGTAAAACTCTAAAATAAGTCTAGTACAAGAGGATGTCAGTAAATTTGATCAAGTAATATTTTTTGTAGCTCTCTCTCTCTTTCTAGCCTCTAATCGTGTGTGTGGAAGGGAAACTTCATGAGGGAATCAACAAGGATAGTGTTGTCGGTGATTCTAGTAGAAAATAAAGAATACAAATATACAAACAAATCATACACCATTAATTCAAATAATATGAAGAAGATTATGGAATATCTGTTCATGATTTAAAAATTGATTGGACTTATTCATAAACTAATTCAAGAATCTCCCTCATTAACTATTGGAGGAGATCATGGAATTGATAGAGGTGATCAATAAATTTTAATCATTCCAAATTAATGGAATGTCTGTACTTTTCCAAATTCCAAATTTAATGGATGTCTTCGAAATAACATCACTGATGTAAAACAATGTGAAATGGGGAAACAATCCCATGATGGTATGCTGTTGTCATGATGATGCGAAGTGGAAGAACATATATAACGACGAAGTTATAAATAGGACAACGTTATGCCAGGTTGTGTACCCTGTACGCCAAAAAGGATTGGTACATACTTACCAATCCTTGGATTATATATGTTTGTTTTTCATGTTACTAAGATAAGATAGGATATGAATATGATCTCAGTTCTATGTTCACCATCAGACATGAATAGATTTGTTCATTGGTGCAGGCGATATTGGATTCTAGATCTATTATTCGAGAACAAAAGACTTCATCAACTGAAATCCATACATTATATTTGTATTTACTTGGATTAGGGGTGTCCATGGATTGGGTTTGGGGGTAATTCATTACCCGATCCAACTATGTTGAGTTGGAATTCATTAACCATCCACATAGGTGGTTTGATTGGACGCGTCAGACCAATGTCAGTTGTGGTCAGTTGGAGGAGACGATGACACTATGTGGCAGATCCGATGAGATCTTGCCAAAATCTGACGAGATCTGGCTAGATTTGACAAGATCTCACTAGATTCGCGCAAGATGCACAAGATTAGACAATATCTCACTAGATTCAATGAGATCTCACCAGATCTTGTGAGATCTTCGTTGGATCATGCAAATTTTCGAAGCTAGCTGATCTGTGTGAGTGGTTTGGATCAATTGATTGGTCAGAGGTCGGTTTTGAGATTGAAAACCCACCACCCAATTCGATTGAGTCGGGGTTTCAAATGTAGGGACTTGTTGCCAATCGTTTGAGCACTCAATTCGAGTGGTTTTTGGTTCGGTTCCGATCAAGTTTGTTGGTTTCTTTCGGGTCGGGCTACCAGTGGACACCTTAACTTGGACTATTTTTTTCTTTCTTAAATCTATGAAAATTACAAGGCCACTTGGAAATGTTTGGGTTGGAAAATTATAAAATATTCCCGGAGTACATTAATGACATACTTCATTCTCTAAAATGAATGATAGGGTTTCATCATGAATTTAATTAGTGGGAACTGGAACCTACTATTTGTATAAGATTAAAAAAAAAATGCATTTAATGTACTCCAAGAGTATTTTATAATTACCCGTTGTAGTTGCCTACAAAAAATAATTTTGAGTGGAAAGAAAAACATCCATGAGGGTGTAATTTCGTAAAGTTGCTCTTCATATCTCAATCAAGCTTTTGCATTAATATCAAGGCTTCAGCTAAATATATCATTGATTAACTAACGTTATAAAGGTCCATGCATGAAATTTCAGCTCAAAATAATCTCATTTAAGGCACATCCATAAAAATTTGAGTGTTGTATCTTTATTAAATTTCAGTTAAGCCTGAATTTATTCAACTTTGGTTTAGGGTGAATTGTCAATTTAATTAGTTTCAATCTATAAATGTATCAATTAGATGCATTAGATGAAAGAAAAATCTAATTATAATCCATGCCTCATTTTTGCATTTCAAAATTCTCCCAAATATATATTAGCAAAAAAAAAAAAAAAAAAAAATCCTCCCCCAAATATAATATATATAACTTTTATTAGGTAACTCAACTTAGTTAGCATTTTTTGATATTATCCAAAAGACTTATTTAGGACTGAAATCCCACTTCCATAACTATAGAATTATTAAAAAAAAAAAAAAAAAGCTTCTAGTTAGATAGACGAGAGCACTCTTATCATAAGGCATGTTGGGTCACTAAGAATTCCTACAAAAAAAAATGATAGCTTCTAGCTAGATAGATGACAGCACCCATCCTCCAAAATATAGGCTATCTTCTAGCTAGATCGATGAGGGCACCATCATCAAAGAAAAAACTATATTTAATTATTTACAATAATCAAATACATATTCTTTTATTAATTACAGTATTAATAAATAATAATTGACCATTATGAATATATTTTTTTAAATAACAAAAATATCCTTGAACATTAATAAATATATCCTAATTAGATGAAAAATAAATATTTTTGTTCGTTCTAAAATTACTTATATTTTATTAATTTTTAAAAATAAAATGTGAAAAGTTAATTTAAGTATCACATATATGAGAATTGAACATTTTTATACCACAACAATGGAAATTAGAATTCTGGAATGTGATGGTGATTGAGATTTGAGATGTTCATGGAATTGTAATTTTCAAGAATTTTGTGATAAACACGTTTTCATTAATAATTCTCGGGAATTAATAATAATGGGACCAGCTTGAACTCTCTTGTCTACAAGGTTTGGAGCTTGAATTCTCAGAGTGATGGAAACAGCAATGTATTCCATTTCTACCTCCGCGTGAGGTTAATGCTAATGGGGCCAGGTTGATTGTGCAGGGAAAGTTCATTTTTAATTAACAGTAAATAATGTATTAAAAATTTAAAAGTAGATAGAAGGTCCATTTATAAATGATTGGGGGGAATTGGAGACAGGTGGCCGGTAAGTTAGTCAGAGCATTTACTTATTCATTTTTTTCAATGTACTATCCAGATGTCTTAAGTCTTAAGTCTTAATGGCTTTGGACTTATAAAAAAAAAAAAGTCTTAATGGCTTTGGCTTCTCTGTGTCTCTCTCTCACTGTGGGAATTTAATTTCAAGACTTGTCAATGGCCTAAGCTAAGCTATGTGGGGGCTAGAAGACTCAAAGTCTCAAAGCACTTTCTTAATGGCCTGTTTGGAAGAAGAGAATTAGGATGGATAGAATGAAAAGATACAATTTTTAGAAGAATATAATTTTCATTCCTTCTCTTCAGCCCATTATATAATTTTCAAAATTGGAAAAAATGGAATGAAATATATTTTTGGGCAAATTGCAAACCTTTATGTATTGGGTGTGTTTCAATCTTTCCCTTTATGTATTGAACTGAGCAATTTCCCCTCTTATGTATTGAAAATGGATAAATTACCCCCCAACATCTAATTTTATGTTAACATTGTCAACTCTAGTGGCAAATTAACTAAATTACCCTCATGGACATATTGAAATGTCTATTATGTCCTTCATTACACACAAACTATTAAAAAAAAAAAACCCTCTTGGAATTTGAAAAACAAAACTCAAAATTCATAGATCCAATTCTCATCCAACTAAGGA
This sequence comes from Fagus sylvatica, assembly GCA_907173295.1. Lineage (NCBI taxonomy): Eukaryota > Viridiplantae > Streptophyta > Magnoliopsida > Fagales > Fagaceae > Fagus > Fagus sylvatica. The sequence goes on from OU015763.1 coordinate 26,675,084, forward strand.
AAAAAAATTCCACAAACCTTCAATTTGGTAAACCAAGGTGAATGCTAAGCTGATGTTGATAATAACTTAGATTGTAAAAATAAAAATAAAAACAAAAACGTGTTGTTGCCATGTTGAATATCATAAACTCAATTGGATTTTCATTCTATTCAATTCCCAAACAATTTACCCTTCATTCTATTCATTTTTTTTTATAAGTTTTTCATTTCATTTCAACCTCCAAATAAAAAAGGGATAAATATTTCATTTTCATTCTATTATTTTCTATGGAAACTCCCAAAAGTAAACTGACCAATACAAGTCAGTAGTCACAATGTAGGGCAACCACCTTTTTTCTTTTGCGAAAAAGTAGGGCAACCCCATTTGAATGCACAAGATTGTGTTTCCACCAAATTCCTTCAATTGAAAACAAAGCAGCTATTTGTTCCTGCTGATAGCTCATTGAGCTTTACTAAGAACTATGAAGTTTTCACTCTCAGCGATAGAAGTATGATTAATCACAAGGGATATCACAATAAACACGTCTCATAAAACATATGTCACTAGTTTGAATCTCTCATTTTCCGTCTCTTCCGGGCTAAAACTTACTTAACAAAGAAAAGAAAAAAAAAAAAAGTGGTATTAAATACAACATGATGGTCTCGTGTTCATTAAAAAACTAAACATGTAAGTTGTAAGTTGTAGATATGATATGACATTTTCAATAGTATGCTGCAAAAGCAAGGTCCACCCTTGTGTTAAGGCTACTCCATGCAGTAGTTGAACACATAATTGCATCATGACAAACAATGTCAGTCTGATGGGATCTATCACTTGATGGACCCTAATATTGACATCAGAGGTCCTGTTGCAACAATGTACGAATTAACAAATCAGATGATCATACCAATAATCAAATATTAGTTTAGTTAGAATTTGGTTTACATGCATGTTATTCACAATTAATTGAATATTACCTCTAACGGTCATCAAGACGATAACTTCTGCCTCGGAAAGCAACTCCAGCTCCCTGGTTGGGCTGCTGTGCAGGACTATCTGTTTCTGCAGTCTGCTCTGTAGTGCTGGGTCGAGTTCCATTGAGACGGTAGCTTCTTCCACGAAATGATACTCCTGCTGATGGATCACGCTGCACTGGGGAATTCATTTGTGTTCCCTCACCCCAATATGCAACGAATTTGTGACTGAAGAGTCATTGAGGATAATACAATTATTTCACAGCAATTGTCTAACCTTAAATTGAATAGTTGATGCCCAAAAATGGTCCCAATTGGTAGTTTTCTCAATTTTGTTTCTTCCTCATATTACATAAAATCTTTTCCAGAAGAAAAAATCACAGATTAGGATGTTGGCTAGCTATGCTTAATTATTTGAATGATATAATATCTGCTTTAATGTAAAAAAAAAAAATGTTAAACCAGTGTTTGATCTATTTGGGTCCAACAACCCAAACTTAAGGCCCAACCTTGTTGTAAAGTCCATGCCCCTTTAAACTTGTACTTGCAAGACAAGTAACCTAGTCCTACTAGGATTAGAATCGGGTTATACTAGGTTTTTCTATAAAATACCCTATGATGTATAATATTGGGTTTGTGAATATAAATTATTTTTCTCTTTTATCATGGTATCAGAGCCATTTTGTAACCTTTATTGAGCAATGTTCTCATTGTATTAGCCATTTTACATGTTCTCTAACGACACTCTTCTAATTTGTCAACATCAGTCATAGCATTATCTCTTCCTTCTCAATCAAAGACTTAGAGTCGTTGTGACTGTTGTTCTCTATTCACAGCCCGTACAGATCTTTCCTCGTCAACCTACCAATCTATGACCCTTGTCTCTTGAAAATCAAATCACCTCACATGATAACTCTCCGCCCTCCGACGAGCCACACCTGCTTTTCCGATAACAATTGCACGCATTTCACGTGCCTTCAAAAGTTCATCCACACACCAACTTAATGGCCATGTGTAGCTTAGTGTCCTTCATCACATGCCTAACGACCTAGTCAAAGCATGCTTATGACGTCAATATGCCACGACAACACAAGACGACATCAAGATGCATCTGCATGCCATGTCATTAAGGCATGTCAATGTGCCATGTTAGTAGACACATCATCAAGACCAGTTAGATGCCACATCATCAGTGGAGTCAATTGCCACATCAATAATGATGTAGACTACCATGTCATCAATATGTCAACGTGATGACATGAGCGACATTGGTGTGACATCATCATTAATGGCAGCATGATGTCATCCGTGACATTAGCACCACCTTTGACTTTGTATTGACCAATCTTTCTATGCCTAATTTTTACAAAATTGGGCTTCTTCCCACTCGATTTTTCATGTAGAATTTGAACTACCTGTTTCTTTTTGCATTAAAGCAGTCTACATGGATGAAAATGACACCACACACCCAATTTCCTTGATTCTTAATGGCCACAACTATAGTCAATGTGACTATGCTATGAACAACTTTTTCGAAGGGCGCCACTTATTGAGATATATCACTGGAGATGTTCCTAAACCGGTCAAATTAGATTCAAACTTAATCTTCCCTTTTCTTAGCATGGTTGCACTGTGCAAGATCCTCACACAGGGTAGACCATTGGAAAAGGTGGTAAAGTGGGATGTCTGTTCGAGCCTATTCGAGCTATCCTCTCTTGATCTTCCACCTCACAGGCTCTTTGCTGCTGCTACTCCACCTCTTGCCTCTGAGTCCTTACACCCATGAAACTCTAGATTAGGACATGCCTCATTGTCTTGTCTTTGGCCTTTTAGGGTCAGTCAAGCCCGAGTCTTTTCATTGTACTTCATGTCAACTTAGAAAACAATCTACTTTACCTTTTAATAGTAGTGAATCTCTTTCATGTGCTCCATTAGTATCCTTCATATCAAGAACATGTGTATGATGAAACAGTAAGCCTCATTTTCTATGTGGCTAGTGGTTATGTAACAAGGTGATGTGTGCACCAAAAAACTTCGTTTATCATGCATTGTTTTGGAGTCTCCAACATATAATGGTTTATGGTGCAAAACTTGTTGCATCCTTGACAACAAGGACACAGACACATTGGTCTGTTGTTGGGAGTAGTGAAATTCTCCATAAGTATATGGAGAAATACAATTTCAAACTATGGAGGTTCAATTACCTAGAATCCTACCAGAAAAGTGAACAAAAATCTTGAGAAGAATGAGGTTTAAGAGGTTTCGAGTATAAGTTCAATGCATGCGCTGCTAAAATAAATAAACAAGAGAAAGGATACACCCAAAGAGGGGTCTTGCAGAAGTATTTTCCCCCAGAAAGAGGATGAAGCACTGTTAGGAAGTAATAAAAATGTCCTGCAACCATCCCTACAATGTCTCGCTTCAAAGGATTTCCGAATATCAAATCGAGTGCTAGCATTGCCCAAGGAAGATAGAATCCCTGCAGGTAAAAAAGAAAAATTAACCAGCCACTTAGATTCCTTGCAATTGTGGATTATATAAGAAACTTTGTAAATGTTGTGAATAGCCTTTCGTTATGTTGACTCAATTGCATGAAGCAAGCCAGAGGGCAGAGGCGGACAATGGCAGGGAGCACAATTGTACATAAGATTATAAGTTCAGCAAGAAAATATTCTACTTGAAAAGTTGAAAGCTTGGAAATACCAAAGGAAAAATATATATATATATATATATATCAAGTTTGAGAAAATCGGCTGCATTATTTATAAATATGTGTAAAAGTATGGATAGAAAGTTTGGTGGCATTACACGAAATGAAATACAGGCCAAACGCGCCCTTAATTGGGATTGCAAGTTTGCAACACCATGATGTCAAGGCTAACCAGGCAAAATTTTGAGAGACACCATATTCTTTCTCAGGCTAACTTCATCAAGGTGGTATCCCTTTATGGGGCATACTATACTCATGATGTATTTTTAAGGACCTCTAATAATAATTTCTACAGGAACCAAAAGTATTGTAATTCATGCATAAAAAGTATTCTTTCCATTTTTTTTCCAGGATCACACTCCAAACTCTGTTGGTAAAGAAAAGAGAAAGGAAAGAAGAAAATGACGAAGAGATAGTAACTACTAATTCAAAAAAAGAGCAAGAGAAACTTTTATATGCAGCCGATTGATTGTGCAGGAAAAGCAGAAAGGAAGTTACAAATGGTGTATCAAACCTTCTTTGATTGGTAATCTAGATGTGCACTTAAGCTTTATAGCATGGTGGTGCAGGTACTGCAAGTTCTAGATACCAAGCTATTTTGTAGAACACTAAGTATACTCATATTAAACGCTACGGAAAACAGAGGGGCCTGATTTCAAAGTCTATATGAAGAAAAAAACAGACGCAAGCTTTTATGTTCCAAATGCTAGGATAACCAAAAAAAATCAGTGGAGAGAAAGATTAAATCAAAATTGGTAGAAGCATACCTTCAATGACACAAGACCATAAATGTTTATGCGTGCATTTGGGAACTCCCGGCTCCAAACATAGACGATCATAAATACTAAGGAAACTCCCATGAATGAAGACCGCAGATATGGAACAGCAGCCATCACCTAAGATCAAGTAGCACCCATGTCTTTATTTTCATGGTATATTGATTAGTAATGGGGGATTTAGTTCACTTGTTTGACATCCAATTTCTCTGTTCTTTCCTTGACAGTTGCTCAGTTTGGTGTTGGAAAAGAAATAAAGTGTTTCCCACTCCAATTATTTGTTGTTGTGGCATTTGGTAAATCATATGGCAGATCATAATTCCCCAAATTTTATCACTAATTACCGTACATGTTCATAATCAAGTAAATGTTACTAGAGAAAAAAAAAGGTTGTAAATATTAGATGATTGTTCTGACTTACAAGAAGTGTTAGTGCTCCGAAGATGAACATCCATACATAGTCTGCTGTTCTCTTGTCAAAGGGCCCTCTCTCAAGTGAAACACCATATTTTGCTCTATTTAATTCAACATAACAATGTATTTCAAATGTTCAATTTCACCATGGAACAGTCTGTTTTAAACCTTGCATAACTTTTAAACTTGAAAGTCAATGATCATAAGTGAATGAAACGGATCGAAAAAGATATGTATGTACAGGCTTCAATTGAATGAATAATGACTTAATGCAAATGTGGATCATCATTAAGCCTAATAATTTATCTATCGGATAATTATAATTTACAATGGGTTTTCCAAAACATTTTTTCCTACCACCTTCACCCAAAATGCATCGTAAATGTATTATGATATGGTTTCTGAGGCTAGATATAGTAAGATATCTTACATTATTATCAGACGAAATGCAAAGGGAAATGAAAATGGCCCAAGAAAGAAGAAATTTGTAATAAGCCTCCAAACCTGCACTATGTACAAAGTTACATACATTAACAATCGGGCATACACAGAGAATGAGCCATTAAATTTTCATTTGCAATACAAAATGAGCAGAATGAATTTAATCTCTTGTGTTACTAATTTACTACAGATTGGACAAATTGGCAACTAACTTTTTTACCTGAAAACGTTTAAATACGAGGCCATAATCTAATGCTATATTGTAAGGATCATAAAGTTCCAGATAGAATGTAAAGAGCTTGGGGCCTTTTCCTTCTTGGACGACTGTAGAAGGTGTATTGAAGATTTCCATATATTGGCTAGGAGAATATTTCTGTCGGTAAAAATATGAGACACAAATAAAATTAATCTGTTAAAGCGAATAGATGAAAAACTGGTCTCTAGAAAGAATACTTAGAGGAGCCTGTGAGTCAACCTCATGCCAAAGGGGTTGGGTGGGTTCGAGAGATCATGAAAAAAATGCAAAAGAATTGAAAACTATCATTTGATTGAGATTCAATGTAATCAAAACCAAAAGTAATAGAAACTAACAAATCACATGTTTAAAAGGACAAAGGAATTTAACCAAACACATGGCATGCAACAATAACAAAAATCAATCAAGAAAAACAGCAAACACACCTTAGGAAGTCTGAATTCTAAATTAAATTTACTCCAAAAATTTAAAAATAGAACACCAAAACATAATGTCTTAATACTCCAACAACTAACCTGCTTACGTTTGGGTTCCAGACCAAAATAAATAAAACTAACAGTCCTAAAAAGGGATAGATCGATAGTATCACCCAACCATGAAAGAGAAATGATTTTGATGGAGGGTTCAATGAAAAATAAGGGAATTTGGGTGTCAGCTTGTTTAAGCAAAGAAGAAAGAAAGTTAAGAAAGATGGAAATTAAAAGGACATAATAATCAATTAGATTAAATAAGGAGAGGAAGAACCGTTATAGAAATTCATGAAGAAGAAGGAAACGTATCAAAATTGCAAGCTAGAGAGAGAGAAAAGAGATAGGACTAAGATAAAAAAAGGGGATCGAGAGCTGAGTTGAAATAGAATTATAAGGAAAGAGTAAGTATGATGTGGCGTTTGAATTTAAAAACTTTCTCTCAGTTTCTTAGTTTATATTATAGATTTGCTGAGTGAATTTAATCCAAAAGTAAATAATCAGAAACTAATGTAATCTAATGATATTGTAAGGATCATAAAGTTCAAATAGCTGTGGTCATAAGCACGCCACTAAATTGCAGGTGGGATAGATCAGGGAATTAGCAACATAAGGTTATAGAAATTCAAGAAATATTGCATGATTCAAAGTAAATAATCAGTAATGTGACTGAATAAATTGCACAGGGAATTAGGCAAGAAATCATGAAAAGGTTATTAATTATTAATTCAAACCATATGTCTGCATTGACCAATACATTACAAAAAGGTGCAATCTTTTTCCAAGGACAATTGAATTCAACTATGTGGCTTTTTGGTCCGTGAAACCATATTGTTAATTTAATTGAAGAACCTAAGGTATAACAATTAAAGAACTGTACCTAAGTTTTGTCCATACAGTAATATAGACTGAAGAGCACTCAGTAAGTTTGGAATGAATTCCACAACAAAAAAATAAAATTAAAGTCTTTATAGATTGAAGAAGACAAAAAATTGAAGAAAAAAAATACAGAACTAAAGCTATGATAATAACGGTTGCTCAGAATCAGTAGCAGAGTTTTACTTATATAAATATACACCAAAAAACACTACTTTTAAGTAAGACAATTAACCAAGAACCATTGTGTAACATTAAACTAGCTAACAAATCAACAAAAGGTCATTTAAGCATGTGATCATTCAAATGATTATGTGTGTTTATGCATGTATAAAAAAGAAAGAGAGCTAGATGATTACTCCGCTGGTGTAGACATTGCACAGAATGGTTCTCGTTGTGTGTTGTTGGTGGAAAGTGTGGTAGTAGATTAAAAGGCTATGTAATAAGTATATTGGATATATACATTGCATTGGACTTCAATAATAATACAATAACCCATTGGACACTTCAAGAGAGGAGACTTTGGAGTTATTGGACAATTTAAGAACAAGAAAACTGATAAGAGGACAGGTGTTTATTTCAGGGCAAAATAAGTGCATGTCACATGCATATCATCATGTAACGACAACTTTTAAATACAAAATCGAGCCTGACAGAACATATTTAGCTTTGAATTTAACATCATTTTTCACGATACTATCATATAATAATCAGGGCCGGCCCAATTATTTTGGGGGGCCTCAAGCAAAATTTTAAAATGGGGCCCCAACGTTTTTCACTAACCTGTTATACTAGTTCAATTCAAACTCAATACAAATATACACTAATAAAAAAAGACCCAAGTAAAAAACAAAAAACAAAAAATCAATTAAAATTAAAAAAGAACAAGTCTAACTGACAAGTTGGCATTTGTCAAGTGCAATACCATTAGGTTTTCACGTGGGAGTGGGGGGCTCTAGAAAAAATAAAAGGAAGGGAGGGATAGTGTTGGCACATTGTTTTGTCCTATCCCACTTATATTTAAACGGCTTATTTACAGAGAGAGAGAGAGGGAGATATAGAGAAGTTTACTCCGCTGGTGTAGACATTGCACAGAATGGTTCTCGTAGTGTGTTGTTGGTGGTAAGTGTGGTCGTAAATTAAAAGACTATGTAATAAGTATATTGGATATACATTGCATTGGACTTCAATAATAATACAAAATAACCCATTGGACACTTCAAAGAGAGGAGACTTTGGAGTCATCGGAAACTTCAATAAAGAGACTTTGGGTTTGGGGTCCTCGAAATCCATCCAAAAGTCACGAATACAACTTTGAAATTCTTCCATTCGACGACCAAACATTGATCATAGTTGTTGAAAAGGAAACAGTCAGCATTTGGATTTTCTTCTTGTCTCATCAAGTTGGCGTAAACCAAGGGCTATAATATGCCACATGTCACTCAGAATTTGCATCTCTATTCTAATTTCCAACCATTGTTGCCAAAGGAATCGGTTTCAAAATTCTAACTGAAATATCCTAAGATTTTATAATGACATATGTATTTGTTTGTGACAGCAATTTTATGTCTTTTTGTGACAAAATTGGATTCAATTTTCTAAATTCATAGAACATAATGGGCTGTGAAACAAAGGAAGTTGCCCCATGAGAATAAAAATAAAAAATTCTTGTTGTTCATTAGTTTTTACTTTTTACTAGAATCAGTCTAATCTTTGAATTTTCATTTCTCAAAACCCTTTGACGAATTATATAGAGCAAGAGAGAGAGAACTTACTATGTTTCAGTAATGAGCCACCAGTCAATGCTATTTGCATTAGAAAATGGAAAGAAAGAAATTAATCCAAAAATAAATAAAATTAAGGCCAACATGAAAGTTTGGCTACACTTGTGAACAAACATGAACTTTGGCCTATATTTAGAACAACTAGCGTATAACCCGCGCAAAGCGCGGGATAATTTGTTTGTGAAGTATTTAAAATTCAGCATAAAATGGTAGTGGATATCACTATTTTCACTAAGTATTCAAATGTTCCACTATTAACTCTAATATGATAAACATGATATGATAAAAATTCTAAGATTGCTCCAGAAGTAAAAGATGATTGTTGATATATATTCCATCAAGTATAATATCATTAATATATATTTTTGTAAAATATATTGTTGTCTATAAGAAAACAAACAAACATACAAAAGCAAGAAGGGAAAAAATTATGATAGAAAAACAAAAAAAATATCAGAACTTGTATCACTATAGACAATGGAAAAAGATATGGAAAGACAAAAAAAAGAACCATAGAACAAAGAATTAATTGAGGTACTCACACCGAAATTATGGATCCTTTAATGTTGTTGAAGACCACAACAATAAGGGATGAAAATACAACACCAATTTTAGTGAGAGAAGCAACAGAGTGTTCTCGGCACTCTTTGAAATTAATGATCATTGAGAGAAATTCTTTTGATTGTGAATGAGGCCGAACTTTGAAGAAGATAGAATGAAGAGACGTGTAATTTTTAGTAGTAGGAAAATGAAGAGATCGTTTAATTTTAACTCTATTAGTCATGTTGCTTTGGAGGTATATTTTAAATTAACTGTTTTTCATTTATCTTGAAAAATTATATTTTGTTAAGATATCTTTTAGTAGTAGAAGAAATATTTTGGATTTTTTTAATAAAATTTTGTTATTATCCGTTGTTATTGTTACTATTATAATTTGAATGCTATTCTATCAGGTGCTCATGTCAAAGTGAAAAGAGACCAAAACAATTAAGCAACCAATGGAAGCCCTCTAGCATCTAATAGTGCTTCCATTGATAACTGCATAATTATATCTCATTTCACCGAGGTATAGGACAAAAATAAATTACTCAACAAATACTCCATTTGTCGATATTTAAATTAATTCATTGAAAACTGAAGTAGAAATCTATTAATTTAAAAAATCTATAGAATTAACAATGCAAAGAAGCATTTTGACAATTTGTCCCGTGCATTTGCACGGGCTATTGTCTAGTTTAAAATAAAATGAACAGATCCATAAAGGAAAATAACGAAAAATATTAACATATATGTTCCTAAAAATAAACTCAATCTCTTATTTGTTCTTCTTTTCTACATTTTCCTCTACACTTAATTTCAGAACCCCCCAAGAAGTAGAAAGAGAAGACATCAGAAAAGCAATTGGCTATTTTCTTTTTTTCTTTTTTGGCTTTCAAATCAACTGAATATGTTAGAAAAACTTGAGTGGTTTTTTTTAAAAAAAAAAAAGAGAAAAGTTAGAAATTTCATTCATATAATCAAATTGGAAGTACAAATCTGCTAAAAAAAAAAAAAATTGAGAAACTCTATTGCCACATTTAACACACAAAAGAAAATTTACAACTTTGAAAATGCCTTCGTAGCAATAAAGTCTCGACCGTCAAAAGTCCATATGATGGCGCAACCATGCTCCATGATTATGTAAGAACATGCATTCTCAAACTCAAAGATGCATGAAGAAATATCAACATTAAGAACAAAACGCATTGTTGTTATCATCCCCATAAATAAGCCTCTAACCCACCAAAGATCACACTTGTAAGTATTGTTTCCATAAAAAACAAAACATTGGGAACTCGTGAATCATTCCTAGGGTTGTTGGTTCGTGGCTTGGGAATTCCTTGTAAAAGTACCATCACCCTCAAAACGAAGCCATGGACCATATTCTGCAGTTACCGACAAGTTTAGGAATTAGGACAGTGGGACTTGGGAGAAGAGAACAATATTTTTCCTCAATGACCAATCTGACCACAATAATTATAGAAAATGATGGATACAATCACAGAATAATAGAAAAGACCATGAAACACAAAGAAGATCAGAAAGATAAACAATAGAATTGAAAAAACAATGCTAAAGGAAAAATTGGTAACAAAACCACGAAGATCCTTACTGGTTGGAAGCACTGAAGGGAAGAAAACCTGCATAAAGGTAACACAAAGTTTGGCCCGACATATGCGGAGCAATCTGAATCAATATGATTTTTGGAATATCTTGAGTGGTTATCTTAATCCTTCAAGATAAGGGTCTTTTTTATTTTTTGGTTTTCAAAGTAATTCAATCAACGTGTGTTAGAGTTTTGTTTTTTTTGTTTTTAATAAAAACAAACAAATGTCAATTAATTGAATGAAAAATAAATTACAAAGAGGAATGGTGGGAACTGCACCAACCGAATGAAAATAGAGTCATGTGGAATGGAAATGGTGCAATTGTTGATGATTGATCATTATCCAGTTGCTTTATTAAACAACACATCACTTGACAAATTTAAACAATAGAGAGACACTTGCTTTAATTTGGTGTTTTAATTGCTGATGTGGCAGCCACATCAGTTTGTAAGACACTTGGCAGAACCTTAGTTAAAGGTTTCTGCTTTTATATATATATTGATTGATATTGATTGATTTTAGTTATGCCCAACTCATATTTAAACAAGCCAAGCTAAAGCATAAAAACCCTGAACTCTTCCTGACCTGGCTCATTTTCATTTTCCCCTCAATAAATCACTACAATGGCTTCCCACTCTAGCAACGATTCTACAAACTATGGACAACTTCTAGGCACAGCTCACTTTGGCCAGTGTGAAAGTACAAAAAGAACTTACTGATATCAATGATAAAATCCTGTCAAGGTGTGGTTAATTTATTACTTATTCTTTTAATAGTAGTATAAATAGAACAACAGCGATTGCTTAATTGCTTGATGTCTTGTTCTCCCGCCTAATCCTCTTTCAAGTATTATCTCAGAGGTGTAGGTTGAACCTCCCACTCTTAAACTAAGGCCACCTGAAATGTCCTGTAAATGTCATTACACAGTATACACACAAGTCATTTGTACAAAACAAATAATGACTGTATAACTTAATCACAAAGCAATGGTTAACACATATAGGCATGGTTAAGATTTTCAGCAAGAAACTCTTTTGCAATTCTTCTGTTAGACTTCGGGACCAGACGCAAATAAGGTAACGAGGCCTCTAAATACTTGTGCCGAAAGTTGGTGAGCTTGAAAGGGCTCCCCATCCAAATTCCATACACTCTCAGTGCCATAAGAAGTGAACATAAAAGCTGTAGTCTGTGCACAAGGAATGAATAAATTACAAAAGGTAATATTTCAAAAACACAAGAAAAATGAGACCCAATAAAAAGAAACATACTTTATGATGTTCAACGAACTTAAAGTTCAGGGGAGTTCCACCTCTCCTTGCAAGCTGGGTAAGGTGCCTGTAGGTATCAATCAATCATGGCATAAGAGTTCTTAAAAAAAAAAAAAATCAAGGATAAAGCAATGAAAACTTAAATGAAAGTAGGGTAGATAGTAACAGAAGTAGCAAGAATATCATCATAACTAGTATCAAAATCAGCCTCATAGAGATGATTTGCAAGTACAACAGGGCCCAATTTTGGTAAGATTGCAGAAGGAACACCCTAAAAGATGAGGAAAAGCATATGATTTTGCATTACTATGTTACTTGAGACAGTGGAAGGTTTTCTTAGTAAAAGGGAGATTAAGTTTTCAAATCTTTCAGTTAGAAATCATTTGGTCAATAAGGTATTTGATAAAGACATTCTCCATTTCTCCTTCCTCATGTGTCAAATCCTAGCAGTCTGAAAGACTCAGACCAACTCTGCTTTCAAACTTACTGAGTTCAAAATTTAACCTTTTCTTTATTACTTTGTTTTGGAGGAAGAAGAGGGGAGGGTGTTGACAAAGAGAGTCTCCGTTTCTCCTACATACCATAGATACAAAGCATGAGGGCAGTCCTTAATCAATATGAGATGCAGGAAACCATCTGAAAGGTGTGCATCAGCCACCAAACCGTCTGGTGCTCTTTCATTTCGGCAAGCGATTATGGCAGCACCAATGCTAAGATAACGCCCTTTGGATCTCAACCATCTTGTCTCTTCTGGAGGTGGGTAAAGTGCTGTGCGGGGACTTCCCATGGAAACATGATCTGGTTTTTTGTTACAAACCATGCAATTAACACGACAAATTACTCTTTCAGATTTATTTGGACTCCGTAATGCCCGAAACCGACCACTCAAGCGACCTCTTTCAGGAGTCGAATTTGTTTCTTCTGATTGGACTTCTAAGTATGCTACTTCTGCCTCATATGACCTGAATAATATCATAGATTAGAGATTATTACCAATAAGCACATTTAGCAGTAGTTGTCACAGTCTACAAGTAGCTTACGGAATAAAATAATACCATGCTTGATGTGAGTCTGAGTCCCACATCAAAAGAGCAAAAATTAACAATGAGTCTCTCTGATACACAGGATAACCATATTCATGATTTAAAATATAGCATATATGGCATGATATCATTTACAAACCCAAAATTCACATGGTAACTTATGCAAGGACTCAACATGGTGCAAATATGCCTCCAAAATAACAAATCTCATAGAGCAGAACTGTTTCATTGATCATATTTGGATACTTTTCTGCATTGAAGCGGAAATACCAGCTTGGTACAGGGAAGTGACTGAATTCTGAAATCAAATAATAGCAATTGAAGACCACCACTTCTCTGTTTTTTTTTCCCCTTAATTTTTAAAATTATTTTATTAACAAAACCGAATACGCAAAGTAAACAGAGGTATTTATTTCAAATACAACAAGATATAAAAGTTGATGAAATCAATTTTAAAAAGCTCATTGCAACTGAAAGGGTAGCCCCATTGTATTCAGATATACCTGTGCTTCAAAAAAACTTTTGTTCCTGCGTAATCATAACGTTTGGGACCCATCCAGCGGTACTTTTCACTCTCAGTAATGACATCTCCATAAAATCCATACCTAATATATTGAAAATGTGGATTTAGAAGAGGGAACATCCAAAAAACTCATCTTAAATGGTATAACATAAAATTACAAGCATACTAGGGACTCTGTCCATTAAATGCGGCCCTCACTAGATGTTGCAAGAGGATTATTTGATTATGTGGAAATTAGTCAAGGAATTGTGCATTTTTGTACCCAAATCATGTTACTAAGAAGAAAAGATAAAATCCTGTTACAAATACCACATCAGTGATAATGAGAAACTACCTACCCAGCAAAAGAAGCCGCATAGCGTACAGAAGGTTCAACTTTTGATTCAGACGTTGTTTTCCATCTTACAACTTGAGCTACATCAAGGCACACCCTTTTACCTAGGACAATGTGCAATGCTGATGTTATAGGATCTCGGGTTCCAGTGGTACTGCAAAACAAAGTCCAATATATTACATGTAATCACATAATTATATCAACCAAGACAAATAGATGACACTACAAATATGTTCTCACAAATTAGCAAATTATTGGTATTAGATGTCAAAATAAATTCCACTGGCACATGAACATTGAAAACTAAAGTACATCAGTGCGCTTTGCGCTGTCTGTTAAATATACAAAGGCATAATTCCCATGTACTTGAATTGTGTCCTTTCTTACACTCTAAATCAACTGTGAACCCTCAACGCTCCTCCCTCTGCCATAGCCTCATACCCTCAACCCATACTTAGCCCTAGTTGTCACAACTTATTTCTTGGAAATTGTAGGGTTTAGCTTTGTATGAGACGATGGCAGCTAAAAGATTTAAATAATCTCCCTATATCTTGGACACCCAAAACATAGGACAAGTAGTCAGGATCTACGCCCATGGTAAAAACAATTTATATTCAGAACAGTGCCCCATCGATATGCAGGACGGGCATATGATCCAGGATATTGGTTTATGGGCCTCTACCACAGCTCCTTCAGCCCTGAATCTACATTCAATGAATCCCCACCATGGGTATCAAGGAACTTTATCAGTATGAAAAAGATGCTAATGAAAGGTGTTCTATATGCAGGTAGGTCATGAAGCAGATCCTCAAGTTCCTAGATTCTCATCCGTCAATTCCACTTTCATCAAAAGTATCATATTCTTAATGAAATAAAAATGCCTAAATGAGACAAGTCAGATATCCTATTCAAGGCTTTTATCACCTGTGCATGCAATATGAACAGGGACATATGCGTGCAGCCATGTCTTAGTATCTGTTCATGCATCCAAACAAGAAAAACTAAAAAAGATGTTCCTAAAAGCCATAAAGCATTTATTAGTCACTAAAATTCATATAGGAACACTTGTTAATCAAACCAGCATTAAAGGTATGCAAAGAATGCTTATTTTGAAGTTTAATCCCACTCCCCCAGTCTTAAATGCTCAAAATGCATGGGGCAAAGATTATAGTCTTTCTCGTGCTAAGCAGGCTCAACTCTGCAAATGTATAGTCTTAATGAATTTCAAATGCTTACATTGGAGAGAGAGAATCTTTTCTAGTTTATACATGAATGAACAACTGAACAGACTATTCTCCCCCTTGAATGAATGACATTTGACACAGGGTCATATGATCTCCTTTGCCTTTAACCCAACTATTTTTTCATTTCTTTTAAACACCATAAAATGTTATTTCTTGGTTCTAATAAGTGCACTTAACTGTATTTTTCCTTTTATGTATCTCTTTTTTTTTTGATAAGTAATAAGGTTTTATTAAGAGAAGCATCTTAGTGCACAAAGTGTGCACAAGAAGGAAAACAGCATACAAAGGATTAAATAGAAAAAGAATAAGCTGAGTGCCATGAAGCGGCAAACTCAGTAACAGTTACAGCAGTAGTAAAACCCCATATCCTGGACCAGTCGAATAAAGAAGTCACAAAGGTGCCAAGCAGCTGATCCGGAGAGCTCGACAAATCTTCAAAAGTTCTCAAATTCCTCTCTCGCCACACCGTCCACATTAGACACAAAGGAATTAGATTCCAAATGTGAGAATGATGCTTACCAAACCAATTATGCCACCCAAATAGCACATCCGCCACCTGCCTTGGCAAAACCCAATGGACCCGGAAATTACGAAAGACATAATTCCAAAGCTTTTGAGCTGCATTGCAATGCAATAACAAATGGTCCACATTTTCCCCATCACTGCAACACATGCAACACCACCCCGTCCATCGTATATCCTCGCCGCATAAGATTATCACAAGTCAAAATGCGACCCCAAGTCGCTGTCCAAACAAAAAACGCCACCCTAGGAGGAGCTTTAACCCGCCATATGCTTTTCCAAGGGAACATCACCCCCCGCCTATCAATCAAAGCATAATAAAAAGAACGAGAAGCAAAAGCCCCATCCTTACACGGCTTCCATCGCAATCCCATCAGGAGCCATATTAGGAACAACAATAGGGACCTTATGAGAGTGAAGGAATTGGAAAAACTCCGCTACCACAGCCACCTCCCAATCATTAAAGTCTCGCACAAAAGTAACATTCCACTCCCGAACTCCCGCTGAATCTGGACCACTCAAAACTTCAGCAATTGTAGCTTCTCTATTGGCAGAACAAGTGAATAAGATAGGGAACAGAACCATCAAGGATGTATCCCCACACCACTTGTCTTTCCAGAAACTAATACGAGTTCCTTGACCAACCACAAATTCCACATGCTGAAAATAATCATCCCAACCGGACATAATTCCTTTCCAAAGCCCACAACCATGCGGACCTCGAATAGACTTAGTGCGCCAACCTCCCAAATCAGAACCAAACTTCGCCACTAGAACACGCCGCCACAAGTGATGACCCTCCAACCCAAACCTCCATAACCATTTCCCCAAAAGGGCTTTATTAGTCAAAACCAAACTCCGCACCCCGAGACCCCCCACTTCTTTAGGAGCACAAACCTTATCCCAACTCACCAAGTGATGTTTAACCTCATCTCCCAGGCCACCCCAAAGAAAGTCCCTTTGCAATTTCTCAATTCTGCGCACAACACTAATAGGGATAGTGAATAGGGAAAGGAAATAGGTTGGAAGGCTAGATAACGTACTTTTCAGAAGGGTTAGACGACCCCCTTTAGATAAGTACAGCTTCTGCCATCCCGAAAGACGACGCTCCAGCTTCTCAAGAATAGGATTCCAAACCGCCACTGCTTTATACGAGGCCCCCAATGGCATACCAAGGTAAGACAATGGCAAACCGCCAATGTGACAACATAAGGAATCCGCTAGTTCTGAAATATTCTGAACCTCCCCTACCGGAACCATTTCACTCTTTGCCATGTTCACCCGGAGCCCAGTTACTGCCTCAAAACAAGTAAGCACCATCCGAACATATAGCAATTGATCCGGATCCGCATCACAAAAGAGAATGGTGTCATCAGCATAAAGAAGATGAGAAATACATAAGCCATCCACTGCATTACTACCCGCCCTAAAACCCTGAATAAGACCCTCCTCCTCCATTTTACTCAGCATCCTACTCAAAACCTCCATCACTAGAAGGAACAATAATGGGGAAAGAGGATCCCCCTGGCGAAGCCCACGGGAACAACTGAAAAAACCTTCAGGAGACCCATTAACCAGGACTGAAAATTGGACCGAAGAAATGCAAGCTTCAATCCAAAGCCTCCACCTCCTGCCAAAGCCCATCCTCTCCATAAGGTGCAAAAGGCAAGACCAATTCACATGATCATAAGCCTTTTCGATATCTAACTTGCAAATGACCCCCGGATTGCGACTCTTAAGACGACTATCCAAGCATTCATTCGCAATTAAGACTGAATCCAAAATCTTCCTCCCTCCCACAAATGGCATTTTGAGACTCAGAAATCAGCTTATCCAGGACACCTTTCAACCTATTAGCAAGCACCTTAGCTAACAGCTTATAAATGCTCCCAATAAGGCTAATCGGACGAAAGTCTCGAATATTAGAAGCATTCTTGCCTCTTGGGGATTAAGGCAATGAAGGAAGCATTGAGAGATCTCTCAAACTTACAGTGATGATACACCTCGTCAAAAAAACCCATAACATCCTCCTCAATTACCGACCAACACTTCTGGAAGAAAGCCATAGTGAAGCCATCTGGACCAGGGGCCTTATCACCCTGCAAATCCTTAACCACCTGAAGAACCTCATCCTTTTCAAACTTATGCTCTAATAAAGCACTCTCAGTTGCAGTGATCCCATCAAACTCTAACCCATCCACCGTAGGTCTCCACGTCTCAGACTCCTGATAAAGGGATTCATAGAAGTGAACCACTTTCTCTCGGATCTCAGACTCCTCCTCATAAACAACACCATCAACTACCACCTTATCCATATAATTGTACCGCCGGTGCGAATTCGCCATCTTATGAAAGAATTTGGTATTGTTATCCCCCTCCTTTAACCACAAAGTTCTAGACTTTTGCCTCCACGAAACTTCTTCCAACTGAGCCACATTCTCAAGCTCAGCTCTACAAACATCTCGCAAGATGTGCTCTTCAAGAGACAAACTAGAAAGGCTTTCCTTGTCATCAAAAGCCTGCAACTCACACTCCAACTGCTGTCTTTTGATACCCACATCGCCGAACACCCGCTTATTCCACTCTTTCAAATCACCCTTCAAAGCCTTCAACTTTTGAGCCAATACAAAGCTAGGAGTACCACTATAAGAGTATCCTGACCACCATTCCTTCACTTTAACAACAAAATCCGGGGCTTGAAGCCACATATTTTCGAATTTAAACGAACTCTTCCCTCTCGCCATGCCTCCAGCTTCCAACAACACCGGATTATGATCCGAGATAGGCTTAGGCATTAACTTCTGCACTACATCGGGATAATGCTCCTCCCAATCAGTAGAGACCAACACCCTATCAATCCTAGACATGGATGGGTTTGTTGAACCATTGCACCATGAATACAGCCCTCCATTTAACGGTAAATCTATCAAGTTGGACCCTTCAATAAAATCAGAAAATTCCACCATAGCAGGAGTAACTCTGACACAGCCCCTCCGTTCACTAGGGAACCTAACCACATTAAAGTCACCAAAAATACACCACGGCTGAGACCACTGATGTCCGAATCTCTGACAACTCAGCCCAAAGCTCAGACCTAGAATCATCCCTATTCGGGCCATACACGCCCGTGCCAACCCATTCAAAACCATCTACTAAACTCTTCCAGTGGCACGACACAGAAAACCTGCCCACTATAGAGTTGACCCGATCCACCACACGCTTATCCCAAAGTAAAAGAACACCCCCAGCTGTGTTATCAGCATTAAGAACTTCCCATCCAGCAAACCTATTACCCCAAATACTGTGAATGACCCTCCCATCCACCTTATCTAACTTTGTTTCCTGCAGACATACCACATCCACTTTCCACGTCCTCAACCAGTTTTTCAACACAACCCTCTTTTTGGGATCATTTAGACCCCTCACATTCCAAGTTAATAATTTTAGCTTCATAAAAAAACATAAGACCCAAATTTACCTGACACAGCAACCTCAACAGGTTCTCCTCTTACCTTCATAATTCACTGAGGAAGCAAGATTTTTCAATTCACGGACACCTTTCAACTTTGAAGCTGTCACTTTCCTCAAGGCCCATCTCACCTTTCTTACTATCTCTGGTAGCCTCAATTCTTCTTAATAAATCCAAACATTGCTGCTCATGGTTATCAATTGGAAAACCCATCAACTTACAAATTTCTTTATATTGGTCATTCACCCATTTGGACCTCTTTCCACCCCTTCGCATCTTTCCTCCCGAGTTTCCTGACAACATAACCTTCTGCACAGAAGGCTCAATAATGGCCAGTGGTTTGCAAACCATGGGAGACTGTGGTTCGGCATCAAACTCAGTCAACTCCAAAACACGAGCCGCAGGGTCCATATCAAACTCCATACCCACCGGCGCATGAGGAGCTGCTATCTCAAGAGAAGAGCCCACCACCGGCGCATGGTGGATGTTCTC